>VDFB02281492.1:919882752-919957385 GCA_007258455.2 Sequoia sempervirens
GATACAAGCTTTGGGATCCTATTACATAGAAGGTAATATATAGTAGAAGTGTTATTTTTAGAGAAACTAAACCTTCTTCTGTTACATTGTAGCTAGAAAAAAGTAAACAAGAAGATGTGATTCAAATTACTTCTACACTTGAGAAAGTTGAATTGAGGCCCATGGATAGAGAAGTTGAGAAGAGCTCATTTAGCTTTAAATCTTCATAAGAGGAGAAAGAACCTCCAACTCAGCTTGTTTGTAGGTATACAAGGCATAGACAACCACCTGAAAGGTATTCACCTAATGATTGGAGATGTAATTTTTCTTTGAATACTAACATGGATGAACCCAAATTGGTAGAAGAGGCATTAGGTATGAATGATGCAAAATCCTAGAAGATTGCTATGGATGAAAAAATGAAAACTTTGAAAAAGAATGATACATGGGATCTTGTACCATTGCCTAAAGGAAGAAAACCTATTGGTTGCAAATGGATGTTCAAGAAAAATATTGGTTCATATGGAGGTATTGAGAAGTACAAAGCAAGGTTGGTTGCAAAAGGTTACTCTCAAGTTGAGGGTGTTGATTATGGTGAGATATTTTCTCCTATTGTAAAAATGACATCCGTTAGATTTTTGCTTTCTATCGCTGTTGCTTATGATTTAGAAGTTGAGAAAATGGATGTGAAAACTACTTTCCTGTTGGAAAGAGACACTGCAAATTTTTTCTGGTGTTTTAATTGATGGCAACCCTTATCGGTAATTCAATTTGCATGTCAACATTTGATCACACTGGCAGACAAATTGAAGATAGTCAAGCTAGAATAGAGCATCCGATAGATTTGTGCTCATCAATTCATATAAATTTTTTTGTTATATTTTTGAGTTGTGGATCTCAGGGAAGGTTGTTTAGTATATAATCTACATTATCTGTGAATCTTAGTGCCTCGTATCGATCCATGTGCAAGTTGGAAGATCTGGTTGGTTAATTTTCTATTTACCAGTGCAAGAAGGCCAACTTGGTGAATGAAGTATGTTGCAGATATTCGAGGAGTAATTGTTTAAGTGTTTTTGTGTTCGAGCATTTTGATTTGGGTCCTTACTATGTTGTGGCCGAATTTGGTGGGTGTGCATTGAAAATTAATTATGATTTGAGCTGACAGTTTGTAAATATTTCATATTTTATTAGAGCCGACATGTAGTGATTAAATCCTTAGTAGCAAATATATATAAGTGATTGATTATATCATTTTAATGTATGTACGAAGTGTGTGTAAGTGCGTGTTGTGAATGCCAGAGAGATTGTAGAGTGATTATGCACAGTTTCACTTGTGTAATAAGGATTTTGTGATACTAGTTGAAGCTGACAGTGCAAAAGAGCAGAATCAGACAAAAGGTCCAGAATTCGATTGATGAGCTTAACTTGAACTGTAATCAGGCATTTGTAGATGCTACTTTCTTAGTTCAAATCTTTTAGATGTTATCCAAATATTTTTGTAAGGAAGTAAGCCTTTATGTTTTGAGCAGTGAGCTCTAGGCAGTGTGCCTGAATGCAAGTGCATTCCCATTTTTTTAAACATCTTTTTGAGTATACTTAGATAATATTGTGGATTGACCTCCATCGTGGTTTTTCCCCTAATAGGGTTTCCATGTAAAAATCCTTGTGTTATGGTGTTGTGGTTGTTTTTTTATGTTCATGCATCTTTCTCTTGGTTGAATGTTATAAGTGCTTTGAAGATCAGATTAATAAAGTTAAGAATTGCAGAACACTGATTCAGCCCCCCTCTCAGTGTTCCTTGATTCCAACATTTCCTTCATGGTGACTTGGAGGAGAATATTTATATGAAACAACCAGAGCACTACATGGTGAAAGGTAAAAGTAAATTGGTTTTCAAATTGAAGAAACCTTTGTATGGCCTAAAACAAATTCCTAGGATGTGATACTAGAAATTTGATACATATCTATTGAGTTTGGGATTTGAGTGTTTTAAATCAGGTCATTGTGTTTATTATAAAATTGATGGTGATCATTTCCTATTTATTGCATTATATGTTGATAATATGTTATTTATTGGTAGAGAAAAGGTATGATTTTAAAACTAAAATCTCAACTTCCTGCTAAATTTGAAATGAAAGGTCTTGGTGCAGCTAAACACATTCTTGGGATGGAAATTAAAAGAGATAGAGTAAATAGAAAGCTATGGATTGGTCAAAGTAAGTTTTTCAATTCAATTTTATAGAGGTTTCATATGCAAAATTGTAGACCATTGTGTGTTCTTGTTTCGGTTGGAACAAAGTTATCTATTTCAGATTGTCTAACATCCTCATCAGAGATGGAAGACATGAGCAAAGTGCCTTACTAGAGTGGAGTTGGAAGTTTGATGTATGCTATAGTTTGTACAAGGCTAGAAATTTCCCAAGCAATGGGAGTTCTTTCCAGATATATGTCTAATCCTGGTAGAGTTCATTAGGATGTAGTTAAAAGGGTCTTTGTATATTAACAAGACACCTCAGAGTATTCTAAGTTATGTTATCATAGTAACTTGAATAAAGACAAGATTTCCCTTGATATTCATGGCTATGTGGATTTAGGCTAGGCAAGGATGTTGATAACAGATGATCCACCAATGCTTATGTGTTTACTTTATTAGGTGGTGCAATTAGTTGGATGAGTAAGCGAAAGGATATGGTTGCTTTGTCCACTACTAAAGTTGAGTATATGGTAGCTACTCATGCTTGTAAAGAAGTCATTTGGCTTAAGAGACTGTTTAGATATTGGAATAAAAAAAGGTGCAGTGACAATTTATTGTATTAGTCAGAGTGTGATAAGTCTAGCTAAGAACCTAACATTTCATGCCAGGACCAAGCACATTGATGTACAATATCATTTTGTTAGAGATACAGTTGAAGATGGCAGGGTGAAGCTGGTTAAGGTAGAGACTTTGATGAATGTTGCTAATTCTTTAACTAAGCTTGTGAGCATAGAGAAGTTCAGATGGTGTTTAGAGACTATGGGCCTTTCGGCCCCTAGCAATTAAGAGATGATGTTTCTACACCTTCATTTTTCTCTTGCAATGTGTTTGACAAGTGGGAAATTTGTTGGGAAAATGTGTCTCAATCTTGCAAGTATATAAGGTACTGTTGATACATCAGTGACAGGGGGCATAGGGGGGTCCCCCCCATGAGGGGTCTTGGAGGATCATTCCCTTGGTGAGGGGTTCAGGGGTTGCGGGTCCTAACGGGGACCTAGGGGTAGTGCCCCTGAAAGTAAAATTTTATTTATATTTTATTATTGTAAATATGGATCGTTCATCATTAGGTCTCAGATTTGATCATCGATATTTTGTTGGCTTGAATTTCCCTAGAAAGCAACCCTATTTTATGAGGGCATTGTATTACATCTATGTATTATGATGTATTTTGAGAGTTTGATAGTAGTCACATTGCCTTTGGATCTCTAGTTGGTGATACTCCTATGAGAAGCTTTTTTTGCAAGTATATTGTAATCTTTGTGATTTCTGAATAATATATTGGGTGGCTTTTGGAGTGTGGGGTTTTTCTCCTGAAAGGGTTTTCCCCACATAAATCATTGTGTTGTGGTATGCATGATATTTATGTTTAAGTTTTTGTAACTGTTAAAGATTTGTAAACTTTTACATTATCCTCCTCTAAAGATTAGTGTAGGAATTTTTTCCACTACCTTAGCTTCCTTACACAAGTGGCATTACCAATTTATTAAAACTAAGGAGTTCAATGAAGGTGACTAGGCATTGCTTTATGATTCTTGATATAAATATCACAAAGGAAAACCACAAACAAGGTGGCTTGAACCGTATGAAATCAAACATGCTATTTAGAATGAAGCAATTCAATTAACCACAATAGATTCAATTATATTTTCATTGTTGGTCAATAAACACATACTCAATCTTTATAAAAAGACAATACAAAAGGAAGATATTTTTACATAATCTACAATGAAAGTTCAATTAATAATTGCATGTCACACAAGTAGACACGGTGGAAACATCAAGTGATACATCCGTAGATGAGCCAACCAACTCTCATATTATTAGTTTAAATTATAATAGTAACATATCACATACACACACACATTGAATACCACCACTAACAACTATTTTTGGATGTGCACAACAAAGTTCATAGGACCTATAGTAATATCCCTAAGGCACATCAATAAAAAGGGACCTATTCTTCTGCTACCTATAGCACCTACCTATAATTCACTACCACTAGACCTATGATCGCTAGCATTTTTTGTCACATATCACCTTTGTTATCTTGACATGCAATAACTCCACTCTACCACATGTTCCATGCAACATCATGTCCTATCATTATTAACCATGTACTTGTCGCAACTTTCCTTTTCAACATTCAAACTTCTCAAAAACATGCCATTATCTCGCCAAGCTCTTTTTCTGCATATTTGCTCATAACACCTCAAATTAAATTCCATCATTTCAAATTATTTTCCTTGTAGCTACATGATATCACTCAATTCAACTCACATGCACCACCTTTCAATTACTACACCATAATAGGTACTTTTCTTGTCATTAACTATGATTAACATTAAAATCCTATTGATTTTCTTTACACCTCAAAGATCATGCACACACTTATTCATTACATTAATTATCTACAATGCTTTAAAATTTTATCTTCTTCATCCTTTCAATACCTTCTATTTGAGGACAAATAGCAAAAATAAGTTGGGAGGGAGAAAAAGGTTCAATTTGTCATATCTAATTTTCATTTCCCATTTTCATTTGTCGAGAGCTAAGAGAATTGCATACAATTCTCAATTCCCTTCATTAGCCATAAGAAGTCGCAAAAAATAAGTTGAAAAGCATAGAGGAACATGTATGAGGTGGCAGTTTTTTATTGTTGTGTCTCTGCTTCTCTTTATATGCTAGCTGGCTTTCTGGGCTCTTTTACCATTGTGAGGGTGCTTTCATGGTCTCGGGTTGTGGCTGTTGGTCTACCTCTAGAGGATATGTTGGTGGAAAGTTCTTGGCATGTTTCAGATCTTGACTGACATGTAGGGTTGGAGGTTGTTATTCATTGTCTTGTCAGCTTTCTTCTCTCGTTGTTTGGAGGTTTACCTTGCCTTTCCCTTCCTCCTTTTGGACCCTTGGTTTGTTCTTTGGAGCTGGTTCTTGTTTCAGGCTCCTTTGGATTTTTGTTGTTCTTGTTTCTTGGGTGGCTGTTGTGGCTGCTAGTCTTGGTGACTGCCATGGTTCTCTTGGGTGGCTAGTTAATTTTTTTGTTCTCTTTGCTCCTCCCTGCTTGGTTCCTTTTGCTCATTTTTCTGGATAGGGATATGTTGGCTTAGAGTGTTGAGCTTCCTCTTTTGCGGCTGCGGATCAGTGATCTTGTTTTATCTTGGGTTGCTTTGGTCCTTATGTTTGTGATCCCGGTTGGGATTGTGCTGCTCATGGAGGAGTGCACTATTTTTTCCTCTCTACTCCAGTCTTCTTTGCCAAAGGAGGTTTTGGTGCTTTCTACTATGGGTGTGGTTGCTTCCTGTCAATTTTTTTAGCTATGGTCTTCTTTGGAGGTGGAGACTGCTTCTTCAGAGGTGAAACCCTCTTCTATTGAGGTGAAGAGGTGGGTTGTGGATCGGTTGGGAAGGTCTATTTTCTATGGTTTTGGGCTTCACTTCTTCCTCTCCTATAGAGGGGAGCCCCTTCCTATTGAGGTGAAGGTCGGGTTGGTGCTGCTGGTTGACTATTTCAATGTTTGTGCTATGAATCATCAGTGTTCCTCTATGATTCCTAACTCTTCTATTGAGGTGGGGAGTTTGGTTTCGTTGGTTGGTGCTGACAAGTGTTTTGTTGATGTCTAGTTGGTTTCGAATGATGGTTTCTTGGATGTATTTGGTGTCTAGATGGTTCTTGCTGATGGTTTCCTAACTATCTCTGGTTGTTTGCTGTTGGTTAGGACTGGAAAGAGGTATGCTGTAGTCTAGCTGATGGTTGCCTAACTGTCTTAGGTGGTTCTTGGATTCAAGTTACTTTGTAATTCTTGGTTACTTCGGGTTTTAGGTGCCCGTCAAAACCTTATGTTTCGAGTAGATCTGGGTAGTCATGTTGTTTCTCTTTTGATCTGTTGTTGGTTTGTTGTTGGTTGTCTATGCTAATTCCTTATGCAACCTATTCTTCTTTGTGTGGGTTTCAGGTCCCTGTAAAAACCTGGTTGTAAATGGTTTCAGGTCCATTCAAAACCTATTGTAAATGGTTTTGGGTCTATTCAAAACCTAATTTTCCCTTAATCAAAACATGTACGAGGTGGCATTAAAAAATCCTAGCATTTAGAGAGACAACAAGCTACAAGTAGAAGTTATAAAAACTGCAAAAATGGGAGACATTATTAAGAGAGAAACAATGACACATAATTTGATATTGGAAGATCAACTGTGTATTCCAATTTTTTAACAAGTTGGGTGGTTGGATTATTTTCTACATTTAAATGAATACAATGAAGTTATGACACAATAATTTTCCAACACACTACAAAATAATGAGATTACAATGAGAGGGCTAAAAGAAGATGTCTTAAAAGAAGTGGTAGTAGAGGTTTCAAGGTTGCAGAGAACAAGAGAAGAATTCCTTGCCAGTGTTGATGCAATTGTAGCAAGGAATGGTTTCACATTGCCATGAGAGAACTTAGACTCTTCAACACAAGCTACAAAAATAATTTCCTTGTCTTGGTTGTGGGCTTCTGTTGCTTCTTATATAGTCAAGTATTTAACCTATGATGGCAGACAATCACTCTTGTATATTGTGCATTTCAAAATTTTTAGTCACCTATGCCACCAAAGGCTAGTGAATGTTCCTAACTTTCTATATAATATATTGAAAATAATGTCTACTAAGTACAAGAGAAAAAGGAATTAATCTACATTGTCACATTTTTGTTTAATCACCCTATTAATTAAGAGGAGTCGTGAAACTCTATTACCCAATGTATTTTAAGAAGATTTTTTTATCTTGCCATAATATCAATGATATTCTCATGAGACTAAAGGTAGAGGAAATGAACATGGAAGAAAAAATGAATAAGCCTTCTACGATTGTAGAAGAAGAATATGTACCCTCTACTTCACCCATCGCTTCACCTACCCACAACATTGGTGAGAAGACAAAGCCAAAAGTATAGGAAACAAAACCTACAACTTTAGATGAACAACTTGTAGCATAAGAGGAATCAGAAACCCCTACCTCTGCCATAAGCCCTTCCAAGCATAAGTAACAAAAAAGATAAAGGGCAACCTCCACCTTTGCACCCAAGAAGAGATAAAAGAGGTCAGTATAATCAAGAAGGTCACACCACCTCAAGAGGAAGGCCGTGCAAAGGGGAATACTAAAATTCAAAATGAAAAAGTTGTGGTTGAATTTGAGACAAACTCCCAAGAGTAGAAGGTTCCTAGTGGCGATTAGAAACCCAAAACATTGCAACCCCTATATCTGAGCAAAAGCTTAGATTCTAATTCTAAAGATTTTTTTTTAACCAAGAAAAAGAACAAACCTCAAAATAGCCTAGTTTCAAAGGAAGGGTTTGTTTCACTTGGTGAGTTTGATGAGGAGATATTTTTGGAAAAAGAAGAAGAATTGATTTTGAAAGGGAAGAACGAGAGCAAGGAATTGCAAGAATCCTTGCAAAGAATAAAAGAATTAGAGGAACAACTCAAAGGATACTAGCAGAGGGAGGATGGACTAGATAGAAAAATTCAAGAATTAGAGAAAAGGTTGCATGCTTTTGAGCATCAAGGGTTGGGATTTTAAAAATTGGCATAATTATCCATTTTTGAAATCAACAAAGGAACTCCACATCCTATAAACCAATATGCACCCTTGAGAATTCCTAGAACCCCCACTATGGTAACTCTTGGCATTGAGCTATGGAACAAAGAGAATTCTCCCAAATACAAAAGGATTGGGAAAAAGAAAAGTCTGAATTAATAGCAATTGAAAGAAAGGATACAAAAATCAAGAATTAAAGGTAAAAATGGAGGAGATGGATAACAAAACTTCTAAAATGCAAACCACTTGCAATGGTTTACACCCTATATCTATATGACAGGATTTTAAGCTTTCAGTTCAGTCAATTGATTAACGATCTCCCAATTTTTCTATCCTTACCTACCGTATTTTTAGAAGCATACCAACAAGCTACCATATAAATGCAAGATCAACTATGTAAAATATTTGCATAATCTAGCCATCCCTCATGACTCTTCCTAGAACCCACTTATGTTTGTAGGAGGTGTTCAATTAAAGGAAATGACCTCATATATGAGAAATGAACATCAAAGATGATAACTACAAAGGAACTATCAAGGGAGAATTCATTTCCCCTTCTACCCAGAGTAGAAGTTGAAGATCCTTGTAAGATAGTGGAAAAATGGATTGATTTGGTAGAAATAAGGTAGGTGAGAGAAATTATTTTGGAATGCAGGGAGAAAGACTATAAAATATTTCAAGAATTATTAGCAAGGACAGGAAAATAAAATCTTAATTTCTCTCAATATAGATGGAGAGAATTAACACCGAAGATTAAAAGGAAGGAGCCCCATTTAGTCTTCAACTATGTAGCAACAATAAAAAGAGCCCATAAATACATTTCAACCTCTGTTGAAAATAATATTTCTTTGTTTCCTTTGACATTCCATCCTCCTTTTCTCTTGTTCTCAATCCCACATTGGATAGGAAGGAGACAATAGATAGATGCAATAGAGAAAGTCGGATGGGAGAAAATAGTAGAGCAAAAAGGGTTCTACTTGAAGCAAGGTGAAGAGGTCACTAATATAGTGGAATACAAGGAGGTTGTAATGCAATACAACCAAAGACCCTGAGCTACTCGAGGAAAAGCAAAAATTTAAGTTGGGGAGGACTATGAGCCCTAGGAACGTCCAGTTCTTGGCTTTAGTTTCATGTTTTTATCTCATTTCTACTAAACTTCAAAATACATTTTCAAACATTTTTCATATACTTTAAAGTATTTCAAAGCATTTAAGGATGATATATTGTATTAATGAATGTATGTGTGAACTTTGAATGTATATGATATTTAGTAGAAATTTATGATTAATTATAGTTTCTAATATTGAAAAATGCCCTAAGGAATAAAACTAACCCCTACAGTGAAAAACGTGTCAACCTACAACAAAAGGATTCTCAACCCATAGTAGAAGGATGATAATTCAACACAACTAGAGGAATCAACCAACTACAGTACATGTATATTTATAGAATAAGATGCAATTGATGGTTTTAGGATGTGAACATGGATATCTATATGTCACTCCACCTTTTCAATAAACCATGGAGGAAGAAGTCTATTCTAACAAGGAATAATAGTTATAATGAATACTTCACTATTAAGCACACTTCTATTATAATGGTATTCTTGATTGTTAAAGAATACTTATTACATTTTAACACTTCTATTTTCATCGGATTTTATATTTCTATTAAGTTAAAGACTTGGTCCTCTTCTTGTTTTCTTGGAAGAGTTGAAAATTTCTTATTAGTTTGTTTATAGTTTTTGAATAATAGGAATCTCACAAACTTATATATATGGGGATACTCTTGTGAGAGACTGTAGCTATATTTTTGCATGAAATTAGATTGAATATTAGATTTATTATATTATGTTTTGAGTTTTGTATAGTTGGATTACAATAAAGAAGAACATTTTTGTTGTATGATTTCTTGAGATAATCATCGAAAGGAGATATTGTGGAATACAACAGCTCAAGCAAGGGCCACTTGAGGTAGTGCATCATCCACATTACCTTAGATGGTTAGTTAGATTCTTAATTGTATTATCTGAAGTATAGTTTCTAGTTTACATTACATTAATTGTTATGTTATCATTTATGAATTGAAGTATCTCATTTATAATTCTGTTCAATGATATTAAAGTAATTAGTTAAATTAGGTTATGCTACAACATAGAGAGTCACTATATATAGTCCATGAATGATAAGTACCCACAACAATTAAAGTAATTAGCATTACTTACCATGTTCTTTAATCAATTTTAGTTAAGGATCTTTTAGATGAGTTTTCTTTTGTTCAATCTCTATACTCAATCGATTTAGGAAGCCTAGGATTCTTAACTACATATATAGTGTCAGCATCATTTCAAGTTCATGATTCCTTGGTTGACAATTTAATGAATCCCCCTTTTTAACAATGAACTATTTAATTTGGGGATCCTTAGATCTGTTAAGTTGTATGGATGATTATTTACATTAGTTAATTAGATATTAGGGGAAGCTCTACAATCTCCGAAGGTACGCCTTCCCATCATCATATTCTACCTATTTAGAGAACCACTTTCAATGGGAGTTCATATAGAAGGAAGCACTTTAGTCACCCAAAATGCACCTTTTGATACATGAATTTCTAAGGCTTTGAAAAAGGCATCTACACATCTTGAGAATATTGTTTAGGCTTGTCATCTCTATCATTTTTTAATATAGTTTTATCATATTTATAATCTCTATAACTTAGTACCTAGGCTTGTTATAATTCCAACACTTAACCTTAGAATTTCTAGGAGATTTTTATCTTAACTTTTCTCTCTTCTTTCCCTTCTTCTTACCTTTCAACTTGTTGGAATATCACTTCTAGTGTTGTCATTGATGGCAACCTAAGTCATTATTCCAGTTTGCAGATCCGGATTTGTTCATACCGGCAGGCATAGTAAAGAATAGAGTATTACTGGAAGAGAGAATGAAGAACAGGGTATCCGATTAGTATGTCGATCTGTATGCTTCACTGGATTATCATTTTGAGTTGTGGATCTCAGGGAAGGTTGTTAAGTATCTATATTATTCTATTGTTAAGTTTTTTGATGTTGCATTAATCGGTGTATAAGTTAGGAGATCTGACAGGATGATTTTCTATTTATTAGCTCACGATGGCCGACTTAGTGAATATGGCATGTCACAGATATTCGAGGTATAATTAATTAAGGTATCCTATGCTTGAAGATTTTGTTTTGGGTCCTAGCTATTTCGTGGCTGAATTTGATGGGTACACATTGAATATTAAATGTGGATTGAGCCGACTATTGGAAAATATTTTTATTTTGCTGAAGTCGACATGGAGCGATTGAAATCTTGGTAGTGGATATATATATATATATATATATATATATATATATATATATATATATATATATATATATATATATGAGATTGGTAAATTCATTTTGTAATGGTGTGAGTGTGTGTATGTTTGAAGTGTGCAAATAGCAGAAGGTTTGTTGAGCGATTATGCACAGTATCACTTGTGCAGAAGAGGATTTTTGTGAAGCGAATTAAGGTAGAGCAGAGTGAAGTGTAGAATCATATAGAAGGTCTAGAATTTGATCTATGAGCCTCATCGGAACTGAAACCAGGCATTTGTAGATGCTACCTTCTTAGTTCAATCTTTTGATTGTGATCCAAATCTTTTGTAAGGCAGTGAGCCTTCCTATTTTGAGCAATAAGCTCTAGGCAGTGTGCCTGAATGCAAGTGCATTCCCATTTTGTTAAACACTATATTTTGAGTACTCAAATTATGGATTGACCTCCACCGTGGTTTTTCCCCTAACAGGTTTTTCACGTAAAAATCCTTGTGTTATGGTGTTATGGCTTATTGTTTCATGTTCATGCATCTTTCTTTTGATTGAATAGTTTAAGCACTTGAAAAGACAGATTAATAAAAGTTAAAATTGCTCAACACTGATTCACCCCCCCTCTCAGTGTTGCTTGAGTCCAACAATTGGTATCAGAGCTAAGTTCCTTGGAGAAGTTTAACAACTTGAGGTAGATCTTGGAATGTAATGGACTTTGGTAGTCTTCAACAACAACTTGTGGTGGCTCTTGATGATCTTGATCAGTCTAAGGTAGAAGTCTGGGAATTGAAAGGAAATCTTAAGGATGTTGAGAAATTCATTTAGAAGTTGAAGGATCGGGTTATTAAATCCAGGGAAAGGAGAAAGGATCTTTGTGATCAAATAAAGCAAAAAGAAAGAAAAATTATTAAAGAGAGAAAAATGATGGATGATGACCATTTGAATCAAACCTTGAAGGAAATAACTGAAGAATGTGAAAAGCTTGCTAGAGAAAATGCTACCCTGAAGCATGAGATGGAATCTATGGCGATGAAGATGACTAAGGAGATTGAAGAAAGAAAGAAGAATGAAGAAAAACTTGGCCAAACCCTAAAAGAGAGAATTGATGAATGCAACAAAGTTAACATAGAATTCATTCAGTTGGAGATGGAATTGCAACAATCTAGAGACAATGAAGAAGAGCTTGAACAATAGATTGTTATCCTTAGAGATGAACTACTGCAAATGAATACAAGGAGAAGTTCAAGATTAGCTCAGTTAAGCTTGATGAGCTAACTCAAGGACAAAAGAATGCAAATGACAAGCAAGGCCTTGGATATGAGAAAGGAGAAAGTTCTGGATCTGGACAAAGGAATCTTAGGCAAAGAAATCAGATGGACAAAGCAAAAAGGCATCCGGTAAGAAACCCTAATGCACAAAAGTTTAATGGATACTATTTTGCATGCAATAAATTTGGTCATATGGCTACTTAGTGTAGAAGTAAAATGAAATCAAGAGATTTATCATTTTCTAGTTAGTGTTTCAATTGTAACAAGTTTGGTCATAAGTCAATTGAGTGTAGGAATTTGTCAAACAACTCTGTCAATAGAAGGAATGTATACCTGTGGAAAATTTGGGCATATTGCTAATCAATGCAAATCAAGAAGAAATCAATGGATTGATTGGTTTGAACAAGGAAATCCTGTGTGTTTCAATTGCAAAAAATTTGGTCACATTGCAAGATTTTGTAGGAGCAAAAACATGGATGGAAGAGGTCCGGTATACAAAGGCAGAATTTCACAGAAAGATGATAAAGGAAAAGGGAAAGTGACTGTGGAAGAAATAAGAGATCAGATGAAGAAAATATGGGTAAGGAAGAGTGAGTATGATGAAGAAAATAAGCTTGCACTAGAATATGCTTTTGGTAATTCCTCCGAAAAATTAATCTTAGGCCATTGGCCTAGGGGGAGTTTTTCAAGAAAATTCTTTGTCCCCCTATCAGCAGTTAGCACCAAAATGCAAGAAATTGTCAGTAGTTGTGCTAATAGTTGACAAATGTATTGGTGATCACTTGTACAGAAATTTGAGAAGTAGAAGGTCCACAGATGAATCCTTGTTTTTTTGTATGAGAAAATAGAGTATCTGAAACACCTACGAAAAAACATTTAATGTGGTAAAAAGGTTAGGTGTGCGAGTTATAAAAGGGTATTTGGAACCCTCATTTGTCACCTTGCATTGAAGAAGAATAGAGGGAGAGCCTCTGCAACAGAATTTTGAAGGAGTAAAAGTCAATTCGGCAACAAATTGTAGAATTCTCACTTAGCTTGGCGCTCGGTACTTGTTCGGTACGAAAAGGAAAATGAAGCAAATCAAAGGAATGGTGAATTTAGATGAATATAGCAGTGAGAAGATCAGGGATGTGAGAAATATGTTTCCGACTGATGAATTCAGATGGCTTGAAGGTGTGAAACATAAAAGTTTGTACATTTGGAGTGAATTTCCATATTTTGATAACGCGAAAGTCGTTAGGTTTATCTTGAATAGATTGAATGATGACATTCTAACTCTAGATAAACCCTATCTCATTTCGAAAGAGGTGATTAGGAATCTAACTGGATTATGCAATGTTGGGTATATATCAAAAAAGAAGTCGATTCAGAACAAAGAAGTTGAAACCCTAACCAGAGTAACTAGAGATCAAAGGGCTTTGATAATTTCGATGATCAAAGATCCGATAACAAGGTACATTGCACATGGAATTTCATACAAAATATTTTTCTGAAACAGGGAAGGTGCAACTTCAACAGGTGCAGTTTACATCTCTCATAAAATGATAATGGAGGATCATGATTTTGACTTGTGCAGATTGCTAAAAGATCAATTGATGGAAAATGTGCAACTAACAAAGGAGGCAAATTACCCCTTCAGGTTTTGTACCTTGGTCATATGTCTTGTGATGTATTTTTTGAATTGCTTGCCACATATCAATAATGTTGTATGGAAAGAGAATGAATTGGTTTGTAAACAAATTTTTGAACATTCTAATACTTTGGAAAATTGTAAGCAAGAGTATGCAAATTTCTTTAAAGAATTGCTAAGGAAGTTTGGAGCAATTAGCATTTCCATTCCAGTAAGAGCAATTGAATTTGGATCCTCTTCTGGTGAGATTTAGAGGAAGAAGAAAAGAGTACAAGAGATTGATGATTACACTCCTCTGACACACAAGACTCCAAAAATTGAAGGAAAAGGTAAAGAAAAAGTGGTTGTGGACATACCAGATGAGGAATCTGATGGGTACACTCCAAGGGAAGAACCAGGATTAGTTGAACTAGAAGTAGTAATGGTAGAAGGAAGCGAAGAAGAAGGTGTTTTATCCAAAGTAAAGATACTACAACTTGTTCAGGAGAAAGATGGGATGCATAAAATTGCTAACATATGGTCTGATAGACCCTCATATGAGTAGGACCTGATTGAGAGCACACTAAGTACTTATTTTGTGCACAATAAAATTGGATTGGAGAGTTTGCATAATGTGTTTCCTGAAGATATTATTGAATGCATTAAGGAAGCCATGGTCTTTGAGTCCCAAGACAAGAAAGAGGGAGAAATAATTCTACATCTGAAGGAGCAGTTCAGGCTATCTCTTACCAAACTAAAAAGGAAAATGAATGTGTTGAGGCAATGCATAAATACAACAGACAACATCTACAACTATTGTATTTGTTGGCCTCATGCAGTTGGGAGATACAAAAATAAGTTGGAGCAGATTGAAACTGAGCTAAACAAGATTGGTCAAGATTATAACTGTTACCAATTTTTTGCCTCAGCTCAATTGGAGGAGCTGGCTGAATGTTATCACATCATAAAGTGGAATGGCAGTTTAAGTTCAAATGTTGTTTCACATTATTGTCATTATGACATTGAGTAACGGTTATGCATTTGAAAAAATAAGCAAAAATAGCATTTCAAATGCTTTCATTTATTTCGTAAAGAACTCATATTTTTACAAGGCTTCATTTGATTTCACAATCAGAATGATTTTACGACATTGCATGAAAATGCATTTTCTTTTCAATTGAAAAGTAGAATTGAAATCAGAGATCCACACAAGCCGTGGATATAACTATTACAACACATTGCTAATAGCGCATTGCACTACAAGAGATGCAGAAAAGAAAACACATAAGTGACGACATAATCATCATTGCCTGATTATCGACGTTTGATGCTGAATGGTGCACCTTGTCTTCTCGAGCTCCGTCGACTTGTAAGAGGAAAAGAGGGGTGTCAGTGGCTCTGATTATGAAGAAACCTATATGAGGCACCCACAATAGTACAACCTACTATTAACCATGCATTGAAACAATCAATCAAGTGCAGTATGAAAGAAGTGAGCTGAAGAAGAAATAACAATATCATGATCAACATGTTCTATTTTTTATGCTAACATTGTTTGTTTCCTTGTGCAGGTATAGGTGAAATCATGAAGCTGATCATTATTCGAAGACCAAGCATGTGGAGAAAAAAGGGCTCCCACAAGGGTAGAGCTCGGCATGTTGCCCTATTCATTAATGGGCTGATTTAAAGATACATTATCATATTCATCAAATGAAATGAAGAACAACTGAAAGAGTAAAAATAGATTTATCCATCGAGTAACTAAACCAACTATGCATTCATAACAATTAGGTTTGTGTTCTGAAGGCTACAGGTGAACAGTGAGTCTAGTTCACCAAATGAATTCTGCTGAGTACATTTACATCAGATATTGCTGAATAAGTTCATGTTCTGTACTTATCATAATCATATACGTCATGCAAGTTTCAGTTCATCAATTCATTCTATTCACAATCAAGGATAGTGAACAGGCATACATTATGCCTTAATGTTTTGTTTTAACTTTTATCACAAAAGAGAACAGATTTTGAAAGCAGTTTGATAAGTGGAACATAAAAATGCATGAAGAGTGCCATGTTTCCCAAAGGTATGAAAGGCGGATAGTGCATTCAAATGACAAATGATAGCCACTTCTAGTTTAACAGTTTCATTCCAGAATGGTGCTTTTGAGGCTTTAGATATGCATAGGAATTGGTGAGTAGAGGTGGTTTGTGGTGTTGCAATGTTCAATCTAAGCCTCTACATAAAGTCTAGGAGTGGAAAGCAATGTTACTGTATGGTAAGATCAAGGTTTTCAAAAGGAGAACATTTATGAGTACAAAGGAAAGTAACTTGATACAGTAGCAAGCATTAGTGATACAGTACTTGGATATGGAGCACTGGTTAATGAAAAGCTACAGCAAGGATAGCTAACTCAGTTTGGTTGGAATGGTGTTTCAAACAGGATCATTTATCAATGCTTAAGGCAAGGCAACAATTACTGTTCATTCAAATTGCTTTCAGTGAGTTATATGAACAAGAATGTCAAAGCTAGACTATGGAAGTTTAGGAGTCAAAGGACATTGCTGTTTGTACAGAAAAAATGCATGAGTACAGTATATTTAAGAAGTCTTTCTCTTCACAATGCATAAGCATAGAATCATGCTGGAATTAACAAAATTCAAATGCCTTAGAAGCTCAAAATTTGCAATATTATTGGGATTACTAACCTTTTATATCTTAAGAAAATATTGCATAGTAGGGATTGTTCTATTGTGTCTTCAAAAGAGTTACAAGTATCAAGTAAATGATCATTTCAGTTTCGACAAGGATTTAGATACATGAGATTCATTTCCAGAATATCAGGTTGTTTCAATTGAGGAGAGTAGAATGTCTTGAGAGACGGGTTCAAATTTGTTTTTTTTTATACTGTTTTGCTGTCTTTTCATATGCCCAAGTGTTTTCAGAGTTTACATGTGGGCATCACTGTCTTCATAAGTATATAGAGTTCTAATCAATGCAGTATTTCCAAGGGTGTTAGACTATCTTCATTTCAAAATTGAGGGACACATGAATAACAAAGTAAAGCATCAATTGTTTTGGGTCGAGCCCATAACTAAACACAGATAAACATAGAGTTGGGTATTTGGGTCAGACTTAGTCAAATTCTGAACAGTCAAGGCCATATGATGGTTTTAGCAGTGATGCAATGGAGATACTTTCTCTTCCTCAAAGTGCAAAATGCCAAGTTTAAAAACTGAATACCCTTGAATCTAGAATACCCATTTTAGGGTTCGAGTTGCAAAATACAGAAAAATTCAATTACGGTGAATACCCAAGTAAAGAGAATGCAATAAAATACGAATGCAATTTTCCTGAGGGGGGGGTTGAGCCATATGAATAGTTTCAGAATGAAGAAATACAGTTTCTTCAGAAATAGACTAATATTTGTGTTTCGGGAGTATGAAATAGAACTATTCTCAATTATCTATGGTACCCACATGTTAGTTTGTTTTCAAAGTGCAAGAAATTCAATAATGGAGGAAACCCATATGGGTTTCATATAAAAACAGTAGTAGAATACAAAGATGCAGATTTCTATGCTAAATCAAGCTTCAAAGTAGAAGAAAAATGCAGTTTTCTTTAGAGATTTTGAGTACCCACTTTCAGGGTTAGCTTCAAAATGCAGAAGAAGTAACTATATTAATAACCCATGTGAAGTCTTGAATTAAATAGCAAGAATATACAACAAATGCAAATTTCCTGAGTTGGGTCAAGCAACAAAAGAAGAACATGCAATTTTATTCAAATTTCTGTGATACCCATATGCATAAATGTTTTCAAATAGACATAATGGCCAATTTTCTATTCTGGGTCGAGCCCAAAACTCAAAGAGTTGTTTTCTTCAATACACATCTGGTGCGACCTGATCATGGCTAGAAATTCTTGATTTTAAAAGAGGCCCTCTAAGTTTCTAGAGAACAAGTGTTAGCAAAGGAGATTACCAGTCTGAGGTTGAAAGTAAGCACTCTAGCCATGACCAGAGGTCCCAGATAGCTTCCCAAAGCATATTTTTGAGCTTTTGAAGAACAACCGAGCTTTCATAGTGAGGGTGGTACACAACAATGATAGATGCAGACACAAAAATTCAAGTAAAACACATTAAGGAGTATGTGTAGCCGCAGCCATAGGGCCTGAATATATTAAAATATGGAGCCATAGAAGCTATGAAACCATCAAAATAGCTTACCCCTGCACAGTAGAAGAAAGAAAAAGCACAAGGAGAGCTCTCATGGAGTGAACTAATAGAGGTCGAACTCGAAATCATTATGGCCAAAGAAGAACAGGTGCAGAGAAGACAAGAAGTTAGAACATGACAGTTTGTGGCCTTAATGGCCTGTTTTTTTTTTTTTTTTTTTAAAATGAAGTAAAAGCTTCCATACAAAGCAAAATAGACTTACTCACTAAGATTCAACCATGGGAGAGTAGGGAGAAGATTACTGAAGCTCATGAGGCTCAACTTCGACACAATCATGGCAGCATGTTTTTTTTTCAGACAGAGTTTCTTTCTTCCAAAGTCACGAGTGCAAAATGAGTGATCATTAGGGTTTGAATTCATTTTGATTGAAACCCTAATTTGACCCTATCATGATCCAGAATATTTGATTAGAACATATGTTGAATTTTAATGGAGGCCAAGCCTTTGCATTATGACTTATTAAAATCTAAGTCTAAAGGTATATGGGGAGGCCGAATTCCTAAGTTGGTCGATGAGTTAGGTCTTTGTGACTTATTTCTTCTACCTTGGTGAAATATGAAGCCTTGGGTATGGTTTAAACAATGATAATATTAATGGATATCTTGTAACCTAAGATTAGATTTTGATGCCATGTGACCTAGTATCTGTTTGTTTAAGGTCAATGATCTTTTTAGGGTTTTAATTTTTTGATTGATTTTGGAGAAATCAACGAGATTCAAGATAAGGAGAGGAAGATTATGTGTAATATTTTTTATGATTTTTTAAGAAAATCAAAATATTGTAATGGAGAAATAAGGAGATTTTATTTTTTGCAAAAGATTTTCAATCTTTAATTGCAAAAATAAGATTAATTGTGCAAATCTGCAATTCTGTAAAGCAGAATCATAAAGTGATATTCTATAAATTGCTTTATTTTTTCTTGCTATTTTAGCAGATTTTTGTTGACTTTTCCCCTTGGTCGGATTTTAGACCTATCTTGGAGAGATAAGATGTTTTTTGAGCTTTTAAAGCAAGATTAGCCTATTTTTAGAGGCTTGGCAGTGTGGTCATAAAAGCAGTGTGCTTTTTTTATGCTTTTAGGCAGATTTTGAGACAGTTTGAGGCCTTTTTCCTTGAGCTTTTTTCTGAGCTCGGATTAGGGTTTCTTGAGAGTTATGTTTTAATAGACTTTTGCTTTCAGATCTCCTTCTCAGTACTTCAGATCAGAGTTCCTGCTCATACATAATTTGGAGTTTGTGAACATATTATTGTACTCAGTTTCAGATTATTGCATTCTCCTTCAGTTGAATAAAGACAACATTCCTACTTCTCATTTCTATGTCCATTTGCAGTTTCAGTTGATTTTATCTTGTGATTTCTATTTACAAAATCCTTGTTTTGTCCTTAAACTGTAATTCTTAATGTAGGAAGTTCAAAAATACAAGTTGCATGTTGTGCTTCAAGTCGAGTCTTCATGCAAATCATTTATGTATCAATTGTTCATGAGAAGTTGTGAAATATTGCATCTTTCTGAAAACTGTTTGTGAGGAAGAGATCATAACTGTCATTAAATCATTATTAAGTTCTAAAAGTCATCTCTTAGAAATAGGTTTTTATGTTCAATCATCTTTTATCCCTTTCCTCGGAGGCTATTTTAGAATAGAATTCATCATTCAGAGAACCAACTCACTCTGGAGATTCCTTCTTTGTTCAGATCACCCACATCTAAAGAAGGTTTCCATGTTTCAGTAGTTTGCAGAATACTACATTCAGCAGGGTGCAAAACTATTGATAACAGTTTTTGGCACGCCCGGTGGGACTTTGAAAGCTACTTTCAGAGATTTTTTTTAATATTTCAGTTTGCTGTTTGGTGTATGCAGCAGATTTTTCCAGCCTTCTGGAGGCTATTACAATATACCTGGCGATTCTGGTTATGTTTTTTGCATACTAGTGCAGCCCGCGCATGAGAAATATTCAAACAAAATCAAGTTCAACACCCTTCAAGTATCGAGAGCTATCCCCATCATGAAGAAGAGGCAGGACAGGAAGAAGGCTTTTTGAAACTCCTACAAGATCGAAGTCAACACCTCCTATTCTTGGTGCCCTAGTTCTGTCACCTAGTACACCAATCCCAATTTCACAAATACCACTGATGGCAGCACCACCAAGGCAGCACCCATTTGCACCCTTCAATGGAGGCAGTCCATTAGATATTGCTGAACATGATGATATTCTAGTTGCAGCCCTTTGAGGACTACCATATTTCACCAGAGAGGATTACACTACACCAGTCGAACACATCTGTGACATAGCCATGTTATGCTCGGTGCATAATATCACTCAAGAGAACGTCGCTCTAAGGCTGTTAGTTGCGTCACTTAAGGGCAAAGCACTGTAGTGGTTCAGAGGTCTCGCTGCAAATTCAATCGCGACATGGGATGCGTTAGGTAATGGTCTATACCAACATTTTGCTGATAAATATGATAAATTATCTTTATTAGAGTAGTTGAGTACCATTCAAAGGGCGTCGCATGAACACTTGGCGGATTTCAATTACAGATTTCAGAGGACCTGGGACAAAATCCTAGCAACGGTAAAACCCTTACCAACACATGCATTTCTGTTTTATTTAAAGGCTTTAAATAGCAAGATTGCTGTTATGACATAGTCTATGGGTGGTCTAACGCTTCCTAACGATTATAATATTGCTATTAATGCTAAAAATTGCCTTATTCAAGCTAGAGATATAGCTCCTAGACCCCTTATGCCCTTGTTTCTAGAAATTCAACCACCTATTCCTACTGCTATACCTCCCTTGCCTGTTGTCCCGCCAATTCCAACAATAGGATATCATAACACGGCTCAAGAGGTCGCTGGCCCAACCCTAAATCCAAAGATGCAAGAGCTAAAGAGCATACTGAAAACCTTCAAGAACGACCTCGTGACTATTAAGAAGCACGTTGGCCAAGAACATAAGCCTTATCAAGCTCCAAACTAGCAAAATAGACCCACTTATCAAAATGATCATCAAGCCCAAAGAAGAAACTTTAACCCTCGGCCATTCCAGCCACACAACTCAAACGCAGCCAATTCGTCAAAGGAACTTGTGCCGCAAAATAATGTTGCCAAGGATTGCGATTGGTGTTATCCATGCAATCAGCCCCACAACCAATCAGCATGCGCCAATGGAGTAAGAAATCAGGCTTTAATGGTACATAATGTAAATACTGCTTCAGAACATGTTGCGGATTAGAATCAAGAACAACAAGATAACGTAGAAGTTTCCTTGCCGAACTGGCAGAGCTCCAAGTTCTGTGGCGTGAATGGCCAAGATAAAAAAGATTCTCCTATTTCAGCTAATACTAGATCTAAAAAATGAGCTATGGATTCAGGACAGCAAGCTGGAAGTTCACAGTAGCAACCTTTAGTCAGTAAGCAACCTGTTTTATCAGAACTTAACGCTGCTACACAGCCTAAAATGCAGATCCTACAAAGAGGGCAAGAGATACCAAATAAGGATTTGTCAAAAATGCATTCTCAGCCTCTGCAGGGGCAAAATGAAGCTACTGTCATAAAAAACCAGTAGAAGGTAAATGCTTCGTCATTCAATATTATCGAGCATCTCAAGAAATCCACTGTCAATATGTCAATTTTAGATGCTTTACAGCTCCTAGGGCAGAAAAGTTTGCTGCAGGATGCTCTGGCTGAGTTATCTATTTCTGACCACACTAATCAAGGGGTTGTGAAAGTTGCGATGGATAATGACCTGGAAGACAAAAGTGGGCAGAAAGAAAAAGAGGTAAAACCCCCTCCGGTTTACTTAAGTCTGATCATAGGTGATAAAATTGTGCATAATTGTATGGTTGATTTTGGTGCCAGTAGTTCAGTCATGCCTAAAAGTTTAGCTGATAAATTAGGTCTTGTTTATGAACCTAATCCTTAGAAAGGCATAGTGCAATTAGATGGGTCTACTGTTAAGACTGCTGGTATTATTAAAAATTTAGCCCTTACCTTGCACACATCCCCAAGTTTCGCTATTCATCAGGATATTCATGTCATAGACTTACCGCCACACTTTGCCATTTGTCTGTCAAGGGATTTTACAGCCAAGTTGGGTGGGTTTTTGTCTTCTGATTGGTCTCATCTAGTTTTTAGAACAAGGTATGGTACGAAAGTGACCATAAAGTCTGAGCCTCTTGCCAAAGACCATATCGAACCATACTCCCCAAGCCCTATAAACGCTAATCTCTACACCACCTCTACAATGGAGGAGCAAACCATGACCTCAGACTGTAGCACCCAGGAAGACTACATCAGTCTCGATGAATGGGCAGCCGAAGATCACGAGCTTGATCCGTTTCATAACACATATGAGGTAGGATTAGGAGTCTGTATGATTCGAGAGTCTAATTGCGACATGCCTAATCTTTGTAAAGAGGATGAACCATCTGCAGGAAAAGATAATGAGCTTTGGAAGCTCTATTTTGATGGTTCGAGGAGTAGTGTTGGTGCCGGGGGTGGGGCAATGTTGATATCACCCAAAGGAGATAAGTATTTTTCAGCTTGTAGATAAGTATGTAAGTTTCATATAATGATCCTCATCCATTTTCATACCATTAAAATGCAACTAGGTGAGAATTATATTGAATGTATTCATGTGCTTATCTAAAAAACTGTCATCCTCCATCCTAAGGTTATTATTTTTCTTAGGAAAAGTTAATTTACATGGATTTAAACCAATAAATTTCTCCCAAATTATTCTAGAGGGCCTGTGCAATGGATTCTATGTATATTTTATAACACAAAATCTACTAAGCAAAGCATAATGAGGCCCTGTTCTTTTCAATAATATCTATCACAATCAAAATGTAACATTGTAGTGGGATTGAATGTAGATATAACATCCCACATATCATATATATTGATCTTCCATAACTCAAAGTTAGTGCCGATGAATATTTCCATCTCTATCCTTAATATGCTTGTTATTTTTCTTGTAACAAAAATTCCTTTCATGTAAGCTCCCACTCAATCTAATATTAATATAAAAAATATTGTCCCTAATACCTAAGACACAAGGTGATCAATATTTGATACTAAATGAAAGGAAGAATAGGTGTGGGATGTGTTTCCTACACTAATCTATGAGGAAAGGATGTGTAAAAATTTAAATGATAATATAGTTACAAAAAAATAACACAAAATAGTACAACCATTACACAATGATTTGTGTGGATAAAACATTTTAAAGAGAAAAACCATACAATCTAGTAAAAATTAATATCATTATCATCAACAATAAGGCTACAATAACTATGCCTTCATAATCGAATCACTAATTAGAGAATTTGGAGCAAATCTAGCAATATAACAGTTTTTGCAAATATGCTCTGAAACCTCCATCTCTACCATCCAATATCTAGGAGATCTAATATATGAAACTATAAGTGGTAAATCACAAACCACAAGCCAATACCATGAATTAAATACGGTGTCCAAATATAGGGACCAAATTCTAATGCTCCCTTTATGACGAGTCAACATGCTAAAAATTTGTAGATGCTTTATACCATAATAATGCTCAATAGCTTTGTCATAATCCACACACCAAATTTGAATCTCTATTTTGGCTCCATAATATTCCTTAAAATATGCTCTATGATGCATCATAACACCTCTTACACTACTATTTTCATCATAGATGGTCTTAGGCATCCTTCATGACAAGATATTCTCTTACAAATCATTATACATGCCATAATAAAACATACATGCAACATAATGCCCAAGTCATAAGCAAGACACCCTTTTACATGTAGGCTCACAAATAATAAATAAATGTAATATTAATTTATTAATCTCAAAGATTAGAATTGCAAGGTGTATTCCAACTTATGCCAATAGTTACTACTTTGCTTAGTGAAGAGACGATAAGAAAATGTATGGATGAGGGATTGAAATATGTATTGCATGTTCAAGGAAGGCCTATGGACAAAGATGGGTGTAAAGGGGAATATAAGAAATTGAAATCTAGGTCCAAGTCTAAGTAACATTCTTTGTTACGTAGAATATCTGTATACTTGCTTCCAAAGGCATCAAGGTCTAATTTATGTGTAGTTTTATTTTTTACCTTAACTTTAATGTGAATTGTTGAATGTTGGTACACAACACTTTCTAAAGCCTTTTTTCTCTAGACATTTCTTCTGTGACTATTACCTGTGAATGTTACCCATGAAGGGAAGCATTAATTCATTAAGTACTTTAGTTTCATTGATTAGTATTTGTTTATTATAAAAATTCAAATCCTACTCCTAATAGAGTACTTAGTCATCTTAACTAAAGCTTAAAATACTTTTTAAAGTAGACTAAGCTATCAACATATTCCCTTTAAATAAAATCCCTTCAATTTTCTATGAGAACACAAAATATAAAATACAAACTATTTTTTTTACTAATGTGAGACTAACATTAGTTATCTGAGGAAGATTTCTTATTCCTTAAATTTAGCATATAGACAATTCCTTATTACTCCCTAATTATTTATAGGGATGATGCCACAAACATTGTTATTGTAGCTATGTTAGGTGATAGATGCAATAGTTCAAAACACTACATCATTAACCATAAACATGAACCAAAGGTACCATAAATACCAAATGCTACAAATGGTTTGGTTTTAATCTTATTTAATGTTTAATTAATATGAATAGAAAAATTTATGTTTTATAATTCTGTAAAATAAATTATATTTTGAAAATAAATATTCTACTATAAAAGCAATTAAACAAAGATACTAATCTTGATTTAAATTAAAAGTTGAAAATATATATTTTTAAATTAACTTAATTTATACTAAAAAAATTATTTATCTAATTATAAGAAGAATTTTTTATTTTTTTTTATAAAAGGGTAATCGCTTTTAAAAACTATAAAACCATTCCAAAATTACAAACTTTAAAAACTATAAAACCATTCCAAAATTACAAACTTATATATATATATATATATATAACAAAGAGATCGATCAAGAGGGACAAACAACAAGAAGATTAGATAAAATCACCAAGACCGAATTGATCAAATTAAACCCATTATAAATAAATTCATTAGCTAAAATCAAATGAAAGCATAAATGAAACCTAATATACTTTTACCTCACCAAAAGATTGCTAACCCTTACTCCATTATTGACAATGTGAGATTATGCCTTTAAGATATGTGGATTTCTCATCCTAAGCATAACTTAATTATGCAAAAGCTTGAAAGATTGATGGTTATGGAGGCTATATTACTATAGATTTCAAATTCTAAAGAGAGAGGTTTCAATTGCCAATTGATGAGAGAGGTCTCAATAGCAAATTGAAGAGAGAGGTCTCAATAGAAAATTGAAGAGAGAGGTCCTTTGAATAAGGGATGAAGGCTTGTTTTATAGATCTCAAGACATTCAATCAACAATTGAGATTGAAAGTTCAGACCAATGGTTGAGAGTGAATGAAATATGGAGAGGCCATGCATATTGAGAAAGAGTTTAGTTAACCTAAATTTTAGGAAGATATTTTGAGATATTTTTAGAGGGAAGATATTTGAATTTGAATTTGAATTTAGAATATTCCCTTTTAAGAGGGAATGCTCAACTAAATGAATAATTTAATTGTGGAAGAAAATTAGCTAATTAAATAATTAGGAAAATTATTTAATTATGGGAGAGAAGAAAGGAATAATGATTTTTAATTAAATAATTAAAAATTATTTAATTAGGTGAATAAGAGAGAAATTTGGAAATTAATTAAATAATCAAAATTATTTAATTAATAGAGAAAAATAGGTTAATTTAATCAAATAATTAGAAATTTTTTAATTAAAAGTGATGAAATAGGTTGATGAGTGATAATGACTGAAAATTGTGATTTAGAAGAATTGGTGATGCATTATAAATTTTTAGGTGTCTACATTTTTTCCATCTTTGATATAATGTACCTGTTACATTGTTTCAAATACATGTTGATTTGGAAAAAATCAAAATAATAATGATGCCCCATTATTCCCTAATGGATGAAGGAATAATAAACAGGTTGTAGGTTTCCCCCTCAAGAGGTCGGTTAGATTTTTTTTTTTTTGGTCGGGCTCACAATTGGAAGACGTGAATGCTTTGGTGAAGAAAATGATGAAAAATAGTGTCAGGGTAGCAAAGGAACTGATTAGGATAGGTAGGTCATGAAGAAAATGGGATGCGAGGGGTGGAATGGGGTGAATCTAGGGTTTTGGGGTCTATATATAGGTCCTTGGGGGTCACTTTCAAGTCATTTGCAACCCCATAGCTAAGAGAATTCAGAGTTCTTAGAGTGATTTTTGTGTGAAGTTGTTGCAGAAATGGTCATTGTTCCAGGTGCAGTTCATAGGGTAGATTGATTTCTTCAATTTAAAAGGCCCATCAGAGAAACTCTCGCAGTATGTATCTAACCATTTTTAGTTAGGCATCAATTTAGGTACAAAATGCTAGGTCTAGGAAGTCAATCAAATGCATCAATCTAGGATTAAAACTTTTGAAACCCGACATGACACATTTGAAATTTGATGCAACACATTTGATAGTGTTGTGATACATTTGACAAGTCATGTCACTTTTGAATTTTAGCTTGCATATGATTGTTATAGAGCAACACATTTGAAAAGCGGTTTAAAATTGATTTGATAAAGTGACGCTTTTGAAAAAAGCTTGCAACTAATTAGGATTTCATGATGATTTTGAAAAAAGGTCGCAAATAATTTTTCAGGTCACATTTGATTTAGAAAATTGTAAATTTTAATATTTTTGTCAAATTGATGTTGTGGGTGTTATGCTTGCAGGTTGTCCTAGATCTAATATTGTCTAGGGAGTGCCAACCCAAAGTATTATATCTGATAACATATCTCAGTGAGATAGATGTGGAGTTCTTAGGAGTTATCAGGTTATTTCACATTGCCTTAATGCTTGATATTTAAGTGCATAGAGTATTCATGACTGCCATTGTAGAGAGGTGGCACAACGAGACATACTCATTCAAATTCCCAATCGAGGAGGCTACTATTACATTAGAGAATGTTTGGAGGATTTTGAGGATCTCGGTTGAGGGTGTATGTGTTGTTTATGATACTAACTCTAGGGAGGGAACATTACAATGAGTGTTCCATGATGACGAGCTCGACATTTAGGATGGGGAGGTAGATCTCAAACAATATATTTGAGTTTACAACAACATCATCCTGGTGATTGGTGTTAGGATTAGATGCCATCCACCCTTTAAATCCTATGTCATGGTTCCAACATCCTTGGAAAGTGTCTCTAGGAACTTGGGGTGAATTGGAAAAATATTTTGTAATAGTATTTTTCACCATTGTTTGTAATATACTCACAAGGGGTGATGGGTCCACTAGAAGCAGTAAAGGTGAGTTGTGGACATAAATATTTAGTATTGTTTTCCCCACATGTGGATGTTTAGAATGGGATAATAAAAGATAAGGGAAAGGATAAATAAGTGACTGTTGGGATTCTCCAAATGGGTGCTTGGAAAGAGGCAACACATGTCACTTGGTTTTCCAACATTAATTGCATTTAATATAATGTTTATCTTTCATGTTTGGGCACCCAAGTTGGAGGGAAAGAATTGGAGTCAAATCCGAGTCCTTTCAAATGTCAAGGAGTTAATCCAAAAGTTGGAGACGTTTAGAATGAAGGGTCATCTTTAAGCACCATGTTTGGTGCATTAGATGCCTTCACAAGTCTATAAATTTAGCCTCTTAGATGTAGAAATTGAGAGGAATAGTTGAATGTAGTGTTACCCTGCAGGAACAAGGACAGGTTGAGGCATAAGGAGATTGTTCACAAGTACACAGGTGATTCCATGTTGGAGGAAAAGAGGAGAATGGAAGTGCTTGTATTGTAATCTCATTAATTTGATGATAATGCATACTTGGCCTCTCTTCTTGGTGGATTTTTTTTTTCTGTGAGGTTTCTCCATGTAAATCCTATGTTATGTGATGCTCTTGTGCTATTGATTTGTGCCTCATTGCTTCTATCTTATTGTGATGTTTTTGATTAAGGTAAAATATTTTTAAAAGGGACCTGAAACCCTTATACAAAATGCATGAATAAAGATAAACAAAGAATCACATCTACAACTAATTTTTTTTATAGGGACCTAAAAACTATAAGTTCATATATTGTGGTATTATTCTTCATATATTTCTATTATAAGTTCACATAAGGTAATGTTTATAAGCATGATATGTTGGCTATTTTTTGGTATTATAAAGAAGATGGATCTAATCATGGTATTTCCATATTAAGGAAACTCAATTTTTTAGATTTACATATACGTTTTAATTTTTCATATTTTTGTAGTCCAAGCCTTGTATTTAATCCATTGAAGTCATATTTGGATAGAGATTAAATTTCGTAATAATTAGTATTGAACCTGTTTATTTCTCATCATTTGGTATTAGAGCTTAAGGTGAACTAGGTTCTGGGTATTCCTTCTTTTTTGATTTCTTATCTTGGAAAGATTGTGGGAATTTGTTAGAAGGAATTGGAGGTTGTTGGAAGGCTTATGGGGAAGCAATGAATGTTCTTGAATTAACTTTGTTTTGCAGATTTATGAGATTGGAAGCCATAGATATTGTCAATGAGATATATGTTGGACATTACAAGCTCATGATTTTGGATCTTTATGGAGTTGGTTATGTTTTGGTAACTTGGAGCTCTTATTTGACAATATGTGTGCATTTTCTTGTTTGGTGGTTTTGTTCCTTTACCTTATGGTCATGTGCAATGAGAAGGTGTTCATGTTGGATGGGTAGAGACATCCTAGTCACATGGAGAAACACTCTCAAGCTGGAATACAAAATGGAGTGATTATGTTGGCTTCATGGTTTTAGCCCTTGGCTACATGAAAGCATTGGAAGATAAGCCACTAACCTCTTTGTGAGTTGTGGAGCTGATATGTTTCATATGTTTTAATCTCCTAGATAACTTGGTTTTTCCTATTGGGTTGTAGTTTACTCATTTTTTCAATAGTGGGTTTGTAGATTTGTGTTTATTCCATTATTCAAATGACATGTTTGATGTGAATATCTAGATGGTTAAATGGATTTTAGATTTACAGAGATGGTTTTGAATGTTTTACATGTTAACTAAAATATGTGGTATTAGATCTGTGATGAGACTATATTTAGGGTGTTCTGGATGAAGATAGTTACAGGTTTGCATGGTTGCTTGGAGGGTTCTTATTGATCTATGGTTACCCCTATGTGGGTTTTTTTGGAAAATCAGATCTAACATTGATTCTAGTGTTTGAGTCTTAGAAATCCACATGTTATACTTGATTATCTATGCTCTGCATGATACTAATGTGGGGTTGAATTTATTTTTTAGTTATTTGAGATTGGAGCACTGATTATGTATTTCTCCTTTGAGATGGTGCATATGTGTAGATCTTGTAAAATTGTCTAATGTGGATTCTATTTGGTAGGCCATATTCTTGGTCACCATTATTACATTGGTATGCTTATTATAGTGAGAGATGATTATTGGGAGTACTTGATATAGTTATTCATTTGAATCTATAGCAGTTGTTTATGGTGCATGAGAAGCTCTGTTCACTATCAATAGATTGTTGGCAATGATGTTGATCATGATGCCATATATAACTTGATATTACTTTCAGTGGGAGATTTATGTAGTTACATAATGTGTTCTATCTTCTTTGTTTCAAGATTTTGGCTAAGTTGTTGCTGCAATGTGTTGTGAGCCATGGATAATATTTGATTAAAAGATGGATGATATTTTGCAATGGTTGTTGGTGTCATAAGGAGCTCTTAGATTACTCCTTCAAATTGTAATGAGATTTTTGACATCTTTGGTTCTATTGACAAAGGATGTGTGGCATTTGTATATTCTTGGTTTGGAGATTTTTGTTGTACTTCATCTTTTGGGAGCTCATGGTGTTGAGTTCTTTGATTGTGTTGGGGCAATGGAGGATCTTCAATTAGGAGATGGTTATCACAATGCTTGAAGAGCTTGGTTAGATAGTATAATGGGAGCTTTGGCAGTGATGTTGATTCATCATTTGATGATGGATTCTTATTTTCATGTGATCTCATAGGAGGGGATGATAGATTATGATGTCATGATATGTTCCTGATTCTATAGTTGGAATTTTGACAATGGTCTTGTTTGGTTCTCTTTGGTTTTGAGTATTAATCATTTGCTTGGAGCTTCATGGAAGTTGGCATGGATTGATTGTTGGATGCTCATGGAAACAAGAGAGACTTGGGTGAGGCTAAGAGATCTCTTATTTATGGGATCATATGTTGAGATGGTTACTTTTTGATGAGGATTTCAATAGAAATTCTGAGGAATTATTTGGAGAGGTATAGGAAATTGTTTGTAGCTTTGGGCATTCCCTTTGTTGTGGGAATGATTGTTAGTTTTATCTACCTTTGGTATGAGAGGTTTACATCTATTGTTTTCATGTTTTCATTTGATTTGAATGGTAAATGTTGATATCCTTTCAGTTTGGGAATAGTGAAGGAGATCTTACATTACACAGCTTGGTACATGTTAGTGTGGAACAAGGATATGGCTTGATTTTCAAGTTCTCCCTTTGGTCATGGTATTCTTCCTGGATATTTGGTTTCACATGATTGAGTGTGAAGAACTTGGGAGGAGTTATAGAGACTAATGGTGAGAGAGGTATTGCAGCATATTTATTTACAAGATTTGCATATCATTGTATGTTTCCTTGACACTATGTAATAGAGGAATTAGTCACATCCTCTATGAAAAGTACTATAGATAGACTTGATATGCCTTGATCTATTTAATTATATTGGAAATTACTTATGTAGTGGGATTTTCTGGATATATATATCTAGTTATCCTCTTTGATATCTTGGTTTGATGGTTACTGATGTGATGATGAGTATTCATGTTTCATTGGATTTAGATCTACAATTTATGAAGGTTGTAGATTAGCTACCCACTTTCTTGCAGTGGGATGGCTTAGATGTGGACTATCTATATCTATGAGATTGTTTCATTATTTATGTAGACTTGTTAGTTGGCTTTTTCTATGGTCATTTGTGCATTGGTATGTTGCATCGAGATAGGAGGATGGATATACAGAGACTTGTTTGTAGATTTTGGGTTGGTATGTTGATGGCATGGAGTTCTATCTATGTTTGGTATACCTTGGTTTTAGGTATGGCTATCTTGGATGAGTTGTAATTTGTTGTGGTTGCTATTCCAAGTGGTATGGGTAAGGAAACTACTCAGAGCTTTTATTATCATTTGAATTTGATGCTTGTGTTCATGTTAAGATTGGTTGAGGTTGCAGTGACAATTGATATGTTTCACCTTACCATGTTCCTTTTTCTTCCATAGGTAGCATGTTGGAGGATGTGAAGGATTTTATTGCTTGATGGTGTTTATCCTGGTTGCTTTTGCAAGTATCTTGTTGGATCATGAGAGCATGGTGAAGATTCAAATGCTACATGTTTGGCTAAGGGATGTTTTTCCCTTGTTTGCGATCCCTATGGGTGTATTTACAATGTTGCTGTCAAGTGGGAGAGTGTTAGGATTAGGTTTCATCCACCTTGTAAATCCTATGCCATGGTTCCAACATCCTTGGAAAAGTGTCTCTAGACACTTAGGGTGAATTGGGAAAATATTTTATAATATTATATCTCACCATTGTTTGTAATATACTCATAAGGGGTGAAGGGTCCACTAGAAGAGGTAAAGGTGAGTTGTGGACATAAATATTTAATATTGTTTTCCCCAAATGTGGATGCCTAGAATGGGATAATAAAAGATAAGGAAAAGGATAAATAAGAGACTATTGGGATTCTCCAAGTGGGTGCTTGGAAAGAGGCAACAAGTGTCACTTGGTTTTCCATTATTAATTGCATTTAATGTAATGTTTATCTCTCATGTTTGGGTGCCCAAGTTGGAGGGAAAGTATTGGAGCCAAAAATAATGTCCTTTCAAATTCCAAGGAGGTAATTCAAAGGTTTGGGACATTTGGAATGAAGGGTCATCATTGGGCACCATGTTTGGTGCATTAGATGCCTTCACAAGTCTATAAATTTAGCCTCGTGGATGTAGAAATTGAGAGGAACATTTGAATGTAGTGTTACTCTGTAGGAACAAGGATAGGTTGTGGTGCAGGAGCACCTAGGTAACATTAGGCATTTAAGCAGTCTAGTTTGAATTTTGTTTGGATATGTTATTTTGAAGGTCATGTTGACCATCTAGTTAGCATTTGAGGTTTATGAATAAGTCTTGATCTTTTGTGATAAATAGAATAAGAAGTGAAGAGGATGGATAAGTTTAGGAACAAAACTTGCTTAGGTTGCTAACATTTGGCAAAAGTTGAAAAACACAACGCATTTTACAACTTTGCCATTTGATGTCTTACATGACCTACCTAAGGAGTCTAACTATTTTGAAAATCTATTTAAGACATGCCTCGACCTGAATGTGAGGTTGGAAGCATCGACATTGTAGTGTGACTTTGTGAAATTGAAGAAAAGACAATTTTTGTGGGTCATTTTTCTGATTTTTGCTTCAAGAAGAGCTCTAATGGGTTGAATTTATTACTGTTTTGTACAGAGGATGTGGTGTTGTTAGTCTTCTAGTCTTGTGTGCCATTATTTAGTTCTTTTGTTCATTTCTAATCACTGTTTGTAAATAGTTTTGTGTGCACCCTATTGCTGGTCTGAACCAGACAGGTTAAAAAGAATGGAGTGCTAGACCACTTTCCCACCGTACAAATTGTACGGCCCATTGGGAACAGTGCCTAGACTCCATGTTTGTACATATGGTAGGTTGTAGGGTTTGGGAAAGGTCAGGAGCTGTTAGAAAGATCTTGCCCTAGGTGAGCCAGAATGGTGCCGGGCTAGGAAGGCGAGAGGTGTAGAGCACATAAAAGTTGCAGGGGTCAAGTTTTTGGGAAAATCCATTTTGGAGGTGGTAGGTAAGTGTCTTACCTAGTTATGGTATGAAGGAGAAGGCTCCATCAGTTCATTTGATGTGAGAACTAGTAGACAGTTTGAAAGCAGCCAGACAGTGGCTTAAAAACCCTAGAAAATACCCATTTTCAGGTTCAAGCATGGTATAGCCAATTAAGGCTTGAAACCTCAAAAATCCTTGAGAGGTTCTCATTTGGTCTAAGAATCCCAAAGAAAGAGTGAGTGTCTTTTGGAAGTTCTTTGAACAAAGACCAGTTTTCTCGGTGTTGGAGGCCTAATTGGGGCTCAAGGGCTAGTAGCCTTTTTAACCCTAGTTGAGGGTTTGGTGAGAACGATGGAAAGGAGGAGTTTTGGTGAACCTTCAGGAACCCTAGGAGGTTGGTTTGAAGCCACTGAAGACATTTCTACACCCCTGCAAGATCAGATTGTGTGTTGAGGATAGGTTAGCCTTTAGGGTAGATTACTAAAGAAGTGTTGAAGCATTGCCCCAAGGTTGGTTTGGTTGGCAGGAGATGACTTGATGGTTGGGTTGGCAAGGTGAACTAGGGGATTCTACACAAGTAGTAGGTCCTATAGGTTAAGGTGGTGGAGTGTGACACCATAGGGTCTTCCCAAACAAGATCCAAAGCATTAAACAGTGAGTGTTTCCATCCAACCCACCCTATCAGGTTGAGGCATAAGGAGGTTGTTCATAGGTACATAGGTGCTTCCATGTTAGAGGAAAAGAGGAGAATGGAAGTGGTTGCATTGTAATCTCATTTATTTGATGATAATGCATACTTGGCCTCTCTTCTTGGTGGAGTTTTTTCCTGCAAGGGTTTCTCCAATTAAATCACGTGTTATATGATGCTCTTGTATTGTTGATTTGTGCCTCATTTCTGTTATCTTATTGTGATGTTATTATTCATATATTGTTGTTATAATTTCATATAAGGTAGTGTTTATAAGCATGATATGTTGGTTTTTTTTTGGCATCATAAAGAAGATGGATCAAATCATGGAATTTCCATATGAATTTCCATATTAAGGCAACTTAATTTTTTAGATTTATATATAGTTTCATATTTTCATGTTTCTGGAATCCAAGCCTTGTATCTCATCCATTGAAGTCATATTTGGATATAGATTGAATTTCCTAACAAAGAGTATTGAACATGTTTATTTCTCATCAATTGGAGGCCTGATTTATGGTGTGATCATCCCTAATCAACGATCTAGGAGGTTCTCTATTGGATGGGGTCATGTACTTGAGAGGATGATGGTTGATGCTATTTTATATAAATGGGGGAAATGCATATTATCTCACTTAGATCATGATATGCACCAAATGGTGTATAAAGTAGCCACCAGTCTATCAACAAGAGTGACATTGCTTCATGTATGGGTGTGGGAACATATTGATGTCACAAGACTGGTTGGAGATATTGATCGAATTGTAGGAGAACCTTATGTATATAAATATGATGTTATGTTGACTTAGATTCTTCAACGATATGTATGAGTTCATTTGGTGCATGTGGCTACAATGCAAGGCCTGGGTGGATGATGATGTTTAGTTACCATTGTACAAAAAACTAGGTGGCTTATCGGATAGACACCTCATATTCTCGAGTGGTATCTTCTTGACAGGGTCAAAACATAGTTTAGATAGGTTCAAGATGTTCTCATTGTGGATTACCATGCTATGTTTGATCGCACATAAGAAGAGATATGTGAGTGGGTACCCATGGCAAGCCTGTAGGTGGTAGTTACAAAGTTTATTCATTTGATGTCGGTTTAGTGGGAATCGACATTTAGTGTAGAGGACGTAGGGACTACCCCTAATTATGATTCATGGTGGGCATTTCAGAGACCACTAAGATTTACACACCTAGATAGTGAGGCAATTGGGAGATGACGAAGGTGAGAGGCGAAGCTAAGTAGGGCTCACCAGTAGCGGCAGAGCAAAGGTGGCTATCATAGGAGGAGAGGGTGGAGGTCCTTATTAGGGACACCAAGGACCATAAGTACAATAGATAGTCATAGCTATGGTAGGAGGAGAGTAGAGGGGACATGAAAAATAGAGAGGGGAGATGTTGATGATGTTAGGGTTGCAGTTGCCTTGTCTGAGCGAGACCAGGCTTGGTGAGAGAGAGATGGCTATAAGATAGAGAGAGATGACCTCTCCATTCAACTTTATAAAGTACTGCAAAGAGAGAGATGGTCTCTCTATATATCTTGCACAAAGGATGACAAAGAGAGATGCAGAGATAGTCTATTGCTAACAAGTAGAGGCATAGGTAGCTTAGTTGACTGCTGAGAGGGATACCGAGTAGGCACAATGATATCAAGTAGAGGTGGACGGATAGGGTGTAGTGGTCCCTATGGAAAAGTATTTGTAAGGGTTCAAGATTAACTCACAACAAATCATAACCCTCAATTTACAAAACAATTTAATAAAAACACATAATTATATAATGGTGGAAATAAAGAGAAATAATTAAGTAATTTTCAATTTCTTATCCAAATGGAATAACATGCATATCAATAAATCAAAAGAATCTCAGATAAGCAGTTTATCAGTATAAATGAGGATCATTTTTATTCAAAATAAATAACTTACAGGTACAACATAACTGACCAACCAAAGGATGCTTACACAAGAAAAATAATAGCTCATCCATATGTCAACCACCTAACCCTGCAAGAAAATGTTAGTGAATAGGGGTTTGCCTCAGTCAAACCCCGTTTGGTATTCAAACCGTGACATGAAATGAAATATGATAAATGAAGGAAGAATGGTCACATTATGATGTTACAACTCACCGAAACTTTAACATTAGGCTCTTGCTTGATTGTGATAGATCTTGATTTGAACGCTTCTTGGTAGGGAAAAAATCCACAACTCAAATGTTAGCTCAGATATAATCATGATACTTTCATGATGGCTCGGTATTATTACTATTACAACAATGTCAATAAGAATCTATCACGCATAACAAAGGTACTTTACAAACATGTAACAACCGCATTGAAAATAAATGGATAGCGCACTTCTGCAAACTCATAAGAATCAATTCCCATATTCTTATATCAAACAACTATAAGGATTTGTACCTTCTAGTCTATTCTCGCTATGGCCTTGTGGCCAGAGCACAAAATAATTTAGCCCACATTAGATGGGTTATCAAGTAGTATAAAATTTAATACTTATAGTGAGAACAATTTACCATTAGTAAGGACAATTTATTTAATTCTAATCAAACCACTTAATGAATCCACCTTATATTCCAAACAATATTTCACCACATAGTAGATTGTATAAAGAAATGATTCACTAATACCCCACATAATGAGGTTCAATGCAATGTGTAACAAGAGAGAACAATCATCTATTAACAAAGATAGTTATTTACTCAGATCGTACTAATAGCTATATGTATATTCATAAATGATAACATGCATCTTCCACCGATGATAGATTGCATGAGGAAAAGTCTCAATATTGCCTTAACTATATGACCACCAAGGGATTATACCTAATACGCAATATAAAATGATCACTAACATTTACTTGATAATCTTTCACAAAATACTATAACCATTTGTTTCATCAATTTCTTAGACAAAACCCAACTCTTAGTAATATTAAATATTCCATGCATTTTGAGCGATTAAAATGAACTGCTCTAATGAATTTCATATATAAAGCATAAAAATCAATTACACATTGAAAGAACATACTGGAATATCAATTGCAACGAATTCAAGGCATCTCTTGTTTTTATTGATCACCTTTATAATGCATAATCTATGCAAAAAGAGAAGTGAAAACTTTTACTACAACTAACCATTTTTATTGCACAGATATCTACAGCATGGAATACGAAATGCAGGACAAGGGATCCAACTACAACCTTTCTAAGATGGGCACAGTAATACAAAAAAAAAATGGTGAGAAGATAAGATTGTACAAGAAACTCGTAAACAAATCCAAACATGATATTCTAAGTATAACTATGGTACTTTAAAGTTACGACAATTGTGTCGTAATCACATTCTAACTGAACATTTACTACTAAAGCTCGTTGGACTACCTAGACCCAAAACTATTCTGCCTATAAAGTGCGATTAAGTACAAATAGCCATGTAGAGATAGAAAACTCCTGAAAAGATCCCGTAAAGTTTGAATAACGTATAGCAATTGCAACAATTAAAACTAAACAAAAGAAAGCTGTGAATTTAACATACCGTGATTCTCTTCCCAATCTGAATTCAATGCCTGCTGCCTGAGTCGTTGCCATGTCATCTTTCTAGCAAAACACCTGTGAGGTCCACCTCGAGAAATTTGAATCTCAGTTTTCCACTCTGACTCCGCAGCTTTTCCATCCTTAACTGCTAGACTCCAATGCTCTAATGCAGGTTCATGGCGATCCTCCTTACTTCCACCCATGACATGCAATCTACCTCTCCAAAGCTGTGTTGCTGGAGCATATCTGGGAACAGGAAGTGCAAGTAGAGAAGACCACTTTTTCGTCTTTGTGTCTAGCACAAAGTTCAAGGCTGTTGGCCCTCTACATTGCGGCCCATACTGCCCTGTTACAATATATATATAACGCCCATCTGTCACCATTCCTAAGTGTGAATGTGCCATATCCTTTGGCATGTCAAATCTTCCTCCCCATGTGTTGTCAGTAAAATTATACACATCTACATGTGAATGAACATAGTTAATTATACCATATTCGGCAAAAACATAGAAAAGATTCCCAATCTGTATTCCTGCTCCATCAAGGCGTGGTACAGGAGCTTCTGCCATCTCCTCCCATTCCAGCTCAAGGGTATTGTCTTCATTTGGAAAATTCTTAGCTTTCTCTTTCTGAGTATCTCTCTCTTCCTTGACATTTTCCAGCTAAGCTTGTTTATCGTTATTACTTTGTGTTCTGATTCATGAATGGAGTGCTTGGAAATTGGATTTGAATAGAAAGAAGCCCAGAGGACGTTGGTAAATAATACAACGAACATGATTCCTGCACAAATGGCAACAACTATGTATCTCAAAAGTTTTGATCTTGCTCTTCCTATGATATGCTTACAATGCACCTTCTTTTGGATCTTGGCATGGACCAGCATTGAACTGCTGAGGGAGAGATGTCATAAAGAGTGCCTCTGGATCAGAATGATGTACCTTAAATTTACTGCGAAGTTTGTCTAAATCTGCATGCAGAGGGACATGAGCTTCCACCCAGTGAAGATGAGCATTGTGCCTGAGAATGGAAGAATTGTGATTGACCCCGAGGAGGAATGAAAGGGTTCCCCCTTTTTGCCGATGAAAGCATCCACCTTCTTGTAACTGCCAAGATGATCGAACATAGCCCTTTTTGAAGCGATTAATTTCCTTTCCTTTTAGAGATTTTTCCCCTTCACCTTCCCAATAACTGATTCTTGAATATGAAATAATTATCCCTTCACTTTCTCGATAACTGAATCTTGAATATTAAATAATATCTCTTTTTATACATATTATTTACCTTCGATAATAATAAAGAATAATTGCAACTAAGAAATTTACCACAATGAATAGTGAGACAGATTAAATTAATTACTCCAAATAAATAAATAAAGTTAATTCGATTGGGAATAAAAATAATTACTCTAAATTAACCAAGTGTTATTATTTATTCTTAATAAATAAATCTATAAGTAATTTATAATTAATTCATTACACTTTTAAATTTCACCACCAATTAATTTAGTCAAACATTATAAAATACAAACCATAAAATAGGGGTCGTGACAGTATTTGAGGGAGATGGGAACCCTCACATAGGAGGTGACATATTATAGAACCTTATATGAGGTCTCAATGCCAATTGAGAGGAGAGCTCCCAAGTTCTCAACGAGAAGTGCAATAGCAAGATAGTTAGAGAAATCTGATGGGGGATCAGTGGGGTACCGACTAAAAGTACCACCTCAGCCTCAATAGCTATGGCACTTAAGGGACAAGTTCTTGGGGTGCAACACTTGTGGCAAGTCAGCTGGTTGCTCCTCCCCATCCATATTCTCCTAGTTAGGAGGAGGAGAGGGGGAGTTCTATGTGGACTATGATGTACTATTGTTTTGATGTAGACATTTTGATATGTTTGTGGGTGGATGTATATATATACATATATATACATATATATGTATATACATATATATGTATATATGTATATACATATATATGTATATATGTATATACATATATACATATATATGTATATACATACATATATATGTACATTTATATGTGTACATATATACATATATGTACATATACACATATACACATATATATACATATATACACATATATACACACATACACACATATATATGTTCATGTCTCTTGATAGCCCTTCTGTATAGACATTTTATGTATATAGAATTTATATCATGACACATTTTTGATGATATATATGAGATGACACTAGATTTTGATACTCTATTGATGTGATGTGATATTATGTTATTTATATTTTTATGGATTATATATATGATATGATGTATGGATCTAATGAATTCTATGTGATCCTATGATGTATGATGGATGGATTATGATGTTACTATGATGATGTAGGATATGATGTGGTGATTCTTTTTTTGTTTTTTGGATATGATGTATTTGGATTTTTTTTTGGATTTTTGGAATATTTGAATTTTTTTGACTATTTGGATGTTTTTGGATTTTGAGAATATTTAGATGTTTTTGGATTTTTGGATTTAGGGTAATGAATAAGGATCCAGTCCAAGTACTAGGTTTAGGAAATTCCCCCGGTTATATGTAGGATTATTTTAATACAAATTAGATGAAGTGACCCTAGGAGGAGACTAGGTGATATGGGTAATGCCACATACTAATAAATTACCAAGCCATGTTAGGCTTGTAAATGAAAATATGATGAATATGGATAAGAAGCTAGATTTATAATGGATGGAGTGGAAAATAATCTTGATAGATGGTAGATGATGCTTATTAAACACGACATATTTTTGCCATGTTTTCACCAAGGTACTTGTCCAAAGCACTACCAAAGTGGTTTTCACTAGAGGACAATTTTTTATCTTTACTATTTTATCCTTTTTTATATATTTTTTTCTTTTCTTTTTTCTAATTTTTTTGATGGGATACCTTGAAGGGGTTAGGAGTGGAACCACTTGAGATGATTGTTGGTGATAGGTTCTTATAAGAGATCACCTTCAGGCGTAGCTATTTGATAGGCTCTTGAGCCATAACTTGTGACTACAAATGGTCCCAACCAATTTGGTTCAAATTTTCATTTGTTGTCTTGATCTAGTTGGTTTTTTTGATTTTCATTGAAAACTAGATCACATACTTGGAAGTTTTTGTTATTAATCTTCTTATTATAAATATGATGAAGACAATTTTGGTAAGCTTGAAGATGATTATGTACTAAGATGTATTTTGTCTAACAATTCTATCTCTTGTAGTTTGGATACTTTATATTTTTCATTGTCGACAAGATGTTGCAATGACACCCATAATGAAGGAAGTTCGACCTCGATAGAAAAGATTATTTTAGTGCCATAAACTAGGGAAATGGTGTAGCACCAATAGGAATTTAGATACTAGTATGATAGGTCCATAAGGTAGGATTAAGCTAGAAGTGCCAGTCACAACCAACATCATTAAGTGTCTTCTTGAGGATTTTAGGATAGTTTTATTAGATGCTTTAGCTTGACCATTTCCTTGGGGGTAATATGGCGTGGAAAAGTGATGTTGGATATGGAATTAAGAGTAAATATTTTAAACATCCTAATTTTTGAAGGGCGTTCCATTATCTGTGATGATGGCATGAGAAATACCATACCAAAAAATTAGGTAGTTTAGGATAAACTTAGTTATTTGTTTGCCAATAATGTAGGTGAGGGGGATGGCTTCTATCCACTTTGTAAAATAATCAGCGGTTGTTATAATGAACTTATGAACATTAGAGGATATGGAAGAAATATTTCCTATGAGGTCAAGTCCCCTTTGTGAAAAGGTCCATGGTGTAGTGCTAGGGCACAAATCTTGTGTTGGTGTATGACTAAGATTGCTATATTATTGACACTATAAACACTTCTTAGTAAACTGGCATGCTTCATTATCTATAGTAGGCCAGTAGTATCTTGTCCTTAGTAGCTTCTTAGCAAGGGTAGGGCCACTAGAATACAATCCACAAACACCTTTGTGTACCTCACATAGGGCAGTTTTAGCTTCTTTTAAGTTAAGACATATAAGAAATATACCATCAAGACTCTTTTGATAAAGGGTGTCACCAAGAATGGTGAAGCGAGATTATTAGTGTACAAAGGTTTTCTTAAGGTTCATGGTAAGGTTAGGTGGTATGGTACCATTTTTTAGATAGGTGTAAATTTCATGGTACCAAGGGGAATTGGTACCAACAACTTCATACACAAATTTTGATTCAAAGATCTCAAATGCTAGTACCAATAATTGTTCCACAAGAAACTCACACTTCTGACTCTTATGGGGCATGTCTAGGAGAGACTCGATGGTTGTCATAGCGTCTAAAACCTTGTGATTGACTCTAGGTATTTGCTTGAATGAGATAGTAGTGAAGTATCATTTAACACTATCAACCATTCTTTTGTATGGAAGCAACTTTATCATCTTTTGTTTGATAATCATCATTGACTTGTTGAACCACTAGTTGTGAATCACCATAGACTTGTATATCTTTGATATGCCATTATACAACCATATTTATCTTGTAATCAATGGTTTATATTCAACTATGTTGTTTGTGTATGGGAATGATAGATGATATAATTTTACTATGCAATCACCTTGAGGGGTGATAAATAGGTCTCCTACCCCTCAACCATGTTGGGTGTGTGATCCATCAAAATACAACTTTAATTGACTTGTAGGAGTGATGTTGAAAATCACCTCATCTAAGAATTCTAATATGAGAGGATTCTCATCATATAATGGTGCTTTTGCTAATTAATTTTCTATGATTTTACCTTTGATATCTTTTATGCCTACATATTTTATATCAAATTCACTAAATATCAGTATCCTTTTAGTCATGCATCTTGTGAGTGTTGGTTTTGATAATAGATACTTTAATAGATCCGCCTTAGAGATGAGATTAGTTTGATGGTTGAGCATATAGTTAAATATGCTCACTTGATGGGAGTATAGTTAAGCTCATAGCCTACTAAGGTTCGGCCGAAGTAGTACATTGCTCTTTGTTTCTTGAAATTATCATGTTGTGCTAGAAGAGCACCTAATGTTGTAGATGTGGCTGAAATGTATAATATCAAAGGCTTGTTTAAAATCATAGGAATCAATATTGGAGGTGATGCTAGATAATCCTTAAGCTACTAGAAGTCTTGCTAACATTTCTCATCCCATTTGAATATGCCATCCTTGTGTAGGAGATGAGTAAATGGGTGACACTTATCTGCTAATTGTGCTATGAATCTTTTGATAGATTGGAGCTTCATTTGAAGACTATGAAGTTGCTTTAGGGTTCTTGGAGGAGGAATATTAATAATTTATTTTACCTTTGTGGGGTCCACTTTGTTACCTCTATGAGACACTATGTATCCCAATAGTTTTCTTGAGGTGATATGAAATACACACTTCTTTAGATTGAGCCTCACTTGGTACTTATCCAGCCTATCAAATATTCGTGCTAGAACTTCTAGATGTCCTTTTCTTGTGATTTGTTTTTCTAAAAGATCATCCACATAATCGTCCATAATGTATGAAGCGTGTTATGAAAGATTATTTTCATAGCTTGCTGATAGGTTGCATTAAAATTTTAAAGACCGAATAGTATGACATTTTGAAAGTATGTACCCCAAGGGAATGCAAATTTTTACTTATGTTGGTATTCTTGTGTTATGCAAATTTGATTATACCTTGAAACCATCCATGAGGGAAAGGATCTCATGACCTACTATCAAATCCACTATGATGTCTATGTTGGGCAATGGGAAGTTGTTCTTAGGAAAATCCTTGTTAAGGTCCATGAAATCTATGTAGATGCGTATGCCCCCAATGGGATTAGAAATAGGTACTAAATTAGATACCCATTATAGATAATAAATTGGTCTTATGAAACCAACATCTATATGTTTTTGTAGTTCAACTTTGACCAGTAATATAATTTGTCGATGCATCTTATGTAGATTTTATTTCACTGGTTTTTCCTTCAAATATACTGTTAAGTGATGGAAAAATAATGTTGTATCTAATCCAAGAATGTTAGTGTAATACCAAAAAAAGTTGAATTTTTGTTCTTCCAAGAATGATGTAAAATTTTATTTCTCATCAGGATCTAGAGATGCTACATAAAATGTGACTTTAGGATTGTCGGCGGTTCCAACAGATTTGCTTTGAGTCTTCTACCAATGATGTTGATTACTCTTGATGCTTAGTGATACTAGGGAGGTTCAATCCTTCATCATTAGGAAACTCAAAGAGGTTTTCACCCTTGGATACGTCCTTTATTTTGAATTTTCTTGATCCAAAAGTGCCACATTGTGGTTTTAATTGGGGGATCTATTTTTTATTTTTACATTTTTAGTTTGTGATTGAATGATTTGAATTTCCCCAAAGTATGTTTTCGTATCATGCTCTATTTCAAATATTGCTTTGTGACATATAGAAGGTATGCCATCTCTAAGCCCCATAAACTCGGAAATAGCCTCATCATTTTCAAATATGTTCAAAATTTGTGCTTGTTGTTGGTCCTAATCAATAAGTTGGGGATAAACAAGTTGAAGGCTATCATATTGTGAAGATGAGGTAAATAAAAAAGTCATGATGGTTTTGATGGATGCATTCTCAAATAGATCTATAATGTACATGGGAGAGATCTATAATGGTAAGTAGTTAATAAGTATCAAAAGTTTTCTTTTCCCCTCCACGTGTCTGCTCTATGCAACCCGAGGGTTTCCCTTCCTTTCGCATCTTGGGAATCCCTACCATACTTCCACGTGTCATGATTGTAGGCCATTTTTGGTCATTCCTTTTTGCTTCCTCATCGGGCTCCACTCGAGTGCCACGTGCTCTCACTCCCAAAGAATTTGGTGGGCCCCACAATTATTGTCTGCAGTGTACTCTTGCTACGTGTTTACTCTTCGCAAATATTTCAGCGTGAAGATAAAATAATGACTGCGGGCAGCGAAATGTTGCCACGCGTCTCTTTTGTGCTTGACCAATGATCGTTTCCTCCACTATTGGATAGTGCTCTGCCCATTGAACACGTGTAGCCTTAGCGCAAGTCTTCAGTGGCGAGAGATAAAGGTTCACACGAGCAGTGAAATGTTGCCACGTGCCTAGTCAACAGATCTCAGCGATCAACCAGGTGAACCAAATGCTACGATTGGCCACTGCATGTCATAATCATTTGCACAGGATGGTGACACTTGTCTGTTTAACCTTACCGAGACCATTGCCATCATTTGAAGAAGATGCCCCTGTGCTTGGAATGACTAGATGCTTGGTTTTGAATCTTTTCTGTTGCAATGGCTTGGGGAATGTTCCTATTTCTGCATCATTTCCCGGGGATAGCAGAATCTTTTCTATGGTTGCTCTCTGAAGCGGTGAGAGTTTTTTCTGCTATATATACGTTTCTCTATTGTGAGAAAAGGGTTTGGAATTTTAAAAGGAACATTGGTTTTAGGAAAAGATGCCAGGCCTTTATTATTGTTTTATTTTATTGCAAAAGACTTTCAGACTATGCCAATTGTTTGGCCTTTCTGTTCTTTCATGCTATTTGATTAAATTGTAAACTGTGCTTTTATTGTCTGGACATTTCATTTGAGAACTTCTATATATATTGAATGCAAGTTTGCTAATCTAGATCATGTCTAATGACTCTTCTTGGCAGTAGGAATGTATGCAATGTTATTTTATGTCAATGAATGAATTTTCTATGCTATAATCTCCAGTTTCTGATTTTCTGGAACGCAACAAATACCAATTAAGCCCTTGATCTATGATTATCGTGCCTATCATTAAGTCTTGGCGCATCGCCTTAGGTTAGACTTTATTTTATTATATCTGCTTCCTTTTCCCTTTCCAAACCCTCATTGTAGAAGAAGCCGACTTCTCTAAAAACCTGAAGGTCACTCAGTTTAGCGCAAAAGGTCCCCCATAAACTGAGTTTCCCATAAGGCACTATTACCTTTTCAAATTTTAGCCTCAACAGTTTGTTCTTTTTTCTGGCACGCCTGGTGGGACATAGCTTAAATGAATTTGTGTTTTAGAAGGGTGTATGAGCCATTGGCCTGTAACTAGACCCCAAACCACAAGCAACCCCAATTTACTAGTACCTCCACTGGGAATAGTGTAGACCGCAAATCAGTTGGTAACTGTTCCACTCCCGCCACCCATTTCTCTAACCATGTTGCCAGTCACCAACAGAAATTACGTGGCATGGGACACTAAAAGTCCCCTAGCAGCCCCAGTAGCACCCCCTGTCTGAGGTGCTATCCCAGTTTCAGCTATGAAAGCTATACCCAAGTTTACCGGAGATGGCTCAAGAACACCTGTAGAACATCTGTAAGATGTGGAAGACGTGTTTTTGGTGCACGAGATCACAACGTAGAATGTAGCTCTAAGGCTTCTCGCTGCGTCTTTTAAAGGCAAGGCGCTAGATTGGTACTGAACACTCTCACCTAGCACTATTCGCACTTGGGACGAGCTCAAAGATCCATTCTATGAGAGGTTCTCAAATGACGGAGATTGCTCTTCACTGTATTATCAACTATATGTCATAAAACGAGCCCCCCAAGAGGCTCTGATGAACTTTAATGCTCGATTCCACACGAATTGGTAGAGGATCCCTGTTACTATACACCCGACTCCTGAGTTGTTCATATTTTACCTGAAGTTCATCAATTCTAAAATTTCTATGATGATCAAGTCTTTGGGAGGAGCTACTCTACCAGATGCTTACAGTGTCGCTGTCAAAGCCGAGAATCATTTGATAGATTGTAGAAAGTTGCCTCCTCGGCCTATCATGCCGATATTTCCTGAAATATAGATTCCCGCAAAAGAAGTCACGCCAACTAGTGCGCTTGTAACTCCCCAATCAATGTACACATATATAGCAATGCCAGAAAATGTTGCCTCTACATCCGGTTCTTCCAAAGATGAAATGAGCGATCTTAAAGAAATGTTGCGGACTATGGCAAATGACATAACCACACTCAAGCGAAACCAATCAAAGCCTTCGAAGCCTGCCTATCAAAACTATCAAGGTGGACGGTCCTCATATCAGTAGAATCAGTACCAAGGTGGTTCCCACACTAATTCACTAGCTCCGATGGTCAACCAAATGGTGCCAATGCCTACTCCATTGACGAGCGCTTCACCAAGCTTGAGAAGGGAATTAACCGTGGGCCAGAATAACCTCATTGATGACATCAATCCGTGGTGCTTCCCTTGCAGCGATGCACATATGCCCCAAAATTTTTTGCATGGCAATTCACAACAAAAGGTGGCGGAATAACGTAGCCAAGGCGCGGCGCCAGACTATGGGGGTTATGTATATCCCTCGCCACAAATGGAGAGTGCGGTTCTTACCACACAAATTCAAGGAATGTCTCTAGAACAAGAATTTGACATCGCTCCTGATCACACACTTTTCTCATGGATGGAGGAAGAAGAAACGATGTTTGCTAATGATACGTTCATATCCAAAACACCTCAAGTGCAATCTGATTATAACACATGCTCAAAGAGGAGATTTATTGACGATTCAGTTGTTTCGCATATAGCCAGCCCACAACTTAAAGGTGCTTCCGATCAGATTCCTAGCACTTCCACCGCCCCGCTACCATCTCAACCACAAAAGGAAATTATTATAACAAGAGCCAAGGAGCAAAAATCTCTGAGTTTGTCACCCTTTAATGTGGTAGAAAAATTGAAGAAATCATCTATTAATGTGTCTCTATGGGACATTCTAGCTATCCCAGAGCAAAAAATGCTATTACAGAAGGCGCTTTAAGAAGAGGTCAATGTAGCGCCAACATAGCAGTTAGCCAATGTAGAGGTTGTTAATCAACTACCACTGACTAAAGTCCTTACGAACAATACAAAAGAATCCCCTATTGGAGTTAGAGATAAGTTGAAGCCCCAACCCTTCTTCTTAACTCTCATTATAGGAAAGAAGTTATTGCACAATGCTATGATTGATTCTGGCGCTAGCACCATGGTTATGCCTAAGCAGATAGCCGAAGCTTTAGGACTCGATTATGAACCTATGAAAAGGGTAGTGCAACTTGATGGGAACAAAGTTGAAACCATAGGTGTCATCAAGACACTTCCTTTAACTCTATTTGCTTGCCCTAGTATCACAGTGCCGCAAGATACTGTGATCATAGATGTTCCTCCCATGTTTGGTCTCTGTCTATCCTGAGAATTTTCTTCAAAAGTGGACAGATACTTGTTCATGGATTGGTCATATTTGATTCTCAAAATGAAGCATGATGCAAAAATGAAGATAGAATCAGAGGATTTGCATTTTGAACATGTAGTGGATGAAGCCCTGATCAATTTTGAAGCCGCGCATACCTCTATCACCAAGTAAGAAATGTATTACATTGAATTACTAGAGGAAGAAAAGGTGAGAAGAGATAGGGATGACCAAGAGGATACTCTATTGAGTGAACACATGGACAATGACCCTTTCAAAAATTATCATGCTACAGGATTGGGCACCTATGTAATATATGATGAAGACCAAGTGTTCCTGAAGGTTGCTAAAGAGTTCAAAGGTAGCCAAGCAAATGAGCTATGGACACTGTACTTTGATGGAGCAAGAGGTAGAGTGGGCGCTGGAGCAAGGATATGTTTAATATCCCCACAAGATGAAAAAATGCTTAGGTCTTTCTGCTTTCATTTCGCTTGTTCAAACAATGAGGCCGAATATGAAGGATTAGTTCAAGGTTTAAGCCTTGCGGAGCGAATGGGCATTAATCAATTAATGGTGTTCGAAGATTCTGAACTAGTAGTCAACCAAGTCTAAGGGATTTCCACGGAAAGGAATGTCCGCATGAGATCCTATTGGCACCGAGTCTGGGACCTGGTTGAGTGTTTTGAAGCCTTCAACATCTAGACTGTTCCTTGAGGACAAAATAGTGATGTAGACTGCATGGCTGTGATTGGTGCTCAGTTTGATCCTGCCTTTGATCTTATACATAATGAAAAATTTGTACAAGTACTAGTCCAACCGGTGATTCCTGACAATGATTAGAGTTGGCAGGTTTTTGAAAGTGATGAACACATCACCTCGTACATCCAACAGTTGGGGGAATTCACCAATCAATTTCAACCAAAGATTGCCGAGGCTTATGAAGGACAAATTATGTAGCTCAAATCCACAAGCTTCCAAAAGGATTGGTTATTCTCAATTTTTTTTTTGATTGTGATGATACAAGAAATGATAGATGAAAGTTTGTAGTAGAAAAAAGTGATTACGTAGACCTTTGGGTCTTAGATGGCAGAAATCTTCGAGTCGGGAAGGATGTCCTGCACCATGATAAAGAAAGACTCATCAATTTCTGTGAGAAATATGGAGTAGTGGCTTGGTCCTATGATGATGTGGAGGGATATGATCCTGATATCATTCAACACACGATCAAGCTAACAAAAGGTGCAAAACCAGTCCGACAAAAGCAGAGGCTAGTAAACCCCAAAATTGAAGCACTAATGGCGTAAGAGCTAACCAAGCTAATTGAGTTGCACATTGTCTTCTCAATCAAGCATAGTACTTGGGTATCCAATCTGGTTCTGATCCAAAAGAAGAATGGAGATATCTACTTGTGTGTGGACTTCTGAGACCTAAATAGAGCATCCTTGAAGGACCATTATCCACTACCTTCTATGGAGTCAATCTTACAAACATTAGCAGGATCAGAAATGTTTTGTCTATTGGACGGTTTCTCTAGTTACAATCAGATCTGAATTAAGAAGGAGGATCAACACAAGACCACATTTACTACAAAGTGGGGAACATTTGCTGATGCTAAAATTACTTTTGGTTTATCCAACGCAGGGGCAACATTCTAGCGGGCGATGGAAATCGCATTTAGTGAGCTAATCAATAAGTTTATTCTAATTTATTTAGATGATCTTATTGTGTTTTCTAAATCTAAGGATGATCATTTTGACCACTTAGAAATAATTTTCAAAAGTGCCAGGAGTTCGGGGTTTCCTTAAATCCAAAAAAATGTGTATTCAGAGTACCGCAAGGCAAGCTGTTAGGACATGTGGTATCCAAGGAAGGAGTTTCAATCGACCCCGAACGGGTGAAAGCTATAAAGGAACTTCCCCTTCCGGTGAATAAGAAAGGCATTCAAGCCTTCCTAGGCAAGGTAAATTTTGTTAGCAAGTTTATTTCTGACTTTGTGGGATTAATTAAGCTAATCACCATGATGCTTAAAAATGATCAAGCATTCAAGTGGATGACTGAAGCTCGGGAAGCCTTTGAAAAAGTCAAGGACGCTATTTCTATAGCTCTGGTACTGGTTAATCTAGATTTATCTAAGGATTTTATAATGTATGCATTAAGTAGCAAGTCTAGTATTGCTATTGTCTTAACCCAAAAGGATGATGAAGGAAAGGAAGAAAATCTAGTGGCATTCTACTCCTGGACCCTGAAGGAAAATGAGACGAATTATAATTTCGTCGAAAGACAAGCCTTTGCAATAGTGAAGGGACTTAAAAAGTTCTGCCATCTAATTTCCTGCAACAAAGTGTTTGTTTATGTTGCACATTCCAGTGTGCGCGAATATATCATGGAGGAAGAAATCACAAAAAAAAGAGCTAATTGGATCACCAAGATCCATGAATATGACATTGAGGTCAAACCCACTAAAACTGTCAGAGGAAGAGCACTGTGTGAATACATGACACAAAATGAAGAGATACCCGTCGAAGGAGAGCAACCATAGCTTGTTCTGATAAATGAGCCAGAATCAGAGGGTTGTTGCCTGATAGATAGAATGAGGTTTATGCAAACAAGAAAGTATCCGTCAGGTCTCTCCTCCAGGTCTCTCCTCCCAAAAGAGGAGATACTATCGGTTGCAAAATTATGGATATGCACTAGTGGAAGGGGTCCTTTTCAAAAGGAATTCCAATGGTATCCTCTTGCGATGCGTTACTACAGAGCAAGCAAAGAGAATCCTTGACATGTTCCACAACAGTGCTACGGGTGGAAACTTCTCCACTAAGACCACCACCATCAAAATCATGTGCACAGGTTACTATTGGCCTACACTTTTCAACGACTCCCACTCTTTGGTAAAATCTTGCAAAAAATGCTAGTTCTTTATTGACTAAAGGAAGAATTCCACAATGCCTCTCAAACCTATAGTGGCAGATGAACCATTTGCACAATGGGGCCTGGACTTCATCGGGATGATTAATCCTGCTTCTAGTGCCGGGCACAAGTGGATTCTGATCGCCACAAATTACTTCACGAGATGGACATAGGCCATTCCGCTTAAAAACACAACAGAGACAGAGATAGTGGATTTACTCAAAGAGCTAGTGACAAGGTTCAAACCTCTGAAAAATATCATTTCTGATAATGCCAGAGCTTTCCTAGGTGCAAAGGTATGTCACTTTGTGTTAACAAATGGTATATTCCTTAAGACATAATCAAATTATTCCTTAAAAGAATTGGTTCAGAACACCAGAGGGAATGGCATAAAAACCTCTAAGCAGCGCTTTGGGAAAACCGCATAACTCCTAAGCAAGTCCTAAGACTTCACCTTATGAGTTGGTATACGGGAAATAAGCACCGTTTCCTATATCTATGTAGATTCCAGCGCTCCAACTGTTGAAATCTCTCGAAATAGAACAAAATGGTGCCATGGAGGTTCGGCTTGCCAAACTGTTAGAAATACAAGAAAAAAGGGAGAATTCCCTAATAGCCATGACAAACCGTCAACAAGTGGTCAAGCGATGGTTTGACAAGAAGGCTTCTGACTGAGGCCTAAAGTGTGGAGACTTAGTACTGAAATATGATAAAAGGGCTGCTAAGCCAGGTCAACATGGTAAATTTGATAGCCTATGGGAGAGCCCCTTTAAAATCATTTGGTGCAGGGAGCATAACGCTTTCGAGTTAAGAAATATGGAACAGGAACCCTTAGGAATCTTGGTCAATGGGATTTATCTTATGCTATTCCATTAAGTGTCGAGTTCTATTTTTTTACATATGTGAATAATGTTTTTATTTTATTTCCCTTTGTGTTGGCCGGTCTTTTTGAAATTGGTTTGTGTTTCTGCAGAAATAACCCATAATTGCAGAGGGTAGATCAACCAGGTTGCTTTACATATAAAACACACCCATGTGCAAAGAAAATGAACACATGCTAATAAAAGAGCCCATACAATAGAAATGCAGAATGGAAGAAAGAGCCAAGGATTTTTATAAAGATATATGTCAATTTATATATATTATTTTGTTTCTTACATTGCAAAATGGATGAGAAAGCCATAATCCAAAAAGTGTACAACTATACGAGCTATTCTTTCATATATGCTATATTTATAGCCTTTTTCAAGCTTATATACAAAAACTGTGAAGTAGGTGGTGTATTCAACAACACAAAACAAAGAAATCAGGGGCATTTTATCCAGGAGCATGGAGGCGTTTTATCCAAGAGCACGGGAGGAAACAATTGACACATCTATGGCAGTGACTACCGCTTCATCTACAACAATGCCGACCTCGTCTTCATTGGCAAGTTCTTCAACAACAAAAGCAGAGTCATTCGACACAACCACCATTATTGAGGGGAACACTAGGTTCCTGAAGTCAGTATACCAATCAATGCTATAGAATGGTATTATGTTTTAGCTGTGAAACAGAAAGTGCAAAGCTTGGGTAGCCCTTTGCTGATGCTCGTCGCGTGTCTGAAGGTGGAATCCACTGAGAAATGACAACCATACAACTATTGCTTCTTCCTCAATGTAGCGACGAAGGTCACTGGCTGTTGGCAGGCCTACCCCATATGTAGCGTGAGCGAAAATCTCACCTAGGCCATTCAGGAACTTTCTTGGAAAAAATTCCTTGACCAGCTTCAGAGTGAGAGGCCTGGGGATACCAATGTCTAACATTGACACTAAAAAATGTGAGCAGATACCAGTATTCACATGGTACTTGTCCTCGTAGTCTATAAAATCCCTACCTAGAACCCATTTTATGGCTACCAAAACCAAGGAGTGTTTATTCTTGGTCATTCTCTTCAATCACCTAGTGGAAATCTCCCCCAGAAAAGCTGTCTGTGACTTATAATAGGTTAACCTAATAGGAGTATCCATGATACTAGCACTATGCTTCTACCTTCTAACCAACATTGAAACTTACCTACCACCTAGCCTATGAGAAAACTTGCTTAGGACTGCACCAATGACCTATTGTTAAAACTGCTCAAATGCTAAGTGTGATTTCCTCACTACTTAACGGCCTATTTATAGAAAAAATGAGAAGATGCATGCTAATCCATTTTGAGAAAATGTGATGATAACCAAGTGCCAACTTGAAAGGCATGCTTGTGTTTGCTCACATTTTCAGACCAGTTGCATCTGCAGAGGTACAATTCAATGTGTGCTAAATTAATAAGAGCTAGTTAATTAGCTTTAAAAAGGTGGCGCTCATCGACAGTAAGCTGCACGATCGTAGGCTATTGTGTCATCTCACAGGTGTTTCCCAGAGCCCAAGGCAGTATTCATATCTTTTTAGGCCGTGATCGTTTGCTTTGGATTAATCATTCCATCTAGGATATTAATTGCCAACACATACTAACACAAGGTTAGAAGGAAAATTTCTGGCTCAAGTTTCAAGGGAATCATAGCATATCACATGGTTTCCAAATACAATAATGAATTCTTGCCTCCTCGAAATGGCAAGTAATTCATTTCGTATGAACTGAGAAATTAATGGTACATGCCGAATTAAATGCAAAAATCATGCTTTCCTCTACCACCTTGAGAAAAGATAGCCAAATATTGCATAAAAAGGTTTAATGTTCAAAGTATTTTCAAAAAAACCAAGGCTTAAGGTGCAGAGAAGTTTTTTTAAGCATATCCAGAGCCGGATAAAATTTATAGAGTCCAGAACTTGCAAAAGTTTTCATCTGAAGAAAAATGTCAGAGAGTTCATCACAACAAATGCAGGAGGAGATTGGCCAGAAGTTGCTTACAACAATACAGTTGTCAAAGGATGTGTATATCTATGAGGATTTAGCATATGCTACGCCTGGTATACCAAGCAAGCCGAAGAGGGCATATACGATAGAGTTGAGCAGGCCCAAAGATTGCAAAAACAAGAAAAGGGTTGAGGAGAAATGGGATGATATTTATGACCCACGATTCACAAAAAACCCTAAATCCTCAAGAGAAGCAACCTAGGCAAGGTTAACGACACCTAAGGTAGACACATCTACAACAAAGAAGGTTTGGTATAGTGGTCTTCCACAATACATGGTCCCGCTGGTACATTACTGCCCAGAGTTAGTTGATGCTGCCATTCAACATTATAACCCTAGCACCCGCTGGATCAAGGGATGAAATTTAAGAGTTCCCATCATCCCACAGGCCATTTGGCATATGCTATGCATCTTAGACCCAAGTAAAAGAGAGAGAAAATTGAGTCCTTTTTCCCTGGTAAAAGAGAAAAAATGTGGAAGGGAATGAAAAAGAACTCAGATTTCCTGATGGAGGAGATTGGTAAGAAAGGAGTCCCAGGTGCTAAATTTCCAAGTATTCCATTGTCGTGCGGTTCATTTCACGAGGATATGCAGGATTCCATGTCAATGCTAGCTTTTTTGTGTGGTCGAGACTCTGATGAGATGGTGGAAACCTTTCAACTGGGACCGACCTTCCAATTTCGCAAACAACACGATACCTTTTGGTATGTTTTCACTGAGTTCATGGTGGATGAAATGATACGAAAAATAAAAAATTACTTGATGGAGGGAAAGTTTAGATTTCTCTCCTTCTTGGTTCACATGTTTCTACATCAAAACCTTGATTTCTTCGGTAGGTATTTTGAATTATCAATTTTTGATGAACAGGGGAAGAGGAAGCTAGTATCCACGTGGATGCCCTTTCTTTCCATGTCATATGATTATTATGCATTTTCAGATTATTTTATAACTCCGGTCTTGCAAGATTTACGAGGAGGAGGTGACATAATCCGACTTGACAAGGATTAGACCGGATATATGCAGAGTTTCACTCCTGCTTGTGATTGGTTCTTAGGAACATATTTCACAATTCTCCGGATGCGGGGCTTCATTGGTCAACCCTTCCTTCTCCTAGCTTGTGTCACAAATTGGGTGCTTGCGCTTGAGATGTATAGGTAGGTGTGTATCATTGATTTTACTTTCTGCAATAGCAAAAGTGTCAAGAGAAAAGGATTCTTCGCTTGTCCGAAGAATTTCAAAATGGTGGCTCTGTTAAGGAAACAATCAGATCAGTTATTGCAGGATAAACTGGCCCATTTAGGGTTGGTTTTGGTAAGTGACAAATGGGATTACAACCCTTTCAATGACCTGCTAGAGTTGCACATGAAAGTTACTCATGTTCCTTGACCTTACTGGGAAAAAAGGTGTAACTCGTGAGTAGACAAAGATGAAAATTTTGTTGAACTGACGCGTATTCCCACATAAGATAACAGAGGGCCATGACACAAGTTCTAATTTTTTGTGGTGGTGGCCAAAGATAATGTCCACATGGAACGCACCATGTACAACAAGTTGCAAAAGGATGAGGAATGGACTGATGGAAAGATAGAAGCTTTTTGGAAGTATCACCAAGAGATAGGGCAATTGGATGCCCCTTATGAGAGCTTGAAGGAGGACAAGGAATTTAAAAAATGGTGGAATGATGACCACCCCAACCCAGACTCTAGCATCAATAAGAGCGATGACCCGAAGGATGAGTCCGAAGAGTAGGAAGAGCAAGCGAAAACTTCTACGTCCTTCGCGCTGAAGGAGAAAGGCTCTAGACAACCCGCCTATGTAGCCACAAATGTGCGTTTTAATATATGAAGGGCTTTGCATACACTCACTTGGGCCGCTAAGGCAGCCAAGGTCCCACAACAACAAATGACAATAACTCTTGAAGCTCGAGAGACCTCTCCTACAAAATGACAGCGTATAGAGACCATTATCAGAGAAGGTTCGTAAGAACCCGCCGGAAGATATGTGCTTGTAGCTAGCCAGGAGCCTGAGGCTGAGAAAGAGTCACTAATGATCCAGGAGCCGCCATCGACCAGTCAATAGGTAAAATTCACTCCTTCTTCTCTTGCTTCTTATTCCTTGGTATCTACCCATGCCTCAATGATAATCCCTGCCATGAGTACTGGCCCTTGATTTCCCACTTTTAATCCAACACATGCAGGAGGTTTTCCCAATTCTCGAAGACGACTCCACCTGGCTTTACCTCTCCACAAACCCTTACACTAGCTACTGCCGCTTAGGCTTTCCTTGCCTCGCTTTCTGAAGTCGTGCCCTCTATGGGCACCCCTACTTCCGCTATTGCTGCAAATCCTCTTCCATCACAACAAGCTAGCTCCACAATGACAACTCCTTCACCATTCTAGCCTATGAGTCCTTCCACCGATTCACCAATTGAGCTGTGGAAAGTGGATAGCCCTTCTGCTGGTCCTCAAACCAAGCTTTGGAATGTGCCCCACTTCTCCATGCAAACTTTTACTCTCCAGAAAAAGTAAATGTTCGCGCCTATTAGGGTTACCTATCCATATGCCCTACCTTCTGGTGCTCCTTTCGCAGGTAGACTAGTTTCGTCGCCAACCAAATTTATGGCACAAATTGATTGCAGAAAGGAGGCACGTGCAAGTAGAATGAAAAATCATAGGACAAAGGATGACAGTGCTTTTGTTGAGCCAAAAATACAGACTCTTTATGATGAGACCCAACAAGAACTGAAGTTTGCAACCATGTACCCGAGAGTAACCAAGCCTCAGGGGGAGATGCACCCAGAAGAATATGAAATATATGTTGTAGGGCTTGACATGAAGGTGGCCTGACCATAGGATAAGGTTGAAATTATGGAGGAAACACAATGGGTGGTCACCCTGACTTCCTTAAAACTGGTCGCTAGCTAAAGAAAAATGATGAGCGGCTTAAAACAGTAAGGGAGAGAGTTAATTTTTTGGAGAAAAAAGAGAAATCCTTGGAGGCAGATGTTACAAGTATGATTGAAAGGGCGCTGGCAGCAGAGAATGAGAAGAACAAACTTCAGGGTGAGCTTGCAAAGATTCAGACTATCGACCCTGCCATGGTAAAAGAGCTACATGCTAAGAATCAGGAGGCAGGGCAGATTTTGCAGCTAAAGAATGAAGAGCTGGAGCAACTTTGCCTTGAGTATAGTCAAGGAATGGCACAAAAGAATGAGGCTTTGGAGCACCAAAAATCTCAATATGAGCAGAAAATACAAGAAAAAGAGGCTAAATTTGAGGGCCTAAAATCTCAATTAGAATAAGAGCTCTAAGAGACAGTCCTCTTTGGACATGCACTTAGCAAATCACTCCCGAGCCGAGGAGAATTGGAATAAAGAAATGAGCAGCTCTGCGGAGCAACTGGCATCCGAGAAAAAGAAAAGGGTAGAGTTGGCTAAGGCCATTAACTCAAAAGACGTAGAGATTGTTTCTCTTAAAAGCTCTCTCCTGTTTTCTCCTACACAATAAGACTTTATTTCGTTGGTTAGGCAGTTGTACATCTCTCACTGGGAAAGGATTTTTTTTTTTTTCCTAGAACCGCAGCCTACCCTTCGATTCATCACCAAGGCATCAAAGCTGAGCTAGGAGGCTCATGATATGATTGAGTAGTTCCCACAATTTATCTTGGAAAAAGTTCTGGAAGCAAAAGATCTGCTCACCGAGCTATACTCGGTCTCTGATGAAAACATCGCCAGAGTAGGAATTGAAGATTAGGATGTTGCTGCTCAAATGAAAAATAAGTTTATCCATTGCCACTCTGCCTTCCAGCGCACTAAATCAGCCACAGCTACTCTGAGCAAGACACTGGACAACATACGAGAGAGTTTCTCCAAGTTAGACAAGATGGGTTTGCCGTCCCCGTTCCTTGAAAATGGCTCTATTGCTACGGCTGAGTAGATTGCAGAAATAATAGAAGAGAAGGAAAATGATCCAGATGCTTTTAGGAATTTTAGTCATCCTCCCACCGCAACCGATATTGAGGGAGTTATTCATCAGCTTGCACATCTACTATTTCATTGTGAAGCAGGGGCCGATTTACCTAATGCACTGCCTTATAAAGAAACTATTCATCTAAGCGGAGCACAAGAGAATTTACGCAACATGGTAAGGCCATCTGAGGATGAATGGTCACTTCTAAAGGTGGCTCTTTCCAATCTCTGACTCCGTTATCTAATGAAATGGCACTCTGGTCTGTAAACCAGAGAAATTTTGGGTTCTTCGTTCCAAAAGTGAAGCGCCCTTGGTAGTCACCAAAAGCTGTTAATAAGTATTTAACGAGTTCCCTTCGGGTTTATTTTCCTCTATGTATCGGCCCATGCATCACAAGGAATCAACTTAATATTTTATTAAAAGTCTTCTTTTCCCCTCCACGTGTCTACTCTGCACAACCAGAGGGTTTGCCTTCTGTTCACATCTCGAGAATCCCTGCCATACTTCCACGTGTCGTGATTGTGGGCCATTTTTGGTCATTCCTTTTTGCTTCCTCATCGGGGTCTGCTCAAGTTCCATGTTCTCTCACTCCCAAAGAATTTGACATGCCCCACAATTATTGTCTGAGGTGTACTCTTACTACGTGTTTACTCTTCGCAAATCTTTCAACGTGAAGATAAAATAACGACTGCGGGCAGTAAAATGCTGCCACGCGTCTCTTTTGATCCCGACCGATGATCGTTTCCTCCACTATTGGATAGTGCTCTACCCATTCAACACATGTAGCCTTGGCACAATGATTCAATGGTGAGAGATAAAGGTTCACACGGGCAGTGAAATGCTGCCATGTGCCTAGTCGGCATATCTCGTATTCAGGAGATCAACCAGGTGAACCAAATGCTGCGATTGGCCACTACATGTCATAATCATTTGCATAGGATGGTGACACTTGTCTGTTTAACCTTTCCAGGACCACCACCATCATTTGCAGAAGATGCACCTGCGCTTGGAATGACCAGATACTTGGTTTCAAATCTTTTTTGTTGCAACGACTTGGGGAATGTTCTTATTTATGCATCATTGCTTAGGGATAGTGAAATATTTTCTGTGGCTACTCTTCGAAGTAGTGGGATTTTTTTCAGCTATATATACTTTTCTCTTTTGTGAGAAAAGGGCCCAAAATTTTAAAAGGAACACTAGTTTTAAGAAAAGACGCCAAGCCTTTATTACTGTTTTATTTTATTGCAAAAGACTTTTAGACTGTGCCAATTGTTCAACCTTTCTGTTCTTTCATGCTATTTGATTAAACTGTAAATTATGCTTTTATTGTCTAGAAATTTCATTTGAGAACTTCTATATATATTGAATGCAAGTTTGCTGATCTAGATCATGTCTAATGACTCTTCTTGGCAGTAGGAATGTATGCAATGCTATTTTATGTCAATGAATGGATTGTCTGTGCTATAATCTTTAGTTTCTGACTTTCTGGAATGCTACAAATACCAATCAGGCCCTTAGATCTATGATTTATCATGCCTATCATTAAGTCTTGTTACATCGCCTTAGGTTAGACTTTATTTTATTATATCCGCTTCCTTTTCCCTTTCTAAACCCCCATTGTAGAAGAAGCTGACTTCTCTAAAAACCCGGAGGTCACTCAGTTTAGCACAAAAGGTCCCCCATAAACTAAGTTTCCCATAAGACATTGTTACCTTGTCAAATTTTGGCATCAACAGTATCATCGTTAGAAATGTCAACCGTGGGAGAAACTCCAACTATCTCACTAGGGATACTCTGAAAGTTAGGGGTAATGTTATTTTGTGAACCATACCCAAGCACTTAGTATTTCCATCAGTTTTATAGATCAATGGGTTCTCTTATTCCTTATTGATGTAGACTAGGGCCACCATGGCCTTTGAATCCCATGTTCTTAATGATCAAGAAACCTTTACTATTTGGATCAACTGGGAGAGTAACTTGTTCCTTTTACTCATGGTACAACCATTTGGAAACATCTTCCTCTATGACCTATTTGTTGAGCTCTCCCCACTTGGAGAAAATAGTAGGCTCAAATTTGATAGTAGTAGATGTTTTGTCTATGTTTTGTAGTTTTCCATATGTCTTAGGAGAAGATGGAAGTTGTCCTACATAAAAGGATCATTTTAGACCATAATCTCCACAACAATTGTCTTGTATTTGAACCTTGATATTTGGAAGACATTTACAAATGATGGATGAGGAGGCTAATGTTGATCCAGATCCATGTAAGATTTTGAATGGGAGGCTATATCATTGTTAGGTACTTGGAGTAATTTTTGATATATTTTTTCCAAGTTCTTACAATAATGGAAAGGTTGAGGGTCCCTATAAATGGTGACTTCAATTTTATTGTAAGGAAATTTTAGACATTGATGATAGGTTGAATGGATAACCTACATGGCATGTATCCATAGGCATCCTAGGAGGATGTTATATGGTAAATCAAGGTCCAAGACTTGGAATTTTGTTTATGCAATAGTTGGACCAACTTGAATTAGAAATATGATAGTCCCTTCTGATTCATATTCATTATCATCATATGATCTAATTGTAATTCCCTTTTATTTCTCAATAACCTCATCGAAGTATCCCAATTGTTTGACCAATTTTGAAGTACAAATGTTTAAGCCCGCTCCACCATCTACCAAGACTTTTTTTTATCTTATTCTCATGGATGAGAAATTATAAATGTAAGGAATGATTATGATATGTATTTGAAGGGAGATCATTTTCAATGAATAATAGATGATGATTAGATGTGATATGTCATAACATGGCCTAAAATTGATCAATATCTATGTGGGTAGGAACACATGATTGTAAGAGTTCCTTGTTTGAGATTTTCTTGTGTGAAGGATGTTGGCTAATGAATTTTCACCTTTTACTTTATGATATGAAATCTACTCTTTTTCCCATATGAGATACAATCAATTTCCAATAGTTGAGTTAACTTCCTCTATATGAAACAATTACTCTCTAAATTTTTACAATGTGCAACTCCCTCTAAATATTTTCAATAAAATTTTATAAATAAATTTAACATATGGTATGCTTTTAACCAGAAAGTAGGAAAAAAAAAATCTTCAATACTCAAAAGCCCTTAAGTATTGAATATAATAAATGAATTTAAGAGCATATAAATACTAGCACACAGGCCAACCTAAAATCCCATAGAAAGTAAAATGAAATAATTGATTTGAAATAACATCAAAACTAAAATCAATCATATAAATGAAAATTTTACTTATTCACACAAAAACGATATAACTCAAGGAATTAACCAAACACAAAGATAATTGAATTCCTTCTTCATTCAAATGACATTACTATACACACAAAAATGTAACAAATTTCAGTTTTGTATATGTTATATCAAAATTGCATTATTGTTAAGAGAACCTCTAATAATGTTCCATTACATATATATCAAGTGAGTATAACCACTTCTTTAAAGTAATCGCTTAAAATTAAGAGTCTTTTCAATTTCATAACATAAAGTTCTTAAGAAAATAATTAAAGCAAGCAAAATCATTCCTGAGGTGGAACTTCATCGGTGAATCCTCCAGGTGATTGGGTGGCAGATGTGGCACCCTGGCTTGGTACATATAGTAAGCTTTCACAATGGGTGGAATATCTCTACGTTGAGGAATAATATCATTCTTAGCTCTTAGTTTTCAAAGAGGTTTATTTTCCTTGGCCACTTTGATCTTTCTCATTAAGTAGTGGAAAATCGAGACAAAGCCAAATCGATATTAGTAAACCTTTTCAGACTCTCAGTAGTGAACTATTGTCTATTGCAGAGGATGTCAATCATCCCTTTGAGGCTTCCCTTCAATTTTTTTCTCATCTTCATCATCTGAGCTACCCTCTTTTCTTAGGTGGAGGCTAATACCAAGGAGATTTTTTTGAATTTCACTCCTTATTGTATTGCATTTGCTCAATGCTTTGCCTTGGTCCATTTTTTTTGACATGGAAGAGTTTCCACTCTATACTCCTCTTCCACATGACACATTTGTTATCTACAACCACTAGTAGAAAAACATCAATAAATGACTAAAAAAACTACTAAAAATTTCATATAAATGACTAAACTTTGTCACAAGACCAATAGTAGTTTATTGCCGATCATTTATAACGTGACCAAATTTATGACTAAACCATTTTGTCATTTATTTGTTTGTTTTGATTGATCAATTTGGTCATTTGTTTGGTCGTTTAATTGGTCATTTATTTAGTCATATATTTAGTCATATTTATTCATTGAGCTTGGTCATGTGACCATTAGTAGTTTATTGCTAGTCATTTATAGCACAACCAAATTTATGACTAAACCATTTTTAGTCATTTATTGGTTGTTTTGATTGATAATTTTTGCCTAAAAGTGTTGGAAATGAGACAATGCTTTTGAGGTTTAAACATAAAACACAGAAAAACATAATCAATCATTCATTTGCACATAATGAAACAACTATTAAGAAGGTAAAATACTAAAATTTTATTGAGAAAGGGTGTTCTTACAGTAGATACAAGACTTAAATATGCGTCTTTGCTTTGAAAAATGTGTTACAAAGTGTGTTTCTCAGTGTTGTGACTGATAAAACTAAGTTACAATGCTCTATTTTTTGCTTATACAACTCCAAAACATGAAATAACTACTTGAAAAATGAAGCCTAAGGGTCCTATATCATAGCATCTGGAAGTTTTGCTTCCATAAGAAATTTCTTTGTCTTTTCAGCATCATAGAAGTTTGATTCTCTGGTTACATGTTCCACCTCCTTGATTTGTTCAATTTTGGTTGTTGCTTCAATGTATTTGAAGTGAATGTCGAGATCCTCACTACCAATGAAATTGAAAATATAGTTTACCATATAAGTACAAGGTTCCCAAGCTACTACAAAATTACCTCCTCAAATAGATCAATGAATATTAGTGACAAAATGATACAAGTGACAATCCAAAGTCAAATCACATGGAGCTCAAATATGCACCCAAGAAGAAATATATCCCTTCATAAGAGTTGAATTGTTCAAACAACTTGATGCATGAATCTACACCCAATTGTTCAAAATATTCCTTGGCAACCTGTGTGACATGAAAGAAGTTAAAATAAAAAATAAGAGAAATTTTCAATTTCATCTAGAGCCAACGTTATTAATTTGAAATAAATAAAAGGTGAACAATTTTTACCTAGATAATTAATTGGAGATTTCCCCTCAGGTTGACAAGAAGGAGATATTTCATGCACTCCAACACCCACTCTCTAGAAAGGGTCCCAAAGAACTCAGCAAGGCCTGAGAAATACTGTAATCAGTAAGGGAATTGGTAGTTTCTACTCAATTTCAAGAGCACATCATGTTTCATAGACCTATGGCTTGATAGCATGGGTGTTGAAAATGACACGTTTAATATCAGGAAACTCTATATAGTGTTGTACCCAAAATTTACAATATGAGTGATGGAAAAAATATTTCCTAAGAAACCATTTGACGTAAGGAAATATGTAGAAAATTTAAAGATTTCTTCAACAATTAACAAAGACAATGCTTCATACTTGACATCAGATCTAAGTTAAAGCCTAAATGCATCCCAATGAATCACCTACTTGAAGCACACACATATATAAACCAAATTTCTTGTATAATTATGCAATATGAGGATGATCATAGTGACTAAAAATTCCATTTGTCAAGATTGCATCAAAAATCTTGGGGAAAGTGACCAAATTAATCTCAAGAACTTGTAGAACAAATAAAATCAATAAAGCTAAAATCACAATAATTTCCAAAATCAACAATGTATAAATAGTTCATTTTCATTCTTGCCGAACTTTGCACCTAAGAAAATTTAAAAACTAGTTGCTTCATGATCATATTAAAAACTTTCCTTAGTTTGAAGATGCTTCATGCTATTTATTTTTTAATCCTCTTTTCGCTTGATTAATCAAATTAGCCTAGCTATTTAATTAATCGCATCATTTTCATCTATTAACTTGATTGACCTAATTAGGTGAATTAATATCCTTTCATGCTAACATTTCGTCCTATTGAATTGAATAAATCAAACTATTTAATTTAATCCCCTAAATTCCTCTTATTTTAAATAACCCTAAGTTATTTAATTAAATATCATAACACTTTCCCCTTTTTTCATTAAATCGTTTATTTAATGAATATCATTTAATTCTCCTAATTTGCATAATTGGAACTTTATTTAATTATCAAATTACTAATTAAATCTAATCTTCCCACTTGCAAGGGAATATTCCTCCTTTGCACAATTGAATTTGGTTTTAATTAACTAAATATCTATTTTCCTCACCCATGAGAATATTCTCTTTCTTCACTCATTTGGAAAAGGAAATATTCCCTTTTTGCAACAAACTTTCAACAAAACTTCTTGTGCATGTTTCGAAAGTGTTTTTTTTTGGATGAATGTAAGTCCTTGATTAAAAATCATCTTGCATCCTCAACCCTTGATGGGAATCCATGATCCATGCCTCTATCTTCCTTCCATGTTGACCGTTGATTAAATTTTTCAATCTTATCCCTTCATTTCTCATTTCGTCTCCTATAAATAGGTCACTATTTGGAGACAAACAAATCCATGTTTTAGGAGAAAACTCATGCTATTAAAATCACTCTCATATTGCACTCATATTTCATGTTTTAAAAGGAATTTTAGGTTAATTTCAGGCATCATATTAGCTTAGCTTCCATTAATGGCTTCCATGGTAACATAGGTGTATCCATTTAGCATGTTTTGTAATTAGGGTTTTAATCTTTTGAGCTTAAACTCCATTTAGAATAGCTTTGTATACACCCATATCGATCATCTTAGCATAGATCATGTTAAAATAACTTTCCTCATCTTAATTTAGCTTTTAAATCATGTTTTCATACACATCTCATTGGTTTTGTTGATTCTTTTCAATAGAATCGATCGAAACAAGCTCATTTATCCAGGAGATTGGGGAAGGGTCACCATTCCACATCAATGCGACCCCACTCCCCCAATAGGATAAGTTTCAATGGATTAGAATAGGTGTTTATGAAGCTTTCATATTTTAATATGTTAGTTTTAATGAATTCGTAGTTTAGTTTTGCATTGGATGATCTTATTGGACTTATTTTTAGTGGCTTAATTACGCTTGAAATCTTCATGAACCAAGTTTAGTCAGCCTATACTAAGTCGTCAGTCACATTTTGGTGCTAGGAGGGCTTGAACTAACCAATATGACAAATTTCTTGTTAAATCTCTTTTTTGCTTGTGTTTTTAGGTTCAGTGACACTATTAATTATTCACTGATGCATTTGATAGCGCGTCACTATACAATGACGCATTTGGGTTTTTATTTTAGCAACACATAATTAATTTAGTGACAAATACTAAATTTCGTCACCACACCTTTAAATAGTGATGCTAAACTAATTTTTTTATTGCAACATGAATTTTAGTATAGTGACGCATTTGACGTCACTGTTTACTGCAAAGTGGCACTTTCAATTTTTCAATATAGTGACACAACTTCGATATAGCAACGCCATTGATGAAATTCAGTGAGGCAATTGATTTCAGCATCACAAATTACTGGTAAAGAAGACTAAACTTGAATTTTGACATGTGTTTTAATTTTTTGACTTTATCTGATTGCTAACATGTCATTGAATTCTCATTTTTGGTTTTTAGGCTAACTAGTCTTGTAGGTTTGGACAATAACATTCAAAGTGAAGGAGCATATTACCATTTGAATATAATTGTAACAAGTGTTTTGACACTTATGGGGAAATTATAACCCATTTATGATGCTTTATTTCACATTTTAGGACCAAACTATATTTCTCTTTGGGCTTTAAAATGAATGTTCAAATTGGTTAAAACTGAACCCTCACATCATTATGCTTGTTGGTTTAAAATTGAACAATACAATCCTAACACTTCAAATTGATGCTTAAAATGAACTCATTTCGCTATGATGGATTAAAATGAACATGTGTCTAAATTGCTTAAGTATGCTTGTTGTGCGTATCCAATCCCCTTGCGCTTCATGAAATCTTGGGTGAAGAGAAACACACAAGTATACCTTTTCTTCTTGGAAGTGCTTATCCTCTCCCCTTGCACCTATTGGCAATCTTGGGTGACGAAAAATATTTTATGCTTCAAACATGTGTTACCTTTAGAAGGGCCTGACTCCCAACTTGTGAGAGGGAATGACCTAAGCGATGCTTTCACTTTGGTCCACTATATAAATACTTGGTGTGACAAAAGTCATTAAACAACTAGTGTAGTTACACTATACCGACGATTGTCTCCTCTAGTATCTGTGTGTTACGTCAAAACCCATAGATGTTTCTAAGGGATGGGAGGCATCTTAATTGAGCTCACCATATGTATAGCACTAGTTTATCCCAAAAGTTTGAATTACGAACCTTGTTTTTAGTGGCTCTCCATTTTCTTCGAAGTGTATTTTGAGGTAGTGCATTGGAGTAGCACTGCTCCAAGAAGTTACTTACCATGTTTAGATTTTGATTGAGGCAATAAAGAAAATGGGGAAGAGACTCCTTTGCTTGGTGTGTCAAGACATTACATTTCCTTGACATAGCCTATTGTTCCATTTCATCTTCATAGATTAATCATCTCTTAGGGGATGATGGTAAGCCTACTAAGAAATACACACCTATCTCGTATTGTTCATGCTTGTGAATTAGTTTAACACTTCTTGGTTCCAAAACAATTGCAAACAAACATCAACAAGTCTTTTCAAAATTTCAAACCCTTTGGTCTAAGTATGGATACTCTTTGACAAAACCTTGATATTGATGCTTGTCCTAAGGATTTATTCTTAGATACTTCTAAATATTTTGGTTTACATCTCAATCCATACTTTCCAAAGTTAACCTAGGTAACTATGTCCCTAACTTTATCCTTTTCACAAAATGGACTTTGTGAAATTTATGATGTTTTTGACATAGACATTTAGTTTGAACTTAAGAAAGACAAAGTGATTGTGGTAAAAAGAAACTCATTTAAGCAAGATAAATTGACAAATTGAACCCCATATGACCATTTGGCATCTAATACCTCTAGTTGAACAACCTAACCTTACGCCCGCTATCATTCAACCAAACTTTGAACTAATTGAGGGAGAACAAATGTATATAATTAGTAGTTTAAGAAGATTCATGTTTGAAACAAAGGAAACACCCATCCAGTGGAGAAACACAACATACATCTTAGATGAATAAGAGGAACAAGTTGATATTGTGGCTGGAAGGCCTCTTGTGTGGCAATAAATATCCTCTTTTCCATAATCTTGTTCTTTTGTAAATGATCTCTCACAAAATCAAAAACCCCAAGAGAAGGTCTATATTCCGTCACTTCAAGCTTAGGCATCATAGTAAAAAATCCGTCAAGAAGCACCTTGTGAATCTCTACTGCAACAAAAACATTTTGGCAAGGAATTTTTATAGACATGCTTTGATGAATAATTTAGATTTGTATGCCCAATATGAGCCTCTCATTTAAGTCAAATATTGGTCTTGTTCTTCTCTAAATGATCTCTCGCAAAATCAAAATCCCCAAGAGAAGGTATACATGTCACTATTTCAAACTTAGGAATCATAGTTCAAAGTATATTAGAAGACGTATCCTAAGGAATTACCGCAACCGAGATAAATCACTAAGGATACTTTTTCTATGCTATTTCATGAATGAACCAGATCTACACATTTCACAAGAACTTCTCCTTGATCATTAAGTCTTTAGGGTTTGAACACTTTAGAGGTTTAGCATGTTTCTCACCACCTTGGTCTTGAAAAAAAAGGTTCACTCTAGTTCAACATTGGGTCAAAATTTTTCATCCACCCCTTATCAAAATTCAAACTCCACTTCACCAAACTTTGCAAAAAAATAAAATTCGAATACACCAACACTTTGAACTTAGACATTTATCAACCCAATCCCTAACTTAACTACTTTGTATGTGAAATGAATCCTTTTCCATGTAATTAGTTAAATTAGTTATCATCTTTGCACTAGTTTATCTTGAAGGTCACAAGTCTACCCTAAAGATTCACAAGTTCATTAACATCCTTTATCCAAACATCAAATAATCAAACTTAAGTCAAAATTGTTGTCCCAAAACATTTACAAAGATCAGTCCCCATATCATTCGTCTTTTCATCTCCCACTACCATCATTTATCCAAAATGACTTAGAGTGTCCATTCAACCAATATTTGAGTCAACTAGAGAGTTAGAAAACTATAAATCTCAACACAAATCTCCCATAGGTGACCCAAAATTTATGGTAAAGACAAGATCACAACACAATAGAATCATGGAGAAAACCAAAGTCACATTCACCTCAAGTGATCCCAATCCTCAATAATTTGATCCTAGAAGTCAAGTTACCCCATCACAACAACCCTTGTCTCCATCAAGGCCATATGAGATAGAATACATTACAAATAACCCATTTGAACTTACTAGGGATGAAATCATGGAGTACAAACAAGAACACCAAGCCTTAGAAAAGGTGGCTCCAAAATCCCCATATTTTATTGCACAATCATTAACACAAGGATTGAATTCATCCACCATTCAAACAACTCCATCGATAGGGCTAAATTAAACACCCATTCCTAGTATTACAACTAATCTTGCTAAGGACTTTGGCCATACTCTTCCATTTTAAAGAAACACGCTTATGGGTACCCTAAATACCAATCCATCTCAAAACACCACTTAGACACCTACCTTTGGTGCTCCTACCATTCCCGAACACCCCTTACATCAAAATGAACCACATACACTTCATGAATCCACAACAACCTCAACATATTGAGGTCACCCATCTTCATCCATTCCCACAAGTACCACAAGTGTGCCCAACATCCTGCAAGGTAGTATAGGTCAAGTGTCTCAAATAGACCAACAAGGGCATGCTAACACCCTAACACAAAGTCAACCCTTAACACAAATAGGGACATCTTTATCCAACAACCCCATTGGTTCATCCATACCATCGACTGCCCAAAACACATCCGTCCCATCCATCATCAAATCGAATAAAAAAAACCCCTTGGCCAAAAATCCCATTAACCAAGGTACTACCTTCATCTTGCCTCAAGTACAAAAAGGGAACCCCCTACTCTTTGGTCAAGGGAACCCTTTTGATCAAGGGATGAGTGTGTCATTTCCATTGCAATATCTAATGGCACCATCGTCATCTATCCCCATGGTCCCCCTTATCATGCAAAATCAAATGGGACCTCAAACTTACATTCCTCCATCCCAATCCACCATCTTACAAGGAATGTTAAACCAAGGGAACCCCCAACCTCTCATCAACCACCGATAACCCGCACAAAACATCAACACCCAAAAATTGTCATAGATGTCCCAACAACCAACTGATCCTACATTGCAAGCACATGCATTAGCTTTACAACAAGCACAATAGGCTTACAAGAAATCCATCCAACAATAGCAACAATAGCAAGAAACCTTAGCAACACAACAACAACAACAACAATAACAAGAAACCCTAGCAGCACAACAACAATAATAACAACAAGTAGCCCTAACAACACAACAACAACATAAACAACAAGTAGCCTTAGTAGCACAACAACAACATCAAGCAACCCTAGTAGTACAACAACAACATCAAGCCCATCAATCAACCTTAGCAGCACAACAACAACAACAAGCCCAACAACAAGCCCTAGTGGCTCAACAACAACAAGAAGCCCTAGTATTGCAACAACAATAGCAAGCCCAAGAAAAATCCTTACTAGCTCAATAGTATGCCCAACAACAATAACAACAAAAACAAAAAGGTTCCTACTATAATCCACAATAGAACATCATCAATACAAACACGTTAGGAACATATACGCCTACACCACAATCACCTTCACAATACCCCACACCTCCATATACAACATACAACACCCCATCATATCATAATCCACATACAACCCATCCGCCATCCCACAATACACAACATATGTTCCTCCACCAAACCCACAAGACAATGTAACATTGCAACTTAAGGTGTTAACCCAAGAAATGCAGGATCTCCAAATGGGAAAGATGAAGAAGCCCCATACATAGAACCTATGCCTATATCGATTCAATTGAAACATCACAATGGTACCGTTCGCTATCAATTTTGAAGTCCCAAAATTTGATAAATAAAATGGGAGAGGAAGTCCTATGGACCATATCAAAGAGTTTAATGTCATGTGTATGGAGGTCGCCTACAATAAGTCCTATTTGATCCACCCTTTTCTACGAAGCTTGACAGGCCCAACCATTGACTGGTTTTTTTTAGTTGCCTCCAGGTATCAAAACCTTCCAAGAAATCACCAATAAATTCATAGATCACTTCTCCTTTAACCTTGACATGGATGTGATCTTAAAAGAGTTGTACACTCTTAAGAAAAACAAAGGAGAATCTTTCACCGATTTCTTACAACGATGGGGGCAAAGGGCTAGTAAGAGCAAGTGGCCAATTCCTAGTGAATAACAAGTGGGGATTATCATATCAAATTTAGATCCAGATCTATCCTTCCACTTAAAGATGTAGTGCATTACCTCTTATGACGAACTTGTCCCTAGATCCCTTAACAGCAAGAGAGCTCTATTCTCATAGGGAAATACTCAAGCCTACAAAGACAATCGTCCATCAACTAGTTCAAACAACAAGCCTCGAGTTTGGGCTAAAAACAAGAATGTAACAAATGATGGCATGGTAGATACTGAGGTGGTCCTAAGTGCTCCTAGGCCAAATAATAATAAAATAGCTAATGTTCAACCAATTGTGCAACAAACAACACCATCACACTACAATCAGATCAACAACACCGAAATGGAACAAAGTTGAACCCCCAACAAGAACAACTATCCAAAACACAAATACACACAGTTATCAGAACCCATTGAAACAATCATGAAGAAATTGGTAAAGTCAAATCTTATAACACGTCCCAATTTTGAAAACTACCAAGAACCACAAGATAAACCACCTTGGTACAACGAAAAAGATCTTTGTGACTTTCATAAAATCAAAGGACACAAAACATTGAACTATATGAGACTCAAAAATGTTATCCAAGATCTTATTGAAAATGGAGACATATTTGTTGAGGTACCAACCAACAATCAAGATCTAAAGATATACAAGAACCCCATGCCAAATCATAGCAAAGGAAACAACACCGAAAAAGGTAAGGATTACAAAAACGTGCAACATACCTATTCCAATGTGGTCGTTTCTTGTGATAGTGTCATTATCATCGTCACCATCAAAGGGCCTAGTGTGGAGTGTGGAGTCACTATGTGACGTGGAAAAGTCACCATCCAAGGAGTCCCATCCAAATATAGGGCACAACCTACTTTTTCTACATCAAACCCTAGCAAGTACAATCTCCTAGATCAACTTAAGAAGACCCCTGCATAGATTTTGATCTTAGAACTATTGAGGCTATCCCCTGCACATTGTGAAATATCAGAGAAAGCTTTGTCTTCATCATCTATCCCCGAGGATATTGATACATAAAATTTTCAAGCTATGGTAGGGCACATCACTAATCATCTTCTCACCTTCTCAGAACAAGACCTGCTATCGCAACCATCTCATAACTGTGCTTTGCACCTTGAGGTCATTATTCATAAGAACAAGGTTAAAAGAGTCTTAGTAGATGGAGGTGTCGGTTTGAACATTTGCACCCTTCAGTTGATCAATAACTCGGGCTATTTAGAGGATACTATTGAAAAAGCAAAGAGCACCACCATCAGAGCATATGATGATCAAGAGTGGGTATCACAAGGCATTATCACACTACCCATCCAAGTGGGACCTATCATTGTAGAGACGAAATTCCAAGTGTTGGGTGATCTCACAATATTGGTTTACAATTTTTGCCCAAACTGGATATTGAACTAATTTTTTTAACTAAATCTTCACTTTCAAGCACCTATAGCGGCTAAACCTTGAGGAATTTGAAGATGATGCAAACTAGTGATTTGTGACATTTTGTTTGTAGATTCTAAATATATTTTTTCAATTTTTTTTGAATCAGATTGCACTTCTTTTTCCATCTCCTTCGAAAACTAGTTTTTAATAGTAAACACCATTTTTAAAGAGTGACGTTACTGGCTAACACATAAATTTTTTTCTATGAAGGATAATTTTTTTTTTTTTTGAATTTGGATTCGTAACTATGATATCTAGTGCATGAAATTGGTTTCATAGAATTTTTATTTTTTTATTTTTTTATTTATTTTTATTCAAGGGGTAAACGCTTTTGACCGGAGCTATGAACCGAAATACAACCATTCAACAATACCACCCCATTGGTGTTTGAACCTTGGTGGCAAGAACAACAATGCCACCTATAAACCATCACACCATGCCATTACCGGCAAGGTTTCATAGAATTTCATTGAATATTATTTTATTAATTAAGTTTCAAAGTCAAACCAGTTATAATTTAGACATGAGTTACTAGCTAAAACATAACTTTTTTTTTCATGTATCAAAATTCAATTTTATTTTTTTGTTGGATCAAGGACATCAATATTTAGTGCATAGATATTTTTCAGATTTTTTTTTGATAATCTACTATTTTTCCACATGTGAAGAATAGAGAGCTTGATTTTTGGTGAAAAACCTACATTCACAATAAATAAAAAATAAATATAATAATCAAATTAGATTTATTTAAAATTATACTTTTTGGGAAGCTTATAATAAGGAATACATACTAATAAAAAAATAAATTTTAAATGAATTCATTTGATCCCCCAAAAGGTAACAACATTTTAATAGGTGTAAAGGAGACTCTGTTATAGGCATGGCTTAAAACTAGTGGGGTTCTATCCAAGGGTTTGATCTAAGGTGGTTTGATCAAACCCTCTTCAATTGTAATCCTTTAAATGGAACTTTTCAAGGCTTAAATTATTATATTTTCTAAAAATATACGATTTCAACAAAAATCAGGATCTCCTAGAAAGTGTAAACCACTATTATGGGATCACCCTGTTAGACCTTGATCTTCCCTACAACATCTTGCTTGGATGAATATGTTAATATGCTAGTTTGAATGGATTCTTAGTTCAGTTTTGCATTGGATGATATTATTGGACTGATGTTTAGTGGCTTAATTACGCTTCGAATCCTCACGGATCAAGTGTAGTTAGCCTATAATAAGTCATCGGTCACATAAACAAAAATTAACTTCCCGCTATTTGATACAGAATGGATGTTAGATACAAAAGGTGTCCATATGTAAGTTATATGTTCTCCCTTATTTCCATAATCTATGTATACTAGCTAATTACACTTCACTACTATTCTAACCAACTTCTATCACATAGGTAATGATTACCCTTATTTACATAATAAAACAACCATTACTTACTTGAATAGTATGTACTTGCATGTGGTTTCATAACACTCACCTTGATTTCAACACCACTTTTACTATGAATATCATGCACATTCTCATTGAGTTCAACATAATCACTATCAACATTGACATGAAGTTGTGCAGCTTTGCAGAGAGCTCTATTGATGTGGTATTTTTCTTTTCGTTCTGCTTTCATATAATTACTTTGCATGTGGTTTAATCATCATGCAAAAAATAATATAAGTCAAGTAAAGAATGCAAAAAGCTATAAATTTTTATCCAAAAGAACATTTTAAGCATGAAGAATGACAAAACATTGGGACAAATTAACTTACAACTTAAAGAATGCAAAAGTTATAATTTTTTTCCAAAAGAAGAATAACAAAACATTTGGACAGATTAAATTAAAACTTAAAGAATGCAAAAACTATAATTTTTTGTCCAAAAGAATATTTTAAGCATGAAGAATGACAAAACATTGGGACATATAACTAACAACAACTATTATATTAGTGTGTTAATATTTCTGGATTAAAATTGTGTGAGAGATTTTTACATCAACATTTCAGATCATACTCCATGATCCATCATCAGGATGCAATGCAAAAAGAGAATTGCATCTTGATGATGGATCATGGAGTATGGTCCAAAAATTGATGTAAAAATATCTCACACAGTTTTAATCCAAAAATATTAACATGCTACTATTATGGACTATGGAAAATTCATGGTTTTAACTATTATATTACCTCACCTTCCACAAAACTATGACTGTGCTACACATTCTTGTCTAGTTCGTCATGATCACTATCAATATCGACAATTTTTTTGAAATTAAGGAATTTTCATTTTTGTACTGCTTTGATAAAATTGCTCTGCATGTGGTTAACCATCATGCAAAACAATATACAAAGCATTCAATAGTCAAGTAAAGAATGCAAGCTATAATTTTTTTCAAAAGAACATTTTTTGGATCACTCTAACAATAAAGAAACTAGGTTGGGTTCTCCTATGCTCAGATTTCAATCTACATATTAAGAGGTATTTGTATATAGAATTGCCAAAAAAGAAGAAATGAGATCAATAGAGCCTCTTACCTCATCTGAATCTATGGAATTATGTTCATTCCATGTAGAAACTATAGGCTTAACAGAGGCAACCAACTGCGAAACTTTCTTAATGAGACCATATATGCAACTCATTACATGTTGGTACCTTCATTTGAGTTGAAATGATTTGGAGAGTCTCTTATTGGGTGTCTAACAGATGGCTATGAAATCTTTGTTGACGAACTAGATTTCCACTTCATCATACTCTTAGATTTACTACGATCTAGTGATGCCATATAATTGACAATATCTTTTACACCTGCTTCACTATTATGGTTTTCCACCTAAAATACAATGTCAATTTCAACATATAGTCAGTTCAATAAAAAATTCAAATAAATAGTTCACAACGTAAATTGAACCAAAAAGCCATACACTTACTCCAATTTTTTCCATTTTGGCTTGCAACCCGCCTCGGCCAAATGTATATCCAGTTGTCACATTATCTCTTTCTCTCTTGCCTTTGTTACTCTTTGTAAAATATTCTTCAGAGCACATACTTTATTTCAATGCCTCCCATTGGTTGGGAGATAGAGTGGAGTCTAACCTCTCTTTTCCCTCCATGATTGTTTTTCTGCAATTGTATCTAAAATTTTCCATCAAAAGTCTCATCTTTTGCTTGTAATATTTTCT
>VDFB02281492.1:919957485-920511764 GCA_007258455.2 Sequoia sempervirens
ATTGCTTGTCCTTTGATTTCCTTCCTATCGACATATTGGATGTCAAATTCACTCAGCATCATGACCCACTTAGCTAGTCTTCAAGTTAGATTAGCTTTGCTAAGAAGGTATTTCAGTGGATCTATCTTGGCTATTAACTTGATGGTATGAGTTAGCATGTAGTATTGTAATTGTTGGGTACCAAACACTACTGCCAAGCAAGCCTTTTCAATAAAGGTGTAATTGATCTCATAGCCATTTAGGGTCCTATTGATATAATAAATTTCCCTTTCTTTTCATGTTGAATCCTCTTGTGCTAACAAGGCTCCCAATCATATCTCAGTTGCTGCTATGTACAATAAAAGTGAATTTCCTTCTGTTGGTGGTATTAAGACGGGTAGACTCATTAGATATTGTTTTAATTGGTTGAAGTCCTCTTCACATTTCTCATCCCATCAAAAAGATACATTCTTGTGTAGCAAGTGAGTGAAAGGATGGGTCTTGTCTTCCAGTTGTGAGATAAATCTTCGGATTGATTGGAATCTCCCTTGCAGAGATCATAGTTGACTGATGTTCTTAGGCAGCAACATCTCCATGATGGCTTTGACTTTTGCAGGATCTACCTCAATGTCATTTTTCTGAAACTATATATCCCAAGAGTTTGGTTGAAGTCACCCCGAACACACATTTCTTTGGGTTCAGTCGTACATTGAACTTTTCCAATCTGGTGATTATTTTATCTAGGATCTCTAGGTGTCCTTCTCTGGTGTATGATTTGGCTAACAGATCGTTCACATAGTCTTCCATGAAGGTGTGCATCATATCATGAAATATTGTCATCATAGCACGTTGATAAGTTGCTCTTGCATTCTTCAACCCGAATGGCATGACATTCCAACAAAAGGTTCCCCATGGACATGTAAAGGTTGTCTTATCTTGATCCTCAAGTGCAATTTTGATTTGATTATAGCTAGAAAAATCATCCATGAGTGATAACATGCCATGTCTTGTTGTTAGGTCCACAATGATGTCAATGTTGGGTAGGGGAAAATAATGTTTTGGGCAAGCCTTGTTGAGATCCCTAAAATATGTGCATATCCTGATGCTCTTGTCTGGTTTTGAAACAGGCACAATTTTTGATATCCATTCGACATAGTCAATTGGTCTAATGAACCCAGCATCCAATAACTTCTTCAATTCTTCCTTTACCAATATGGCAATATGCAGATGCATTTTCCTTAACTTTTGCTTGATCGGTTTAACCCCTGTTGGTAGTGATAAGTGATGCATGATGAGTTTTGGATCAATCCCTGACATGTCGGCATATGAACAAGCAAAATTGACTTGTCTTTCTGTGAAGAATTTGATGAAGTTTAATTTTTCTTGATCTGTCAAGGATTATGCTAGATGGACAAACTTTATTGTTTCTTCATTGTTGATATTGATAGACTGAGTGGGTTCAACCAATACTTTAGATCATTCCTGAAAGTGTTCAAGGAGTGTGTCAAATCTTCCATCCTTCAGCGCCTTAGAGAGGTTTTTTCCATTGGATATGCTCCTTATTTTTACTTTTTCTAGATCTGATACTGCCATTGAATGGTTTTCACCATCAGATCTATTCCTGGTTGGAAGCTTCATTACGATGTTCAATGGTGGAATCTATTTCATTTTGAATAATGGTTTTCACCATTATTCATTTTATAGCTGGAAAATTTGACACTCTCCTGGTTGGAAGCTTCATTACAATGTTCAATGGTGGAATCTATTTTAGGATTGGTGGAACAAACGAAGTTGACAATGGCCTCATCATTTGAAAAGATTGGGATATCAGATGGCTTAGTTTGATCCCAATCTATGAGTTTGAGATGTACTAGGGGTAAGGGATCGTTGGATTGGTTAAGGTCAGATGCAATAAGGGTCCCGATGGTAATGTCTTCAGATTGTCCAATAGTGAATTCAATGTCTATAAGGTAACTCTCCTCTAAATTATCCATTTTTCTCTGAGTCTGATCGTCTTCGCTGGAGTCATCAATATGTTGTGATCCTATTTCAAGTAGTCTGTAACTTGAACTTTGACCCTCCTCACGTATGGGTGTATACTTTTGTACCACATCAATTTCCTTATCATGACAAGACTCTTTGGATAGTGAATCCCACTCATATTCATTTGAATCAGTTTCATGATCATCACTAGCTTGTAATTGTAGGATTCTTTCAACAATTTGTTGCCTGGTTTCTTCTCTTGATTCTTCATTATACCCCAATCTTATTTTATCCTTGGCTTGCATTGTGATAGGTTGTATCAGTTCTATGATGCCTTCTTTCCTTTTACTGATAGGACCTTTTCCCTCGTACCCCATCTTTTCTAGGATTGTCTTTCCTTTGCTATATTGCTCTATTTGAACACTTGAGGTGGATGCTTGAGATGATTCTTTGTCTTTGTATAACCAGTTTAAACCTTCTTTGTTGTCTAACTCATCCACTAATGTGCCTACTCTTACAAAGGTGCCATCAAATAGTGTGGTGGGTTGTGATGATTGTTATCTTGATGTTAATGGTTGTCCATGTGATTTAGGAGAAGAGGAAAGTTGTGATAAACATAAGGATTGCTCAAATGAGTATTCCCCCATTCCTTTGTCTTTTAATTGGATCTTGGCCACTTGTTTCGATAAGGACTCAAATTGACTTTCCTAATCTTGTGGAGTGGAATTACCGATACCTTTTTCTTTTGATTGATCCTTTATCTCAGGCTGGTTTGACAAAGAATTTGATGTACTTTCTTTACTTGAGGGAGTGGAATCACCAATACCCTTATCCTTTGGTTGGTCCTTTTTCTCAACCCACTTTGACAAGGCATTTAATTGTTTCCCATCATTTGATGAACCATGAGTTGGAGCCTCCCTGTTGTGTGGTACAAAAGCATCCTGGGTAGTCTTGAGGGTGTTACAATATTGGGGGTTGTTCGAGTCAGCTGCAATAGTGATTTCCTGCTCATTGAAAGGGAACTTAAAACACTCGTGATATGTGGATGGTACTGCTTGCATGTCATGAATCCAAGGTCTTCCCAAGAGTATGTTGTATGTTAACTCTTTTTCTAACACTTTGCATACTATATCTCTGACAACTAGTCCCACTTTAATAGGTAGCACTATCAACCCTTGTGAAGATCTCTCCTCGTCATCATATGCTTTTATTGTGATTTTCCTTCTAGGATCAATAGCATTTTTTGAATAGCCTAGTTCACGAACAAGTTTCAAAGTACAGATATTCAAGCCAACTCCTCCATCTATTAGAACATGCTTAATGCGGTGTTAGTGGATTAAGACCTCAATGTGGAGGGCAGTGTTGTGTGGATGGTTTATAGATACATCATCGTGTTTGGAAAATGATAAGCAATGTGGTGCAGTCAAATGTCCCACCATAGTTTGGAATTGGAAAACCTCTAGATTGTTTGTTACTGTGGTGGCGACTAGAGCTTGTTACAAGATTTCCTTGTGAGCAGGTGAAATCTTGAGAAGTTCTCATATGGATATTTGGGCGAGCATTTTCTACAACTAATCAACTATGTTATATTGGGTTGCAGGGATATCAATAGTTGCTCTGGACATTGAAGGGGTATCTCCTTTCAATGTTACCTTGGCTTGTCCTCGTGTGATTGCATTGATCAATGAATTGTTTTGTCCTTCTTTGATTTTGATAACATTGATTTGATTGTCATCTGCAATGATGTTGTTGAACAAATTTATAGGCACAAGTTCATTGATTTGATGTGAGGTAGTGTTGATATCGTGATGTTGATTTTCAATTGCAATGATGTTTTGTTCATGTTCAAGGGTGTTGTCGTTTGTTGGGTTATTAATTGCAATAAGATCTTATTTCTCATGGGTTTGATCATCAACCACCTCAATATGCAGAATGGTGGTGTCATAGACATAGTTTATGTTTTTTCCTTTGGTATTTGAAGAAGAAGACTCCCCTTTTCATAGTTGGGTAGAGGATTCTTGAATGCCCCATGATCATTGTTTATTTGGGGTCCTTATACAAATATCATCTTGTTGTCAATTAATTCTTGTATCAAGTGCTTCAATTGCATGCAGTCGTTGGTTTTATGTCCTTTGTTGCGATGAAAGTCACAAAAATGAGCATCATTCCACCATGGAGGCTTAACTTGTGGTTCCCAATTCCTTGCCTCTAGTAATGTTATGACCTTAGCTTGAAGAAGTTCCTTCAATGTTGATTCAGATGATTGTCCTAAAGGTGTGGACCTTCTTCGATTTGAGGACGTTTGATATGATGGTGTTTTTGATCCAGCATTACCTTGATTGTTGCTTTGGTTGACATTTTGGTTGTTGTTTTGGTTGTTGGGTGGATTTTTGTTCTAATTAGTTTTGGTGGCCGCTGGTGTCAAGTTGAATACAGGTTTTTCATTTTTGTTTTCAATTGTACCATCGTTGTTACCCATGTTCTTGTTTCGTTGCCAAAACTTTGGTTTGTCGTTGTTGTTGTAATTGTTAGAGGAGTTTGATGTGTTGTTGTCATTGTAAAGTTTTATGACTCCTCTTTTTACCAAAGCTTCTTCGATTTTAATCCCATTTTCAATCAATTTTTCAAATGTGGGTGGACATTGCAATTCCAACCTATAGCTCATCTGGTCATTTTGGTTATCGATAAAGATTTTCATCTTCTCTTTTTTAGGTACGGGATGAGAATATCTTGCGAACAACCTTCTCCATTTTTGCAAAAACACAAGGAACGATTCACCCTTTTTCTATTTCAAGTTGCAAAGGTCCTTCATTGTTATGTCATGTTGAATGTTATAAGAATATTGCGTGATGAATTTGTTGACCAATTCTTCAAAGGTTTTGATGGGTGGTGCAAGTTTTGAAAACCATTCAAGGCATTGTCCACCTAGACTTCTTGGGAATAACCTCATCAAATAAGTTTCTTCATGAGAAAATTCAAGACTCATGGTTCTAAATTCCCTCACATGATCAATTGGATCTGTTTTCCCATTATATTTGTCATATTTCAAGAATTCACAATGTTTGGGAAAAGGAATTATATGGATATCTTGATCAAAAGGATATGGAAAAATGTCTTGGATCAAATATCATTTTGATGGTCCCCTTTGCATGTCAAGAAGTTTTTGTTGAAGGCTCTTCATTTGATGAGTTAGGGAAATTACTTGTTTTGTTTCTTTTTCAAGTTGTTTGGGAGGTGCTTTTAATTGATTCACATCAAAGTCCTCGGGTAATTTGACACCTTGTTTAGCTAGCATAAGGAGGTACTTTTCCCCATTTCTTTTGAAAATATTTTCTAAGCATTTGTGGAAGTTTGGATCTTGATCTCATTTTGGATCCTCCTCGATTATTTCTTCCCCTTCATTATTGTAAAGTCCATGGAAATGATTCTCTTCAGCTTTTGCCATGGTGTTTTGCGTTTCACTATTTTGAGTTTCAATGTTTTGAGTTTTGATGTTGGGAGTTTTGATGGTTTGAGTTCCGATGGTTAGAGTTTCAAGGTTTGGCTCTTCAATGTTTTTATTTTCAAGTCCTTTTTCCTTGATTCTTTGTTTTTGTAACCTTGTTTGAACATACATACAAGTGTTATAGTTTTGATTAAACTTTGATCTAAGTTTGGAAGAGTACCAAGGATTACAAATAATTCAAATAGAATGACAAATTCTAATGAGACTAAGTTTGATTTGACTATATAGCTTTGTTTCGTGATGAAAGGATGGTAAATCCTGATGGTGAAACTAGGATTAATAATCAAAGGTTTGACAAGTTTGATGATTTTGGCACTTTGAGATGTTAGATCTTGGTTTAGGTTGGAGAATTCCACTTGTAGAGGTCAATTTTAACAAGTTTAGACTCTATGGTACCTAAGGAATGATTCTGGACTTGAAGAAGATTTTGAAATTTTGGTACAAACTATGAAACAAGGGACAAGTTTAACTCTTGAGTTTTACATTTAATGGATGCACTAAAATAGAGCCCAGATGTGCTAAAATATTTGACAAATGCGTTAAAACAAAGGACGGATGTGCTAGAAAAATGCATAGATGCGCTATAAGATTTTCCCGAATGCGCTAGAACATAGGGTAAATGCACTAGAAAAATGCACAAATGCATTATAACAGAGGGTAAATGTGCTGGAAAAATGCACAAATGCACTACAACATTAACTGGATGTGTTAGAATAGAGGATGAATGTGCTGGAAAATTGCATAGATGCAACAATAGTTGTATGCACTACAGGATTGCATAGATGCACTAAAAAAATACAGTGGATGCGCTGAACTGGGAGAATGGCGCAATTTCTTGCAAGTTTGTGTTTGATTTTTTGATTTTCCAAGTTATTCCAAAGGATTTTTTTTCTGAATCAAGGTTTTCACTTCCAATGTATGACATTTTTTTTTTAAATTTGTTTAAAAACACATTGGTAAAGACACATCAAGCATGTACAACTTAAGGCTGTGTAGGACAACATTTATTGGATTCCCACTTAGATTTTACTCCAACTATGCTTACTTATAGCTGATGATTAGATGCTTGACCCCACTGGCTCCCCTCCATGACACTCACTTCTACAGGGTAGCCAAACATCAATACCCATGAATCTCCCATGGCATATTTCTCATCTCTACTAAAAGCCACAAGAATGTGGGATGGCTTCAGAACAACCATTCTTGCACCAACAAACAGATTAAGGATTTTGGACTTGTTACAACAAAGGGTTCTAGTATAGGCATTTCGTTCGTGGGGGATCATCCATGTGGCAAGAGACCATTGTTGCCCTTCTTGTCGGAACAATCCTCGCGATACTTGAACTTTCCCCAAGTACCTACATTTATATCACAGTTGGAAGTCGCTTGGCTTTAGCATGTTACTGGTTGGGTCATTCCCTTGGGTGATTACTTTTTCCCACAAGGCAGGCCCTCTAAGGATAAAACAAAAGTGAATGGGTTTGGCTTTTTGGTCACCCAGTTAAGGGGAGAGCATATTCCTACCATTCATCAAGCACGAAAGACATGGTGTTCTTTATCCTTTCTAATTAAACTAGATGCCTATCTTAAGAAAAATAAAGCATTTAAATAACTGCAGCCCCTACATAAATCATCAATAGTTTGATAAATTTTTCTTTGGCTAGCATATAAAAATACCTGCAAGCAGAAAACACCAATTAGTTCTCGAATTTTTAAAATTTTCTTAATTTAACTAGATGCGCTCAAATAGTCATTCAATGTGATAAAAAATTATTTCAACATGCTAAAACAGATAGTCTATTCGCTAAAAGAACTCATGTATGTGCTACAAGAACTAATAAATGCGCTAAAATAAGTGATCGATGTGCTAAAGGAAAGACCAAATGCACTAAAATACTCCCTCTATGCGCTAGAACAGTTGATGTATGTGTCGAAAGATTGATCATATGTGCTAGAATAGACCGCGGATGCACTTAAAGATTGGTTGGATGCACTGAAAGATTTGTCGTATGCGCCGAAAGAACTAAGGGTTGCGCTAAAACGTCACGTCCAGCCTGTTTACAAGAAATTTTCCAAAAAATTGTTAGAAATGAGGTATTGCCCCACGATGGGTGCCATTTTATGTGTGTGTGAAATGTGGGAGAGTTAGTAAATCAACACAAACACCAATGAAATGGATTATATCAAAGATTTGAATCAAATAAACTACTCTATTTTGTAGTTAAACAAATATTTTAAGAACATTTCATTGTCCTCTATTCTCAAGGATTTATTAAACCATTTGGCCCTCAGATTTCTATGTGCACTATGGTTGTTAAAATGACAACTTGAGAAATGAGATAATATTCAACATGCAAGCCAATTAAGTTCCTACATGAAACTATATGATGAAAATGACAATGGATACTATGATGAATGGATAATGATGTTAGATTATACAATGAAAATGTTATGAAGCTAGGATGATTCTACATATGCTCAAATGCTAACTATGAATATGCTAATCTAAAATGCATCTATAAATCAAAGTGTGATTCTAAGATGTAACTATGAAACAAAACATGATATGAAATGTAACTATAAGACTCCAAAATGCTCCAATGCTCAAACGATATTCCTACATGATAACTCTACTCAAATGTGGATCCAAAATACAATGCCAAAGGGTTGTATTTATAGGCTTTTCCAAGCATCTTATGACGTGGCAACGATCGACAGTCCAGATTCAAACAAGAGGGATGAATGGTGGAGATGAAGAGAATCAAGAAGGTGTTCCCTTAACCAAAGACAACATGCCAAATGGATGGAAGAATCAAGTGTGTGAAAGAAAGACCGTGTGTTTAAAAGTTTGTTGAAGAAGTGTGTGAGGAATAAGCCATGTGTTTGAATATAATTCTAATTAAAAATTAGAATTATTTAATTCCATGTGACCTTGGTGAGGTGGCATGAAAAGTTGTAGACATGTGCTTGAATTCCTAATCCGAGGTTAATGAAACTTAATTAAATAAAACAAGCTTATGGAAAAAAAATTATTTAATTAAATTAGAAGAATATGATTTTAGATTTGGAGAATTAGAAAATGGTGAACTATATAATTAAATTGAGAATTCATTTATGCGTAGTTGAATATTAATTAAATAACTAGTATTTAATTAATTAAATGTCTTGATCGATTTTAGGTGTATACATATATATACATAACGAAATACATTATTATAGACATTGAAAAATGTCTCGAATGATATCATACACTTGAATCAAGTATACTAATATCATTTCATCTTGAACCCATCCTCTTTTCACTTAATTGATTAAATTAGCCTAGCTATTTAATTAATTATTTCATTTGCGCCTATTAACCTAATTTATCAAATCAGGTTAATTCACCCCCTTTCGTGCTAACACTTTGTCTCATTAAATTAAATAAATCAAACTATTTAATTTAATCCCCTAAATCTTCTTATTTAATTAAATAACCCTAAGTTATTTAATTAAATGTCATTCCACCTTTCCCCCATTCATTAAATCATTTTATTTAATGAATATTATCTAAATTATTCTAATTCCCCTAATTGTATATTTAATATTATTTAATTATCAATTAAATCTAATACCCCCCTCTTGTAAAGGAATATTCCTTCTTTGCACATTCCTCCAAAAGGAACATTCCCATGGAATATTCCTTCCCCTTTTGCACAATTTAATTTAGTTTTAATTAACTAAATTATCCTTTTCCCTCACCCATGAGAAAATTCCAAAGAATATTCTCTTTCCTCACTTATTTGAAAAAGGAGAATATTCATTTTTCTCAACAAACTTACTTAGCTTCTTAAGCAAGTTAACTTGTGACCTCTTAGACAAGTTGAAAGTGTGTTTGTTTGAAGGAATGTTAACCCTTGATTAAATCTCATCTTGCATTCTCACCCGTTGATGAGAATCCATGATCCATGCCTCTTCTTTCTTTCATCCTTGACCGTTGATTGATCTTTTTTTATCTCATCCATTGATATCTTTTTACCTATTCTATAAATAGAGCTTGCCTCTATTGAATAGGGATCCATCTTTCAAAGAAAACTTATGTTGTTGAAAACACTCATACTCACACTCATATTTAGCTCACATTTAGAATCTTTTAGTTCATTTTAATTGCCTTTAGTTAGCTTTAAGCTTCCATTAATGGTTTCCATGATCACATAATACATCCATTTAGCTTGTTTATTAATTAGGGTTTGAATCTTTTAGTTTAAATTCCATCTATATTAGCTTATATTTTGCATAACTATATCATTTTTAGCATAAAATCATGTTAAATTAGCTTGCATCATGCTCATTTAGATCAAAATCATGTTTTCATACACATCTCATAATCGTTCCATCAGTTTTCTTCAATAATAGGAACAAGCTCATTGATCCACGAGATTGGGAAATGGTCACCATTCCACATCAACGCGACACCACTCCCATAACAAGATAAGTTTAAGATGGATTAGAGTAGACATTTTAACGCTTTCATAGTTTAGAATGCTTAGTTTTGATAAATGTTTAGTTTAATTTCCATTCGATTGATCTTGTTGAATATTGAAGTTGGTGGCTTTGTGATGCTTTGATTCTTCATGGATCAAGCGTAATCGGCCCATGTTAATCTATCCAATCATATTTTGGTGCTATAAGGAGGGAAAAATCAATCAAATTTAATCAATTTCTATCTCGAATTCCATTTTTTCTAAGTTTTGCAGGATGCAACGATGCCCAAAAGAATTTCAGCGACGCTTTTGTTGGGCTTCGCCATATTATGACACTATTGTCATCTGAAACAATGATGGATATTTGATATCCTGATGCTAATTAGACCAAATGTCGATGCTAATACTTTTTAGAGGTATCAAAATTTGCAAACGACAACGCTCTTCAAATGGCGACACTATCGTCGTCGTTGTTTTCTCTGCAAAGCGACTCCCAAGTTCACCAAAGTGATGTTATCATGAATAGCAATGCCCAACTCTGGTAAGAAATTTAACGATCATTTTTCAACATGTGTTTTATTTTTTTTGCTTCATCAAATTACTAACATACTTCTAACGTTGTTTTGGTTTTTAGACTAACCAGGTTTTGTAGGTTGGACAATAAACATTGAAGTGAAGAAGCATTCTCATTGAATCTTATAATTGTAACAAGCATTTGACACTTTTGGGGAAATTATAACCCAATCTATTATTCTTTTCTTTTTATGCTTTAGTACCACACTAATTTTCATTTGGGTTTAAAAAGAACGCTCAAACGAGACTAAAATTGAACCCTCACTTCATCATTTTACTTTGGGTCTAAAATTGGATAAAACAACTTAACATTTTGTTCGGTGCATAAAATGAATTCATCTTAGCTTTAGGGTTAAAATTAATGAGTGTTTGTTGTGTTTTGATTTACATCTTTGTTATTAAATTTGTATGCAATTCTCTTGCGCCACTCGGCGATCTTGAGAAATAGAAACATTCCTTAGCACTTTGTATAATCACCTATATCTTTCAATTTGGATTAAAATGAACCCCTTGCTAGTGTAGGGAAAAGGCGTGATGTGTGTTCCCTCCTTGTTTCATACAAAATAGGATGATCGAACTACAAATGTACTTGCTATTTTTAATCTTTAGAGGGCCTGCCTTCCCGCTTCGAAAGGAGGGAACAACCCAAATGGAAACAAGCTAAAGCCAAGCTCTTTCAAGCCGTTATATAAATATTGTGTTTGTGACGAAAGTCATAAACAATAGGTGATGATGTGTCATACCAAAAAGTGTTACCCTTAGTATCTGTGTGATACGTTAAAATATCTTCTTAGGAAGAGACTGGGAGGCATCTTGATTCTCCATAATCTTAAGCTAATCTTACCGTGTATATGGCCACCTTGAACGAAATCCCTTATTATGAACCGACTATTTAGAATACAAAAACCTTTATGCTTGCTGGTGTAGGAATGGTCGTTCTGAAGCCGCCCCACATTTGTACTATTCATTATTGAAACGAAAAAATCCCTAGGATCTTCAGATCTTCAGGATTTTGAGATTTGGTGGTCCCAAGAAGTGTGTGCCATGGAGGGGAGCCAGTGTTGCCAAATCTCTAATTGTTCACATTGTCTTAGTGTTTGGAGAAATCTGAGTGGGGATTCAGTAAGCAGTAACTTTTGAGCCTAGGATGGTAAATGCTTGTGAGTTAGTTTAATACTTTGCTTGGTTCCAAAAAATTACAAACAAACATTCACAATCTTTTCAAAATTTCAAACCCTTTGGTCTAAAGTATGGATACCTCTTGAAATAGCCTTGATATTAATGCTTGTCCAAAGGATTTCTATCCTTAGAGATTTCTAAATATCCCGAGTTATATCTCAATCCATACTTCCCAAAGTCAACATAAGCAACTATGCCTTCAACCTTATGATTTTCACAAAATGGACATTGTGAAATTTATGATGTTTTTGACATAGACATTTAGTTTGAAAACATAATCAAGACAAGTGTTTGTGGTAAAATAAACTCACTTAAGCAAGATAAACTTGAAAAATTGAATCCCGCATGACCATTGGGAGACTAATCGCTCTCGTTGAACAACCTGACCTTACACATGCTATTATTCAACAAAACTTTGGACTCATTGAAGGAGAACAAACTAATACAATCGGTAGTTTGAGAAGCTTCACTTTTGAACCAAAAGAAACACCCGCTCAGTGGAGAAATGCCGCAAACATCTTAGATGAAGAAGAGGAACAAACCGATATTGAGGTTGCAAGGTCCCTATTACAACCACCTGTGTGGCTATAAATATCCTCTTTTCTTCCATAGACTTATACTTCTCTAAATGATCTCATGCAAAATCAGAATCCCCAAGAGAAGGTCTATAGGTCATCATTTCAAACTTAGGCATCTTACTCCAAAAGCTCTCAAAAAGCACCTTGCAACACTTCACCAAAATAGAACCAAGTTGTTATACTACTACAAACATGTTTCAAGGAACAATCCAGAATTGTATATTTATTTTTTTGTCAAAACCCTGGTATTTTTCATGATAATGAACCTATCTAAAACATTGGGTCTTTATGATTTGAAAACTTTAGAGTTCTAACATGTTTCTCACTACCTTGGTCTTATCAAAAAAAGGTTCACTTTAGGTCAACATTGGGTCAAACATTTCACTCACCCCTTCATCAAATTCCAAACTTCACTTCACCAAACTTTGCAAAAATTTTGAACAAACTAACACTTTTTAACTTAAACATCTATCAAACCAACTCCTAACTTAGCTACTTTGTATATGAAATGTATCATTTTCCATGCACTTGGTTGATTTTGTTATCATCTTTAAACTATTTTGTCTTGAAGGTCACGAGTCTACCCTAAAGATTCTCAAGTTCATAAGCATCCTTTATCAAACATCAAAACATCAAACTTAAGTCAAAAGTGTTGTCCCAAAACGCTTACAAAGATCACTTTCCACATCATTCATTCTTTCACCTCCCATTATCATCATTGCTCCAAAAATACTTAGAGCGTCCCTTTTACCTAAATTTGAGTCAACTAGAGAGTTCAAACATTATAAATCACAACACAACTCTCCCAGAGCTGACCCAAAATTTATGGTAAAGACAAGATCACAACACAAGAGAATCATGGAGAAAACCAAAGTCGCATTTACCTCAAGTGATCAAAATCCTCTAGAATTTGATCCAAGAAGTCAAGTTACCCCATCACAACAACCTTTGTCACCATCAGGGCCATATGAGATAGAAGACATCATAAATAATCCATTTGGACTTGCTAGGGAAGAAATCATGGAGCATCAAGCCTTAGAGAACATAGTCCCTAACTCCCTAACATCACAAATAGAGAGAACAAAAAGGCTTGACGTCATCCACTTTTCAAACCACTCCATCCCTAGGGCTAAATAAAACATCAACACCTAGTATTGCAGCTAGTCTTGCTAAGTACTTTGGCCATACTCTTCCATTTGAAAGCAACACACTTGTGGGTACCCTTGAAACTAATCCTCCATTCCAAATTACCACTTGGACACCAAATTTTGGTGCTCCTCCCATTCCCAAAGATCCCCAGCTATATAAACCACTTACACTTCATTAGTCCACCACAACTTCAACATTTCGAGGACACCCCTCTTCATCCATCCCCACAAGTACCACAAGTGTGCCCAAAATTATGCAAAGTAGTGTGGACCAAGTGTCACGAGTAGGCCCAAAAGGGCAAGGAAATACCCTCATGCAAAATCAACCTTTAACACCACATGGGACCTCTTCATCCAATTCTCCCATGGATACATCAAACACAACAATGGTTCAAAACACATCTATCCCATCCATCATCAACCCACATCAAAACAATCCCTTGGACACAAACCCTATCAACCAAGGTAATGCCTTGAACACATCTCAAACACAAGGGAATCTCCAAAACATTAGTCAAGGGAACCCTTTCAATCAATGGACCCAAGGTTCCAATATGCCTTTAACATCGCAAAATCTTATGATGCCATCCTCATCTTTTCCATTTGTCCCCCAAGTCATGCAGAATCAAATGGGACCTCAAACGTACATTCCTCCACCTCAATCCACTATCTTACAAGGAATGTTGAACCAAGGGAATTCCCAACCTCTCAGCAACAACCTACTACCCACTCAAAACATCAACACTCATAATCCATCACGGATGTCCCAACAAACACCTAATCCCACATTGCAAGTGCATGCCTTAGCTTTACAACAAGCACAACAAGCATATAAAAAAGCCACACAAAAAAAACAAGAATAAGAAGCAACACTAGTAGCACAATAACAATAGCAACAACAACAAGCAACCCTAGTAGCACAACAACAACAAAAGCAAGCAACCCTTGCAACACAACAACAATAAGTAGCCTTAGCAGCACAACAAGCAGCCTTAACACAACAACAACATCAATCCCATCAAGAAACCTTAGTAGCATAGCAACAAAATCAGGCCCAACAACAAGCCCTGGTGGCACAACAACAACAAGCTCAACAACAGGCCTTACTTATAGCTCAACAGTATGCCCAACAACAACAACAACAAAGTTCCTATTATAACCCTCAACAGAACATTGTCAATACAAACGTGTTAGGAATATACACATCAACACCTCAATCACCTTCATAGAATCTTACACCACCATACACCCCATACAACACCTTATCATATTAGAACTTGTCCATCATCCCAACATATGTTCCCCCACCAAATCCACAAGATGATCTAGCATCACAACTTAAGGTGTTGTCACAAGAAATACAAGACCTTCGAATGGGAAAGACAAAGAAGCCCCATACATAGAACCTATGTCCCTATCCATTCGACCAAATCATCACATGGTACCATTCCCTCCCAACTTTGAAATCCCTAAATTCGATAAATACAAAGGGAGAGGAAGACTTGTGGACCATGTCAAAGAATTTAACATTATGTGTATAGAGGTGGCCTATAATGATTCTTATTTAATGTGCCTCTTCCCCCGAAGTCTAATAGGTCCCGCCATGGATTGGTTTTTCTCAACTGCCTCTCGATATTAAAAATTTCCAAGAAATCACTAATAAGTTCATCAATCACTTCTCCTTTAACCTTGACATGGATGTAAGCCTAGAAGAGTTGTATACTCTCAAACAAAAAAAAGGAGAATCTTTCGCTAATTTCTTGCAATGATGGAGAAAAAGAGCAACTGGCCTCTTCTTGATGAACAACAAGTGGGGATCATCATAGCAAATCTAGACCTCGATCTATCCTTCCATTTGAAGATGCGGTACATCACATCTTATGATGAGCTTCTACCTAGAGCCTTTAACATCGAGAGAGCTCTAATCTCACAAGGAAATACTCAAGCTTACAAAGACAATCGCCCATCAACTAGTTCAAATGACAAGCCTCCTATCTGGTGATAGGTCCAGATAATAGTTTATTTTATGTTGCTTTTATTAGACTTTAAGATACTTTTGAACATACTTCCTAACAATATTCCATATTATATTATCCTTTTTGTATCCATTATACAGACCTAAAACCCAAAAGCATGTTGATGGAATTATGGTTTAATATATTAGCATTAAATGGTTTATATGGATATGTGCATGGAATTGTTGATGGAAAGTTATGTTTAATTATCATGGTTATCCTTGTGTACATATTTTTTGAAACTAACTTGTTTGCAGCAAAAAGAGGAACCATGATGCACAGTCATTGCAGGATGAACCTGTAGCAAAAGGGGCGTTGAATACCGAAATAGGGGATGTTGTAGAAATAGTTGAACATGGTGGTTATTGGTTGAAGGAATTTAATGAAGATATAATGCACATTATCATAAACAATTAATAAACACTAAAGAAGAGGTCTTTTCTGACATGGAACTTTGACATATGGATGTATGAATGAATATAATCTGGTTTGATATGCTTCTCTTTCTTTTCAGTTATAGGTTGAATAATTCCAAATCTTGAATCCACGCTCTAGATATCTGGAAGTGGAATTAATGATTTTGGTTTAAGTTGTTGCTTTCAATAAATACTCCCTTATTTTGTATATAATTGATGGTTGAGTTTGTAGTTTAGTTAGTTGGTTGTTCATAATTTATATTATATGTTGTTTTCCAGTTGAACATGAATCTACATAATGGTTAAACCCAGTTTGTAAGAAGTGTTTTGTAATCTTTTATCTTATGCAATAAATGAATATCAATTCATGAGATGTGTGAAATCTATTAGTTAGTTTGAGTTCAGTTAAGTGGGAACAATTAATTGAGTAGACCACTCAAAGTATTTTTCTTCACTTTATCTTTCAGTTATTCATTTATGTTGATAGTTAATATTAGTTTACTGTTGTTCATGAATTGTGTTCAAGATAATTAAGATTTAATTTCTTGCTTAATACAAATGAATTCTTAGGAACATGCATGTAATAGTTATTAGTAACACTCTGTAGGATAGTTTAGTTGATTCAGTGATCTTAATCAAGTTTTCAATCTGCAAAGTATTGTTTTATTAGCAATAGTTTAGTTACAACCTTTACTGTAGGTACTCGTACTAACTAAGTTATAATTATAATTTTACTTTTTTTTAGTCTTTGTGAATTTCCAACAACTAGAATAATTTTAGAAGGATAGTTTAGGTAGTTTGAGTCCATGAAGGTATATATAATGCTACACCATCATAAGCTTACACACCTTGGTTGATAATTTAATGTAGTCTTGAGCAGTGTCAAGTGGATTGTTTAGTTAGTCGATCCATTGAATTGAGTGACCTTCACCAAGTTTACAAAACATTAGCTTAGACTCTACCTATGGGCTAAGAACAAAAACGTAACACATGATGATGTGGTAGATGCTAAGGTGGTCGGTCCTAAGTGCTCCTAGATGAAACAACAACCAAGTTGCTAACATTCAACCAACTGTGCAACAAACAACACCCCCTCGGAAGGATCAAACCAACAACACTGAAACACAACAAAAGGCGAACCCCTAACAAGAACAACTATCCTAAACGCAAGTACATAGTTTTCAGAACCTATCGAAACCATCATGAAGAAGTTGGTAGAGTCAAACCTAATAACACTTCCCAACTTTGAAAACTACTAAGAACCACAAGAGAAACTATCTTGGTACAATGAGAACGATCTTTGTGAATTTCACAAAATCAAAGAACACAAAACGAAAAACTACATGCAACTCAAAAATATTATCCAAGACCTCATAGAAAATGACACCATATTTGTTGAGGTACCAGTCGGGAATTGGCATCTTAAGGTATACAAGAACCCTATGCCAGATCATAGTGAAGGGAGCAACAACGAAAAAGATAAAGATTACACAAACATGCAACATACCTATTCCAACATGGTTGCTTCCTGTGATAGCATCATTATTGTTGTCACCATCAAAGGGCCTATTACAGAGTGTGGAGTCACCACACAATGTGGAAAAATTTACCGTCCAAGGAGTCCCATTTGAATCTAGGGCACAACCTACTTTTCCAACATCCATCTCAGTAAGTACAATCTCCTAGATCAGCTTAAGAAGACCCTCACAGATATCAATCTTGGAAATATTAAGGATATCCCCCGTGCATAGGGAAATATTAGAGAATCTTTGTTAGAATCATCCGTCCTCGAGGATATTGATATAGATTAGTTTCAAGCTATGGTAGGGCATATCGTTCATCATCTTCTCACCTTCTTAGAACAAGACCTACTGTCACAATCATCTCATAACTGTGCTTTACACCTTGAGGTTGTCATTCATAAGAACAAGGTAAAAATATTCCTAGTAGATGGAGGTGTTGGTCTGAACATTTGTACCCTTCAATTGATCAAGAACCTGGGCTATTCAAAGGATACTATTGAGATAGCAAAGAGTACCACCATCAAAGCATATGATGACCAAGAGTGGGTATTGCAAAGCATCATTGCATTACTCATCTAAGTGGGACCCATCATTACAGAAGCTACATACCAAGTGCTCAACCTTGATCTTCCCTACAACATCCTACTTGGACGACCATGGATCCATGCCCTATAAGCTATAGCCTCGACCTATCATCAATGTGTAAAGTTTCCCTTCGAGGGCAGATAAATTACCATCCATGGAGATCTTGAGCCTTTTTACTACTACAAAAATCTTGAGGCCAAGTTCTATAAAATCCCCTAAACACCCAAGAATGACGAAGGGCCTACACCTTCTACCTCATTTTTTGACCCATCATCCCTTGCATCTACCTCTGAAACAAAAACATCCATTGTGCATAGTATACCCGACATCAAAGTAGTAATCCATGATGATGGTTGTGGAAACTATAAGCTAATGAAGAATACCTTTGTCCTAGGAGAGCTACCTCTTTCTCCTCAATCCCATGGGAAACCCACATCTAGTAATAAAGAGGCCAAAACAATCAAGATGGTAGCTACCACCTTCACCAAGTGGGGAGATTTAAACCAAGAAGATGTCAATGAGGAAGATATCTCTAAACTCCTCTATCAAGATGAACGACTTGTTCCTATTCTTCCCATGGATGATGAAAATAAAGGCTTGTAGCTAATGAAGGTATGGAGCTATACCAAGAATGAGAAACTAGGACAAAATGATAATGGTTTGCTAGAACCCATTGTTCCTGAGAAATGCCTAAAGAATCTTGGCCTAGGTTGTACTACTAGCAAGGTCACCCTTTTTGGAAAAGGTACTTCCGCTAAATGGGTTGAGGCTTCCTCTTGGTTACCTACATCACGTGATATGACCTTAGATGACTTCTCCCTTGATGTTGTTGACCTATTTGAGAATAACCACCTCTTCATGATATCCATAACAACCTTCACTTTGAGTGATCAACCAACTAAAATACACCTAGTATACCCACAACTCATTGACTTGGACCAACAAGGACCACCAATTCTAGATTTATTCAAAAATGATGATGTGATATTATAATTCATGGGACTCCGTGACAACTTACCATGGGAAGATCACAAGGCAGGTTTTGACATAGAGCTATACACAGGGGCATACTATGGGGAGACGATTGAATCCTTCAATCACAAAATTGATGAAATGCAACTAACATGTAGATATTTGAGTGAAAACCACACTATGGCACTCTTTGATCCTAAAATAGAAAAAATAAAGGACGTATCCAAGGGTGCAAACCTCTTTGAGGCATCCTAGGATGAGGGATTCAATATCCCCCTTAGTGCAATACATCCAGATAAATTAGTTGTGCTAGCAAAAAAGGCTACTCCAGTCAATATGGGAACAGAAGGACTCGAGATCACTTTCTATGTCGAATCCCCGTTGGATGAAAAATATAAAAACCTAGTAGCATTCTTGAAAGAGAGAAGAGCTAACTTTGCATGGTCATACACGGATATGTCAGGCCTTGATCTAGAAGTGGTAGTACATCACTTAGCAGTCTATTCAGAAGCCAAGCCAGTAAAACAAAAATTAACGAAGATGCACCCTCAGATAACACTCTTGGTGAAATTGGAGTTACAAAAGCTTCTTGACGTTGGATTCAGCCAACCGATAGATTATCCTAAGTGGGTTTCAAACCTGATACCAGTCTCAAACTCCACTGGGGACAACAAAATCTGCATGGATTTCAGAGACTTAAACAAGGCATTCCTGAAGGATGATTTCCCTCTTCCTAACATTGACCTCATCGTAGACTTAACAACTGGGCATGAAATGCAATCACTCATGGACGGTTTTTTATGATATAATCAAATCATGATCATCAAGGAGGATCAACACAAAACTACATTCACTTGTCCACGGGGAACCTATTGTTGTCCAACGTGATGCCATTTGGGTTGAAGAATGCAGGAGCCACTTATCAAAGAGAAATGACCCTCATCTTTCATGAAATAATCCACAAAATAATTGAAGATTATGTGGATGATATTTTGGAAAAACCAAAGAAAAGGAGTGAGCACATACAAGTCTTATGACCCATCTTTGACAGGCTTGAAGAATACAAAGTAAGACTAAACCTAAAAAAGTGTATCTTTGGGGTTACATTAGGGAAGCTTCTTGGCTATACTATCTCATAAAGAGGGATAGAAATCGATCCAACAAAGGTAAAATCCATCCTAGACATGGAACCACCACAAACATTGAAGTAGATGAGAGGATTACAAGGAATATTGCAGTCCATCAAAAGGTTCATCGCGCAACTATCAGATAAAATCCATCCTTTTTTGCATCTTCTCCATAAAGGAATAAATTACAAGTGGGATGATAAGTGTGATAAAGCTTTGCAGTATATAAAAGACTATCTATTGACACCTCCAGTGCTCATGCTTCCAATACCAAACAAACCATTGATCCTATATATCTCAGCAATATTAGCAGCACTAGGTGCTCTTCTAGCACAACATGATGAAAACGGAAAGGAAAGGGCTATCTATTACATCAACAGGACCTTGGTTGGCTATGAAATGAATTATTCACCCATTGAAAAATCATGCCTAGCAGTAGTTTTTGCTTCATAAAAGTTCATACACTACATGTCACATCAAATCAAACTTATTGCAAAGATCGATCCATTAAAATACCTGTTATCCAAAGCAACTCTCACTGGGCGAATGGCCAAATGGGTAATGATCTTAAATGAATTTGACATAGAGTACATAGAGCGCAAGGAAATCAAAGGACAAGTGATTGCAGACCAACTAGCAAATGTGCCTATCTATGTTGAGAACCCCTTATATCTGAGTTCCTTGATGAATCAGTGTTCCTTGTCAATCTCACAGATTAGTGGAAAATGTACTTTGATGGATCATTCACCCAACATGGGTCGGGAGCGGGTATTCTTTTCATCACCCCTCAAGGTGATTGCATCCCGAAGTCATACAAGCTATCATTCCCCTATACTAACAACATTGTTGAGTACAAAGCCCTAATCACAGGTCTAAGGATAACAATTTAATGACAAATACAAGAGATGAAAGTCTATGGAGACTCATAGGTTATCAACCAAGTCGATGATGACTACCAAACTAAGGACAATAAACTTACTCCTTACAAGAAGATGGTAGAGAATCTCAAGGACCTTTTCATTGACATAACTTTTGAGTAGATTCCTCACATGAACAACTGAGTAGTAGATTCTACGACAACAATTGGATCATTGTTAGACATGCCAAACAACGTCCTCCAATGCGAATTCTTGGTAGAACAACTTTTTGTACTAACTTTCAAAATCCCTGAATCTAAATTTGTATGTTTCATTGTTGGTCCTGGATCCCCATAGTATCATGACATATTCATCTACCTTAGCAGAGGAACCCTCCCATCCGATATTACCTCTAACCTTAGGAAGACCTTTGTCAAGAAGGCATCCCGATTTGTGATCCTAGGTGATACCCTTTACCGCTGAAGCATCAAAGGGACATTACTACCATGTCTTAACCAAGAGGAAGCCTTAACTACTTTAATAGAAGTTCACGATGGCATATGTGGTTGCCATTCTAGCAGTATGACTTTATTGTTGCAAATTGTTTCTAGATTTTAATTGTGTAAGTTTTTTTTGCATCAACATTTCAGATCACACTCAATGATCCATCATCAGGATGAAGAGTTGAAAAAAGATGAGAAAAGATTAGTTGTAGACCCAACACATTTAAAAAGACATAGGAGAGGTAAGAGAGGAGGGGTTGAGGCTCAAAACTCAAGGGAAATGAATACAAAATACCAATACAAAAGAAAAAGAGGAGAAAATAAAATTAAAACTAAAACCATTGCAAAGTCAGGAAAACACCAGAAACATAAAAGATAAAAAAACAAAGAAGGAAGAAACACAACTAAAAAGAAAAAAATAGAACACCTATAAAAAGAAGGAATAAGGAATAACAAGCAACAAAATTGAAAAAAGAGCAAAATTGCAAAAAATTAAATTACAAATAAACATGCTAAAAAATAAATACAAAAATATTATAGATACAAAATAATAACAACAAACCTCCAAATAGTAAACTACAGATAACACACAAACATACAAACAAATATAAAAAAGACAACAAAAGAAAAAAATCAAACTAAGGAGAAACAAAAGAACATATAAATGCAAATATTAAAGACAAAAACAAACAAAAATAGACAAATAGTAAAGAGAACAAATAAGCAACAAAATGAAAATGAAAATACACATTTAAAACGAAATAGGAAAAATAATCAATTAAATCTAACAAAAACATGAGACTAAATAAAAGCAAATAGGTACTTATTTATATGAAAGAGACTTATATATAGATGTATATAAGCAAATTGCAACCATCTATGCAACTATTAAAGAAAACAAACATAAGCATGCAACATAAATATATGCAATGAAAATAAATATACAAATACATGATTATTAAAGATACAAAAGAATAAGCAATAAACCTACAAATAGTAAACAAGGATGACATGCAAGCAAGCAAACAAACAAATATAGGCCAAAATAAAAACAAAAACAAGACAATAAAATAAACAAAAACCTACTAAGGAGGAACAAACAAACACAATTATGCAATTAATAAAGAATACAAACAAACACAAATATGCAAAAGAAAATGCAATTTTAAAAAGAAAAAGGAAAATAGGTAAATATATAAAAACACCAACATGAGACTAAATAAAGACAAGAAGCTACAATTTAAATAAAAGAAACTTAAATATGGAAGCATATAGGTGAAAAAGGGGACAAATAAATAGAAGAAAGTAAAGGACAAAAAATAAAATCAGCAAGAAAATATCTTATCAAAAGAATAAAGAAGCGAAAGAAAATGTAAAAATAGCTCAACCAACCACATATCATAAAACATACAAATATATATATATATATGTGTGTGTGTGTGTGTGCGCGCGCGCGTATATGTGTGTGTATATATATATGAAAATATGCACACCAAATAAATCAAGAATATAAGAAAACTAAAAACCAAAAATTAAATTAAATGTTTTTCAAATACATGACAAGAATAAATGAAAGAGAAAATTAAAAAATAAATGCAAAAGAAGAGAATCATAAATTAACCAAATATATGCATATAGCATATATGTGAAAACTTGCAATCAAAGACTAGAAGAAAAAGAAATGGGCCAAAAAGAAAACAAAAAAGAGACTAAACCTAAACCACTAACAATAAAAACCAAAAAAGAAGAAACAAAAAAGAAAAATACAAAAACTAAAATGGAATAAAAATCCAAAGAGGAACATAGCAAAAGCGAAAGCAAGAAAGAGAAACCACAACCAGACTGACCAAGAAGAACCTCTAAAAAGGAAATGAAGAAACCACCAAGCAAGGGAAAAAGAATAATCAAGAGAGAACAAAGCTAAATCACCAACCAAGAGAGCAAAAAAATCAAGGGACAAGGAGAAGGAAAGGAGGGGGAGAATCCAAAGAAAAGGTCACAACACAAAGGGGTAGGAGGCAAGCAAATGACACAAACCTAAACCAACAAGCGAGGAGGAGAACAAGACTAGGAGGGGAGGGAGAAAAGGGAGTTCAAGGGTTGGCTCAATGGTGGTTAGAGAGGCTGGGTAGAAGAGGCTGTTAAGATGGGCTTAGGCTCCACCCTTCATCGCGATTAAGGTTAGTGGGGTGATTGAAGATTTGGATGGCTTCCTTAAGCTTCCTCTTGTGGAAGTTGTCTTCTTTGCACAAGATTTGGGTGCTTTCAAGGAAAATATGATGCTTGGTTGAAGAGGAGTGCTTGAGAAGGGCTGATTTAACAACCCGATCGTGTAAGATGTTGGCACTATGCTCTTTGATTCTGGTGTTGAATGAACGCCCTGTTTCTTTGATATAAGGAGTACCACACAGACAAACAACATTGTAGACCCCACGAGTCAAGAAAGATATCTCTAGAGTCTTTGAGAGAAGGGATACAATTTTTTATCGTGGAGAAAGGTTTGAAAGCACAACAAAGGCCTTTTTTAAGAAGGATTTTTGAGATTTTATGGGAGATACCTTGAACAAAAGGTAAGCAGGCACAAGGGAGAAAAACCAATTGGGAGGAAGCCAGGTTGGATATTGAATGAAACTGGATCTTGGAATGGTGAAGGGCTTTGGAGATTTGCTTTTTGGTGTACCTATTCAACTTAAAGACTGAACGCAGATGGTCCAATTCTTGGTCTAAGTTTTCATGGTCACAAATGTGAGAGGCTCTAGTGGTCAAAGTTTTGAGAATTCCAAATTTTTGGCTCGAGTGGTGGTGGGAAGAGGAGTGGAGTTATAAATTAGTGTGGGTAGCCCTATGAAAGACCCACTGACCAAGGGAGCCATCATATTTTTTGAGGATTAACACATCCAGGAAAGGTAGTTGGTTAATAGATTCAAGCTCCTTGGTGAAGGAGATGGAAGGAGCAATGCTATTAAGGTGGGTATGAAATTCTTCCAACTTTTCAAGGCCATGAGGCCAATAGACATTGGTGTAATCCACATATCATTTCCACCATCTCGGTTTAAGGGGGGAAGACTTAAGGGAAATTTCTTCGAAATGCTCCATATAAAGGTTGGCAATGAAAGGAGAGGGGGATATTTTTGTATTTATTTTTTAGCATATTTATTTGTAATTTAATTTTTTGCAATTTTGCTCTCTTTTTTCAATTTTGTTGTTTGTTATTCATTCTTCCTTCTTTTTATATAGGTGTTCTATTGTTTTCTTTTTAGTTGTGTTTCTTCCTTCTTTGTTTTTTTATCTTTTATGTTTTTGGTGTTTTCTTGACTTTGCAATGGTTTTAGTTGTTTTAATTTTCTTTTCTCCTCTTTTATTTTGTCTTGGTAATTTTATTCCTTTCCATTGAGTTTTGAGCCTCAACCCCCTCCTCTCTTACCTCTCCTTTGTCTTTGTAAATGTGTTGGGTCTACAACTAATCTTTTCTCATCTTTTTTCAGCTCTTCATCTTGATGATGGATCACTGAGTGTGATCCAAAACATTGATGCAAAAAACTTACACAATCCAAATCCAAAAACAATTTGCAACATTCTCTATGGATTGTGGAAATCTACTATCACTAGTATGACTTTAGCTAAGAAACTATTGAGGATGGGGTACTACTGACCAACCATGGAAAGAGAAGCTCATCAGTATGTGCAGAAGTGTGTTAAGTGTCAACAACATGGAGATCTGATTCATGCCCTAGCTCAGGAACTACAACCAATGATCACACCCTAGCCTTTCTCACAATGGGGACTTGACCTCATAGGAAAGATCACTCCAACCTCATCCAATGGCCACAAGTTTATCATAACAACCACTGAGTATTTTACCAAGTGGGTTGAAGCCATTCATATGACCTACATAACGGGGAAGCAAATTTCTAAGTTTATCCTGAATTACCTAATTTGTTGTTATGGTGTTTCGTAAACCCTCATATTAGACAACAAAACACCCTTCAAGAATCAGGATGTGAATGAGCTATGTCAAAGATTCAACATCCAACACCGATTCTCTACCCCATATTATCCCCAGGGCAACGGTCAAGCTAAGGCTACAAGTAAAACCATTTTGAAAATCCTAAAGAAAACAGTCAATGAAGCTGGTCGTGACTGGCACCTATAACTAAATTCTGCTCTTTGGGCCAATCAAACTAGTATTCGCATGCTAATAGGTGCAACCCCTTTCTCCTTGGTCTATGGATCAGAAGCCATCCTGCCTATTGAGGTCGAGCTTCCATCACTATGAGTGTCACTATAGAACCTAATCATTGATGAAGAGTACAAAGTATCTTGGTTGAACGATCTAGAATTCTTGGATGAGCATCGTCTTGATGCCTTCAATCACTTGCAAGTATATCAAAACCAACTGAAATAGAGCTATAACAAGAAGATCACATGTCAATCTTTCCAGGTAGGAGATCTTGTCCTAAAGTAGAATCAGAAGAACCTTCCAAATCAAGACAGTAAATTTTGAGCCTAATTGGTTGGGTCCCTTTGTCATCACAAAAAGCTATGGATCAGGAACATACCAATTGTCAACACCTAAAGGTGAACCCTTGTAGGAACAAACTAACAACTTGCATCTTAAAAAGTTTTATGCCTAGTCTTGAAGGGTATAAATCTGAAAATAAAAAAAAATCAAAAAATGATCAAAATCTAAAAAAATGAGAAAAAGGATTGAAAGTAGTAAAGAAAAACAATCGTCCTCCAGTGAAAACCACTTTGGTGGCGCTTTGGGCAAGTACCTTGGTGAAAACTTGGAAAATAGGTGCCTTGCATAAATAAGGTACCTCCATCTACCTGGGCTCTTTATCCTATCATTCCATCCATTGCGTCGCATCCTTCATCCTATTTCATCCATCCCCCATCCATGTTTGCATCATAACTTGATATTATGAAGTATCGTATCCCCTTAGTACTACTTGACATATTCCAAAGGTTAGCTTTTCCTGCCTATATCAAGGTAGTCTATCATATCACACTAGGGAGCAATTTGTTATGGATCAGATCAAGTTCTTGTATATCTTAAGGTCATCGAAAATCTCAAAAACATTCATAAATCACAAATTGAAAACACCAAAAACATTTGTAAAACGTTCATCAGAAAATCCAAAAAAAATTTGTAAAATCTTGTACAACTAAAATCCAAAAATATTCATAAAATTGTAGTCAAAATCCAAAACATCTAGAAAACATCAAAAACCCTAAAAAGGTCGAACATCGAAAATCCAAAAATAGTTTTGTCGAACTACGGGTCTCTAAGCTTGAATGTAGGTAAGGCCATCATTGATGTGCCCTTGAGACACCCTAGGTCAGTCCTTTAGGAGTCTGTCATAATAAACTAACATTCCATCAACTATTCATCTTCATCTTCAAATACGTTGAGTCAGTCGAACTACGTGGTCTTTCCGTGTATAATGTAGGCAAGGCTTATCCTTGATTAGCCCCCGAGGCCCCTAGGATAGGTCTTTTAGGGTTGAAACTCAGAAAATTCCTAAACATTCAAATATCAGAAAAGCCTTAAACATTTGTAAAATCTTAGAAAACCCCTGAACATTTAGATAATCGAAAAAAAACATTAGAAAACATTTAAAAACCCTAATCAACCTCAAATAACCGAAAACATAGACATTCGCACAAACTTTTGACAATACCAAAAACAACCTCAAAACATTTTTAAAATACCAAAAAAATTGAAATATTCCAAAAAATCTAAAATCATCCACCTCATCTTGCTTTCACCCGCAATAAAACTTCATCCATAATAAATCAATCGTCACCTTCAAACTCTGGCATAACAAATAGAAAGCAAGTATAGCGAGTCATAAAGTGAAAACCTAAGTGACAAAATCTAAAGTCCAGATCTTAGGTAAATGTGTCAATGAAGTTTATATCAATGGATTATCATAAAGCTCATCATAATCCTACATCAAACCATCTGATCAACATGTCCTAGGATGTATCCTTCCTGCGATGGACATCAATATCAGGCATCACCTTAGCTAAAGTTAAACTAATAAGAGATATAGATAACATCGACTATTTGTCTTTGATCTTTTTTTATGATTTACCTTATTGACCCATTTCGAGGACCTCTCAATGAGGTCTATCGAAATGATTTAGAGAGAAAGGAATGGGGCATCGATCATTATCTTTCATTTTTTTGTGCTTGTGGGTACTCTTGTAAAATATCTTGGCACATAATTTCTTAGTTGTGTGTAGGGAAGATGTTTGGAATACATTGTTGACTATTGTGTATGCTTTGGTTCGATATATTCTAAGCTTCTACCTTATATTCCAACGAGGTTTTCGTATGTCAAGGTGTGAACAAGAACTATCTTATCTGTATGTAGAGTCAAAGTCCATTACACTAGATACAACGACATCTTGGGCATCAATACCTTGATGCATCGTGTCTATGTGTTATATCAAACAATAAGGAATGACAAAAAATCCCAATCCCAAGATATGAGAAAATCATCATCATCATCATCATGCATTTCTCATCACCATCTCTAATAAGGTCTCGGTGGATCATAGACTTGTTGGAACTTTTGAGGCAATCATCAAAATCAATGGTCAATCATCTTGTTTCTTCTATATTCTCTCTGCGCTAAACTAGTATCATGACAGTCGACAAAAAAACATCATCAATGCATCCATCCTGCATCCACAAATTGTCAGCATGCATACATCGAGCATATCATAAAACATCCATCCTACATCATCATTCTCATTTAAGTTGTGATGAATAATATAGATTTGTTATTCTAAGCATCTTAAATCATTGCATACATATCATAAACATGCATCGCATCATCATCTCATAAAACTGCATAAGAAAATACACAAAAAATGCATCCATATCATTTGCATAAGCATAACATCTGCATATCATATCATCCATCCCATAGCATATCATGAAACGATACTGAAAAAGAAGTACATCCATCCATTACATTGTATCGCATATCACATTATTATCATCACATATCACATAAGCATAAATAAAAGAATTGCATCCATACATTCATAAACATGAAATAAAATAAACACATCACATCACATTGAATTTGTATCATATCATATATTTTAAAAAATGACTGTCATGGTACAATATCTAAGCCAATGTATGTATATCGATCAAAAGTACAAGATCCACGAGGCTATCAAAAAGGAGCCCATGAATGTATCTTTGTATAATGAATTGAGAAAATATCAGAAAATATCTATACAAACGAGCTAGCCCTGATGGCTACTCCCTTCACCAAGTTGTCTCTCTGACTAATCCTCAACCCTAAATTTCAAAATGCATTAAATGCACCAAAACGTCAAATTTCAAATCAAGTTTCAAATCACATATCGATGGTCCTGCGCCTAGAAGCCTTAGGTACTCTCGAACCCGATCAGAAATGTGTCGTGGGTGCACTCGTTGCACCATTTCGTCAGAGGGCCAGAGCTCAAAAAACAAGAAATCTTGAAGGTGTGAATGCAAAAATGAATTGAAAGTGACCCTTCCTCACCTATTTATGCTTGCAAATTAGGGTTTTTTGCCCTAATTTGACCATGAAGCTAGGGTTTTTCATCATTTTCACCAATTTTTCCAAATTGAACCTTATTTTGCATTGTTTTTTGCATTTTTGACATTTTTTTTTGCATCTTAGAGCCTTTTCGGACCCCTTGGGCAGCAATTAAACCTTTGTCAAGAAATCAACCCAAAATTCAAAATTTATGCCCGATTTCTCAAGGGGGCATGGAACTAGCTTATTCCTTCCGCTGGGGCAATAGTGGGGTATCCAAATCAGATTTATTTATTTATTTAAGCAACAATTTTTCATTTGAAAAGTATCAGTCTTTGAATTGAAGCAGCAGGTACCTCGCTTAAAAGAGGTGCAAAATGTAGACACTGAAAAATGTATTGAATGATATCATACACTCGAATCAGGTATACTAACATCATTTCATCTTGAACCCACCCTCTTTTCACTTAATTGAATAAATTAGCCTTGCTATTTAATTAATTATGTCATTTGCACCTATTAACCTAATTTATCAAATCAAGTTAATTCACCCCCTTTCGTGCTAACACTTTGTCTCATTAAATAAAATAAATCAAACTATTTAATTTAATCCCCTAAATCTTCTTATTTAATTAAATAATCCTAAGTTATTTAATTAAATGTCATTCCACCTTTCCCCCATTCATTAAATCATTTTATTTAATGAGTATTATCTAAATTATTCTAATTCCCCTAATTGTATAATTAATATTGTTTAATTATCAATTAAATCTAATTCCCCCTGCTTGCAAGGGAATATTCCTCCTTTGCACATTCCTCTAAAAGGAATATTCCAATATTCCTTCCCCTTTTGCACAATTTAATTTAGTTTTAATTAACTAAATTATCCTTTTCCCTCACCCATGAGAATATTCCAAAGAATATTCTCTTTCCTCACTCGTTTGAAAAAGGAGAGTATTCCTTTTTCTCAACAAACTTACTTAGCTTCTTAAGCAAGTTAACTTGTGACCTCTTGTGTAAGTTAACTTGTGACCTCTTGGACAAGTTGAAAGTGTGTTTGTTTAAAGGAATGTTAACCCTTGATAAAATCTCATCTTGCATTCTCACCCATTGATGAGAATCCATGATCCATGCCTCTTCTTTCTTTCATCCTTGATCGTTGATTGATCTTTTTGATCTCATCTATTTATCTCTTTTTACCTATTCTATAAATAGAGCTTGCCTCTATTGAATAGGGATCCATCTTCTAGAGCAAACTTATGTTGTTGAAATCAATCATACTCACACTCATATTTAGCACACATTTAACATCTTTTAGTTCATTTTAATGGAATTTAGTTAGCTTTAAGCTTCCATTAATGGCTTCCATGATCACATAATGCATCCATTTAGCTTGTTTATTAATTAGGGTTTGAATCTTTTAGTTTAAATTCCATCTAGATTAGCTTAGCTTTTACATAAATAGATTATTTTTAGCATAAAATCATGTTAAATTAGCTTGCATCATGCTCATTTAGATCAAAATCATGTTTTCATACACATCTCACAATCGTTCCATCAATTTTCTTCCATAAAACTGACTGGAACAAGCTCATTGATCCATGGGATTGGGAAAAGGGTCACCATTCCACATCAACGCGACACCACTTCCACAATGGGATAAGTTTTTGATGGATTAGAGTAGTCATTTTAACGCTTTCATAGTTTAGAATGCTTAGTTTTGATAAATGTTTAGTTTAATTTCCATTCGATTGATCTTGTTGAAGATTGGCGTTGGCAACTTTGTTATGCTTCGATTCTTCATGGATCAAGCGTAATCGGCCCATGCTAATCTGTCCAATCACAGTTATATGTATATATGTATGTATGTATATATCAAAATTCATAAGGTTATAAAATACATTATTCAATATACGAATACACATTCATATATTCTCATAATTCACATATTTCAATGCATGCGTATGTATACACATATATATGTAGGTGTATATATATATACATGTATGGACATATCCTTTTCATCAATACATACATGTATGTAAATATATATATGTATACACTCATATACTATATATATATATATACCTCGCCTTGATATTTAAACACATATATTACAATCATATCGATCGACATATATATATCTATATACATATGTCACCTTGTCCGATTGATATTTCCATGCATATGAGTAATCCATCCACGATCATGTGTAGATATGTCTATCTACGTATACTCGTTCACACATTTACTCATATCTATGAGTTTATTGTTGACACACATATATATACATTTTATGTATATATCCCATTGATTAAATAGAAACACATAAGGAAGAACTCACACATTACAAAGAGACTCAAAACTTAAACTCCTAGATAAAGACGTCACAAACAAACCATAAGCATGCGTAGATACATCTATGTATATATCCATCCATGAGCATGCGTAAATACGTCTATCTATGTATACTCATTCACACATTTACTCATGTCTATGAGTTTATCATTAACACACACATATATATATACATTTTATGTATATATCCCATTGATTAAATAGAAACACATAAGGAAGAACTCACACATTACAAAGAGACTCAAAACTTAAACTCCTAGATAGAGACGTCACAAATAAACCATAATCAAGACTAAAGGTAACTTACTATTTCCCAAACTATTGTCCTGACTTGACCAAACTAGATATGTGTGTGAAAGCTTAGTTTAGGTCTTTATCAGAGGTTACCAGATCAAATTCTTCTCCTTGAGTGATACTTCCCCTCTTTTCAGGAGCCTTGATTTTATTCCTGCATCCAACTTTACACTTTGCAATAGAAGTTAGCTGAAAAATATATTCACTTGCATCATATATATTTTCATATTCCAATCATTTCAAAACATTAAATTAAATCAACATTTATTATTCATATTTCCATATCACATAAAGCATAAATTCACTCACCTAAAGCATTTTCACCCAACTAGGTAAAGGTAAATAAAAGGTAAATACGTAGTAACACAATAAGGTGTAACATAGCTTCAACTACAATGGATTTTCCAAACCCGCTAAATTAAATACGAAGAATAAAAAGCCTCACAACATGTTTGAAAAGATATATCTCTTTGATCAAATTTTTTAGCTCTAATATAAAATATTGAGAAATTGATCAACAAAATGAAAGTATATGAATTAAGTGTATACATTCGATTAATAGAATATATGATTGATCATTTCAATTTGATATAGAACTTGGAGAAATATGCAACAAAACTATAAAATAACAAACACATAGCACTGAAATTTATGTGGAGAAATCCTTTTAGATAAAATTCCATCACAAAGAGCTACCTAACTTGTATTAATCAAGAATAAATCTTTGCAACAATACAACCCACTTTATCTTTTTTATTCCAACAATCTTATGAAGACATAGTATTAATCTTGCATATAAAGATGAAATGCCTCTTTCCCCCGCCTCCAATATATATAGTAAATGTAATCTATAAACCATAAATAATATACACAAGTAGTAGCTAAAACCATACAATTGAAAATAGGTGTCCCACTTCCATAAATAAAGATATGATACTTTCCATAAATAAAGATATGACACTTTATATTCATGAAAAAATATCTTGAAACAATAAATAACTCCCTTCAGAAAGTAGCCTTTGCTTTAATGTTATAAAAGTCAAATTGTAACTACCAAGCACCCCATTATGCAACTAATTACAACTCGCGACTCTTCATATTTCATTGTGATATTTCATCTTCCTTTTCCTCTTTCCATATCTTCTTACAATGATAATTCCAAACAACTAGAGAATAATAATTAATATTGCTGTAGACATCTTGGACACACTTGAATTTAACCTATTCTATTCGTTAATTAAATAAATAATATTTATTTATTTGATCCATCCTTATCCCATCCCTTAAATAAATTTATATTTATTTAATTAAACTTAACCTCAACCCTAAACCCTCCAACTAAAAAAAAAATTAATACCTACTTAATTAATTTATTTAGGCTAATTAACCTTCATTGCCATTTTTATTATTATTTAATTCCACCTCACCATCAATCCTTGTCCACTCAATCCTAACCCTTGAATCCATCTACATGGATCAAGATCTAAACTTGTCACCATGTGACAAGTGTCCTAACCTACCTATCATACCTCTTGCTCACACATGTGTGAGCATATCTCTCACACATATGAAGCCACCCTACTCCTTACACATGTCATAGACATGTCACTTTACCTCTTACACATGTCATAGATATGTCACTTTCCCAAGCCACCCTACCTCTTACACATGTCATAGACATGTCTCTTTCATGTTCTTTCTAATATGTGCTCACACATGTCTGAGCACACCTTGATCTTACACATCCTTTCCTCTTGTGACACTTGTCAAAAGGCTAAGCCTCCATCATCTCATTCAATCTTGACTCTCCATTTAGTCAATGCATCTTAGCCATTGATTTCCACCATCAAAAATCTATAAATTGAGGCATTTGCTCTTATTTTGATCAAGCTACCTTTATCACATCCTTATGTTGTCATTTTTATCATCTAAAAATCTTCATTCATCATATTCTCATGCTATCATTTCTTCTATTAGTCCTCCATCCTATGCTATTGGTATAAACAACCACATTCCATCCAATTGCAACATCATCAAGGAGCACATCAAGTAGACATGGGTGCATCTACTTTAGCTCAATCCATGAGATGAAAAGGTAAAAGGCAAGGTAATTGTTCTTTATTTGCATTTTATCTTCTGTTTTATGTCCTTTAACCCTTTTAATCACCTTCAATTGCTATCTCATGTACATCCACATTCGCCTATTCCATGCATTACCATGTTCATCCATTCCATACATTAAGATGTAAATACATCAATTACTCATATTTGCATATAATTAAATACACTAGACATAAAGTTTTGCAAAGTAGATATCACTTAATCTCAATAGGGATATCATGCCTATGTATCTAGGAGCAAGAGAAGATTGGGTGGAAATTACTTTGGGAGGATTAAGGGTGAACTCAGTAATTCTCATAGTTGTTGAAGGAGAACATGCTCAAACTCTATAACAAATTTAATATGAAAACAACTTACTATGAACAACTGAAATAGCCCATTTAAATGAAATCTTTGAATGAGATATTCTCTACTTAGATTCTCTCCTCAAATCTATTAGACAAAATGTCAACAAATTTAATTAAAAAGTCAATATGTCATGAATAACAATAAGTACTCACACTACCATCACTAAACCTTGACCAAACATTCCCATATTATATAGGACACTCCTCCTTGTGAAGAGAGTGGTCCATTTGATTCCCCACCATTACATCTATTGTTACCTCACAAATAATAGTTAGCGACTTATCTGATCAATTTAAATTGCACACATGCCTACTCAATATCTCTTGGAGAGCAAAGACTCTCATAACTCAATTATGAACTAACTTGCATCATCTTTAGTGTGAAATAGGAAGATGGAAAAGGCCAAAAGAGGTTGTGAGGATAGAGTTTATATTTTGCATAGATGTGGAAATGGAAATAGAAAATCACTTTATTTTAGAATGTAAAACTTACAATGATATCAAGGTCAAGTAAAACAATTAATCTGATGGTAACCTCACTAAAATATTTTTTCAACAAGGAAATAGTTAATAAAATTAAGGGGTTCATTATCAAATTGAATAGAAGAAGATTACCACTAGAAAGAAAAAAAGTGAATTGAGTTATGAAAAACTTTGCTCTCCATGGGATATTGGCCCTAAATAGGCCTTTATGGTCAAAATTGGAATCAAATTCCTCAAGGTAATATTTATTTTTTCTTCCTAACTCCTTTTCCCACATAGACGTGTGAAACTTTTCTACAACTTAAACATCTTTATTTTTTTGCTATTATTAAGGCATACATTCAAGTGAATGTACCATTTGTCATTCTACCTATTATTTTGCTTCATCCATGATTTATTTCTCTCACTCACAATATCTTTAAAGACAACCTGGGGCCATCTATTTGTCTCCATCTATTTTATTTTTTAAGATATTTGAAGAGACACACCATAGTAATGACTTCAATAAGAATTGTACCTATTTTAGCTAGAAGAATCTCATAAGGACTGAAGTTTTTAATTTGAATTTATTTGTGATCATGTGTTTTTTGATTCTCTTTATCTACTTTTATTTGAAGTGTTGCTAGCTCATATTTCACACCCATACAACACTACTTGAATAACTAATAGCCCAAATATAATTTGAATATTTTTTCAACCCTAGAGGTCAACCTCTTTGCATCTATTTTGAAGGGGAAAAAAATCCTCTCCAACCTCCCAAAGTTCTCTTCCTTTAGCAAATTTCCCAACAAATATTGTTGTTGAAATTAAGCCTAAGGTATTTATATTTTGTTGTACTTCTTTTAGAATTCTTCCTTCAATATAAAAGTTGAATTGAATTTTTCTTTCTAATGGAGAAGATCACTATCTTGGTTTTACTACTGTCGACTTGCATACCCACTTCATTACAAAAATGATCAAGAGCTTTTAGGTGCTCTTGCAACCCTTGAGTAGACCTAACAATCAAAATAAGATCGTCAACATACAAAAGAAGCCACACAACAAATTATCCTAGAAGCACACCATCCCCACCTTATAGATTTAACCATTCTTCAAGTTTGTTGACACATAAACCAAAATGAATAAGAGATAAAAAACACCCTTGCATAACTCTTATGTCACTCTTAAAACTTTCTAAAATGCTTGCTTGAGTTCTAATTTTTACCCTAACCTCTTCATACAACTTATGGACAATTGCTCTAAATTGCATTGGGATACCGAAATCCTTCGTTTGACACCATAATAAATGCTCAAAAACTATGTTGAAAGCCTTATTGAAATCAACAAAACAAAAATAAATCTTCTTTTTTCTCATTCTAGACTTTTTCAATGATCAATTTTTGAGTAGTTTGGTATAAAATTTGCTTGCTTTTTGCTCCTTTTTTTTCTTTTGTTTTGTCCACTTTGTTTTTATGCTTAATAATGCTTCCAAACAACTTTATAAACAAAAGATTGACTATGATGATCCTATAATTGAAAAGATTGTTAACATATCTTCTCTTAAAAAAAGATATTGATAAGTAGGATCCAATCTCTTGAAAACCCATGAATATTTTCTCAATACGAAGGACCAAAATTTTCATCTCCATTTTAATAATATAATACTCCTTTATTACAACTCTTACTACCCTAACTGTTTCGTGAACGTTATTAAATTTTTCATTTATTGAAAAAGAAGACGTAGGGTAATCTTACGTAGGGTGACGTCTGCATACGGTGGAGCCGGCGGACTGATCCCTTTTGCCTTCGAACCTTGTTTTGTTTTGGTTGGAAAATTGTATTATCCTTGAAAGAAATGGGGTTAGTTGAAATAAATTCGGTGGAAAAAGATGAAATACGTGGAGAAGAAAAAGTAATCCATCAATTTGTTGATGGTCCTAATAGTGTGATGCGCTGTACTGTAGTTAGCTGTACTCCAAGGGCGAATATGTCAAGAAAGCGGGAAGACGCGGTGATAGAATATTCTATTGTATTGTGGACAAAGCATTAGGTAGTTGAAGCAATCTGTTTCTTCCCGTTTCTCCAGCCTACCATGCCTGCTTTGCAATTGCTTGGGGATGTATTCAAGACGATTAGGTGACGGTGGACGCCAATTGTGATGACATGCCGGGATTTGTTGAACAAGCGCAGCAAATGTGAAGGGGAACCATCAAATTGGCATCGCATACACCCATCTGTATTGAGAGGCTGCAGTCCAGCGAGTATCTCACAGATACCCATTTGGATTGAGAGGCTGAAGTCTATTGAGAACATCACAGATCCCCTTTTGTTGGGTGGAGTAAAGCAATTGACAAGTGCTTTGATTGTTTTCGGGGCTGTCAAATATGAAGTGTTTCCATTTTTCGTATGGAGACAGGAAGGAGGAAGAGCAGAGGAATAACAACAACAACGAGAACAAGAGGAAATCCATATGGACGCGGTCAATGAGTGGCGGGTCAAATCCAGAAGGGAGAAGGTCTGGTTCTGACATTCAGACTCATTCTCATTCGCATTCTCAATCTCAGTCTCAGTCCCAGTCGCAGACAATTTCAATGTCTGATACGAGTATTGGTTCTCCTGGTCACCCGAGTATAACGTCCACCTTGTCCCAAAAACCACCACAGAATCTCCGAGTGTTCACTTATGCAGAGCTCAAGTTTGCAACCAAGAACTTCAGTCGCCACCTCATGCTAGGAGAAGGGGGATTTGGGTGTGTTTACAAAGGATTGGTCAAAAGCCTTGAAAATCCCAATTCCAAAATTGAGGTAGCTGTCAAGCAGCTCAACAAGAAAGGATTGCAAGTAAGCTCCCTCTAGTCGTCATTTGTTATTTCCTTTCTCTTCTGCTAAAAGAGCTTTCACGCTATGCTAGGCACCGTATGTTGCTGCTCATTTATATTCATAGAACTCACACTCATCAGTTACAGCAACAGAGATTGCTATAATAGATTGAATAATACTAAGATGGTTGACTTCCGTGTGAGGAAGTACCAATTATCAGGTGCAAGTCCCTGCTGTGATGCAACATCTCATTTTATGAAATTTGATTCCCTGCTTCATCCATTCAGGTTCTTATGAGGCAGTTTTTTGTAAATCATTCCTCATGAAAGATGGATGAAATGAATTCTTATATATTACATAAATTAGTTGCTAAACACACTTAAAAATAGTACACGATGAACAATTATTTGCAGTAATAAAACTATCGTACACACAGGCCTCAACCTTGACACAAAAAAATACAACCGGTAAACTATATGATGATCTTATCTGAACACACCATATGGCACGGTCATCTTGTGTTTTATTACTTGCTCTTGCTGCCCTTCAGGTAACCGCTCAAAACAATTTATATTTCCTATTGTTTTGGTATTTGTTTTGCCCTTCTTTGTTTTCTAAATAAGGTAGAACTGGAAATACCTTTGTTACTCCTAGGTTTTCTTTTCATTGAACATCACATGTGTCAAATCCTCGGCGACTCTGTTGAACCCCTTTTGATGTCTTACCCTGTTGCTGAAAGTGATTCCCTTTTTAATGTTTGGTGTGGGAAAAATGGCGTTTTAATCACGGGAAATTGGAAAGAGAAAGTAAATCTACAGCATGAATGGAAATGACAGAAGTTTAATGGCAAGGAGCGGCTCACAGAATAAGCAGAATGGCATTATACGTCGGATTCACGCATCAGAGGCAACTTTAGTCATCTGGCAAAATGGCTCTGTAAAAAATGTTTTTACCCATTTGAGACCCGTTTTCATCATTTCAAGCCATATCTCATCGCAAGGTGTGTTTTGCGCATCCGAAAGTGTTTTTTTGTCATTTTAGGCATTTTTTATTATTAAGAGTGTTTTCACGCATTGGAGGTTGTTTTCATCATTTTAAAAACTTTCTGGTCAAATGGCATTCTCACGTGCGAATCTGTGAAGCTGCATTCTAATGTGCGGATTTATGCATTTGGGTTGCATATTAGTTGGGAAAAAATGGCTAACGCCTTTCAAACACAGGCAAACCACAATGCTCACAACCTGCTCATGTAGGTAGCATACAGCAGACAGCAACGCACAGGCATGGGGACTGAGGTTGCATTTGAAAGCAACTTTTCTTCTGTTCAAGGCAACTGTCTATGCAAATGCCTTTCGATATATCTAACAAGTTTGCAGTTTACAACATTCATGTAGGACTAATCCTCCTCATGAAACAAAAACACACTTAAATAGAGCATTGAAGCACGTGGTCAGGAGCAACACACTTCACAAGTGGAACAAAAATGGGGTGTGCGCTCAAGAAGGATCTCTCTTTATAACTCTGAATGCTAAATGGAGGTGCAGCAGCTTATGTACAAAGACATTTGAAGTTCTGTGCATGTGGGATAAATGTTAGATAATAGCTGCTGTGCCCTTGGAGTAGACAATATTACAAAGTAATGATCCATTACAAAGAAGTAGACACTATTACAAAGGAGTAGACAACTGGACAGGGATAAAGAGATAATGCTGTTATATATTGAGAAATGCATTCAAATCAAATGCCTTGAAATGAAGGCGGTGTCTAATCTCTCACACGTGCACCATGCTGCTCATTCGTGCCACTGCATTTGTTCACCTATTTTCTTTGTATTGCCTCAATTGATAATCCCAATGCATATATATTCTTTAATTCTCTCTCTGTATATGGGAGATTGCAATGTCAATTGTGTTATATATATATATGAGACGATTACAATGTCTATTGTGTAATATATAACACAATAGACATTGTAATCCCATATATATATATATATATATCACAATATATATTGTAATCACTCATTCCCTCTCTCCTCCTCTCTCTCACACACATATTGTAATCTACTCCCTCTCACATGTGTTGGGACTCAATTTGACAGTGCCAAAATTTAATATATATATATATATATATTACACAATAGATATTGTAATTTTCCATATATATAATATATATTATACACAATATACATTGTAATCACTCACTCTCTGTCTTCCCTTGTCTCACACACATACATACATTGTAACCTACTCTTTGGAACACAGTTTGATAGTGCCAAATTTGCTGGAGTCCCAACTCCTTTGTGTGTTTAGGCCTCATTTTACTCATCACATATAACTGATTTGAGAAATCTTTGTATGGGTCTCCATTTGTCAAATTTGCTTAAGTGTTGTTCTCCTTCATCTCCCATGTGCCTATTATGTGCTGGAGGGTGCAAAAGTTTCACAAAATTCAAAGCGTGGAGTGTTTTCTAATTATTTCTATAAATGTGGGCAGTTTGTCAGAGTTTTGAAATTTCCCTTTCTGGTATGCTTTTCCTCCCAACTTCGCCTTTTTTGATTGTGTTTGTTGGGATATTGGAATTCCTCATTTGAACATACCTTTCATTCGTTCCCTGCCCTCATCCCCTTTTCTTGTCGGAATTTCAGAGTTTTCCGCTCGGTCATTTATTTCCCTTGATCTACTTTCCTTTGCCTTTGTCAATGTTTCACACTTTTCCATACTAGCATGCCTTTCATTTGAACCCCAAGTCCTCAATTCTTATATTGAGTTATCTTTTGGAGTTGGAGTTTTGACCATCCCTTACTCAAGGTAATTTTTTTGTGGTATCCTCGAGCCTTATCCCCAACACTTTTCACTATTTATTCATGAGGATCGTTAGTTTGGACTTATCCTTATTTGCATGCCTTTAAGGGACGAATTCCTTAGTACCCTTGATTCCCAACTCCTTGACTATTTCCTTTATGTATCCTCTTAGAGTTAGTGATGTGTGGATATTCTTATTTGCCTGCTCTTAGTATGAAGCATGGCTTACTCCTAATCCCCGACTCTCTGACAATGGTATTGGTTACGAGGCATCTTCGACCCCCAATCCCCGAAATTTCAAAATGCCTGCAGTTTACACTTTCATCCGTACTACCACCTTGCACAACCCAGAGTGCCATTAATGATAAGATTTGATGCTGCAACTACTCTAGAATGGATTTTCTGTCCATAAACAATTGCCTAATCTTAAGGGTGTCGATTCACACGCAACTTCATGTGAAGGATGAAGAACACCATGCCACTTTTAATGCAGCGGTTGTATTTTTGATGTGAATGATTTTCACGCAAGTTCTAAGCTACCAATTTAGTGGATTTCGTAGGATCTTAGTTTGTTCACATGCAACATTAATGATATCCAATCCTGACTCAATTTCCCGCGTGGATTCAAGTGATCAGATGAAGTTATATAAGTATGAGTTCATTTGGCATATTAAAGGCTGGTCAAATTCTCCATTTTCATGTGATTGCAGATTCTTATCAAAGGATTCTAGTGTGATCGCATGAAGTATTATAAGTATGTACGTGACGTTATTAAAGGTGTCCACTTGTAAGTTGTATTTACATTTACATATAATAAGGTTTATTTAATTCTTTTCTAGAATTAAATAAATTATTAGAGTGCAAATATATTTATGGACCAAAGCCACAAAATGTATCTCAGATTGTGATCGGTCAAAAAAGGTGGAATATTCTTATGCAAGCAATTTCACCATGCAATGTAATAAATAGGCTGGAGAAAGATGTACTTGGATGGAATTAGGTTATCGATTAGAAAGCCGATTTTAGATATTAGAGATTCTCCAAGAGCTGCTGTTCTTTTGAAGTTTCTGTCAAGAACCAGCAGACTAATGTTACATTATTGGTAATGTTCATATTAATGTTAATGAAATGCAGATTTTAACATTATAGAATTTAGTGTTGCTCATAAATGGAGGTGATTATTTCCATTTTGCATCTGATTCGAGCATGTCAAATGGAATTTAATCACACCAAGTCATTTTTGATTGCATGTCTTGTTTTTCATCCCCTTCATACTTTTTGATGCAAGGGTTTGAAAGGTGGAACTTTGTATTCCCTGCATGTTGCTGAATATAGCCTATGAAGGTGCTCTATTTTCATGAGGTTTCTGCTGTTCCACTGTGTAAATCATTGACAAATTCCCATTGACATTAAAGAAGAGAGTATTAAATCTGCAATACCTTCCTCTTTCCTGAGTTGCCTATGTATTTGTCTGTGCATTGAGTTCATCTAGAGTTTCCCCATAGTTGCCAGGAGACTGGTACTGGTACTGGTACGGGAGACTAGTACCGGTACTGGTACAGCTTTTTTTTGAAAATAGGAGATGGGGGTACTTGGAGACGCCATTTTTTTTTTAATATAAATAAAAAATAACAAATAAAAAATTAATAATTTATAGAAAATCTGAAAATATGATGACATTGAACTTTCAAAATAATAGCAGAAGTAAAGTTTAACAATGAACATTAACTTTAAATACACAAATCCAAATGTCATTGTGTCAAAGAGTCAAAGATTTCATACTTCAAATTTCATAATCATAGTTCACATTTGACATTACATATTTGATATTTGATATTTAATATTCGGTTACATATTGAAATTCAGAAATATTGATAGTTTGATTGGCTGATATGCAAACAAAAAACAAAAAACAGAAATCTATCTGATATCATCGACACCACATCATGATCATCCATGTCAAGGTCCTCAGCTATGATGCTCTCCAAATACTCATCACTCTCTAACTTAGGTTCCTTTGCTAGTAGTAGAACTGGGGGTAAATCAGTAAGGCCATCTGCTTCAACCACTTCATCTGCTATGGCTGCAACATCTCCATTAGGTGAAATTTGGTCCCATTTTGCTAAAGGACCCTCCTTATATGCAGGATCTACACGAGAGAGAAGAAGAAGTGAGCTATGAATGTACACCAAGTTCTTTGCTTTCTTTGACCCTAATCAGTTCCTTTTTAGTGAATGAATAAAACCATAAGTACTCTAATTTCTCTCACAAGATGAAGAGCTAGCTACTTGTGAGAGTAATCTTATTGCAAATGATTGCAATTCAGGGGTTTCACCTCCATGGTTCCACCACCACTCTATTGGGTCTTTCTTTGCTCGCATATCGTATAAAGCTTCCACGGAAGAAAAATCACCATGTCCACATGAAAACTTATTCCATTGACTCCTCATAACTAATGGTTCCTCACCTTGGCCATATATCTTGTTTATTGCAGCCCAAAATCCTTTCATTACCTCTCTATCCTCATATGGAGCCCTCTTATTGGTCTCTTGTATATTATGCCATTTAGGATTTAAGGCATAGGCAGCACAATGAAGAGGTGTGTTAAGTTTGTTCCATCTTCCATGTAACTTTTCTTCTATCAAAGGATACAGTGAAGGATCTTTTGCATCTGTTATTTTCTTAATTCTTTCACACATAGAATCTATTTCTTCATAAATTTCCCCCAAACATGGCTTGTTTGAATCTGCAAATTTGATCACCTCACATATGGGCTGAATAAAAGTCCACAACACATTTAACATCAGCCCAAAAACCATCAAGGACCATACCTCTCACCTCAATTGCATCATTTGATGTAGATTGCCTCCAAGCTGCCCATGCATCACTAACTACCGTGGAACACAAAGCACCTTTCACTTCACAAAGATGGTGAAGAAGAATAAAATAAGATGCAAACCGTGTATCAGTTGGTTTGAGAAGTTCCACCTTGGCAAATTTTCGATAAATAGCTTGTGTTTGGTGATGGTTACATATAAACATTTGAATTTTTTTGCCCTTTTCTATGAGAGCTGAAACCCACTCAAACTTGCCAATATCTTTGAGTGCATTATTCAATGAATGCACACAACATGGTGTCCAAAATATATGCTTGTAATTCTTTTGCACCAACATGCCTGCTGCTTTACAAATAGGGGCAGCATCTCTGACAATTTGGATTACATGTGATGCCCCTACCTCCTCAATGCCGTCACATAGTTGGTTAAAAAGAAACTCTGCATTTTTTCTTGCCTTGAACAATCTATTGCCTTCAAAAAATAAGGCCCTTTGCTGCATGTTACCATGATATTAAGTAGTGGACGGTTTCTAGTATTTGTCCACCCATCCATCACAATGCTGCATCCTTCTGTAGCCCACGCTCTTTTCAATGGTGCAGTTTGTTGCTCTAATAGAATTTTTTTCTTTATCAATTAGAGTAGTGCAAAGCTTTTCATACATAGGTGGTTTATACCCAGCTGGTGCATTAGTGATAGCTTGGACCATCTTTATATAGAAAGGTGAGCGAGCAACATTAAACGGTATTCCATTTGCATAAATGAAGCGTGCAATCGCTGCATCAACCGCTTCTTGACCTTGCACATCAAATAATCTGCCAATGGGGTTTGAACTACCAATGTGTGGTCTCTTGTGAGAATTTCCTGCTAGTACATCTCTTGAAGACACATCCACCTCTGCCTCGTTATTCTGATTTTGATTTGCAGCAGTTGCCCCTGTTGTTGAAGTGTGAGAGCTCATATTAGAAACTTTTCCATCAGCCTTTTCTTGATCCCTCACAGCCTCATGTCGTTCCACCTCATTTGTATAAGGATCAACACCTTTTCTAGGTATGTGAAGGAAATGAGCCCTCACCCTCATGTAAGTACTTTGCCATAACGTTGGACATAATTTGCATGAGATTGTGGCTGTTCCACCTGAACCCTTCGGCCCCAGAACATGATCACAATACTTCCACAACAGATACAAGCCTTGTTTTCCAGTTCCCCCACTCGACATTCTACACAAAAAAAAATAAAAAAATATTAGCATCATGATTCATAAATCATAACTATATAACTGTTCAGTATATGTTATAACAGTTAAATGTTAACTGATAACTTCCCAGCAATATAATATTTGATGGGGATTGGGAAGCAAAAGGTTAAGGAGACAATAATGTTCAGACTTCAGGGCTGTAACACATCTGCAAATGAAATATTTTAATGCACTCTCTAATACAGATAAGTAATGACTTGTCACTTATTCCCCCCCCTAACACACAACTGGGATCCTAACATTAAATAGATAAAATTAGATAGATGGAAAATTCAAAATATCTTTCAGTATGATGCCTCTTGAAATAGTGATTGACCTGGCATTTGGTTGACAAAAACACAGAAAGTAAATAAAAACTTAAAACAATGAAAAAATGCAACTGTTACCGGGGTTTCAATTTTTGAAAGAATGAGTGTGGAACAGGGATGCATCCAATTACTGAGCATTTAAAGTATTCTTTGTCGATAGTTGCAGAAATTGTCATGCTTGGCTTGAGGAGGTCATAAGTGCATGGATGTTCTTCTTTTGAATCAAATAAATATGTGGCAAACTGTTAAATGAAAATCAATAGGTATTCATCTTTGTGGAGGAGGTCGATACCCATTTTCATTTTTCATTTTAGTGAAAAAACAGAAAGCAAATAAAAATTTAAAACTTAAAACAGTGAAAAAACGTTGAATGAAAACTCAAAACAGGGGTTTCGATTTTCAAATGCTTTGAGATTCTGAGAATGAAAACAATAAAAAATTAAAACTAACAGGAAATACAACTCTTCTTGAGAACATCCTTCATGAATGAAACGCCTAGAACTAGACTATGATGCCTTCGACTGAGATGCTCAGAAGAAAATCCATCTCTACTTTGATACATTGGAACAAGAGAGACAAAACGAGCATTAAAAACTAATCAGGGAAGATGATGTGATCTTTATCTGTGAGAAGATGCATATTTATAAAATCACGTTGCTAAGTTACTTAGACAATTCTGCAGAGGTGTATAAATCTAAGCAGTGATGATGAGAAAACATAAGGAATAGATGCCATTTTATGAATGGTCAGAGATGCACAATATGCTAAATTGTAAGAGGAAATAAAAACAGGGGGGAATTCTTGAAGCTGGGGAAATTCCTCTATATTGGTTTTCCATTTATAATTACACTTCACATGCTGGGGATTTATGGGAGATTATATTGCAAATTGTTTAAATAATCTATTGTATAAATAGCTAAAACAATTTAGCTCTGTATTCAGGGCATAAACCCTTTGTACAATCATTATTTAATAATTTATTCATTTATTAAAGAGAACTGCCATCCATCTTGTTCCTTTATATAGAGCATTGAGAGAAGTGAGGTTACCTAGAAGTGAATCAATTGGAGCATGGAGATGGTGATTATGTTTGTTGAAATGTGAACTAGTTAGGTTTTACAGGAAATCAACTTAAGCAACACAGTTCCAAGTATCATAATTCAGTATCATCATTACATTTTGCTATTAAAGTTTGAAGTAATTTAGGAGTTCATAATGCAATGAACATTTGTAATGCTACCATAATTTTATATTTAGGTAACCTGAATCTGGCTTTATTCTCTTTAGATTCCACCTTGCTTATCTTTCCATCATGTTGGAAATGTATACTGCTGAAAAATGAACTGTATAACTGTTACTTGTTAGTGCCAGCTTTGCACATATATTAAATTTCATGATAAATTCACAAGCAAAGAATGGATGGTCAGATTTGAGAAGATGCAATTATATTTGTTAATTCAAGCAATTGGTAAATCAGCAAGTGTTCAGAAATTATATTTGCTTACTTGTTTTTTTCTCATTGACTTTGTTTTAAAATTCAAAACGAGTTGCATCTTTATAGATCTAGTGATTTGCAGTTGTGATGTAACCATTTTGTTGTTGGCTGTTTAGGGGCATAAAGAATGGGTTACAGAAGTGAATTTTCTAGGGATGGTTGAGCATAGAAATCTGGTAAAATTGGTTGGTTATTGTGCTGAAGATGATGAAAGAGGTATTCAGCGTCTCTTGGTCTATGAGTTTATGCCGAACAAAAGCCTTGAGGATCATCTATTGAGTCGGTCTCTCCCAGTTCTTCCTTGGTTAGTGAGATTACAAATTGCTCTAGAGGCAGCATGTGGCTTAGCGTACCTACATGAGGAAATGGATTTCCAGGTTTGCTCTTTTATGCATCATACCTCATAGTTGATTGTCTATTGCAATCGATAGAGTATTGATATCTAGTTGGTCAAAATTTAATTCTTTTGATGTTTTTACTTATAATGTCTAGTAGTTGTTGTTAAGCTTTAGTAGGCATACTGCTACACTTTCTTGAGCTGGAGAGACTAGTTAACTCCTTAGTGGAACAGCTGTAGTAAGTATTATGAACAGCATATTAGCTAATTTCAGTTCTGCATAAAAATAAATGCGAATAAGTGAATGTTAGGTTGGAATTTGTTGTTTATATTTGTTTTTAGGTTTGCAATGATTAGATGAAAGAGAGGGGCTTGTAACTTGCCATGGACTTAATTAATTGTGTGAGAAGATTTTCCAGATTCATATATAGTCCAATAAAATATATTTTGAAGAAGGAACTTGAAAAGAGGACCTTTGAATATGACAGGATTAGACAAAAGTTTTTTTGGGTTCTATTCCTGAGCATTGAATCTGACATAATTAGATCAAACTTTTTGCAAATTACATTCCCGTCTTCTGAATTATACAGTCTCTGCAAATATCTGGATTACAATTTTTTGAGCAGACTTAGAACACATTGGAAACATTGGAAAGCTACTGTGAATTTCAGTTATCCTTTCCAGATAATGGGAGAATAGGAAATTTTTTGATAAATGCCGTTTTTATTAGAAATGGATAGGAATTTCGTAAGAGAAACTACAGTGGTATGTCAATCTAAGCTGCTGCTTGAATTGATGGGAGCTTCAGGCAGTTACCATTATTTCTATTGGTTATAAATCACTTATAACTGCTTTTATTTTCTGTGCTTTCTTGGTCAGCATTATCCATACTTGAATTGACTGCAATTGGTCAAGTTATTTAAGCACATTCAAATTTGCACAATGTTGCAAGTACAGGCAGATTATTATCGAGATCTGATGAAGGGGGATGACCATGAAGTATGAAATGATGCAATAATGCAAGGGCTAGATGCTTTGTTGCCATGGCCATTGGGCATTGCTGTTGTTATAGGCTTCACATGGGAGCACAAAAATGAAGAGACTTAAAGAAAAAAATGCCAGGCAGGGTCACAAAGACTTGCACTCAGTGTGCATTTTGTGTTTTAGCACTTTAGTGTCATCGAGTCATTTGTTTTGTAAAAGATCATTCAAGTTGTGACTCGACTTTACATGAAAGCCAAAGATGAATGACCTAAACTCATTCAAGAGTGCAAATTAAGTATTGAGAAAATACCTATACCCCAAGGTGACATAGAAAGCTAGTAGATGTATATCTTTGTCATGTATGTACTTCAGAACTGGATGGAAGAGCATTACACCTGCGATGTTAGCCTTTCCCGGCTTCGTTTTTCTTTATGTGTCAACGGTGTTTAATGCAATGTAATATCAATGCATAGCATGAAAGCTTTTCATTGCAAATCAATTACCAGTATAATTATTAATTAATTAGATCAAATCAAAGGATATTATTGCAAGACTGTTGTTTATTGATGTACAACAAACAATAATTGATTGTCCTATAATCTCTCAACCAAATCCTATTTTATATGATTGTTAAAATAAGTATTCAACAACCCAATAATAATATATTAACCTAGAATAGGTTTGAATAATGCCATTATTGAAACGTATTTACTATTGACCTCCTAACAACATATATACACCATGTAAATTATGGTGTAATAATTATTTTCCCTGACATTCTTTCCTTGTTTCAAAACAGTTTGAAGATGGGAAAGAAATAATCATGAGAGCTTCTGGATTGGAAAGAATGCACACTTGTATGTGAACTAGTAGATAAACATAATTCAACATACTTACATTCTGTAGTGGGAATGGCCTCCCTACACCTCCACAGTAGTTACAACCTCATTGAACTGCTCCTCAGGTGGGAACTGGATCTCACCTCAACTGTTCTTCAGGTGGAATTTTACCTCATAGAACAACTCCGCTGGTCTTCAGTTGGTTTAGGCCTTACTTAAAACACCTTTTTTTCTGAACTAAATTTTCTAATAAAACTTTAATCCAGTCTCTGAGCTAGTAGCGAGCTCAAGACTGGAAATTGTCCTCCATCCTCTTGTGTTTCTCCAACCTCTGTGAATCTCAGGTCACTCAGCTAGGTCAACTGAGATGGTACTGTGGACCGCAAGATGTGCATGGAGCTCTCTGATGGCTCTGACAAGCTCCTCAAAGGTTTTGGCAGCATATTCTTTGAGATTTTGGCTCCTCCATGAAGTTGGGATTCTCTCCCTCAATCAAAAAAGTTTATAAGGATGTTGGTTACCCTGAAGATGCATCTTTTTACAAAAAAATTCAAATGCTGGGTTTAACAAGAAGATATTTCAAGTGAATAAATGAGCAAAGACAACTGTTTCTCACAAACAGTGATATCTTGAGTGAAATCCTTAGGAGGGATGTTTTATTATACAATTCCATTAATACTAGGAAAATTTTATTGAGAATTTCAATCCCAATTATGAGATATTGAATTATTTTAATCAGAGTTCACTATATAGAAAAACAATTAAATATTACACAACTAAAGAGCTGTAGCAAAACTATTTCGCCAGAAATTTTATGATGGTATTCTGCTTATGTGAGAAATAATTCAGAAAGCAATTCTTCCTGGATCAAAGTTATATAATTTAGTTTGGTTTCTCTATGCTAGGAGGAGAAATTTTGAAAAAAAGAAACACTATATGAAATTTAATAGTTTGAAAAAAAATTCAACTCTAAAATAAAACTTTATACCATGTTTGTCCCAAATTTTATCAAATAAAAGATCTTCTACGGAGGCTTTAGAAAATAAGTGCAAAGTGCAAACACTTATGCTGCACCATATGGGTGCTTCAATTATTGCCTCTGCCTTTGATTTGCCAGACTCCTTTAAAGCTCTCTCTACTTTGTTGGGCCTCTTTGCTGCTCTTGTAATTCTTATTGTAATCTCTACTTCTACAGTTGCTCCCAGCAGACCTGATCTTTTTATTGTGTATGAAACACCACTTACTCTCATGCTCAGCGACTTGCTAAATAACAAACAAATAATTTGATACAAATGCCTTTGCAATGCCTTTCCGATCCGTATGGTACTGAAATTGCAGCAACAAGTATCAATGCTGTTATTCAGGTTGAGCACCTCCAACGATTACCATTTATCCATGGTTGGAAATTTCTCTTCTTTGCTGGATGCCTTTGGCTAAGCATCATATCAACAGAGAAAAATGCCAAACTTCTTCAGGATTGTACAAGAAAAATTATACCACTAAGGCAGAAACAAAATTCATGCTCCAACAGATTGATCTGTTTAAACACCAAAAACATAACGCTACTCAAGATTCCCTATTCTATGCTCTTTCCAGCACAGTCATTCTTAACACACAAAATACCAAGAAAACTGCAACAAAAACAGGTCTGCCTCTTGGCAATCAAGAAAACTATTTTTTTTCCACCAGACTCTCATCTGCTCTGATACCAACTGAAAGATTTTCATTGCAAATCAATGTACCAGGATACATTATTAGATCAAATCAAATAATATATATTTAATAGTGTTGTTTGTTGACGTACAGCAAACAATAAGTTTTGATCCTATAATCTCTGAACCAAATTCTGTTCTATGTGATTGTATTAACAACCACTCAACAACTCAATAATAATCTATTAGTTTTAACTTAGAATAGGTTTAAATAATACCATTATTTTAAGCCTATTCAATATTGATCTCCCAACAACATTTAACACCATGTAGACTATGGTATAATATTAATTTTCCCTAACATGGTGGCTATGGTAGGATGGAAAGTTCTATGGAAAAATAGTTATTTATTCACTTCTTTGATAGATAAGGATACAACCAAAGTTTAACATCAATGGGTTCGCATGTATGTAGAATAGTTTGTCTTGCATCATTTGCCAGACTAAAGGACTATTAAAAATTGAAAGTCTTGCCACTCTACTTTGAAAAAAGATGACTACATGTTCATTTTTCTTTGAGGATCAAAATCCCTCCTCAAAAGATGGGTCATGGAAAAATTGAAGATCCCTAATCAGTGTATGGCATACCATATCCAATTATTTATGTGTATATTTTCAGAGTTATAATTTTGAAACATATTTTGACATTTTGTTAAAAATATGTGCACAGTGTGAGTTAAAATTGAATGGGGTTTAGGAGAATCAACATAATTTTTTATCCTGATTTATTCCTAAAGTTCTTGCTGTGGTTCATTTAGAATATTTGAGTTCTAAATATGATTGTGTTTCCTACTTTTCTCAAGTAGGTAGGCAGAAGCTAAGTCGTCAAAGCAAAGACTATTGCTTTCCTGAGTTTACTGGTTGCACATCCTAGAGATGGAATGTTTCCTGGAGATGGAGATCAAAGATTCCTGACTATAGGCTTAATTGGTGCTCATTGTCCATTGACGCCTTTAGACCTCTAGGCATGATCAATTAACCAAAGGATCCCAAGCCGTTCTAGGCCAAAATGTCCCTTAAAATTGGGAAAGAAGTAAAAAGAAGATATTCAGAAAATAGTACTAGAGAAGTAATAAAAAATGCAGGAAAAAACATTTACCATCCAAATTGTATTTTAATCAATTAACTGAAGGATTATTGTCCATTGACACCTTTAGACCTCTAGGCACAATCAATTAACCAAAGGATCCCAAGCCGTTCTTGTCCAAAATGTCCCTTAAAATCAGGAAAGGAGTAAAAAAGAAATATTCAGAAAGTAGTGCAAGAGAAGTACTTCAAATATGCAGAAAAAAACATATACCATCTAAATCGTATTTTGATTACCAAGTTTTTACTGTTTTTTTTGGTTTACTCATTATCATGCATCATAGAGACGATGTCCCTATATTTTTTCAGCTCAATAACAATGCTTTTGTAAATCACTCTTATTTCATGCTTTAATTTGTCTTAGGAGCAAATTTTATGAACTTTTTGTTGTAAGATTAAATAGAATATTGAAGGAAAGGAGTTACCCCAAATTGCTCATATGAGAACATCTATTCTTCTGCTGAGGATTGTTAGGATTGCTTTTAGACTTTTAGTTCTACTGGTTCCTGCTTATCTCTAAGAGGATTGATAGAGGCCACATCTATGTAGGTTTTTATCTACTCTTTGCTATATCAGATTTTATTCTCAATACCTTCAAGGGATGGATCCTTCACTCGTTAAATTCCTGGTCCTTTCTGCAAAGAGGTATCCCCTTTTGATGTTGATGCAGCAACGTTATTCTGAGTGTTAAAGTCCATCACAAACTATTGCTGAGAAAGATAATGTTGCTAAAGTCGTCAAGAGCACTGATGGGGCTCACCATGATGTGGAGATCTTGAAACAGATAGAATTGACCAGAGTTTTCAAGGTATCTGGAGAATCTGTTAGCCCCTAGAGAACCAATCATGCATAAATGGCCACAACAATAATATCTGGGTGAAGTAAGAAGTCTAGAATCATTGAGCTAGCTGGAATTACCAATATGGATGGGAGAACATATGAACCCACAACATTGAGAGATTGTTATTAGTAAGGAGGCCCGCAATATTGAGAAAAGCCGCAAGTGTCCACAACATTGAGAAAAGCCACAGGTGCCGTTTAGTCAGATAGGCCGCAGGTGCTGAAATAGCCCCAGGTGGACAGAAGTATGCTTGCATGTCCACACCAGGAATATCTGGATGAAGTAAGAAGTCTAGAATCATTGAGCTAGCTGGGATTACCAATAGGGATGGAGAACATATTAACCCACAACATTGAGAGATTTTCATATTAAGGAGAGCCACAAGTGGTCACAACGTTGAGAAAAGTCACAGGTGCTGTTGTAGTCAGATAGGCTACTGAAATAGCCCAAGGTGGATAGAATCACATGAGCTGGAAGCTCTAGAGTCTTGAAAGCTGTGACATTGTTGTGATGGACAAGTAATTTGGCATAGTGCAGCCTGTTGATATCTAAGTTTATGTTCTCACACAAACTTGTGCTCATTAGATATCAAGCGTGGGAAGCCTGTGAGTGTGGGATATGGCTCACAAACAAACTTCGGGGATTAAAAGGGAAACTCTTTCTATGATTTTTAATAAGTACTTAATATCTTATTTTCCTAAGTTGCTGGTCCTTGTACGGGGATGGGTAGGGTAGGGTTTGGGTATGCTAGTACAACAATATTTTCCTTGAGTACGGGTACAGGTTTGTATACATATAGATAAAATTATAAAATTAAAAATAGATTGTTGTGATGGACAAATAATTTGGCATAGTGCAGCCTGTTGATATCTAAGTTTATGTTCTCACACAAACTTGTGCTCATTAGATATCGAGCATGGGAAGCCTATGAGTGTGGGATGTGGCTCACATAAAAACCTCTGGGATTAAAAGGGCAACTCTTTTTATGATTTTTAATAATTACTTATATCTTTTTTTTCCTAAGTTGCCGGTCTTGGTATGGGGATGGGTAGGGTTTGGGGTTTGGGTATGCTAGTACAACAATTTTTTCCTTGAGTATGGGTACAGGTTTGTATACATATATTAAAAATTATAAAATTATAAAATTAAAAATAGAAATACTCATAACTGCTTGTAAACAAAATATTTAAATACCTCATAATTTGCAGAAAAGAAAATAATCTTAAATTCACAATATGATAACTCAATGATTGCCAAATGTCAATGACTCGATACAAAATGAAGATTACAATTGATATTGCTAGTAAACAAAATATATAAATACCTCAGTTTGTGAGGAAGAAAATACTCATAAATTTGCAATATGATAGTTCAGTGATTTGTGAAATGTCAGTGACTCAATACAAAATGAAAATTACAATTGATATTCAATAATTTTCACACCGCTCTTCATCGAGAGCATCAAAATCAGGATTTAGTTCAATTTCATTTTAACCACAATCAACTACAATGCCACTCCCACTAGCCATGTCATATGCAGAAGTTACCTCATCTATAGAGACTTTGACAAGTTGTGCGACCATCTAAGGTTCCTCATTATCCCCTCATTGTAATCAGGTTTTTCATGTGACAAGAGTCGCAAGTTAGAGTGCACAAAGACCAAATCCTCATCTTTTTTGCACTAGTTGGTTGCACTTAACTGAATGGATAAAGGAGTATGCACTCCTATTCTGCTTAGCTGAAAAATAACTTGCAACTTGTTGAATTTGTTAACACCATTTACATTTACAAAATATAAATTATAATATATAACAACAAATGGAAAATGAGAAAGTTAAAAATAAAAAAGATGCATACTTGAGAGAGAATTGTTATTGCAAGAGGCTACGAGTAGTTGGAGCCTTGGCCATGTATGTACCACCACTCATGAGCATCCTTCATGTATTTGTCTCAAAGAGAAAAAACATCATGATTCTTTGAAGATATTAAGTGGCCAAACTCACTCAAGACAACACCCTGTATATCTACATTTGAGAATATTCTTCTGAATGTAATCTTATAGCCAACAACAATCTCTTCATCTCTATGTGGTGCCACCCTTTTTGGCAAAGAAAGCATTTTGAGCTATGATATTTTGGCAACAAAACAAATCCTAAGAGATGCAAGGGTGTGGTCATCTTGTTCCAACTGTTAATGATGATCTTTTTCACCCTTTTGAAAAATGCTTTTGTGTGATCATTCTCCTTGGCTTTTATTATGGTCTTTATTTTTTCAATTGTGGAGTCCATGCCATCATAAATTTCACCCAAACATGGGTGATTTGTATTAGCATACCTAATTATGTTGATGATGGGCTTAGTGAAACTCAAAACTTATTCTACATGAGCCCACCACTCATCATCTAGGATCAATGCTTTGACTTTTTGGGTTCTCTCTGTATTTGAATGCTTCCATACACTCCAAAGAGTGTTGATGACCATAGTGCTCAATGCCTCTTGCACCTTCACAAGTTGTCTCAAGATGATTGTGTGTGATATAAATTGAGTTTTGACAACTTAACATGGTGTAAAAAATAAAATAAACTAAAATATTATAAGGTAGATGACATGTCACATCAAAATTTAAAAAAAAAAAAAAATACTAAAAATTAAAGTTTAAATTATCTTCAACAACTCCAAGTTGGAGAAGGTCTTGAAGATGGCTTGTGACATAGAATGATTTATCACAAACATTTGAATCTTCTCAACCTCCATGTAGATTTTTGTGACCCACTCGACTTTTGTGCCATTCGTTTGCAATATCAAGTTGAGTGAGTGGACAACACATGGTGTCCAAAAATAATGCCCATATGTGCCCTCTAGTATTGAACCAGTTTCCCTACAATTTTTAGTGTTATTCATTATGACTTGGACAACATTTTCAGGGCCCACCATCTCAATGGATTGTATGAGGATATTGACAATGAAAGTTGCATCCTTCACTTGCCCCTCAGGATCTATTGTATTCAAAAACATCGTCCCTTAGGGGACACTACAAAGGAATTGATTTGTGGGTCTATTTTTGCAATCTTTCCATTCCCTTATAAATGATGAACACTTGTTTTGGGCCATGCATCCTTGATTGCCCTCAATGATGTCTCTACGAAAGCTTTCTCCTTGGCCAATAAGGTGGCGTCTACCTTTTCACAGCCAGGACTAATGTAATCAGTAGGTGCATTGGCAATTGCCATCACCATATCTTGCCAATATGGTGATCTAAAAAGGTTGAAAGGAAACACATTGCCCTAAATGCAATGAGTAGTGCCCTCATTTGTAACCTCCCTTGTGTCATTCTTGAAGGCTTTTTCCAGTGTGCCTCTTTTATGGGAGAGAAAGGGGTATTCTCTTCTTGGGAAGATGGTGGTGTGAAAGGATGTGGGCTAGCTGGTTGTGATAAGTCACAAGGAGTTTTTTTGCAATCCTTTTTTGGAAAGAGGATGTGCTCTTTCTTTTGATCTACTATTTATTATGTTGGCATCCTCTTGTTCTTTGATATATCTCATTATTTGTAATTTTGGCAACCCTTTTTTATTTGGCCTTGGGAAAATTCTTATTCCTAAGTTGGTAACAGTGCAAGCAAGTTTTCACTCGATTATATGAACCCTTATACTCATTCCACATTGGCTACAATGCGAACGATAAGTCCACCACTAGGAAGTTTTTTAATTATGATTGTATGAACAGAACAAAACAAATATTACAAATTTACTGCCTACAACTTTAAAAAGAAAAATTGGCTTACAACCCTTGTATTATGTACAAAAGGTTTTAAAAATTTTCAAAACTTAAAAACAGAACTTGCAAAAAACCTGAATTTTTTTGAAAAGATTTTTCAAAACTTGATTTTTTTTTACAAGTTTCACTCACTTTTGATAGATAAATCTTCCTTGTGGAACTCTTTCTCTCTTATTGGTGTAGATTTTTCTCTTCTATAGCCTTGCCTTCACCTTTGAAGAAAAATGTAGCAACCTTCAAAAAACAATGGTAGCGTTGGGGCAAAAATGTTGTTTCTCACTTGTATTTGTGAAATGAAGCAAAAGAGGTTAAGTGCCCTCACTTTAAGGTGAAATCAGGTATCTGGAAATTGTTTGCTTTTAAAAATGTTATAAAAAATGTTTTTTAATTTTTATGGCCGAGCGGCCCCATGAGTCCACCTAGGTTTGGCTCGGGTCCAATGCACAATTACAAATTTATGGATCACTAGAACAGCTCCAAAAACACTTTAGGGATGTGTGGGTGTGACGTGTGGATTTGGTGATATCATCATTGCCTTACCCTATTCTTTTAATGACTATGTGGGTGGAAGGAAAGGGATCCACCATTTGCTGACAATCTTCACAATTCTAACCAATGGCACAATGGGAAACATTTACAATGCCTTGCCATGCTTTGGAGATGTGCCAGCCATTAGATGTGATATGATTGGATGACTTGTGCATTGCAGACAATTTAAATGTATGACAACCTTTTGGAGTTGCAGAAGTCTACCTTGTGTCCTGTTGTCGTCATTTCTTGTGAATGTGATGCATAAACAAAATAAAAGGAAATGGGCCCCCACAGAATGACATGGAAACTTCGCAATCAATGATGCAATAGAGCCTCATTGATAATCTTTTGGCAATGTGCAGGCCATAAGATCAAAATCCAATGGTTGCTGCTCCTCAAAACTGACAACATGCTCTTACACTTTGGAGGACACACAAACCGTTGGAGTTAAAAGATATCAGCGACACAAATCTTTTGAGAGAAAAGAATGTCTGTAATCACAGCTAAAATAACAACTGAATAATAAAGTAACAAATGAGAGAGCTTGAAGAAAATATGTGAACATGGAGACCGGCCATTATCAATGAAGCCATAGCTCCCAGAAACACTTCACTTACCAAAATAAGATGACTGTGAACTGAATGGAGAGCTGAGGCTCTCCAGTGCCTGAAATCAAAATGATTTAAAAATGCATTGCAAGGAGAAATGAACCATCGTAGAACAAAGAAATCAACTTGATGCACAAAGAGGTCAATGAAGCAGAGATTAGTGATGGCTGGCCAAAGATAGTAAGGGAGCTTTAGTGATTCTCACTCCTAACTCATAGATGAAACATATGTAGATTGTTTTGCATGGATAAAATATCACCCTTTTCCTTTTCCAAAGACCAAGGGATAGAGAGGGCTCCAGTATTGAAGCTTCTGCTCAGTTCTATGGCAGCGTTGGATAGTGTGGTAAGTCTAAGTTGTAACAAATTCTATGCAATCTCTTGGTTCTTAGCCATTAATAAACTTATAATGCTTAAATATTCAATTCCATGGATCCGTTCACAAGTATGCAGAGTAAATTTTTTATAAATACAAGATGATTTTGACATGTTTTTTTAAGCTAACTTGAACATTTTCCAGAACCATCAATTTAAGCTGATGTTGCATTTGATGAATATAAACATGCAATGCTTGCTTCCTTAGCATCTCTATCTCAATTGCGATTTCATGGTTCCTTATAAAACCTGGGGCCTGTACGAATGTTTTCTTCAAGAGAGATGTATTTCTAGCTTTTTGCTCTGAGATATATTATGTACACATGTTTAATTAGACACTAAACTTTAACAAGATTGGTTGTTTCTAAAGAAACATACTACTTAACCTCATTGGTATATATCTTTTATTAATTTTTTGTTGAGTAATGACAGCTTCTCGTAGATAGATAATATATTAACATCAGTTGTATTTTCTTTTCATGATATGCTGAAATATTGTACAATATATCACTCATTCACATGACCTTGGTCAGTATAGTGTTATACTCTTCTCATGAACGAACAAAGATCATATGTGACATTGAAATGATTTTCTGTGCACGATGGAGATGGAAAATGTTTGCCACACTTCTTCTGGTGTAGTTCTTTTGCCTTTTGGAATTACATAGAAAAAATAATGGCCAGAAGTTAATTGTTGTCTTTTCATAATTATGGTCTTGCAGATAATTTTCCGAGACTTTAAGACATCTAATATTCTCCTAGATCAAGAATTCCATCCAAAGTTGTCAGACTTTGGACTGGCTAGGCAAGGACCGGCAGTAGGGATCAGCCATGTGACCACAGCGGTTAGTATGAAAATTCTGCAAATATGTAGTCGATAATTATGGGTAAAAATTATTGTAGGTTGCATAAGGTTTGGTGTTCATTAAGATAACACAATTGCGACTTTACTTTTTTTTTTATGGCAGTAGCTGTCAAATTTTCTCCCGTCTGTAAAAGCATGTCAATATTCTACACAATTTTTGTTCAAGAGGGTTAAATTTGTGCTAATATTTTGGTGCTGTGAATGGATTCTGACACGAATATGAAAAATCTGCATCCTACTGCATTTCAGAAACAATGTAAAACCAGTCTTACAAGGACATCTCACCAACTGCTAATATTTTAATGGGATTGTAGCCAATGCATTTTGATATGTGTATGAGTAAATAAGCCATAACTGACAATCTGCATGTGTTTATTAATCATGCATTTAATTGGGTCATGCCAAAACATGCGTGTTAAAAGTTAATTGGTGTTCATATTTAACAGAATAATATGAGAATTATTTTCCAAAACAAGGGCTCTCTTATCTCAAGAATTGGAGATTGTGCCATTTGTGATTGGTGATATGTTCATGAACATTGTGAGATTTTTTTGGCTTGGCCCTCTTTTCTGAATGAAAGGTCATTTTAGGCCCTTAGGGCTTATGTTTCATGCCACTACCGAAGCCCTTGTTCTTATGCTCTGCTAGTATTATATCATAATTTATGTCAAATTCAGATATAATGAGTTATTGTTAAGCATTTGTGACTACAAGTTTAGTCTGGACAGACCAAATTTCCCTTAATGTTGTCACTGTCTTGAATCTGATTAATCTCTTCTTCCGAAAAAATTACCTTGATAATGCATTTATCTTGAGTTATATCATTAGTTGCATTGTGGTTTTCTTAAATGAAATATTTTCAAAGTTTGTAAATTTTGTTTGGTATGTAACTCTAATTTACAATTTTCAAGTTTCAAGCCTTATAGCCCACATATCTTCTAAAATATTTTTTTGTAAAATTTTGGTATAGTGCACATTCCAATATAAAAATATTAATCTTACAAGTCTATATATTACAGCTTATCTAAAGCAATTTGTGTAAGATTTTGGTTTTCCTTAACAAAAAACTTTCCAAAAATATTCAAATAATTTGTATGTCAGTGACAAATAAGTGGAGATTTAGTAAGTCACTACACAAAAATTTCATTGGACAACTAATTTGGGTATATTATGGATATGCCTGTACAAAAAACATATTAAATCGCTCACACGCATGTGCCTAAAAACAGAAATTAAGATAACCACATAACATGCATAGAATAGCCAAAACAACCATAAAATACTACTGAAGAGTTGACGTCAATAATATCTATCATAACGTTCGAGTTTGACAAGTTGACAACAACTCTTGAGTAGTATTTTATGGTTTTATAAAAAAATTCTATGCATGTTAGGTGGCTATCTGAACTTAAGGCATAGAAGAAGAACATAACTTGCATAGAATAATCAAAATAACCATAAAATACTACTCAAGAGTTGATGTAAAGTTTTTAAACTTGAATGTCATGATAGATATTCATTGTTCAATATATTATAAATTCATAGCATTCAGAAATAGAAATCATATCAGGTGGTCTTAGAGTCTAACAACTAAGGCCTGCCCATGGCTGTAAGTTTCTGCCTCTTTCGAAATTTTAGTTTCCCGTTCCCCAATTTCATTCTGGGTATTGGCTTTGGCTTCTAGCCTTAATATGCTGATCTCTCTATGTCCATATCCCAGATTTCAAATCTCAGCTATACAATTTATTCTGTTAAATTTCTACCTCCAAAGTACAGTTGTCAAATTTCTGTCGATAAATTCCTTGTCAAATTGCTTAATCCATTCCTGATTCAAGTTTATTGTTTTCTGTTCAGCCTTAAACAACCTAAAAACAGCTCATTTGCTATCAAATCTAGCAGTTCCTGTCTAAGGGTTGTCTGTAACAACAGCATTAGAACAGTTGTACACAATTGTTGGGTTTAGGTTATATTTTCAAGTTGAAAAGTCAAACTTGAGGGTCAATAAATTAAAAAAGTGAAGCGTGGTTACCCTTTGGAATAGCACAGGGTACCACAGATCTGGTCCAGAATCTTCCGGGTATGCTTACTGGAAACATTTCATATCCATTTCTAGGCAGCTTGCAGGCCAATTTGGTAACACAGTTGAACAACAAAAATGAGTGACTTAAATCAGTGGACAAATTAATTAATTTACTTAGTTGAAACAATGGGATGGTGGCTATGATTTCCAGCTTGCTGAAGGAGAATTTTAACAGATGCCACTTGGGTGAGATGGTCCCATTGACATACATCGAATATATTAGTTTATGAGATTATTGCCCTCAATTAAGAGCTTGATAGAGTGAACGATAAAAAACTCTACGGTGAAAGGGAAAATTAAGGTTATCTTGGAAGTTGGGAGCCAAAGGATATTTCTCTATAAATTTTACCAGTTAGGAGGTCAGACTATATTCTTGAGTGGATATTGGTTTTAAAACCGGGCAGGCATATACATGAAATACTTGATTATCAGGTTCAACCCTACAGAGAAATGCCTCAAGTTTCTATATGGATATTGATTATTTGCTTTACCATTTGTAAATTTGGAATGATGCATCCTCTAAATCATCGGTGATGCACTTGTTGAATAGTATCCCCATTTGGTCTTACTATTAGCAATGGTAATGTCACTTATGCTTAGATCTATGTTAATTTGCACCTTGAGAAGCCCTTATGTGAAGGCTGAAACAATTGGACTTCTTATTTTGGATTGCGTGTGACTAGTTACTGGATAAAGGAAGTGTACTGATTAAATGTCATTCTTGCAATGAATGTGTCACGTTTGCAAAGATCATCCACCATGACTATATTACCGACAAACCTTACTAAACACTTCTGCCTACAGGCTCTTCCCAAGTTGTCTAAAAAAGTACCATCCAAGATTAGGAACCAATGCTAGAAACAATATGATAACATGGAAGAATAAGGATCTCCTGCTTATGAACCATAACAAGACTGAAATTAGACAGAAACCAGATCCTTTGGCTCAAGACATTGTGGCACACATTTCTGTGCCTCCATTAAGCATATCTGGGCCTTGAAAAGATAAAATTGTTCCCAACTGTTCTTCCTTCAAACAGCAAATACTCAATAAACAATTTTGGTCATACCCTGTTGAATTCTCTTTAAAAGCCATCAACGCAAATCAGAAGAATCCCTTTTTAATTTGATTGTGCCGTCTGAAATTAACAGTGCCAAAAATGTCCCAATTAAAGCTGAAATGTTGTATCTACAGAGTCATAGACAAATAGTATTTGTTTACAAAATATAGAGAACATTTCATCTGAAATACAGTTTTTTTTTTTTTTTCTGAAGATGGTATGGATACTGTTCCACCATCTGACAAACTGTTGAGTTTCATATGGAACACCCTGTAAACCTTGATTCTTTTCCAGTTTCTCTTATTAACGACCATCTTTGTGTACAGCAGAATAAGTGTGAGGAAAGAAACTATATATCAACATGCTTCTATCATTCAAGAACGTGAAGATATGCTACTGAAAATGACTGAGAATGCTGATTGTCATCTTTCTGTCATAGAGGAATCTATAACTCCAAATTATCTTTTTAGTGCATCTGCTTTCATGGAATTACAGGGGTTTGGATTGTCTTTTTATTGTTCTGGGAAAACCCTTGCTAGGTGGTCCTTGGCATGACAAAATCAACAGCAGAAAGGGATATTCTGATAATCAATAGGACAGCTCTCATTCAGAGGCCCTCACTGTTCCAAGAAAATTCATCTGGTAGAGGCTTTCCAGGGTTCATATCAACATAAATATGGGTCTAGTTAACTTCTGAAGCAGCTACACATTCTCTAATTGTTCTTTTGAGAAACATATAGAAATCATTCAAAAATTCACCTGGGACTAAGGGGAGATGAGTTGATATATGTTTACTCGCTAAGTGGTTTAACGAATGAACATGGAGCGAATGAGAATGTACAATAACAATTACACAATGATTGCACATAATATAGCATTGCATTCATTCATCAAGTATATCAGCAAGTACATCACAATATCGCAATGTCGGGTCCCAACTACAATGAAATGATCAATTATAAACCTGCCGTTGTTGGTTGAGATACCAACTATCAGCAACAACTCGTACAACTACCTAACTGTTGGGATTAGTTCCTGATTACAACTCATATTAATCTAATGCTGTGCACAAGTATTATTTTATTTATTTTGTATACTATTTGTTTGGCCGACTATAACTTAATTATTTATAACACGGCCAACTACAATATAAGGACTGTTGAGCAGAACCATCTGTAGGATTAAGGACTTAATGATTAAACTGGATTTATCTTAAAGTGATATGTTTCCTGGAAAGATCAATTTTTCCTTTTCCCTAGACACAAAAATTACCATAAAATGCTCTCTTGGTAGCATGATTATATCTACAAACACACAGCTTTCTAGCATTTGTCTATCCAGTTTTCATAGTCTTAGGGCATAGGTATGGTCCCAAGAAGTTGCAGACCATATTCCTTTGCTTGAGATACTAGATCACCTGCTACATTTTCTCAAGATGGCAAATGAACCTTGGAGGGTTGTCCATTTTCTGAAAGCAGCCATTTGACATTTTTGAAGGGAAGGTGGGTTTGATGAATGGCTTTTGAGCAAGCAAAGAGAGGAAACTTAACAGCTCATTGAGAGCTGATCTTGATCATTTGTGATTGCAGCCTTAAAAGAACTTGGGCTTGGGGTGGTAGCAATGGTTAACATATAAGAGAGGAAGAGATTGTGTAACTATTCATTTGGGAGACGAGTAGATTTGTGAGAGAGTGGGGGGTTAAGGGAGGAAAGATGAAATAGAGGAGAAAATGGGAACACTGCTAACTTTTCAGGTTAAACAATAAGGCTCCTTCTCTCATTTTTTGATGAAAAGTCAGGTTAGAACAAAATTGTTGATCTTTTCAAGGTAATTAGTATCAATGAGATGTGATCACAAACTAATTTTGGACTACAATATTGGAAATTATTGATTGTTTTTCTTGATCATCTAGATTTACATACTCAATACTATTTGACAAGCTTGTTTGCATAATACCAGCTTCTTCACCATTTCCCAAGCTTGACTTCCTCCAAATTCCCACGTTTCTAGGATAGGACGTCCGTGGGACGCGGGGACTTGGAGGGGATGGCCCCTCGTCCCACCACTATCGCTAAAGTCTCAGGGATGTCCTTGGGATGTGGGGACTTGGAGGGGATGACCCTCACCATCGCACCATTGCTGCATAGGTCTTGGGGATGTCCATGAGATGTGAGGACTTGCAAGGTACCTCCCCTTGTCGTCTCACCATTGTTGCTCAAGTCTCGGGGATGTTTCTAGAACGCCTCTTGGTTTGGGGACTCTAGGATGTTGAGATGTTTAGGAGACTTTGAGGAGTCTCCCAACCATCATAGGGATTTCCAGGTGTTGCAAAAAAAAAGCAATAAAATTGTGAAAATGACATACTCCATGAAGGTTTGTGAGGTTTTGAAGGCCTTAATTTGTACTCTGCCTCTCGACCTTGTTGGGGGCTTTGCCCCTAGAGCCTTGCAAGGGGTGCTACACCTCGACCTCATTAGGGACTTTGCCCCCAGACCCCCACGAGGGGCGTTGCCCCTTGATCCCATTGGGGGCTCTGCCCCTTGACGCCAAACCTCTACCCACCATTGTTAATGCTCAATGCAATCATTGCCATGTTTTTAATGTTTTTTAGTTTAAACTTTACTTAGTATGCCAAAGTTTCATTTGCAATTCTTAGACTTATTTCTAATTTGCCCCCAAGCCTCTAACCACCATTGTTAATGATCAATGCAATCATTGCACGTTTTTAATGTTTATTAGTTTAAACTTTACATAGTATGCCAAAGTTTCATATACAATTCTTATACTTTCTTTATGCATCTTTTTATAGCTAATTTTTCAAGTACTATATGTATTTGTGCCACCCCCAACTGCCTTGCCACCACTGCGCTGCTGTCCCCAAACTCAGGCCCTTGGTTCCTCTATCCCCAAAACCCGTCCACCAATCCCCCCGCCTCCCTGTTAGGAAACTCTGTGGAACTATGCTTTCGTAGTGCCTTAAAATGTAACCTTGGCAACAGTAGTGGATATTGTGTATGATGTTTTATTTTCCTGGTTGGTAAGTTGAGGGCTCTATCGGGGCCCTCACCTGTATAATAAAATGATTTACATGCAAAAGCCTGCAATCCAAAAGGAACCATAAATAGGTACCAGTTAAACATACAAAAATCTTGAAGCAACAGGTGTCAACCTTGATAAAGACAACTAAACTTTTCCATGATATCCTGCCACCTTGCTAAACCATGCACATGAAAATACCAAAATTACCAGCCATGGCCAAACTGTTAGATCAGCATCAGTGGCTGGATCAACCCTGCAACCAGCCTCCTCCCCAATGCTATTCTTGGCCTTTGCACTCACTGTGTCACCTGGACCGTTGACTCCAAAAACGTTTTCTTCTTGGCCTGAGTAACCTCATTTTTAGAAAAATTAGTCAAAGTAAACATGCTCGACACCTCCAAACAACTGTCCCTCAGGGTAACCCCTAACCTGTCAATGTATAGAGCCAATTCACAGAAGAAAGAGGCAAGATCCTCATTTTGGATTACATCACCTGTAATTCCCTGAGCAGAGCAGCACTCTTTTCTTTGAATCAACAAACTGGGGACTCTTCAACATCAACAAATCCCTCCTTAGAGCTATCGCATGGTAAAACATTCCCAGCTCTGGGTAAAATCTTCCTTTCCATCCAATCCCTCACCCCTGCATCAGGAGCGCCAGCAATCAACTTGGCCTTAAAGTCAGCCAAAATGGAAGCTCTTGTCCTGAGCATTCCAGTGTTATCCAGCCAGTCTGGATCAAGAACAAGCTTAACAAATTTGAGGGTATCCACATCTGGGGTAACAAACATATTACACAAACACTGATCTGATACATCCCCTCCATATGGCAGTGCTTGAGAACAACACCCACGATGCAGAGAGAAACAAACCCAACCATCCAATCCTGAACAATTGCCTCCTACGTGATTCCCCATCATCCGAATTAATGTGACATGCAGGGCATTTCCTACCTACTGCAGCATGATTATTCCTTTTAGTTTGTCACAAACTATACAAAAGGAAATTTCCCCAAGGAGGGGGATAAAAGGGAACATTTCAATATATGGGAGGGATAGTCCACTTGAAGAATGGGAGAGAAGCTCCTGTTCATCTGAATCATTACTGATCCTTGCTGAGAAAGGCAACTGGTCTATGCCTGCATTTGCCAAAAGTCTGCTGCTTTGCTAAACTCCAGAAAGCTTTGAAGAAAAACGATCTTAAGAAAGGCCTCTGATAGAATGCTATTTAGTTACCAATCCCTGGTGGCCACTTACTCAAGCTTGCAATAAGTGCCCATGAGTCTCCTCCATGATCAACTTCTTACCTCTAATAGAGACCTCTAACTTAAGGTCCTCCAGCACTGCCTCCATCCCTGTTTTATTGTTAGACCTGATCTCTTAAAACTTAGAACCTTCTTTGATAACTGCCCAGTGGGAGAATGAACCAAAACCCCTACTCCAGCCAAAATGGGGTTTCCCCTTGCCACTCCATCAAAATAAAATTAGAGAAACCCTTTGGAGGAGATTTCCAAGATGTTGCTAGTTTTTTTTATTCATTACTTGATTACTCCATTAATGGGGCGAGATGTCATAGGATGTTAAAGGTAGAGCAATCTTGGATTATCAGCTAACATTGGATGATGGTTAACAATGTAGCAATGATGGCACCTGCAACAATGGATGCATGACATATCCTGATATTTGGATTCCAAGATCTTATTATAAAGGTGATTCCATGTGGTTAACAAGACTGTTTATTCATACTTTTCACCTGCCATGGTAATTGGCATCTGCAAGCTATTGCTTCTGACTATCAAATTGCATTTCGTTATGCATGTTATAATGTAGTCAGCCAGGCAAGGGGTTGATTAGTTGGCTTGTGTAGGAGTTAATTTAATTAAGACTTGTGCAATGACTACAGCAACATGTGTATCTGATTATTTCCCATCCACTCTGAGATAGTTGCACTCGTTATCAATTACTTGAAATTCCTGATTTGAAATGACAGTGTCTTTTCCAGCCACAATGTTCTACTCTTCACAACTTGAAATCAGTATAAGTGTTGTTGGAACTTGGGATATGATTAAATTGCCATCTTGAGTTGTCATATCAAACATCATTTATGCACATTGTCTTATTCTGCTTGTGGTATATTGAGAATGATTCACACAAAAAAATATACTTCCAATAACATTGTCTGATTTCCAATTGCTCTAGCAGTCTGTTAGGGATAGAAGGAAACATTGAATTCCTGATTTTGTTGAACATTTGTGGATTAATGGTGGTTGGTATGAAGGACAAGGGCACAGAGATGCTTTCTGCAAAGGATGATCAAATCACAATTTCATGCAAAGTTTTGGCTTTTTTATTTGGGAATTAAGCAGATGATGGAGTACTCATGCCATTGTGTCTGATCTCTTCCTTGGCTTTCAAGATGTCATGAGCTGGTTTCAAGTGCAGCAATCAAGGTCATGCCTACAACTCTTAATACAGCATGACCTGATAACTAAAATCCTGGAAAATATTACTTTTCAGGATAAAGTCCTGCAAGAGCTCTTTGATATGCACACTTAAGTCAGATTCATGTTTGCAGGTTCTTGGAATAATCAATAATGTCATCTATGAACTTTTAGTTTCTGATTGGTTACCCATATCATGCATGTTTGTACAATTGTGCAGTTGTGGAAATTCAAAAGTGCACTTTCATTGTATAGTAGTTGTCTCTAAGTCATGAAGTGTTGCATCATATTAAGGAAGTTCAACTAAGAGATTAATGTACTGCAAATGGCAGTCAGGGAATACAAACTTTTTTTCTTTATATTTATAATCGAACCGTCATAGGTAATGCTTGAAATACTCATGATCTTAATTGGTTAAGTGTCCAGTATTTGCTAATCTTGTCACTAGCAATCTCTTGATTAGTGGTATATACTGTGCCATATCAAGGATAAAGTATTAAAGGGCTAATGACCAATTTGACAACATATGTGGTATTGAAACAAAGGCAACAACCTAATGGCCCAGCTAGGATCAGATATAGTTGGGCTGTTATTTCTTCAGACAATCATGTGCCATTTATTTTCAGCAGGTAAGAGTTGATGATATGGCAATCGGTTGTTTCATAGCTTGTGAAAAGACAAGTGCAAGGCTTAAGTATAAAATCCTTTCAAGATACATTAGCTTTGGATGAATTAAGTTAGAAGTCATAGTCAACCAAATATCATCTATCAAATTTAAGAATTCTTTCATTATTATTAACATTAGGAATTCTTGAAAAATCATTCTCAAGGAACTAAGAATTTTTTTTGGATGATTTGACTTGTGTGATTTCGTGTTTCATTCCAAACATTTTATGTTTGACTTTGAATTTAATTTTAGGAGACCCTTTTTTTAAATGTTTCCTCTATGTAGTTTCAAATTAAACTCCTATTTTAGTTTAGTGTTGGGATTCGCAGGGGGAGGATTTTAGAAGAAATTGCTCGGTACATAGGCAGAACACACAGATTCAACACTTAAAATTACACACTTTAGCAAAGAGATTCTTTTGTAGTCCATTGTCATTCCCAATGCATTCAATTGTGTGGTAGTCTACATTGATTGTGAAAAGCATTAATACCTGTTTGAGTTGAAGCCTTCTTGAGAATTCTGTATGTGGATTTCCTGTGGTGTGAGAGAGAGACAGGCTTGGACAGCAGTTCATTATTCCCCTGCATGTTATCTGTTACCCAGGTTTCTTGTCCTACGAGTTTCAAGACATATAGTTTCTTCGATTATATAGATGACTTTACTTATAAACCTAATATTGGATTCAAATTTCAGGATTTTCTCAAGTCTCCGATTAACTGGATATGGTAACTTTAGTGCTTTATATCTTTGAAGTAAATTTATCCAGCTCATCGTGTGCTCTGTTTGTTTCAGTTGTATTATTTTGTAGGTATATTCCTACATGATCCGTCAAGTGTTTTCTTATGTTCTGTCTCAAGTGGCTTTGCAAATTTTCTTTCCTTAGCTGAGTTGACAGTTCATTTAGTGTCCATTTATTTTATCTGCAAAAATGAAATATCTAAGAAATGAATAGACTTGATTGACTAAAATTAGTAGCATGCATGTTATTGTATAGCATTAAGGGCAAGGTTGTGTCATATGATAGTGCACAATTTTAGATATCAAGAAATAGAACCTATAGAAGAAAGAACTTGAACACTGAATTGTCAATCTGTTTGCTTCTTATCAGGTTGTAGGCACCGTGGGATATGCGGCTCCTGAATATGTTCAAACTGGACATCTTACCTCCAAGAGTGACGTATGGAGTTTTGGAGTAGTGCTGTTTGAATTAATAACAGGGAGGAGATCTATGGACAGAAATAGGCCGAAGAGTGAGCAAAAGCTTTTGGAATGGGTAAAACCATATGCATCAGACAGCAAAAAGTTGCGTCTGGTAATGGACCCAAGACTTGAGGGACAGTATTCACTTAAATCAGCTCAGAGACTTGCTTCTCTAGCCAATAGCTGTTTAGTAAAGCATCCAAGAAATCGCCCTAAAATGAGTGAAGTGGTTGAGACAATAAAACAGATTGTGGAAGCTGTAGAAGCAGAGAGCCCTCAATCTACATTTGATTGTCAAACTAGTGAGACCAACACTGAGATTTTGACTGAGACTGAACCTGCAAAAGAAACAGTCAACTCAAAGCGGCGAATGCTAATGTTAAGAGATATGATCCATCTTAGGAGCAGAGAAAGTGGTCGCCCTTCTTGGCGAGTATGGAATCCTAAAATGGTTAGAACATGGTAAATGAGTATCAGTCAGTAGTGACTGCAGTACCCTTCTGGAGCTGGACTGATCTGATTCTGCCTTTCGGATAACATCTGTATAAATTTATTTCTGTTGATATTTATTTTGTATTGAAGATTGATGTAAGAATATGGTATGTTGCCTATATTTTTCATAACACTTTGACCCCCACAGCAACAGCCATGCATTATATTCATTTCTTTCAAATACTGATAATAGTGAGAAGCAGTAACTTTTGTGGCTATTGCTCTTCTTACAATCAACTTGTACAAAATTTTCAGGTAATTGAAGTCTGTATAGTTCATTTTTTCAATCTTGTGACTTCAAGCTTGTAACTGCAAACCTTTCTAGCATTTAATCCAGCAAACTAAACTTGCTGTGTGAGCATGCTTCTTGGTGGGAAACTTCCTAGTTTAGATTTTTGCAAAAAACATTTGCTCAAACATGGAGGTTATATTTTATGGTTCATTCTGAAGCGTAAAAGAACCTGTTACTCATGGAGGAGAGAACTTGGAATATTTTTTTGGCTCTAAATAGTGCCCTTGACCTTAATTTTTTAATGGGGCTCACACATTCTACTTATGTTCAAAGTTTCTCGGGATGATCAGTAACTGAGAAGAAAATGTGTAGTGTGTAGTAAAATATTTTTGAAGGGGGAGGTTGTGAAGACTAATTTTGATTAACAGGAGGGTTTGAATATATGAATCATCGAGTACAATTTAATTCAATGCTGGAAGGAATCTTAGTGGTTTGAAATCTCCCAATTTGAGGTCTGCAGTTTCTTAATAATTAAATCAGATCTCCAAAGAGGACGTTGTAGAAGTTATGCTCCACCATGCCAAGAGAACAGAGTAAAGCCCTACCTTCCCTTAAAAGGAGAATGGTTGCTAGCTGAGCCTGGAAAACCCATCTGAAACAATTATCTTATACAATGCGACTATAAAGCAGTAAATGGCTACAAAAGGAAAAATCCCCGATTTATAGGTTCATGGGCACTTATTTGGGACGAAAAAAGTTGCATACATGGATTTAGGAGCCTTTGGATCAGTGGATATTATGAAGATAACTAAAAGTTATTTCATGGACTTTTAAAGGAGGACCATGGTTTATGAAGAAATCTGGCCCTTAAGTGACGCTATGGTCACCTGCTTTCAACCCTACGAAGGATCTACCTAGGATAGTCTCCATAAAGGTGACATGTACACGTTTACCTAGTGAATACGTCTTGTCTACAAAGAATAGGGAGCACCAGAATGAAACAACATGCCATCTTAATTTACTAGATAAAAAGGGTTGCTCAACCATGCTTTGGCTCGATGTAAGTGTGGGTCTGGAAAAACCACTTCCTAATGAATACTATTGGAAATGGGTAGGATTTGAGGACATAGCATTCAGATGCAAAATATTTAATGAGTGCAGCCATTGGCAATGCTTTTCCCGACACAACATGGCTAAGAAACAAAATGATTGGCCCAAGAGAGAATCTCCACAGAGATCAGAGAAACCAAACTCCAAAGAAAAACAATAGATAACAGAGGATGCCACAACTATAGATTATGTAGTTACAAGGGGAAAGCTGCCATGGACAGACAAATCCCAGAGCTCATCGACATAATGGTTAACTTTATTTTCAGCCAAAAGAGTGGCTACAAGGTAAATAATATCTTTGCAAATTTAACAGTCCATTCTAATTCTTAAGCTTAACAAATTTAATTTCTTTGCCAATTCTTTTTGGTATATAGTTAGGAATATGATGAAGACTTAGGAACACTAGTTTATGTATGTTGTGTGTTGACCTAGGTTTGTCGCCCTTGCTGCTGTTGCTGCTCTCTTCTCCTTGCCCCTTGAGCCCAATGGTTCCTTTCTCTGTCAGGGACAAGGTTTCAAGACCTTGCTCCTTTGCTGATTGTGTTGCAGTCCTAGTGGTAAGTGATGCTGTGGCCAATTGCAAGCTGTTGAAAGAGATATATAACTTCCAAATAATTAAAAGATGGGATGATGACCCTATGGTGGGTGTTTGTTGGTACAGAAATTTGCTATCCCTAAAATCTTTGTTTAATATCATCTGTAGCCAAACGTTAGGTCATTCTTGTTGCATCCATGCCAAGTATGTTATCTTTCTTGTCAAAGTGGTTAAATCATTAAAGTGTTGGTCTATCTTCGCCTACTAATGATGTATGTAGGTTGGTCGTTACAAAGATTATAAAGGTGTGAATCATGAAGGAGCCTTCAACACTGACATTAGAAGAGAAAAGGAAGGGTGAAGTTCAAAGAAAGACTATGATGACAGATATTGGATATGAGAATTGTCTTCAAAGCATGAACTTTTCATTTCAGAGGTTTAATATTCAAGACAAATAGTTTTAGTGAATTCTAGAGATCAAACTTTTTGTTTTTAGGAAAAAAATTGCTTTCTGCTTTTCATTATGTCCTAGATCAAGGATATTAACATGAAAAGCATAACTTTATATTTTTAGAAAATTGCTTTTTTTGTTTTTCGGCGAAAAGTGGTGGATGGTAGGATCATAAAGTTACTAGAGTAGTTTCAAGCTTTGTCATTTGAAAATGGAATTAAAAAAGATGATGAATAATGAGTAATGGATTTTTTTTTAACTAAAGCTAGTGTTTGAAAATGAAAAATGAAATAAATTTGAAAGAAATTCAAAGTTTTGAGTAAATCATTTGAAAATTGGGATGTTAATGAACCAAATCCTCCACCAAAAAGCAAATGGGCATCTAAACTCAATCAAGCACCAAAATAACATTCTTTTCTTACCAAAACAAAGAAACAAAACAAAAGTAGCACCCAAGTTAGTATATGGGCCAAAGTGAGATTGATTGATGCAATCACAGATGGAGGGTCCAGGAAGGATTGTCCAATCGTTCAACTTAGAGTCAACACAGTGGAAAATAACTCAAGATATTGATCAGAAAATCTGAACCTTCATTGATTCAACATCTGAAAATCTTACATGCATCATATGCGAAATAAGTAGGGCTCACAGGCCTATTGCATGGGCATTACAACTGGCACAAGGCCTTATTACAATACCACGACCAGGCGGATCAAAATATCTAAGCTCTAATCATGAGATCTTATCTAACTCTACTCATGACTACTTTCCTATGAATTATGAACGATCTTAAATATGATTCTTCAGCTCCAATAATGGTCAGTGTCGGCCTCAAGGGATTACAAGCCCCAATGAATGATCAAGCGTGGAGGTCAGCCTTAAAACATAAAAGATAATCCTTCGCGAAATAAAATGTATTGCGAATCTCCAAGAAAGATCCCCTTGGACCCAAAATGCTTGTATGCTGTCCTATTAAGTTTCACATGCTCTAGAATAGGTTCGCACCACAATTTTGGACTAGGTTGGCCCTAAATACTCTGACTGTGAATTAACAGTGAAATTCTGAGAGTGATAACTTTTTGCAAACAAATGCAAATCTCCTAAAATTTTGGATATAATGGAAATAACCTCGTTTATATGCTATATCTTGCTCCGTGAGATGAGAAATGACGATGCGATGAAATGTTGAAATTGCTACAGATTTAAATGCAAGAAAATAAATGTTTTTTTTGGTTGATACAAGATTGCTTTGCAACCAGGGATGCTCCTGCATCAAATACTTGAGGTTGGAAGAAAAGCGAGTCCCTCACTTTTCAAGGGCTAGAGGAAAACCAAAGTGGTCCACCTCAGCTTGAGAATCCATGATGAATCCTCCTTTGGTCTGCCTTTCCACTTAACAAAATATTCTTTGTACTACTTATTCCTAGTGCTCCTTCCAATTCTGGTATCCAAAATCTGCTCAACCTCTTCTAGTGGTTGATGTGGTAACTGCTCTTTCAAATCAACTTCATTGCTACTACCACTTGATAGTCCTTCATGATACTCATAGATGTTTGCAAGATTGAAAATAGGTGATATACTAAGTGTCTCCGGTAACTCCACTTCACATGCATTTCTTGAATCAAACTTCCGAAGAACCTTACATGGTCCAAACTTCCTCATCTTCATCTTGTTGTATGTACCTACTGAAAATATTTCCTTCCTGAGATATACCATCACTTCATCTCCAAAAGAAAATTCCTTGTCTCCTTTTCTCATTTGCCTTCTCCTTATACTTACTGTTCATGTCCTCCAAGTGTTTCCGTGTTGGCATAGAGTTGTCATTAATGTCAAAAGAGCAAATCATGCAAAGGAGATTGTTGGCATGATGACAAAGGATGAATGTGAGAGCAGTGGATTTGATGGCAAATTAGGCTACGGATTCAATATGGGTTTTTCGAGAGCATTCCAGTGATATGTTTTGTAGATGTAGTAGTTGATGAACTCTCGGGTGATATTAGGGTTTACAGAAAAACCCTAATAGGTTTATAGTCATGGCGTCATGAATAGAAATTCTATTTTATTGTTGACTGTGTATCGGTGGTTGCAGGTCACATAAGTTACAACTTATGTCTTTGAAGTCATGGGTATGACTGACCCTTCGCCTTATGTTTATCGGCCCAACAAATATTCAACTATAACATTTCCAAAGTTGCAGGATTCCAAGTTTTTCTAACTTAAGTCACGGGGTTCTAGAGTTTCATAACCTTTCGACTTAGCGACTTAGTGTTGTCGGTAAGTCGCAAGTTTTCAGAATTTCATAACCTCCAACAAGAGGTTCTGAAGTTCAGGTTCGTAGCGACTTTGCGATGTTGCTCAATCAACAGTGGAGATTAATCCACAATGGATAAATGATGACCATTGATGTTTGGTGGGACCTACAAAGGCGACATATGAAGTTAGTGGAAGGTGATGTCACATTAACAGGTGACGTCAGAGGTGTAAACGAGGCAATTGCTCGCATACCCCGCTGAGAATTTAGTGGGACCCGATCAAGACCCGCAGGGCTAGCAGGGAATAGTGAAGATTGATCGATGGAGATCTGACGGTGCTTGCTGCAGAGTCTGGTGGGACCAAACTAAGTGAATGATGACGATAGTGGATTGTGACGAAGGCTGACAGATGGCGAAGAGCGATTGCTCAATATGCTAATTTGCATCATTGTTGCGAATTAGGTGGCGATGACATGGAGGACAGATGGACATTGGAGGGACCATAGTAGGTGTCTCTTCAACAGAGTGATATGATAGATCGACGATGAAGATTTGAATGACTGCTTATCCGACGATCAAGTTTAAAGACATGACAGTGGACGAGGATCGCAAGATCAAGGCATAAAAGGAGAAGATCGATCGCTAGAATTCAAAAGCAGAGATCTAAAACGACTACGACAGTGTGAACGAGGGTTTGGACTGCAAACCGACATGGAGGAATAAATTAATTGGTCCAATTGCACCAATAACCAATGTAAATGAAGATTTGATCTTCAAGGCGGTGGAATAGATTGCAGAGGTGATCGAGATCAAATGGATAGGAGAATGCGTTTAACATATATCAAATTCTTGAGTTCGACAGAGAGCTAATTTGGGAAAATTCTTTGTAACAAAATAAATGCTGGGCGGCTCAATGCAAGATATGGCCATATCTGATAAACCCTATTAGATGTCTTAACGATGAGTTGGAAAATGGTGTGTGGCTCAAGGTAAAGGTAGCTTGATGGTGAAATAGCAAGCGAAGGAAACCCTAGCAGAAGGTTTTGAGATGATCTGAACAAGTGTGTGAATCTCGAGGCAGAGATTACAAATCAGTTGAAAGAATAAAAAGAAGACAATCACAAAATTGTTTGTGTGTGGTATCTACAAGAAGTGGAAGGAGAGAGAGAGAGAGCTACGAGTGCAGATAGTGAATGCACACATGTGTGTAACCTAGACACAACACAAATTATCATCTAGGTTTTGCATTCAAGGGAGTGTTGCTAAGAGTGTAGCTTCAACAACAGTAGTGTAAGTTGCAAGGTGTGCAACAATTCATTGAATGTAATGGTGCATTTTCAAGTTGAGTAGAACCGAATTGTATGCATATATGAACTTGTAATTCTCTTGAGGTTGTAACCTCATTGAATTGAGTTGTAGTTCAAATTAGGTGATTGTACTCTCCTTGGAGTTGTAGCTCCTAAAATAGGGTGTAGTAGCATCCTTGAAGTTGTAGCTTCTAAATTAGGGAGTTGAAGCTTCCTTGGGTTGTATCCCTAAAACATTGTATAAGAGATTTCATTTGTGACGCTGGATTTGAGCAGTAGCCTCAAGTAGCTTTTGTCTCTGTGGTTTTTTCCCATCTTGAGTTTTCCATGTATATCTGGTGTTATGAGTTGTTTCATGTGCACATGATTGTTATATTGGTTTATTTTTAATTTGCACATCTAGGTTGTAAGGTTGAAACTGCAAATAGGTTTTCAAGTCTAAAAGTGTTAATATCTACTGATTCACCCCCCTCTCAGTAGATCATTGTGTTCTAACATTCTGGACTTGATTATGCAATGTTTCCATGAATCCTGCAAACTCTTCTGCTTCTGCACTCTTTTATTCTCCTTGTTGATGTCTCTTACCTCTACAACTCCTCTGGGATGAACTCCTATCACAATCTCAAATGGTGTTTTCTTTGTACTCTGGTTTATTGAATTATTGTATGAAAACTCTGCTTGCAGTAGAATTATGTCTCAATTCCCCGCCTTGTCTCCAACCTAACATCTTAATAGGTTACCCAAACTTTTCTTTACTACCTCTGTTTGTCCATTTGTCTGTGGGTGATATCTAAATTGAACTTCAAGTCTACCTTCATCTTCTTCTACAATGTCCTCCAAAAGTATCCAATGAACTTGGTATCCCTGTCTGAAACTACACTCTTAGGTAATCCATGCAATCTCACAATCTCCTTGAAAAATAGGTTAGCAACATGCACAAGATCGTTAGTCTTCTTTCAAGGAGTGAAATGTGCCATCTTAGAAAATCTGTCCACTATTGCCATTATAGAATCATGCCCTCTTTGTGTTCTTGGTAATCCCAATATGAAATCCATGCTTATATCTTCCCAAGGTCTCTCTAATACTGTCAAAGGTTTGTACAATCCAGTATTCTGATTACTCCCTTTTCCTACTTGACAAATTTTGCAACTTTGAACATACTTCCTAACATCCTTATATATCTGCAGCCAAAAATAATGTTCACTCACCAAAGCTACTATCTTATCAACTCCAAAATGTCCTGCTAATCCCCCACTATGTTTCTTGATCAGATTCTCCCTCATTGAACTCTTTAGAATGCACAATTAGTTTCCCTTGAACAACATATCCTCTTGAATGAAGTAATCCAACCATTGACTTGGGTCTGTTACTACTGGTTTCTTACATGCTTGTCATGCTTTAGCAAAATCTGAATCATCCTCATACATGTGTTTCAATTCTTCAAAACCCAATACTTCTATTCTCATCTCTATCAGTAAATTCCTTTTACTCAATGTGTCTGCAACTTTGTTTGACTTGCCACTCTTATACTTCAACACAAATGTATAACTCTACAAGAATTCAACCCATCTCATGTCTCTGGTTCAACTTTCCCTGTCTGTTCAAATACTACAAAACTTGATGATCAGTATACAACACAAAATCCTTAAGCAACAAATAGTGTCTCCATTTCTTCAAGGCTTGAATAATGGCATATAATTCCTGAATAAACTGAATATCTTCTTCTGACATCATTAAACTTCTCACTAAAATAAGCTATTGATCTTCCTTCTTGGCTCAACATTGCTCCTATTGCATTCCCACTTGCATCACAAGATCAACTTGAAATACCTTGTCAAAATTAGGCAATGCTAACACTAGTTGCTATGTCACTTTTTGCTTCAACAATTCAAAGCTTCTTTGGGCTTCAAACATCCACTTAAAGTCTTTCCTATCTCCTCTCATTGTTTCAATCATAGGTGTGCAAATGCTACTAAAGCTTCTAATAAACTTCCAGTAAAAACTTGCTAAGCCATGGCATGATCTTACCTCTCCAATGTTTACCAATGTAGGCCACTCAACAATTGCTCTAACATTCTCAGGGTCCATCTTTAATCCTTCAGCAGAAATAACAAAACCCAAGTATACCAACTTTGTCTTCATAAAGCTACACTTCTTGACATTAATCAACAACTTCTCTTCTCTCAACTTTTGTAATACTTGTCTGATGTGCCAAAAATGTTCTTCTCTAGTCTTACTAAAAATTAGAATATCATCCAAATAGATAATAACAATCTTACACAAGAATTTCTTCAATACTTCATTCATCAACCTCATGAAAGTGCTAGGCGCATTAGTCAATCCAAAATGCATCACTAACCATTCATACAATCCCTTATTAGTCTTGAATGTAGTCTTCCATTCATCTCCTTCTCTGAATCTGATGTGGTGATATCCACTCTTGAGATCAATCTTTATGAAATACTTTGCTCCACTCAAACAAACCATAATGTCATCCATCCTTGGCAATGGGAATCTATATTTGACGATAATCCTATTGATTGCTCTTGAATCTATACACATTCTCCACTCTCCATTTTTCTTTGGCACCAATACATGTACCACACATGGGCTCAAGCTCTCTCAAATCAATCATTTCTTCAATAACTCTTGTATTTGTCTGTTCAATTCTGCATTATCTGCTGGTGTCATTCTATGTGCTGCCTTATTAGGAAAACTTGCTCTAGGTATTAGATCTATATGATGACTGATTCTCCAAACTGGCAGTAATCCATTTGGTACATTTTCTAATATGATGTCTTCATACTCTGTCAACATTTATGCTACCTCTTCATTCTCTGTGGTATAATTCTCTTCTTTGTATTGCCACTCTTCTTTGGAATCAATGCAAAACACATGTTTTCATGTCTCAATCCATCCAAAAACTTTCTTCCATCTACCAAACATAGTTTGGCAGTGCTACAAAATTCACTTTTGTCTTTTTCCTCCAAAGGTATCAATTTAATTCTCTTGCCATTTGAACTCACAGTATAGGTATTCCTTTTTCCATCATGAATTGCTTTCCTCTCATATTTCCATGGTCTTCTTAACAGTAAATGACATGCATCCATAGGCATAATATCACACAATACTTCATCCTTATACAACCCTATATGGAATTTCACCAAACATTGCTCATTTACCACTATTTTATGCTCATCTTGAATCCATGCTATCCTATAGGGGTTTGGATGTTTCAGTCTCTTCAAATTCAACTTAGTTACCATCTCTTCTGAAACTAGATTATTAGTGCTACCACTATCAATGATAACTTTACAGACATTTCCTCTGGACTTACATCTTGTTCTGAACAAACTCTTTCTTTGCAATGGTTCCTCAATTACTTCCTCATGCATCATAGCTCTCCTCATTACTAGCGATTCGTCTTTCTTTGGCTTCCCAACTAAATTAGGGGATTCAACAAGTTCCTCATCCACATAAGCTTCTCTTTCGATATGCTCAGTTCTCTTACCGGTACTTCCTTGATGGCATTCAAATGCTCTATGTCCTCCACCTCCACACTTGAAATAGGTTCCTCTGAATGGTCTCTTCTTAAATCTTCCTTCATCTCTCCTATATCCACCATTGTAGAATGAATTATGACCTCCTTTCTCACTACAGTGGAAATTTCTATCTTCTCTCCCTTTGTGGTATGAATCACAATCCTTTTTTTAACTGCAAAAGGGTTTCCCATTTTTGCTCTGCATAAGGTCTTCTTTCTCCGGATTGTGGTCCACTTTTCTGAAATCTTCCTCTTTCCCTTCTCTGCCTTTGTTCAAACTTCTTGTTCAAATTTTTCTCCACTTACAATGCAAATTGGTATGCTTCTTCAACTGATGTCATCTTCACCAGGCTCAATTCTTCTTGGATGTTTGTTCTCAATCCATTGATGTACCTCACCACCTTTTCTTTTCTTGCTTCACTATGTCCAACCCTAATGATCATTGTAAAATTCTTCAGTATACTCTTTCACAGATCTCTCCTTTTGCCTCAGGTTTTGCAATATTTTCAACAATTCAAACTCATAATCAACATGTATAAATTGGTTCTTCAATTTTGTCACCATTCTATCCCATTTTATGATTTTCTCCTTTCCTCTCCTATTTCTATCCAATTGAACTTCTTTCCACCATATAGCAACATGTCCTTTCAACTTTGTTTTTGCAAATCTCACTCTCTCCGAATCTTCAATGTCTTCATATTCAAAGTATTCTTCTATATCATTGATCCAACCAATCAATTCCTCAAGGTTTAAATTTCCCACGTAATTTTGAATTTCAATACTAGGTCCTTTACCAAAATTTGAAATTGCCTTCAACATCTTCACTTGATCTGATTCTTCTTCTTCATCTAGGGCTTCTTCATTTTGATTCGCAACATGATCTAACTCATCATCAATTTCATCCTCATGTCTAGGGTTTAAACCTTGCTTTCTATCTTCTTCTACTCCGTCCAATCAGACTCGCATTGCTCTCATCATCTCTAAAATCTCATCTATTTTTTCAGCGACATTTTCCATAGCAGGCACTTTCCTAGGCGACATCTCTCTCCTTGGACCTGGTGCAATTGTCTCAATTCAATGATCTAGCTACAAGGGTTTCAACTATCTCACAGTCGACGATCGGTTGAAAACACATGCAGTTTGCCTCAACTCGATGATCTATTCACCACAAGCAATGCCTTCAGGACTCACAAACTTGCTATGATACCACTTGATGCAATCACAGATGGAGGGTCCAAGAAGTACTGTCCAACTTGTTGGCCCCACGATTGTTGTTGCACCAAAAGGTCGACCTATTAATGCTCAATACAACCACTAGAGTTAACAGATCCACGGGAGGCGGTTAGTCCATGTCACGAATCCCGAGGGGAGCGCTGACCATCTACCAACAATCTCCCCCTCAGTGTTACCTGAGGGGATTCAAACCTGACACCTTTGACTCTGATACCAATTGTTGGCCCCATGGCTGTCGTTGCACCAAAAGGTCGACTTGTTAATACTTGATACAACCAACAGAGTTAACGGATCCATGGGAGGTGGTTAGTCCATGCCACGAATCCCGTGGGGAGCGTTGACCATTTGCCAACACAACCGTGCAACTTAGAGTCAACATAGCGAAAAATAACTCAAGATATTGATAAAAAAATATGAACCTTCATTGATTCAACAACTACAAATCTTACATGCATCATATGTGAAATAATTAGGGCTCACAGACCTGCTGCATAGGCATTGCAACATTACAAATGGCACAAGGCCTTATTACAATCCCACGACTGGGTAGATCGAATATCTAAGCTCTAATCATAAAATCCTATCTAACTCTATTCATGACTATTTTCCCATGAATTATGAATGATCTTAAATATGATTTTCTAGCTCCAATAATGGTCTGCGATGGCCTCAAGGGATTAATGATCAAGCGTGGAGGTCGGCCTTAAAACATGAAAGATGATTACTCCTTTGTGAAATGAAATGTATTGTAGATCTCCAAGAAAGATACCCTTGGACCTAAAGTGCTTGTATGATGTCCCATTAAGCTCCACACGCTCTAGAATAGGTCCAAACTACAATTTTGGACCGGGTCGGCCCCAAATGCTCTAATGTGAGGGTGAACCCACAATAGTGGTTTACACTTCTTGGCCAAATTGGACATTGAAATGAACATTTTAAACTTTTTCTTCACTTTCAGACACCTATAGTTGTTAAACCATGAGAAATTTGAAGATGATGCAAACTAGTGATTTGTGACATTTTGTAGATTCTAAATATATATTTTTAAAAAATTTGGAATTAAATTGCATTTTTTTTTCCATCTCCTTTGAAAACTAGTTTTTAACAATAAACACCATTTTTAAAGAGTGATGTTCACCACATACAACATAAATTTGTTCTATGAAAGAAAAAATTCTATTTTTTTCGATTTTATATTTGTAACTATGATATCTAGCACGATCATTTGGTTTCATAGTGTTTTATTGAATATTTTTTTCTTAATTAAGTTTTGAAGTCAAACTAATTATAATTTAGACATAGGCGGACCGTATACAAAACTTTTTTTGTATGTATCGAAATTCAATTAATTTTTTTGTCGGATCAAGGATATCAATACCTAGCATAGACATATATATTTTTTAATAATCGACCATTTTTCCACATGTATAGAACATAGACCTTGATTTTTGGTGAAAAACCTATATTCACAAGAAATAAAAAATAAATATAATAATCAAATTAAATATATTTAAAATTATACTTTTTGGGAAGATTATAATAAGGAATACATACAAAAATTAAATTTTAAATGAATTCTTTTGATCCCCAAAAGGTAAATCAAAAGTGGTTTTTTATTAGCATTTTGATAGGTGTCAAGGAGACTCTGTTATAGGTATGGTTTAAGACTAGTGGGTTTCTATGCAAAGTGATTTGATCTAAGGTGGTTTGATCAAACCCTCTTCAATTGGAATCCTTTAAATGAAACTTTTCAAGGCTTAAATCATTATATTTTCTAAAACTATGTGATTTCAACAAAAATCAAGATGTCCTAAAAAGTGTAAACCACTATTGTGGGATCACCCATGAATTAACAATGAAATTTTGAGTGCGATAACTTTCTGCAAACAATTGCAAATCTCTTGAAATTTGGATATGATGTAGATAACCTTGTTTAGATGCTATATCCTGCTCCACGAGCTGAGAAATGGTAATGTAGTGAAATGCAAAATGAAATGATGAAACTGCTACAAACTAAAATGCAAGAAATGAAATGTTTTTTTGGTTGATATAGGATTGCTTTGCAACTAGGGATGCTCCTGCATCATTGATACCAAATAAAACAAAATAAAAGAAAAAGTGATGAATATGAGGTATTTATTCAAATTGATAGCAAGGAAATTGGGGTGTCACAGACAAAGGTTCTGAGCCCCAAGAACTTCCTGAGTGTTGTAGTTTATACCCTAGGCTTAGTTAAATAAACGAAGCAATGGTTTGACTCAGACAAAATATCAACTAGTTAACCATAAATAATAGAACACTATATAACACCATATAGATAGAATTCCGGTATCAATATATTATTAATATCAAGTACATTCTTATATCCTTATATCTCTCTTTTACATCATATATCATCTATCTTCCCTTACACTAGATACATATTCTTTTGTATTCTTACCTAATTTATTTCTTATCTTTTTTATTATATCCATCTCTCTTTGTCATACATATTTTTCCCTCTACAAGTGATGGTACATGACCCATTTATCCTATCCCTACCATAGATGGTGTCTCTTCAATCTTAGGCTCCATAGGCTCTTTGCGTTAAGATGTGGTAGGATTTACTTGACTATGTCTGAACTGTTGTACTTTCTTGCCAACATCATCCCCTCTTTCAAAATATTGGTTTGTCCTCAAGTCAACTCTACTCAGGATTAGAATGATAGTTTTTAAGACACACTCCATTTACGAAGTATTGTAATATTGTGCCATCTGATGTCCTTAATTGTATTGTTCCTGATTCAAGAATGTTGTTAATTTGATAAGGGCCTATCCATCCGACTTTTGGTTTGCCTTGCTTCTTGAATTTTCTATTATAGAGTAAGACCATGTCATCGACTTTGAATTGTTTGGATTGGATGCTTCAGTCATGCCATGCTTTTTGTCTTAGTCTTTCTATCTATAGGTGTTGTGCTGCTAGTTGTCTTGCTTCATCTAATTGATCTAGTTCTTCTAGTTGATGTTTGATGGATTCTTCATCAGTGAGTCCTAAGGCCAGTGCTCTGTCGAGGTTATGGATGATGAAATTTAGAGTTAGGTTGACCTCTATCCCATACAAGAGATCAAAAGGAGTGTGCTTGGTAGATTATTTATATGTAGTGTGGTATGCCTAGAGTACCACATGAATTTTAATGTCCTAGTCTGTCCTGTTTGCATCACACATCTTTGTCAGAGTGGTTCCAATTATCTTATTCAATGCTTCACTTGCCCCATTTTCTTATGGACGGTATGGTGTGCTACAGTTATTGGTGATCATGAAATCAGCTAGTAATTCCTTTATTATCTTGTTGAGAAAGTGTTTTCCTCGATCGTTGGTTATGCTCAATGGACAACCAAATAGGGTAATTATATTATGGTAGAGAAATCTAACTGTAGTATATGCGGTTCAATCTATTGTCGGTTTAGCTTTGACCCATTTAGTTAAGTAGTCTATATCGGTAATAATTAATCTAGTCTTGGAAAGTTTTGTCGGAGAGTCTAATTGACATATTCTTTTTTTCTAAAAAATGATGGGCGGGAGCGATTTTTTGAACGATGGTGCTGGGCGGGAGCCAATGGGCTTTTCTCCTTCAATCTCTACTGCAAATGTCAATGGGGCTCTACAGGGGTTTGTCCTCTTTTCTCCAATCTTTAAAGTGCACTCTAGTGTGGCATGTGGCGCTAAGGTTGACGCAACTGGGTGGGGTTTGTATGGATGCGACGACACTGCTCATTTTGCATTTGGGGTCAACCCTCCTGGGTGGTCACTAGATGTGGTTGAGGTTGCGAATAATGTTGTGAAGGATGCTATTCTATCTAGTGATGTTGCACGAGTTGAGGGCTCTATCCCTAATTTTTTTGTGCGCAAGATTGTCCCTCCTACTCTGCTTGTTGGGGGTTCTTCGAGCCGGGTGAAGTCTTTCTACGAAGCTGCTAAAGGGGGTGCTCGACCTCCTACTCAATCTCAAGTTCATCCTCTACCCTGTGCTAGGGATTCCCCTGTTGTGGTACGTGGACTTGAAGTAGATGAGAATGAGGATTACTATTTGAAGTAGGGGGTGGTCTGCAGGTTTAATGGCCTGTGGCCCTCCCTTCCTGATCTTCATAACTGGGTTTCCACCTCCTGGAAGCTAGTGGTCTCTGGGTAGATTGAGCTCTATCCCAATGCTAGGGGTTTCTTTTTAGCAACCTTTGCCTCCTCCGTGGAGCGAGATTGTGTGCTGGACAGGGGGTGGATGTGGGGGATTTATTCTTTGTCCATCTGACCTTGGCCTCGATCTTTCAATCCCCTCATGGAGCCGTTGAACACCAGACCTGTTTGGGTCCGTCTACCGAATCTCCCTCTCTAGTTTTGGGAGGATTCATGTTATGAAGCTATTGGAAACTCCATTGGATGCTTTTTAATGTTGGAATCTACGACTCAAGAGCTTGGGAATACTATGGTAGCGTGTATATTAGTTGATTTGGACATCTCCAAACCTCGCCATGGTGATATAGTCTTATTGGTGGAGGAAAAACCTTGGAAGCAACTCTTGGACTGTGAGGGTCTCCCCTTTTAGTGTCGAAGATGCTTCTCTGTGGGTCATTTGGCCTCTACTTTCCCACAAGCCCATTGCAAGGGTGCTACTACTTGGTGGAAGGATGCTCTCTCAGATCACCTCACGATGGGTTCTCCTCCTTCAGAAGTTTCTTCTGCGGAGGATGATCCTATTATTTCTTCTCGGGAACCTGTGTCTGCTCCTCTTCCGGTTCTTTCCGTGGAGCTATTGTTGGCTTGATCTATTGACGTTGTTCTGTTTGAGCCTGCCCAAACGTTGTTGATTGCCTCTGATGGTCCTTTGTTCAATCTTGTTTCCTCCCCTGTGTTGTCGTCTCCCCCACTATGTGGTGGCTCTTTTCCCTTGGTGGCTTTGGTTGATCCGCTTCTCTCGCCTTGCTCGATGGACTTGGACTCTTAGTCTTCCTGGTCTGTTGTGCTGAGAAAGAATAAGGGACTCCCTCAATCTGTTGCATCTTTGTGGCCTAGGGTTAAGGGAGTCAGATTGGTCCCCTCAGATTTTGGGGTTGTCTAGTCCTAGTTTATGTTTCGATGACTATCTGTTAGCTGTTTCTGTGTGTAGTCTGTCCTCTTTTCCTAGTTCATTCCTGGTTTGAACTAGCTTCTTTTTTGGCCCTTTGGGCTTTCTGTGTAAAGGGTACAACACCCTGTAAATGTTGCTTATCTTATAAAAAACAATTGACACATTCTTTCTTGTATCACTAGTTTGTTTAGTAGGAATTTTAAGGGCTCATGGTCAATGCAAAATGTGAATGGTGTGGATAGGAGATAGTGGCAAAATTTGTGTAATGCATAGACAATGGATAAGGCCTCTCATTTAGTGGTAGTGTAAGTTATCTCGGCCTGAGAAAGTTTGTAGTTGGCAAAAGCAAATGGGTGATCTTTATTTTTGTGTGGTTAGGAAAGGACATGAAACAATACTGACCAATTTGAAAATATAAGGATAGGAGCTTCTTCTATTTTTTGTTTCAAGGTGTCAAATGATTGATGGCATTGATTGATCCAAGTAATAGATTTATTAGTTCTCTTCTTGATGAGTTCTTCTAAAGGCGCTGCTAGAGTGGCATATCCTTTGATAAATATTTTGTGATACCTAGTATATAGCCTAAAAATGTCTTAACCTCCAGTGTTGTTTTAGGTGGTGGTAGTGCCAGAATCAAGGTAATCTTCATTGGATCTACAATTAGCCCCTCTTTACATATTATGTGTCCTAGTAATGTGCCAAAAGGTACTGCAAAAATATATTTCTTGATATTCAAGGATATTTGCATAGTTATACATTTTTCTAGCATGGTTCAAAGTGATTGAATGCAGTTCTTAACTAAACCATAGAATGTCCAATCATCTAGATATACTTCTAGGAAGTCATGGATAAACTCCTCAAATGTATTCACCATAATTTTGCTAAAGATTGTAGGTGCATTTTTCAATCCAAAGGGCATTATTGTATACATGAATGATCCCCACTCTATGGTGAATGTTGTTTTAGGCTGATCTTCTTCCTTAATTTGGACTTGGTGGTATTCGGGAAACCCATCGGTGAATGAATACATCTCTCCCTGTGAAAAATTCCAATATTTCCTCAGTGAAGGGAGTAGTAAAGAGATCATGAATACATGCTTTGTTAAGTTCCCAAAAATCTACACATCCAAATTTCTCTTGTATTTTTAATTTGTATTACCATGGGGCTAATCCATTTAAAATATTCCACTAGTTTGACAATCCCTGTCACCAACATTTTATCTAATTATCTTTTGACTCTTTTCTTCATGTTGGGGTTAAGGCAGTAAGGCCTTTTCTGGTGTGGTTTGGTTCCCTCTTTTAGCTATATTTTCGTGACTCCTACTTCTTTTATGCCTTTCATTTTTGTGAATGTTTGAGGAAATAGTTCCTCGTATTCAAACAATAATTCAATTATTGATGCCACAACTAGTTCTTCCCAATAATTGCCAAATTTTTCCATTTTAGGATTATCCCTGAAGGCTATATTCTCTTATATTAACTTAAGTGGTTGATTATAATAATGATATTTAGAATCCTTTTTTAGTTGTAGTTCTCATTCTCCTTTCACAGTGATCTCAATTTTTGGGTCCGATTCTTCTTTATTCTTTTGTACTTTATAACATTTGCTTTTGACCAGTTGTGATTGTTTGTCCATCTATTCAACTAGCTTCTAGATGAGCTAGTGGATTTTGTAGTTGTTGAGAATGGGTATATTTTAGAACTGGTTTGAAGATAATTTCATTAATTTTTTCTAGTGCAATACATATTTGTTCATTTTGTCCCAAAATGAGAATGTGTGTATAAAATCTTATTGAAGTTCTCCCCAATTTTTAGCTTATGCTCTTCTTTCTTGATTAATATACCAAGTTTGTACTATCAGTGTTAGGGTCCAATTAAATAGTTGAATATAGAGGTGGTGGTCATATTCCCTATCTCCTTTCTAGGTGGTGATGCAAATTTGAATGTGATCCTCTAGGGTATTTAGTCCATATTTAGGGATTAGGGTGTATTCTCCCTCTTCTTGCATGAATTGTACCTTGATTAAAATTTAGAAGGCATGCCATGTGGGAATAGTAAACATGTGTGTATGCCACCAACAAGTGACATTACAGACCAGGGTATCCTTAAGGGACACCATCCTTATTGACTCATTTTAAAATGTTTTCTCCATTTCCAATATATAGTCCTTTAAATCTCCCATTCTTGAAAACCTTTGGTAGTTTATAATTCATTATTTCTAGATTTTGATTGTGTTTAAGTTTTTTCATCAACGTTTCAGATCACACTCAGTGATCCATCATCAGGATGATAGAGATCATAAGGAGATGAAAGATGGTAAGATGCAAATACAATTTGCTTAAAAAGAAGAGGGGGAGAAGTTGAGGGGATAGGACACAAAAACCAAGAAAAGAGAAATAAGCAACAAAAAGTTGATAGAAAAAAATGCATAAGGAGAGGATGAGAATAAGAGAGAAAATAAATTTAAAACATAATTATAAAAAACTAGATATGAAAGAAAAGAATTGAAAAGTAAAGAAAGGAAGGAACAACAAATATATAAGACTATATATAAATAATGATTATATAGTATACATGTGTATACTATATAATTAATACAACAATACAATTTATTGACACTACAAACATAAGGAAGAAAAAAAAAATGAAAAAGGGGCAAAAAAAACTTTGTAAAAAGATAGAAAGAGAAAGGGTCAACGTTTTTTGATTAACATTAAAAAATATGGAAATTAATAGAGAAACCAAAAAATGATACAAATAAATAATAATATTATAAGAAGCAAAGAACAAGACAAAATAAAGAAACACAAGAGAAGAAGGAGAATACAAAACAATAAAAATAGAGATACAAATATAAAGGCCACAAGATTAAATGATGGAACAAAATAGAGAAAAAACTAGAATACTAAGATAAGATACCATTAATATTATAAAAAAAAAATGCTAGATTAAATAAATAAAGAGACAAAAGAAATAAAATAAGCCCCATAAGAAAAACCAAGACAATAAAAATTAGAGGAGCAAAATTATATAAATATTAAAAAGCAAAAAACAAGATATAGAAAAAGAAAAGAGAAGAATTAAAATAAGCCACAAAAGATAAAACACAACTAAAAAACATTAAAAATAAGAGAGATAAACTACAAATCAACACTCAAAGACCTAAAAAATAATAACCAACAAATACCCAAAATAAAGAAAAATCAAAAGAGGAAAGAACCAAAAAATAACGGAATAAAATTAAGAAGAAACGAATAACACAAAGAGGAAGAAAAAGAGTAAATTAAATCAATTAAAAAGAGACGATAAATAAGATTGAAAGCAAAATTACAAATGAAAGTAACGAGAAATCAAAAGAGGAAAGAAGCAAAAAACAATAAGATAAAATTAAGAAGAAATGATAAACCCAAAAAGGAAGAAAAAGAGAAAATTAAATCAATTAAAAAGAGATGATTAAGAAGATTGAAAGCCAAGTTACAAATGAAAGAAAAAGAGAAAAAAAAAAGACAACAAAAATCAAGAAAAACTCCAAGGGAAGGGATGAAAAACTTAATAAAGAAAATTTCACCCAAAGAGTCAAAAAACGAGGGGAGGGGGGGAGGGTGGCTAACAAAACGAACAGAGAGCTAAGAAAGGAAGGGGAGGAAGAGAAGAAAGCCTTGAGACAGAGCGAAAAAAGAAAGAGGGGGAGCGGAAGAGAAGCAAGGCGAGAAGGGAGGAAGGGGAAGAAGAAAGGATTAGGGACGGGGGTAACGGTGGTTTTGTAGGTTCAAAAGAAGAGGATGCCAGGTGAGGCTTAAATTCAAACCTTCACCACGATTGAGGTTGGTGGGATGATTGATGATTCCTATGGCTTCCTTTAGCTTCCTCTTAAAGAAGTTATCTTCTTTGAACAAAAATTGAGTACTTTCTAAGCAAATGTGATGCTTAGTTGAAGAGGAGTGTTTGGCTAGGGCGGATTTGAGAACACACTCATGTTTGATGTCAACACCATGCTCTCTAATTTTGGTGTTGAACGAGCGACCCGTTTCCCCTATATAAGGAATACCGCAAGAGCAGACAACCTTGTAGACACCTTAATCAAGTAAGGTATCTCTGGGGTCTTTAAGAGGGGGGACACAATTTTTTAAGGTGGAGAAGGGTTTGAAAGCACAACGAAGGCCTTTCTTAAGGAGGATTTTGGAGATTTTGTGAGAGATGCCTTCAACAAAATGTAAAGAAGCAATGGGGAGAGACAAGGGTTGGGATGAATTAGATTTGGGTTTGGAGAGGAGGCTTGGTTTGGAATGTCGGAGCGCTCTTGAAATTTGCTTGTTGGTATACCCGTTTAACCTGAAGACACAATGTAGATAGTCCAACTCTTCATCTAAGTGGCCTTCATCACAAATTCGGTAAGCTCTTGTGGCAAGGGTTTTTAAGATCCCAAATTTTTGGCTGGGGTGGTGATGGAAAGAGGAAGAAGGTACAAATCTGTATGGGTTGCTTTGCGGTAAACCTGATGTCCAAGGGATCTGTTAGATTTTTTGAGGAGAAAAACATCAAGGAAATGTAATTGGTTATTAGATTCAAGCTCCTTGGTAAAGGAGATGCAAGGTGAAATGTTGTTGAGGTGAGCATGAAATTCCTCTAATTTGTCAATGCCATGAGCCCAACAAACATTGGTGTCATCCACATACCTCTTCCACCACCTTGGCTTAAGGGGGAAGGACGTGAGTACACTAGGGAAGGACACGAGGGCAAGGGTTTTTAATGTTGCCCTCATGTCCGAAATTCCCCCTTAAGCCAAGGTGGTAGAACAAGTATGTGGATGACACCAATGTTTGTTGGGCTCATGGCATTGAAAAATTAGAGGAATTTCATGCTCACCTCAACAACATTGCACCTTGCATCTCCTTTACCAAGGAACTTGAATCTAATAACCAATTACCTTTCCTTGATGTTTTTCTCCTCAAAAAATCTGACGGATCTCTTGGATGTCAAGTTTACTGCAAAGCACCCATATTTGTACCTTCTCCTCTTCATCACCACCCATAAATTTGGGATGATCTTACCGCCACGAGACCAAATTGTGTGATGAGACCACTTAGACCAAGAGTTGGACCGTCTACGTTGTGTCTTCAGGTAAACAGGTATACCAACAATTTTGAATGCTCTGGCGAAACCAGCAAATCAAACAAATCTATTCATCAATATCTCTCCCATTCTTCTTTGCCTTTGTTGAGGCATCTCACAAAATCAATCCTCGCTTGAGCCTTCGTGTGCTTCAAACCCTTCACTAAAAATTTTTATATTGCCGTGTCCCCTCTTAAGGGCTCTACAACGAGGACAATACGCTGACTTCATTCAACAGGAATTAGAGCATGATGCATTCACATCAAACATGTCATGATGTTCTCAGGCATGGTATTTCTCTCCTCATTCACTCCCTTTCAGCAAGCATCACATTGTAGAAAAGCTGGCAGAGCTTGTTCGAGAGACAGCTTCTTTGGGGAAGCTAAAGAAGCCGCCAGGAAATCTCAATCCGCCCTGCGATGAGATTTTCGATTTGAAGCATGAACATCTGCTATTTTTGACCTCTGGCTGGTTACCAGATCATCCTTCTTCTTCCTTTCTCAACGCTCTTCATTTCCCGATCTTTCTTTGAACCTTTCGAACTGCTTGCTTCGCTTTGCCCAGCTTTCTTTGTTCCGTGCGTACCTCCTGTTATTTCTTTTCGGAGTGCAATTTCTTTTATTAAGCTGATAATCTCGCCAGACACGCTTTTGTTGACCTTCATTTTCTCTTTTCTTTCTTTGCAACGGCTTTCAAACTTCTTATTATTCTCTTCTTTTTGATTGATTTAATTTTCTTTCTTTGCTGAGTTCCTTAATAATTTCAATAACGAATTTTAATCTTCGACCCCTTTGACTTCTTTCACTTTTTCTCTTGTACCCCCTTTCATTTTCTTAATTGTTGTCTTCTTTTCATTCAATCTTATTTTATAAAGATGCTCTTGAACCGATTTAGTTTGTTTTCAATTTCTTTCTTTATTATTAAGATTTCTTTAATTTTGATCTGTTGAATGGCACTCACCTCTTTTGTTACAACATTTTAATTGATTGCCAGTGTACCCCGGGTCTTCCAGTCGACGATTTCTTTATCTTCTTGACACAATTTTTTGGTGTGTTTTATCTTTTTATTATTATTTCTCTTTATTCTTGTTTTTTAACTCTTTAATATTTATGCTAATTTACCTCTAATTTTATTGCTCTTAATTTTTCAACCACGAAACTTTATTTTTGTATTTTTATACTCTTTTCTTTGTTCGCATTTTTATTATTGGTATCTTATCTTGGCTATTCTATTTTTTTCTCTATTTTGTTGTCATTTTTAATCTTTATTGACATTGTATCTCCCGATTTTCTCGGTGGCTATGTGATATTTCTTTATTTTGTCTTGTTCTTTCTTCTTATTTATTATTATTTATTTAACATCATTTTATTTCTCTATTAATTTCCATAAGCAAAATCAAGTTGATCATTTTGATTTCTTTCTTGATCTTCTTTACAAAGTTTTGCCCTTTCATTTTATTTTTCTTCCTTATGTTTAGTGATCAATAAATTATTGTTATTGATTATTATAATATAATCATTATTTATATATAGTCTTATATATTTGTTGTTCCTTCCTTTCTTTACTTTTCAATTCTTTTCTTTCATATCTAGTTTTTTATAATTATGTTTTAAATTTATTTTATTTATTTTCTCTCTTATTCTCTTCCTCTCATTATGCATTTTTTTTCTATCAACTTTTTGTTGCTTATTTCTCTCTTCTTGATTTTTGTGTCCTATCCCCTCAACTTCTCCCCCTTTTCTTTTTAAGCAAATTGGATCTGCATCTTACCATCTTTCATCTCCTTATGGTCTCTATCATCTTGATGATGGATCACTGAATACAATCTGAAATGTTGATGAAAAAACTCAAACACAATCAAAATCTAGAAATAACAAATTATAAGCATTATGGATTGTGGAAATCTCATAGCATTAACCTTTGGTAGCTTGATATGTGATATACCCCTTTGGATGAGATTAATGTGCTTTGTATTTTCTATATCTATGGTTTGGTCTTTTTATGATGTAGTGGCTAAGTGGCTTTGTAGCATAAATACCCTTTTGATCCATTCATCTTGTGGTGCAGTGGTTATGCAAAGCCAAAATTTTTGGAAATCAAGTAGACCGGATGTGATCTATTTTCTTCTATTTTTTCCACATAGGACTTACTCCTTACATTTCTTAGTGGGATGTGTATTATTCTTGTCCACAAAATATCTCTTCCTTTCTTGAGTCTACTATCCCATTAGAATTGACAAACCATCTCAATCCTAGCAATGCTCTAAAAGTGTTAAAGGGCTTTTTCATCTCAATGACCTCAAAATTTATAATTTTCTTAAGTCCTTTGATATTTACTTCTACGTTTCTCCATGTTCCCAAAATCTCCATGCCAAAATCATCTTCCAAACTGATATTCATTGGTGTTTTTACCAACTTGGGTTTTCCCAATCTCTCCCAAGTGTTTACTGGAATAATGCTCAAGTTCACACCTAGATCTACCATCATGTGCTTAATTTTTCCATTATTTGCGGCAATTAAAATAGGGCCCTTCTTCCAATTCCAGTCTTTTGTATTTTGATGAACTTGTTGTTTCTGTTTGTTCCAATACTTCCCTAGCTGTTTTAATTTGACTAGGAGGTCCTTTTGCTGCGACAAAGAGGCCAATTTCTTTAGCATCATGACTTGTTCGGAAAAATAGGTATTCCATCATTTTATTGTTGTATAATTTGTTGTTTTTCTTTTTCTACTACTTTATCATGTTGTTGTTTGGTTGGCTAAAAGTAATCATATTCCTCTTCTTCCAGTCCTGAATCTTCACTCACTTCTTCAATTTCTCTTCATTTATTCTTCTTGGTATCAGTCCCTCGTCTAGTTAGGACGATAATCTTATTCTTCTTTGTTCTAGACTTCTTTTTTTGTCTTGGTTTGTATTTTTTGCTCTTCACTAGAATATTCTTCACTTGATGTATCAAATGACCATTGATCCATCCTTTGTCAACTTTTAACTCTTGCAGTGGTATTCTTCTAATTAACCTAGCTCCTTTATGGTCTTGTAAGTTATCACTTCTTGATTGTGCTACATTATGATAATATCGTTCTGCTTTATCACATTTGATATGTCACGGGAATCATCTCCGCAAAATGGACACTTCCTTTTCTTTTCTACCCAACATTTTGTAGAATAATGTCCTACCTTTCCATAGTTATAACATGTAGCCTCACTCATTTGGCAGTTGTTTCTATCATTTCCTCTTCCTCCTCTGTAGTTTGATTGTCTATTATCTCCAATGTAGTCTTGTGGTGGGTCATTCTACAATACATAAGCTCTTCTATTATCTCTCCACGGTGGTTGTCTATATACTGTGTCATATAAGATACCTTCCACAAGTTTGTTAACATATGCCATTTTTCTATCCATCTCCAAATCATAGTTGTGGTTCATGGGGCATCTTGGATTAGGATGATTTGCTACATTCCAGAGTTCAAATTGATTGGTAGGATAGTCTTCAGTGAGGTGGTTGTCCTGTTCCTGAAAAATTCCATAGTATAATGAATTTTTCTTAGCCGATACAATCTTTAGTTCTACGTTTAATGATGTTTCCTTTCTTTCTCCTTGGGCCTTAGGGAAATCATTCCACACATGACCTTCTCTTGAACAATATGTGCACCAAATCTCTTTATCTTTCTTTGTATCTCCTCTGGCCAAAATACCATTTTGTATGGTCAGTTGTTCTACCGCTATTTTTAATTTCTCAAGATTCTCCTTTATGTCATCCTTCTATGGTTCATGCCATGTCTGAGCTTCTATGCAGTATGCCATTGTAATCAAATTTGTATAAGTATTAAATATTCTTTTGTCTAAGACTACTCTTCTGTCCTTATGTAATCCGAAGATGAACCATTCAATATTTTTTCATTCTATTAGATGTTCCTCTAATTTGTGGTAAATTTCCTTGAGTCTTTTGTCATAGGCCTTCACAAATTCATCTTTTTTTTTTGCACTAAATCTCTCATTTTACTAATATTCTCTATAGGGATATCTGAAGTATCAAAGTTTGCCAAGAAATCTTGTTTTACTTCATCCCAAATTTTCCTATGCTTCAAATGTTTTCTTGTACCAATCCAATACCTCTTTCCTTGATGAAGATACAAAGTATAATAACTTTGGTTTATCCGCATCAATTCCTTTCCTTTCCTAAAATGATTCCATTTTGTTTTGTTTTCTTTCTGTTTTATGTCTACAAATTTCTAGACTAGTCTTTTCTCCCTTTTCTTTCTTTATCCTTCTAACTGTATGGGGCTTTTGCTCTCTTCCTTTATCTCTTGCTAAATTTATGTCAAAGTATTCCTTTCCGTATTTTCCTTCTTTTTCTCTTGTTTCTTTGCTTTGCGATGTCTCTTCTTTCAAAAATTTTCTACTCTTATACAACTTAGGGGATGGGTCCTGGTCTGAAGGTTGTGACTCTTCAAGATATCTCTTCACATTCTTATATGTTAATGACATTTCATTTGTTAGCGAACATAATTCTCTACCCACATTAAATATAATCTCCTCATTTTTCCCCACCTTTAATTTCCTTATGCTTTTATTAACTACAAATATTCCTCTTGAATATATAACACATTTTTTAGAGTTTTTAGAAATTCATTAAATTGAGTGTTAGGTTTGATAGATCCGATCTTGTTGTAGGAATTTTTGGAGGGTTGCAGTAGGAGGGGAACCTCTCTGCTACTATAGGACCCCAACAACAACCTTCTATATTTTTCATAATCATCAATGTTCTTTAAACTATTTAGCAGTTGTCTTGCTTTTTCCTAGCATGAATTTGATTTCTTCGGGGTCTTCCATTCCTCTTCTCTATTTTATTTCTCTTTCCTTTTGGAAACACCCACCTTGCATGCTCAACAAAACCCTCATTAGCGTGCTCAATTCTCATCTTCTCTACAATTTCCATTCTCCTATGGTGTCTTTCTTCTCTCTCAAATTTTTTTCTATCTTTTCTCTTCTCCATCTGGGATTTCCATGTTCACTTTTCTTGTGGATTTATTCTATTACTTAATCTCTCATGGTTTTCTTGTCTCCTTTTTCCATGGGTGTGGTTGATTTGAGATTACATTAGTCCTTTATTATTTCCCATGGTACTTATTTGATAATTTTTCTTATTGGTCACATCTCTTCGAGAGTCCCTTTCAAAATCTCTCCCCCTTTCCATTCTCCATCCTCTTGGTGCCTAACCCCCTCTCACAAGGTATTCATCAAGAGGATAGTTCCACATATTTTCATATCTTATTTTCCCTTCTAATTCTAATTAAATTTTTTAAAAAATTGTGAGTAGTGTTGTCCTTTATACAATCTAACCAGGGTGTTGGAAACAAAACCAATGTTAGCAAGGAAACTGGGGGGTCATAGAATGAGGTTTTGAGCCCCAAGGAATTCTTGAGGGTTACAGTTTATACTCCAAACTCAATTATATAAAGGAAGCAATGGTTTGACTTGAACAAAATATCAAATAGTTAACCACAACTAACAAAACATTGCATAACACCGCATAGATATAATTTTAGTATCAATATATTATTAATAACAATTGAGTACATTCTTATATCCTTATATCTCCCTTTTACATCATATATTTACATCATACATATCTTTCCCTATACATATATATTTAAGTGATGGGACATGACCCATCTATCTTGTCCCTACCCTAGATGGTGTCTCTTGAATCTTATGCTCCGCGAGATCTTTGTAGTAAGATGTGGTAGGATTTACTTCACTATGTCTGAACTGTTATACTTTCCCACCAACAAATAGTTTTCATACATTCTTCTTGTAAGCATTATTTTTGTCTCATGTTCACTTTATAAATCAAATGGTTGATGCGATGTCAAATGATCTCTATTTTAATTCTTGGATAGTATTCATGTTTACATTTTAGTTATCGTAGATCGATAAAATTCATTGGTGAGAATACGAGTTCTTCAAAGTTTCATGCTCTAGGTTTTGAGATAAAAAATAGCTAGGTTTACTTATTTATTTTAACTCTAAGAAAAACCCCATATGATCAAACCTTATTTCATTCTATATTTTAGAGTAGATTAAATCATGGATCTTTCCATACAAATTTGAAGAGAGTATTTCCTCATCCACTATTCTATTTTTTGTTGTCACAAAAGTGAAAAGTTAAACATGAACATAAATGCCTTGTGAAAATACTTAAAAAAATATTATTGACCTTGCTGAAAATGCACTAATAGGCTAATTTTAGGGAACAGAGCTTCATCCCAATCGTTGGAGCTTTTGATAGATAGAGAGTGGAGACAAAAAATGTTGGAAACATAAAAATCACTTTGTGTGGTAGGGGTTTTTTCATTGCCTCTTTTTCTTTAAAGGAAGATAACGATTTGATCTTTAGAAGTGACCCATGGTTCTTGGGGACTTGTGGCCTATATTTGAAAGTTCAATCCATTTTAAGAAACCCCTTCCAAGATCCATGTTTGGGTTTAGCCCTTGTTTCTTCCCCTTCATCGATGAAATGAAAATGCTTTCCAAGCCATTGGCAACATGATTAGAGTAAACAAAATATGGGTTGAGCCTAAAGAATTTTTTTTTTGTTGCAAGGATATGTTTGGAAGTAGATAATCTTAAATGATTCCTAGAAGTTATAAACTTGAAGATGGGTGATCTAAATTTCTCTCAAATGTTGGATTATTAATAGATTATGTTGAAGTGCAACTTGTGCCATGAACATTGACCTTTTTTGAGAGATTTTCCAAAAAAATGAAGGTGCAAAATGTCAAGATGGTTTGAATGAAGGATTTCATCTAGTGCAAAGAAGAAATCATAGAGGTCCAAAAAAACTATAACAACCCAACAAGGAACCCATCTCATCTAACCCCTTTGGTACCTTAGATACTATGGAGGAAGAGGAAACAATCCAAGAAACATACGAGGAAACACTCAACTAGATAATGATGGAAAAATAAGAACTCATTTCCCCCACACAACAAAAAATCCATGAAATTGCTTTCCAAAGAGCAATAAAGTTGACAAAGAAATGGAGCTTCCCTATGTTCCTTCTTGTAGCTAGAATTCCACCAAATGTATAAAAAAGAACAATGAAGTGAAAATAAATTAAGTAGAGGAAAACATTGCAACATACACATTCTACAATGGATTCAATTATTAAAACAAAAAACAAACTATGTAAAATATTTTTTTTTCATTGGCAATTAGAGTATGGGAAATTCCCATAAAATTGTCTTAAAGATCTTTTACAAAATAGAAAATTAGATGCTATTTTCATTAAGAAAACAAAAATAGAAAATAGAGAAGCAATAAACTTTATTAAATAAAGGTAGCCTTCATGTGACATCATTGATGTTTTCTCCTCTAGTACCTTGAGAGGAATTCTAATATCTTAATCCTCCAATTTTTTTTGGAAGATCATTTCTTAAATATACATAGAATTATAGTTTCCTTGAGGGAAATATATTCCAATCCATTATTCACTCTCTTAAATGTCTACTCTCCAAATCACTTGATGGAAAAGTAATTGTTATACATCTATAAATAAAAATGTTTAAAATATTCCTTCAAATTGGATCTTGGGAGGGGATCTCAACCTTGTGCTCAATAAATAGGACAAAAGAGGTGGTCTCTTGTTCAAGATATATACAAAGAAAATGTGGACGATGTCATGAGCAATCATGAGTTGGAGGATATAAAACCTAGAAGGGGAAAATATACCTAGTCTAATAAGAGGGTTGAATCAACCTTTATAGCCTCTAGGCTTGATAAATTTTAATGTTTGGGAGTCTTTAGGAAGCATTCCCACTCTCTCATTTTGTAATCCTTCCAAACCTCACTTTGAACCATAAGCCTATCAACTTGTCTCTTAAATATAACAAATATGGAACAATCACCTTCAAATATTCTTCTATTTGGTGTAAAGATGAAGGCTTCGAGTGTATGGTTAGACATATTTAGATGGAACCTCAAAATTATTTTTTTGGGTCAACAATGGGTTAAAAAAATTTAATGCACAAGGGATTGCATTAGCTATTGGCCAAAATCTCATGGAAAAACATAGAGCATAACCTCTCTTAAGCTTAAACTTGAGGAAATCCAAAATAAAGTTGAAGGTCTCTAAAAGCCTCTCTCATTAGTAGCACAAATATTTTGGCTAATTAATTAATCTTCTCCACAACATAGAGAATCTTGGAGACAAAAATATTGAATGCTTTGACTCATGGGAGGAGATATAATATATATATTTTTTGTTTTAGTTTTTAGAATAGATTAAATTAGGGAGCTTCCCCTATGAATTTGAAGAGAGGATTTCCTCATCGAATGTTATGTTTTGTGTTGTTATGACAGTGAAAAATTAAAACACCAATAAAAATACCTTGTAAAAATATTGAAGAAAAACTGATTGCCTTTGCTAAAAATACAATAGTAGCCAAATGTGTGGGAGCATGGCTCTCATCCAAATTGTTGTAGCTTTGGGTAGATAGAGAGTGGAGGTCGAAACTTGTTGGTAACATTAAAATCACTCTATGTGGTAGGGGTTTTTTCATTGCCTTTTTGTCTTTAGAGGAAGACAAGGATTTGATCGTTAGAAGTGATCCATGGTTCTTAGGGCCTTGTGGTCTATTTATAAATAACTAGAACTCTAATTTTGATCCCCTATAAGAAACCCCTTCCAAGATCCTTGTCTAGGTTGGGATCTTGTTTCTTCCCCTTAACCTATGGCATGGAGATGATTTCTAGGCCATTGAAAACATAGTTGAGTCTACAAAGTGTGGATTGAGCCTAAAGGCATAATTTTTTGGTTGTGGTGATATGTATTGAAGTAGATATTCTTAAAGGACTCCCAAAAGCTGTAAAATTGAAGATGGGAAATATACCATTCTCCCAAAAGTTGTATTATGAAAATATTTTGTTCAAATGTAATGTATTGCCATGAACACATACATTTTGAGAGATTGTCCAAAAAAATTAAAAGAGGAAAAACCTTTTTTTTTTTTTTATTCAAGGGGTAAACACTTTTGACTGGAGCTATGAACCGGAATACAACCATTCAACAATACCACCCCAACGGGGTTTGAACCTTGGTGGAAAGAACAACAATGCCACCTTTAAACCATCACACCATGCCAATACCGGCAAAAGAGGAAAAACCTGAAGATGGTTTGAATGAAACATTTTGATCATTGCAAAGAAGAAATAATAGAGGTCCACAAAAATTAGAACAACCTAATTAGGAACCCCTTTCATCTATCCTTGTTGGGACCTTAGATACTATAGAGGAAGAGGAAATAATCCAAGAAACATAGAAAGAAAACACTCAACTAGATAATGTTGGAAAATAACAAGAAGCCACTTCAACTATATAATCAAAAATCCATGAAATTCCTCTCCAAAAGAGAGAAATTTTGCAAAGAAATAGAGCTTCCTTTTGTTTCCTCTTCTAGCTAGAAATCCACCAAAGGAAAAAAATGGATTCAGATTTCAAAACCCAAAAAAAACTAGGTAAGACATTAATTCTTTCATGGAAAATTAGAATTATGGGTAATGCCCATAAATTTTTCTTAAAGATCTTTTACAAAATAGAAAATACAAAATTTTTTCATTTAAGAAAATGAAAACATAAAATAGAAAAGTAATAAACACTATAAAAAATGTGGCCTTCAAGTAACATTATTGATATTTCCTCCTCTAGTGTCCTGGGAGGAATTTTAGCAACTTGAAGATAATTTCTTAATTGCACATATTATTAGAGTTTTCCCAAAGTATAAGAATTCTAATCATTTGTTCACTCTCACAAATGTCTACTCTCCAAATCACTCGATGGACAAAAATGATTTTTTGACATCTATAAATGAAAATGTAATTGAAAATCTTCCTTCAAATTTGATCTTGGGAGGGGATCTAAACCTTGCACACAATAATAAAAGAGAGAAAGTTTCCTATTTGAGATATAGATAGAGAATATGTGGAAGACATGAGAAATCATGACTTGGAGGATATCAAACCTAGAAGGGGAAAATATACTTTGTCTTACTGCTAGGCTTGATAGATTTTTAGTTAGGGAGCCTTTTTGAAAAATTACCACTCTTTAATGTTGAAATCCGTCCAAAATTACGTCAAACCATAAGCCTATCAGTTTGTCTCTTAAATAGAAGACCAACTAGAGAGCAATGACCTTCAAATATTATTCTATTTGGTGCAAAGATGAAGGGTTTGAGCATATGGTTAGACAACCTTCGATTGAATCTCAACATCCTTTTCCAGGTCAACGATGGGTTAAGATAATTTAGCACACAATGTTGGAACATGTTTTGGGTTGTGTCAAAAGATTGACCTATTAACACCTGATACAAACACCAAAGATAAGCGGATCCATGGGAGGAGGTTAGTCCATGTCCTGAATCTGAAGGGAGACACTGGCGGTTAGTCCAACAATCCCACCTCAGTGTCACCTGAGGGGATTCAAACCCATGATCACGATTCTAATACCATTTGTTGGATGATTTTTCTGTTGCACCAAAAGATCGACCTGTTAACACTCGATACAAACACCAAAAGATAAGCGAATCCACGAGAGGCATTAGTCCATGTCTCGAATCCAAAGGGAGATGCTGGTGATTAGTCCAACAAACAAGGGGTTGCACTAGATGTCAATTGAAATCTCATGGAAAAACTAAAATCATAATCTCTCTTAACCTTCATCTTAAGGAAATCCGAAACAAAGTTTAAGGTATCTCCAAAAGCCTCTCTCACAAACAACACCAATATTCTAGTGAATTGATTGATCTCCACAAAAAAGATAAATCTTGGAGAATAAAAGAGTGAATGCTTTGGCTCACATAAGTAGACCATAATACTAAAAAATTATCAAGGAAAAAACAACAAATAAAAAATGAGAACACTATAACAAAACTTCAATCAATCGTCAATGGTCAAAATTTAGAGCATTGAAAGATATCAAAGAACATGATTTCTTACACTTAAGACAACTCTTATTAGAAGATAATATGAAGTAGGAAAATGGGCAAAAAAAAATCCTTGTGAATATTTTTCCTCTTATCTCTCATGATCAAAATACTAAGTATTACAAGGTAATGAAAATGGAAGAACTAAAATTTGTGGAAAATAGAGGAAATATAATTAGTGGCATTTAGCATGAGCATAAATGGTCCTAGGCCCAGATGGATTCAATGCCAACTTTTATAGACTTTTGGAAGGTGCTAAAATTTGATCTTTTGGAAATGATGGAAGATTCTAGAAAACATCAAAGACTTCATGGGTGTATCAATTCCATATTTTTAGCTCTAATCCCTAAAGAATCTCAAGCTATGAGCATTGATCTATATAGGCCAATTTCCTTATGCAACACTCCTAAAATTGTTATGGAAATAATCTCCAAAAATATTGTTAAACCTATTCCCTCTCATATTTTTGAAGAACAAGTGGGATTTGTTCCTTACATACACATCTCAAAAAGCATCATACTCACACAAGAAGTTGTTCACTTCAACAAATATGATATATATATATATATACACACACAAATGCAATAAAGGTGGATATGGCCAATGCTTGCACTCTTAGTAAATTGGGGATTGATAAGAAAATTGTTGGATGGATAATAAAATGTATCAATAGACCATGGATTTATCCAATGGTTAATGGAAACCCCACAATTTTTTTGTCTATCTAGACGGCTAAGGCAAGGCTACCCCCTCTCACCCTACTCATATATTTTTATTTGTAGAACTTATTGATTTTTTTTTTGAACTAAAATGACAATGAAAAATCCTTGGTATTCCCAATTTTCAAGGTGGAAAAGAGCTTATCCATGCCCAATTTATAGATGACACCATCTTGTTAGGAAGAACCACCCTGCAATACTTGAAGGTTTTTGTTCTTAATTATTACCTAGTTTCTATTGGTTGCTTAGTGAAAACTAACAAATATGTCATTTACCTTTCACATCTAGCTAAAGGAAGTTAAAGAAGCTACTTAATATTAATGTGAAACATATCCATTATAGGAGAAAAATTATATAATATTCCCAAATCCACAATAGATCAGGTTATTTCCATGGTATTAGAGACTCATCAAAACCTCCATGGAGATCCATGGCCACCAAAGATAAGAATAAGACCTAATAAAAAGTAGAAAGATTTATATTTAGGCTAAAACAATTTAGAAATTAATGAATGAAAATCTACTTAAGAAACCATCAAAGCACTCTTATGAAGGAAAGAAATTGGAGGGACATATGGAGAAAGTTTTTTAGGTAGAGTTAAAAGTTATTTATCACAATATAGGCTCATTCCATATCCACAAGTAGGGTATTTTTTAGATCTTTCAGATAGTTCTAACAATTTTAGGGAAGGGGTTTCATTTTTTCATATAGTCATTATTTTTCTTCAAGATCAAGGATCAATGTTATGTAATGACCTTCCTCTATGATCAATCATGATTTGATACACATACAATGTTAAAATAAATTTACTCTTATTGTAATATTGAAATTTGCATACCTATGTCAATTCCCATTCAATATTGGGCCTACTTTAAGAGAATGTCTTGATACAATTACATAACAATGTAACTAATTTTGGATTTTTCCTCAATCTCCATCCATTTCCATGTACACACAATCTCATATATCAATGTTTTATCCTACCCCATCTACACTTATTATTGTATATTTAACATCATTTATTATCCTTGAATGCCATAGTATGTCCATTCATGATCCCTAAATTCTAGATTCCCTATCTTGGGTCATTTCTATCATACACATGGTCAATTTTGCATGACATGATTTTGATTTGAAATTCAAAATTTTAAAATTTTAATTATACACTCTTGCCCTTTCCTCATAGTCTTTGGGATCTAGCTTTATTCATGTTTGTGAAATGATTTTTTTTGTCCTGGCATTAAAAGGAATTCATTTGAATATTAAAACATCATTTGATTACATCAAGAAATCATTGAATAATTATTTTCATTTTACAACACTTAATAACACTTGAAATTGGAGCTCTAAAATGAACACTACTTTGCATCATAGATAACATCTAGATTAGTTACATGCTTTTGTATTGTTTGCTAGTCTTTGTCACAATCATAAAGCTAGTCTAATCAAAGGGGTCAATTTAGGAGAACTTGAACCTTGGCATTTGACAACATCCTCAATACATTTTAAAATATTGTTATGAATTAACAATCAACGAGAAGTGATTCTAGTGAATTAGGTAGTAGAAGTTTGCATTATGTTGGGTTAGGGTTGTGCATCAAAGACCACATTTTTGTGGTGCAAAATTGATCTAGAGCCATGAAATCAATCCTGAATGAGTTACAATTCTTAAAAAAACCCCAAACGATGCCCATATTACCTAATTTTTTCTCTTAGATGAGTGGAATTTATAGTACATCAAGTCTTTATCTCCACCATATTGTTCCATGAGCTAAGTACCTAATTTATTAGCATTTAATTTCTTAAAATAGCATTGATTGAAACACTTTATCATTCCCAACTATAATATTCTTTAATCTAGGTTAATTGAGACTGATTTACTTATATTTATTTAATTGGCCTAGATAAATCCAAGGGAAATTGTACTAAATCATTTGTATTTTTTTTGTGAATTTTATTTGATCTCCATCCCCTAGGGTTTATACCTTCACTATTTTTAGGGTTTTAGATTTTTCATTTTTTATTGCATTATCATTTCTAAGACCTAGGGTTTGTGCTCCTATCTATTGCAATTTGATTTCTATATCTCTTTCTAGTGTTTGTGCATTTGCGACTTTCATTTTTGTGCACCCTCACCACCCTTTGATACCTTATCATGGATAAATTTACAAATTTAATACATTGATATTTTTTATTTTTAAATTGGAAAGCACTTTATTGTGCTTGATTTTCCTATCTTTCAACTTACAATCTTAATCCCCCTTTGAAGAGTGATTGCCTAAACCTTAACATAGTTCCCCCTCTATTGAAACTCAAATCTATACTAATGCCAATGTTGAGAAAAATGGGTATGATTATGATCGTGATGCCCATTTTGAACTATAAGAATTTTCTAGTTTGGTCCATGTGGAGAATCATACACAACTAGTTTACATAATTCATAACTTATTTATTAACAATCCATAAGGGCTAGACACCTTACAAGCTATAAGTGCTAAGATTTATTCATTTGTATTGTATTTTTGTGTGTATCTGCTTCCTCTACATATTCTATCCTTACCGCTTCCAATACCATTGTTCAACCCCATAATGTTAACCCTACATCTACTAGTGTCCCACTACATGGTGTCTATCCTTTCTCCACCTTCACCCCTCTCTATTAACTTCCTACTAACTATACCAAATCTTAATATACCCACATCACCTCTATTCTTATTTAATTTACCACTAACCAACATACCATATACATTACCACTCTCACTTATATAATTCCTAATTTCAACACACATTCCTTAACCATGTTCACTCCTTATTTCATACCACCATACATGCCTATGCACACAATTAATTGTACTACTACCTCCATGCCTCTCTCCCAACATATTACCACTTTCACTCCTTATACATATACCTACACTCACCCTAGTGGCCCTCAAGCTTCTTTTGTCACCATTCCCTCCTCTACATTTTGGGTCTATTATGCCATTTTCCAATTATTTTCACTATATCTGAGTCTATTCATAAAATTAATGATTTGAAAAAAATACTCATATCAATTCAAAGTTAATGTAGAATTTAGATTCACTATTTCCAATCTATTTGCATGTGCCTTAGGACCAAATGGACACATTAATGAATATATTATGGTATTGTAGTCCTTATATTCTAAAGTGATTACTCCCCTATATGATTTTGAATTACAAATATTTATTAAATGATTACTTAAACCTATTGAAAACAGTGTGTACCTAAATAGATTTGTATCTTTTATAGACTCATGTGAACATGTAACAAAAGTTGAGTCTAAATTATTAGAATTTTTTTTTTCAAGTATGGCTCATAAAATCTAAATGCATCATCATATACTCTAGAATATTAGAGGTCAAAACAAAATTTGAAAGATCAATAATATTGAGGAAATGTGAATCAATTGACTATTATGTCTACTTTTACATCTTTTAAACAAATTTATCCTAAGAAGTTTAACAAGATACAAGATTTTTTGGATTATATGCTACAAATTTTATTGAGTGTTAACTTGATTACATTGTATTAATCCATCAATTAGATCCAAATAAAATATTTCATAGATTTTTAAGGAGCAATTATATTGTAACATTCATAGAGTTAAGGTCTACTATACACAATCATGTGGGTTTGAGAACATGGGTACACTATCTTAATGACAAAAAAATGATCCATGGATAATGTGTAAATGATAAGACAAATCCTTTGATTGCAATCATTAATAGATAATTGGGTATCTACACTATACTTTAATGACCATACGAATAGTATAGAGTGTTGAACCCATTGACACTTTGTGTTTGACATTAATGTCAACTGTATTTCTTGGTTTGGTATATAAGGTGAAATACTTTGATTCATCACATTATCTACAAGGGCTTAGTGTGCTCCAAAGAGGTTTTTGATTCCTAGTGCATGTCCTTTCAAAGTTCCTTGGGTATTAAAGTTGCAAAACCATTGTAAACAAAAAAATGGATATCAATCCATTGGGCTTATAAAGGTAAACACTATATGACATAAAAGATTTTGTTTCAAAGTTTTTTCAAAGCATTTGTAAAGCACATTTTTTATGGAAGGCCCTTGAACTAGGGCACAGGCAAGCTAGGGTTATGGTAGCGATGTTGATAGTTTTGTTAAGGCTACAAAAGGCATAAATACAAAGTTGACTTGGTTGGTAAGTTTTGAGGTCATGATACAGGTTAAAGACATTGTTTCATATTGTGTTTTCACCGACCCTTTTAGGGCTAACCGGTTCAGTAGGGTAAGGGTGTATAGTGTGGAAAAACAAAATGAATATTGGGTATTATGCAAAGTTTAACATTGGTGAATGGCACAACAGACTAGGGTTTGAAATTTGAGATCTCGGAGTTTGGAGAGCTAGAAATCTTTTTGTGACAATTGGAATTTCGGTTGTGTGGTTGTGATCTATAAGTTGTTCTTTTCAGTTTCTTTGCTGATAGGTATGAACATGTCAAGCTTCACAAGATTAATGATTGCATTATATTTTTGTTGTTTTTAAGTTCGATGTTTTGTTTAGGAAAATGAAATAGAGAAGAAAATTAGAAAAGAAAAAGAGCTATGTGTGCTTAACTCCTTCGAATATACTTGGGTACAAAAGATGGTCTCTTTTGAAACCCTAGATTACTTTGCATACTTTGTATTGATTATGTCCACATTCTTTGTTTAGAATACCACAAAATGATTGCTATTATTTATTAAAAAGAAACATTTTTATTATTCTGTTACTTGTTAAAGGAAGATTAAGAGACAATTTAAAAGATGTTAAAAGACACCATAGTGACTCGACACGTAAAGGTAGTTATGAGGTTAGTTTCAAAGGTTTCTTTGAAGATTGTAATGTATGATAGTTGGCAGTATCTTGAACACCATGGAATGTTTATATAAATAGTGGTTTATCATTGTTTGAGGTTCGATGATATATCATGCAAAATATGTAAACAAAATTCTATAATTGAGGTTGTGCAAACATAATGCAAAATAGATTGTATCACTAATATATTTTTTATTTTAAAGATTCCAGAAAAATGAATCTTTAAGATATTAAATGTATTAGATTGGAGGTAAAATATGATTTGTAGAGAAATAGAGTGATCCTCTGTAGTTGAATTATTTTCTATTGAGAAATGTATAGTGAAGTTAAAATGATCAAGTTAGTGAGACAAATTGATCATTGCCAGTGAGGCACATTTAATGTCAATGAGACACATTGCTAGTGAGGCATTCTTGTAAACAGTGAGGTTCTTTGGTCAGTGAGGCCATTTTTTCCAGTGAGACATTTTGTAACTAGTGAGGTTCATTAAGCTAGTGAGGCGATTTTACGAGTGGTTTTTCTACCCCAAGAGGGTTTTCCACTTAGGAAATTCACTGTGTTATGGTTCTTTATTCAGTTTCATTTGTGATCTTACTGTTTCATAGTTATACATTTTTGCACTTACATTTATGTGATTAAGAATCTGCAATTCAGTTTGGTACACATGTTAGCTCCTGAAACATAATTCATATTGTTCTCAAAGGATTTAAAAAGTGTTTTTAAATGTTAGTAAATTGAATTAATTTGTCTGCACACTAATTCACCCCCCCCTCTCAGTGTCTCACGTACTCCAACATAGAGGTGCATAGTAACATTACTATGGAGGATAATAATACTATGGATGATATGCATATTGAGTCTAATGACACATAACATAAATGATTTTATGGGAGTAATTAACACTAATGCTATGTCTCCTTGCACTCCACTAATTGAATTCTTTGACGTGAAAATACCACAAAATAATTACTATGAGACACTTTATATATTAGGTGAAAGAAACGATCATGCTATTAGTGATATTATTGTTGACACAACAAACAAACACAACATATGTATATAGGATTTCCTTGATCATCACCATATATAGTATAATCCTTATGTTCATTCGGGAGTTTCCCTAAAAGTGAAAAATGGATCATTGATAAACACTTTAGGTTTCCATCTTACCACTTAAACTTGGCCCTAAAGAAGTAAAAATCTTATGCCATGCCATTCCTTATTTAGATGCATTTTCCATACTAATTGGTAGACCATGGCTAGAACATTTGAAAGTGATACCTTGATTTGTACTTCAATGCATACAATTTATTCATGAAGGAATAATTATCAATATTCTAGGAGACTCATATGAGTTTTATGTGGAATTGAACCATTTCACCTTAGATACCTACATTAAAACTCTAAATTAATTTCCATACAAAGTTGAAAAAGATTGCCACAAGGTGTGATAAGAGACATTATTTACACAAAAAAACAAACGTGAAAAAAAAGCAAAGAATAAAGAGCCATAAAATGAACAAATCATTCACAAACAAAAAAAGAAACAAAAGAAACTAAAATGAAATAAAAGCTAGAGTTTCAAACCCAAAAGACTTGAGTAATAAATAAAAATATAGCAATGCATCAAATTCCAATAATTCCTTTGCAGTCATAGCTAAAGAAGCAAGAAATTTGGGTTAAGAAATATATGTTAATAGACCCAAATGCATTTGTGCCTTTCTTGTCTCCATGTAGTTTTGTCTAAAGAAGCAAGAAATTTGGGTTAAGAAATATATGTTAATAGATCCACATGCATTTGTGCCTTTCTTGTCTCCATGCAGTTTTGTACCAAGTATTTATATGCCATTCAACGATGTTTTGTATTGCTAATTGGATATTCATTTTGTATATATATTATTATTTTATGGTCTAACTTTATAATTCTTTTAACTTCACTATTTTCATAGTATTACTCTAATGTAAGTTAATTGCTTGAAATTATATGCAATAGAGTTGGGAATATTGCATTATAATGATTATGTTTAAATAGGTAAGATATGTGTTAAATATGTATATGATGTGATCACATGATGAACACACCTTACTTGATTTACTTTCACATTAGTTTTTGTATCTCATGCTTTGGCTATATATATTGTGTAGGTACAATTGACATGCTAATTGAGTGTATAGGACTAAAACCAAAATGATGGTTAATTTAGAGGTGGAAACATGGTTTGTTTGGTGTTGTAAATCTACATTTCTTTGAGTGGGGTAATAATATGTGAGGTGTTTTTTATACCTTTCACCCATGTCCCACTTTTCCTATTTTCCTCTCTCCCCCTTTCCCTTTTTTTCATTCCTCTTCTTTAGATCTTCTCTTCCTTGAGTGTTTTTTCACTTTTTGGGGTTTCATGATACTTGATGTTGGTATGACATCTTCATCGGACTTGAACCTCAACTCCTATTCATTATCCCTGTTTTGCTTTCATCACACTAGATTTTTAATGGTCAAGATGCTTGCTTAACACACTCCTCATCCTGAAAGACCGATGGTGGTGACGTCTTGTCACCTTAGCTATCATGCCTGAAAGAGCATTTAATTCATTTATAGAGCATTTAATTGGGTTGCAAAACATTTAATGGAGGTTTTATGGTAGTTGTCAAGTTAGTTTAAATGGTAATTTAAGGGTTTTTTACCATTCACTTATGCATTTGGAAAAAAAAAATTGAGCTCTATAACTCTTCGAAAACCCTAACAATCTTCGTCCCCTCCCTTTTTCTATCTTTGGCTCTTGCGCTCTCTCACTGGTTCATCGCTCTATTGTCATCTCCCTGTTTCGTATTTGTGCTCGCTCGTGTTTGGCTTCGTTATCGCATGACCCCCAGGTATGTTTCATGATCTAAAAATCTGTTTCAATTTATGGGCATTTCTGGTGGTTTGTGTGTGTAGTTGTTTTCTTTGTTTAATTTAATATTGTTTCATATTGTTTTTTCCCCTTTCGTTTCCTTGTTTGGTTCATTTTATTTTATTTTCCTTTCCTTTATCATTTTTATTATTTTTTCCCCAATCAAATCAAACTTTTTCCTAGTGTCTTGATCGAGGATGTTTGTGGCTTCATCGTATCAAACATCAGGTCTTGCCCTTTCTTTTCTTTTAGAGGTATCAGTTTTCCCTTCCCCGACAAATGTTAATGCCTTATGAATTTTATGAATCTAAGTTTTTCAGGTATCGGGTTTCCTCTGTGATGCATATTCCTTATCAAGTAATATGAAATAGATTAAGCATCATACCTGAACCTCGACATCTGATCCTTAAAATCCTTAGCAAAATTGAAGTGCTCAAACTTGGGGTTTTGGACTTCAGGAATATCCCTTACTTCAGGTTTTCTTGTAAAATAAAAGTTAGGTCTCAAACTCAAACCCTAACACCCGATGCCTTAAAGAAGAAGTGTTAAAAGAAGAAATTTCCAAGAGTATCGGACATCTAACTTTAGAGGTTTCATCTAAGTCATGTCTTTGTTTTAAAGATAAAGCTTAACCATCATGTCCGACTCTTGATTCTCGAGAGAAAAAGAATTAAAAAGAGATAGTATGATTATTGGGTATCATATGTCGAGATCCCATTAGCAAGTGTTAAACGAATAAGTAGAGGAGAAGTGTTATGCTTGACCCTCGACTTCTGAAGATTCTTACATATCATTGGATATCACTAATTAGATATATCCTTTAACTTTTAAAATCATTATGAAAAAGAGATAATCTATATGATCGAACCCCAACCCCTGACAATAATAAGGTCTTTGTTTAAATATAGTTATCGATTTTGATCAATAGAGGTTCATTTTAATGATTGTGCTCAAGAAATGATAGGAGGTAAGCTATAAGTCTGACTCTCGACACTCAAAATATTGCAGGAATAAAATTTTTATTGTTAAAAAAGGTGTTCAAACTTCATTTATTTGGATTACCTAGTTCTTTGGCATGCGATAAGATTAATGCTCAAGGCCTAATCCTTGATGCATATAGTCTTACCTAATTATATTTTTAATAGATTCTTCCTTCACAATGCAGTTGATTTAGATTATCTTGAGGATTGGTTAAAGGATGTTTTTGATCCTCCTTAGCCCCTTTTTCTCAAAATATTCCAACATATGGTGTTTTCATATGTAGGAAGTATGCCAAAAGAGGAAGTAGAGATGATTTGTACTAGTACAAAGGTTATCACCCCCCTTTGAAGATGTTTCTCTCCATATGCAGAGATTGGAGATACCGATCTTGAGAAAATAAACTTAGATGAGTTCCACATAATAATTAATGATGAGGAAACAAGGTCTTGCAATGCCACTTCTTTGGCTAACTCAAGGTTGGTGGAGGTAGCTTCCTTTCTAGTCACAATGCAGTCACTTGAGCTTGTACTAACCTGTGCTCAATATTATGTAAAAAACATAGGAGAATCCTAGGAGCATCTGAAGAGGTGATGTTGGATATTAGTTTAGATATGATTGAAAGAGTTTCTTAGAATCCCTGCTTCTCCTCAATATGATGCCATGGAAATGAGGGTAAAAGTACAAAGTTGTGTCACACTTTTGGCCAACTTATTAACACAAGTGAATTTTAGTATTTCTAAGTAAAAATCAATTTTGGTCAAATATATGATCTAGTAAGATTCATTCTAGATAATTTAGATATGTCCACAACTTTTCCAACTAAAATTGTTGGCTAAATGCATATGTAGCACCACTTTGAGGCCAATTAACCAAAAAACTAAAATTATTTGAAAAAATTGATGTTTCAACAACTTCTACGCAGATAAATGATTTTTTTTTTTAAAAAAATGTAAAAATACCTTTTTGTAGATCTATAAGTTTAATTTTCAAATATATATATATATAGTTTAATTATTATTTATATATATATTTTGGTTGGTAATAAGAGTTTTGTATTGCTTGAAAAAAGAAATTACATCATCTTTTCCATTTTTCATCACACACCCAAAAAACCAATTCCTGCAAGTAAGTCCAAACAAAAAGCACCTTAATGTGCAGATACAACACCACTAAACCCTTGTTCCCCTACATTTGTGTAAAATCTAGAAAATCCTACTACATAAACCTTTAACCCAGAAAACATACTCCTAACCCCAAAACAAAGATACACCGACCAACTTTGACATAGTTCATCCTTCATCAATACATTGCTTATAACAGCAAAATGTGAAATTCAAAACGAAACTAAAAAACACAAGAGTCCATTCCCATCAGCTTGGACTACTTGACTCCATTGTTTCTTTTCCAACCGCTTTCAACTTCCTCTTCTTCTGGTGCTTCCCTTTCTTTTTCTGCTGGTGTTTCACTTTCCTCTCTTTCCTCTCCATGCCTTGCATTTCCACCTTGGCCTGTGCAATCACCTCCTCCACTTCCATTAGCTCGATGAAGAGCTTTAAAGCTTTCCATCTGAATCATGCTTCCTCTCGGCATCTCGACTTAAATTTTCCTTCTGGCCACCGAATGAAAGGTATACAACCCCTCGACCCAAATAGCTCTTCCATCTCTTCACTCTCTATTCCCTCGTTGATGTCCATCCCTACACTTGGTATTGAACATTCCAGGATTGACTCCATGCCAACTAGGAAATCATCGTGGACGATTGTTTCCATCACCTTTCGAACCGTTTCTATTTTTTCACCCAGGTCTAATCCCCATGTAGCTATTAGTGAATACAAATCCATATTTGTCTTGTATCTGTGCCTTAGGGTTCCAAAATCCCTACCCAGAATCATCCTCACACATTGCCTTAACCTGCCATCCTCAAAAAGAAACAAGCCCATTAGTCTCTTCTTTGATGCATCTCTGTAGAAAGGGCTTAATTGCCTTCTTGAGAGAAAGGTGAAATTTGCTTCCATTGAAGCTCTGTAATGCCAATTCCATCATTGCCGTTCTCTGTTGCTGAGCCTTCTTCACCACTTGAGACACAAATGAATGGAACAAACCCAAGGGCCGGGGAATAAAATCCTTCTTGAATCTTCGACACTGAGATAAATGCAACACGTATTAAAGAGCCACCAATCGCCTTCCTTGCATTTCTCTTGTCATTTCAAAACTTCCTCGAACTGCCTACATCCTCGCCCATTAAATGCAGTGTACCTGCTAGTTGCCTCAAATTATTCTGCTAAATTTACATCTCTAAAATCTTCAAACTTAAATTCCCCGATTTGTTTAAAAGTTAAGGCCCATTTAGATAAAATGTCGGCTTCAGCATTCCCCCCTCTTCTAATGTGGCTCACTGAAATTTTTTCACATGTGGCTAATTCTTCTCTAATCCTTTCAATTACATTTTGAAGGTGCCAAGCACTAATGGTCCCTTTCATCACTGCTTGAACTATTATTAGCGAGTCCCCTTCTAAATGAATCTTAGTTGCTCCTAGATTTTTTCCACATTTAATTGCTAGTAATGCTACTGAAGCTTCTGCTTCATTGCTCGTTCCTTCCATCAACTTGTTTTCCCTTAAAGCTAAAACATCCCCCTTCCAATCCCAAATTATAAATTCTACCCTTGCTGGACCAAGGTTCCCCTTTGAAGCCCCGTCAAAATTTATTTTCCACCAGCCTTCCAAAGGTCTTTCCCAAGTCACTTCCATAGACTCCTTAACAATTAGTTTTACCCAACCTGCCCCTTAACAAGCCAAAAGCGAATACCTAGCCATTGCTCCCGAATTCATTTATCCTCCATGGTGAAAGGTACTCATGGATTAAAATGATGTGATGCCACTACTCCAAACACTTCCTCTATGGCATGGTTTATCCTCCACTGTAACCTTTCCAAGGTCTCTTCTTTGTCCAAAAATAATCTTCTATTTCTTTCTTTCCAAATCTCCCACACTACCAAAGATGGACTAACTTTAAATATGCAAGAAAAAAATGAAATTTTCCTAGATATAGGCCAGCCTTCAAAAACATTCTTTAGCATATCTGGGGTAGGGATTTGCCACCCCAAAGACCTCCTTAACATCTCCCAAAAATCTATTGCTAAGTTTCAATGCAAAAGTAAATGATCATTGGTTTCCTCTACCCCTACACACATCACACATTTGGTCAATCCACAAAAACCTAAACATTTCATTCGTTCACGTATTAGGATGCGACCCCAGGTTGCCAACCAAGCAAAAGCATTTGCCTTGGGTAGACATTCTTTCCCCCAAAATAAACTATTCAGCCAATTCTCAATTCCCGCCTCTGTGTCCAAAAACTGGTAACCAATTTTCACTAAATACTTCCCATCCACTACTCCGCACCACACCACTTTGTCTTCCTTGTTAGACTTCGTGATTTTTCTAGACTTAAAAATTTCCTACATAAGGGCCCTCTATCGGTCTATTAACTTAGCATCTTGGAGGGATTTCTATTCCCAGTCAACTCTTGAAACATCACCCCTAAACACCAAATAGTCACATCCCTTTTCCCACCAATGTTGTGTGAACCATAGCCTCAAATCATGCAAATCTTCGTTCTGCTTCAAAGCTAGAAATCCCTCCCACGAATCTTCCTAGAACTTTGCTTTCAATCCATTTCCAATCTTCCAGGTGATGTGGTCCACTATGACCTGATGAAAAGAGATCATAAAATTCCAAATTGCTGAGCCAAAAGGGGGATTCCACATGGTAAAAATTCTGCTGTTATCCATCGAATCCAAATACTTCTCTTTTAGAATAGGGACCCATAACTGAGAAGGCTGTGAATAAATATTCAATACCAATTTCACTCCTAGTGCCTCATTCAGAATGCTCCAATCTCTCATCCTTTCCCCTGCTTTCCCTTTCACCATACAATTTTTTTCCCATGAAAGTAGTGGAATTTTATCTTGTTCATTAGCTCCATTCCAAAAAAAATTTCTCATTCTCTGGCCTACAACCTTAACAATTTTTTTGGGAATTTTAAGACACATCATAGAAAAAATAGGGATGGTTGAGATAACAGATTTTAGCATAAGAATCCTTCTGGCCGAAGTCAATCACCTGCTTTCCCATTCGTCCATACGCTTCAAGCAACATTCTACCAAATCCTTCCAAATAGTCAACTTGCTTGCACCCCCAAACAAAGGAATACCTAGATATCTTCTAGGAAGAGAACCCATCTTCATGCCCAAGACATAGCAGATTTCCCTTTGTTTCTGATAGAAGGTATTGAAAAATAAAATCTCAGATTTTCTTCACTTAATGCACTGTCCTGAAGCTTTACTGTACTTATCTAGAGTGCTTTTCATCAACCGTGCTTCCCTAAAGGAGGCTTCTCCCATAAGTAGAGTATCATCCATAAACTACAAATGAGACAGAGGATCCAAACCTTCTGCTACTCGAACACCCTTCCAATCCCCTTCCTCTCTCTTTTTAGAGATTAATCTTCCCAAAGCCTTTTCCATTATTATGAATAGGAAAGGGGAGATGGGATATCCCTGCCTTATTCCCTTTTTAGAAACAAAAAAGCCTTACAGGCTGCCGTTAAGTAAAACCGAAAACTAGGGAGTATTTATATAGCTTGCTACCCATTTGATCCAATCCTTATTGAATCCATAACTGAGAAGGCTGTGAATAAATATTCAATACTAATTTCACTCCCAGTGCCTCATTCAGAATGCTCCAATCTCTCATCCTTTCCCCTCCTTTCCCTTTCACCATGCAAATTTTTTCCCACGAAAGTAGTGGAATTTTATCTTGTTCATTAGCTCCATTCCAAAAAAAAATTCTCATTCTCTGGCCTACAACCTTAACAATTTTTTTGGGAATTTTAAGACACATCATAGAAAAAATAGGGATGGTTGAGATAACACATTTTAGCATAAGAATCCTTCTGGCCAAAGTCAATCACCTGCTTTCCCATTCATCCATACGCTTCAAGCAACATTCTACCAAATCCTTCCAAATAGTTGACTTGCTTGCACCCCTAAACAAAGGAATACCTAGATATCTTCTAGGAAGAGAACCCATCTTCATGCCCAAGATATAGCAGATTTCCCTTTGTTTCTGATAGAAGGTATTGAAAAATAAAATCTCAGATTTTCTTCACTTAATGCACTGTCCTGAAGCTTTACTGTACTTATCTAGAGTGCTTTTCATCAACCGTGCTTCCCTAAAGGAGGCTTCTCCCATAAGTAGAGTATCATCCATAAATTGCAAATGAGACAAAGGATCCAAACCTTCTGCTACTCGAACACCCTTCCAATCCCCTTCCTCTCTCTTTTTAGAGATTAATCTTCCCAAAGCCTTTTCCATTATTATGAATAGGAAAGGGGAGATGGGATCTCCCTACCTTATTCCCTTTTTAGAAACAAAAAATCCTTGCAGGCTGCCGTTAAGTAAAACCGAGAACTAGGGAGTATTTATACAGCTCGCTACCCATTTGATCCAATCCTTATTGAATCCATAACTGAGAAGGCTGTGAATAAATATTCAATACCAATTTCACTCCCAGTGCCTCATTCAGAATGCTCCAATCTCTCATCCTTTCCCCTCCTTTCCCTTTCACCATACAAATTTTTTCCAACGAAAGCAGTGGAATTTTATCCTGTTCATTAGCTCCATTCCAAAAAAAATTTCTCATTCTCTGGCCTACAACCTTAACAATTTTTTTGGGAATTTTAAGACACATCATATAAAAAATAGGGATGGTTGAGATAACAGATTTTAGCATAAGAATCCTTCTGGCCGAAGTCAATCACTTGCTTTCCCATTCGTCCATACCCTTCGAGCAACATTCTACCAAATCCTTCCAAATAGTCGACTTGCTTGCACCCCCAAACAAAGGAATACCTAGATATCTTCTAGGAAGAGAACCCATCTTCATGCCCAAGATATAGCAGATTTCCCTTTGTTTCTGATAGAAGGTATTGAAAAATAAAATCTCAGATTTTCTTCACTTAATGCACTGTCCCGAAGCTTTACTATACTTATCTAGAGTGATTTTCATCAACCGTGCTTCCCTAAAGGAGGCTTCTCCCATAAGTAGAGTATCATCCATAAATTGCAAATGAGACAGAGGATCCAAACCTTCTGCTACTCAAACACCCTTCCAATCCCCTTCCTCTCTCTTTTTAGAGATTAATCTTCCCAAAGCCTTTTCCATTATTATGAATAGGAAAGGGGAGATGGGATCTCCTTGCCTTATTCCCTTTTTAGAAACAAAAAAGCCTTGCAGGCTACCGTTAAGTAAAACCGAGAACTAGGGAGTATTTATACAGCTTACTACCCATTTGATCCAATCCTTATTGAATCCAAAACTCTTGAGTACCTTTAAGAGAAAATTTATGTTAACTTCATCATATGCCTTCTTGATGTCCACCTTTACCAACATTTTTTTTGTTCTAGCTAACCGTATGGAGTGAATTACTTCATGAGCAATAATAAGACCTTCGTATATGGAACGGTTTGGAGAAAAACCACTTTGCTCAGGGGATATCACCACATCAAGAACTATCTTTAACCTATTCTCCATCACTTTCAAGATTATCTTATACACCATGTTGTAGAGAGCAATGGGTCTGAAGTCATTGAAAGATAATACTTCCTCTTTCTTAGGAACTAAAGCAATAAAAGTATTATTAAAGTCTTTCAGTACAAAACCCCCCATTCTAGATTCCTCTACCACTTCCCACAACTCTTGAGCCAGGACATCCCACAACTTTTGTAAGAAAAGTGTTGGAAATCCATCTGGTCCAGGAGCTTTGTCTCCTTCTATGCCAAAAAGTGCGGTTTTAACTTCTTCCAAAGTAACTGCCTTTGTTAGCGTTGCATTTTGAGAGTCCGATACACATATGGGAATTACTCCCAGTACTTCATTCTCCTGAGAGATATTAGCCTAACTGTTACATAAGGCTTCAGAGAAGTATCTCACAACTTCCTTACAAATAGCCTCCTTTTCTGTGAGGGTAATTCCATGCTTGTCCTATATCGAAAATACTTTATTACAAGATCTCTTGACCTTGACTGCATTGTGAAAAAAATTTGGGTTTCGATTCCCCTCCTTAAGCCAGGTTTCCCTTGATTTCTACCTCGAAAAAAATTCTTCTCGTGCCAGAACCTCTGCATACTGTTTGTTAAGCTCTTTTTCTTTTTGTAAATATTCCTCACTCAATCCTCCTTCAATGAATTTTGTGTCCAACATCCCCAATTCTTGTTCTAGATTGAGCTTTTCTAAGAAACTATTCTTAAACACTTCCCTATTCCATTTCTTTGACTGTTCCTTAACAAACTGCAACTTTTTGAAAAAGACAAAAGCTTTGTTTCCCTTCCTTTGTGGCGTATTTGACCACCATCCAACTACTAGCTCCAAAAACCCATCCTCTTGTAACCACATTTTTTCAAATTTGAAAGGGCAACAGTCAGGTGCTTCCTCCTCTTGAATTCACACATTAATTGGATAGTGATCTGAGCCTGTGATGGGGAAGATCTCAGCTTGAAAGGTCCACTTATATTTAGCCCAATTTCCTATAATAAAGAATTTGTCTAACTTTTCTACTATATTTGGAAAACCAGTTCTTCTATTAGTCCAGGTAAAATCCCCATTTTTGAACTGAATCTCAAAAAGGCCATTATGAGTTACAAAATCACTAAAATATTTCTATTTTTGGTTTAACCAGGCAAGACCCCCTCTCTTGTCTGACAGCCATAAAATTGCATTAAAATCCCCACCTAAAAGGAAAATTCTGTCACCATTAGCATTCATCACCTCCGAGATCTCTCCCCATACCCTTCTCATTTTTGAGATGTTATTTGGTCCATAAACATTTAATAAGGAGAAACTTGTAAGTAGCTTCTTAGAAATAATATTCACCCACTGCCATGACTTCTCTGATATGAGAGCCTAGACCTCCATCACCGCCTCTTTGTAAAGAATCCCTAAACCACTCGAGGCACCTGTAGCTTCCACAATAAAACATTTCTAGAAATTGAAACACTTTCTAAACGTTTCAGCTTCAGTCCCACTTAGCTTTAACTCTTACAACATAACTATGTTTGGTCGCGTTTGATCAAGACATCTCTTGATCAAATGGATCTTGTCAGTGGCATTACAACCCCTGACATTCCATGATAGGACCTTCATTGCTCTCAGGAAAAGGCATATCTCAATTTTTTTTGACCTATTGCACTTCCCGCAATCTCCAATTTTACCCTTATTGGCTTAGGACCTCATTTCTTCTTTTCACCAACATTAACCTTGATTTGTTTTGCCAAATTTTGCTCTGATTTCTTTTTTCTTTGATCCCCACTTCAGAGCTTAAGCCCAAGTCATCACCACCAACTTCCTCCTCCTCTGATGGAATTTCTAAATCTAGATCTTCAAAGGGGATTCCATCTTCTCTTTCTTCCTCGAAGGAACTGTCTAGATTTCTTATAGGAGAAATCTGTATGTCCTTAAAAATGGGTTCCTCTGTTTCAATGTTTTCATTGATATCATCCACAAAAAATATTTTCAGCTCAAGGTGATTTTATAGGAGAGTTCCTACTTTCCACCGCCTCTTCACCAGGTTTTTCCCCTCTCGATTTATTGGTGAGGTCTCTGATAGCACTGTTGAAATTTGTTAGAATGTTGGAAGGACTTTCTATTGCCGAAGCTATATGAATATTAGATTTTTCCTGAGTTGTAAAATTTGGAGAAGCTCAATCTACCTTTCCTGTAACGCATACTAGAACTGTATCCCTTACTTCCTTGAAGTTGTCCACCCTGAGCTCTTCCTCTTGTTCTATCATTTTACTTACATCTAATTCAACAAATGCTTCCACTTGATTGATTTCCTTCCCTAAATGTGATGCCATGTTTACATTTTCATGTAACCCTTCTATCTTAGAAGACTCCGACCCCTCTAGATTCTCCTCCTCAACCCTTTCCTTTTCAACCCGCCTTTCCTTTGCTTGAGAATCTAGCCATAGGCCTAAGGCCATTTCGGAGTTGCTCAAACCCCAATCTTCCTCAACCCATTGGTCCCATTTCCTCGAGATTACTTCCAAAAAACTATTATCCTCCACTTGAAAATCACTTTCTTTTAGCAATAGTAAATCTGTTAGGGCATTTTTCTCCAATCCTTTACCTTTCTCTAATAGGCTACATTCCCCTACAGGGTGCCCTACCCCTTTGCAAGCAAAACAAATCTCGACCATTTCTTTGACTTCTATCATTTACTTCTAGATTCCCTCCCTTGTTTGTAGTTCCACCATTTTTGGGAGAGAGTGTATCCCCTGCTAGAGAATACAAATGCGGGCATACATGCTATAGTATTTATTGGCGATGGATTCATCTGCTTTAACGAAAGTTCCTAATTTTTTGCTAATCAGTTTTAGGGTTTCTATGTCCCAGTATTCATGGGGTAGGTTATACAACCATATCCAAATTGGTACCTCTGAAATGGTTTCAATTTTAGGGTCCAATCTTTCAAGTAAAACCCTTTTTCCCCCATTAAAAAGGCCCACTATTCATAATCCACTATCTAAAGGACTCATGCAAATAACCAGGTAAAATCCATTTGGTAGTGTTTTCAGGATGGTTGCTTCCCCCCAATGCTCATTGCACTAGTTTCTAACCCTTCTAAATGCCGGCCATGGTCTGCTCCATTTCATGAAGAAAGCTTTTTCCTTAAACTGACTCAAAGACTCAATCCAGTCTTGACCATATACCATTAAAGAAACAATCGTTGTGTGCTCAAGTGCAGGGTTTACCTGATCCATTGGCATCGGGTTGCCATGCCGCTTTGGCCTTCTGAAAATCAACTGGCTACGTCAAATGCATATTTGCATAACCCCATCTGTTCCTTGTAAAAAATTGTTGCTCTTTGCCCTCATTCTGGTTACTATAAGAACCCTTTCCACTGGTTGCCAGAGCCTTCCATGCTTGTTGTAGAGCACACCATGGAGGATTTGGTGGGCGACCTCCATGTCGTCGATCGTAAGGCCACCTAGTTTGAGGTCCTCCATGCCCTCGAAAATCTCGCATCCTGTAATCGTCTCGGTCCTTCCTTATCTTCGCCATTTCTTCCAGCCCTTTTATATTTTATTTTTTATTTTTACTAAAAGTAGGTTATCAATGTAAGAATATAAGGTTGATTACCATGTTAAGAAAAATAGTAAAACTTATTAAATAAATAGAAAAAATATGATGCACTACATAAAAGATCTATATCAAGATGGTATTTTTTTTTTCTATTTTAGATAAATAGTTAATATAAAAGTTTACATTGAATGGAAACAACTATGTTTTAATATATACACATTTTAATATTTATTTAAAATACATATTTATCAAAATTGAAAAGAAATATATCCATGCACTAAAGTTTTAAGTTATAAATGCGCAAAAAAAATTTGAAGAAAAAAAATATACTATATAAAGATTGACGTCTCATGTAACTTCATTTTTCAACAACTAAATTATAGTGACAATATATTAAAAACTATATTCAAATAATTTTTTAATTTTTTCAAAAAAATACAAACATAAAATATACTAAAAGCTACACATTTTATTAGTTTACATCATTTCAAAATTTAAAACATATATGCCACTTTTTAGTGATTCAAGTTTAAAAGTTGGACTAGTGTTGGTTGTTTCCTTTATCAAAGTGTGACACAACTTTATACTTTTACTCATGAAGAAGGTAGTGGATTAATTTGAGAAGCATCAAACAACTAGTCTCAACCTCATTAATGATAAAATATTTCATAACCCATGAAAGATAACCCTTAAAATGGCTAAGGTGCAACATAGGAGTGAATTCAAAGAAGACACCAAGGACTAGATCACACTCAATTTTTTTTGGCTACCCTAACGCTAGATACTTCTATCCCTAGATGGTTTAGTTCATATTATTTATTTGTGATAATAAGAAGATTTATTGGTCCACTCTCATAAGTAACAACCTCCATGATCGGCTCAAGGATGTGTTGCATAACAATAAATTCTATATGACATCATATTTGGTATACTTGTTGGATTCTCAAGCAACATTTACAGGGTTGACATGATAGGATATTTTCAACTTGGAGAGGTGAAAATTCATGAAAATTATCCATAACTCAAGTTGGAGGATAGTTATAAGGACTATTATGTGGTTAATGACAATTTTGTTTATGATGTCATAAGAGGATTGCAAGGTAATTTCTCAAGAAGGATATCTGTGGAAGCCATGAAAGAGTTGAAGAATTGGGGAAATTGATACATCCAATTAAAAACTTCATTTGTATTAGAGTGGACGACTTTCATAAAGCCCCTATAAAACTCCTAAGATATCCTTTTGAAAAAATAATCCTATTAGAGTTATGCATTTAGGTCATATAAATCCATAAACTGATTGCTGGAAAACACAAGTTAGGATAACCTTTCCCTACAAAGATAGGGGTATATTCCTATTCCAACATGCAAAATTCCAAGAATTTAGAGATTGAATTGGAAAAATAATCTATGGAAATGTATAATAATCATAGGGCCAAATTTGACCTTGTCGAAAGAAACAACAAGGTCATAGGTTCATTCTTTAAACATGAACCTACAATAGAGGATCACAAGGCCAATTGTGAGGAGGGATTTGAATTAAGAATGGAAGGTTATTGTTGGTTGATAGTAGATATGATAAAGGGTTTCTATATTTCCCAAGTATCCAAAGAACTAAAGGAAAATGGGAAAGTTCTAGATCCCATTTTTAGTGGGCAAGGTGTTTACAATCAACCAATCTACAATGTGGAATATTCTATTCAAGAAGATGAAAATATAAAAACTAGAGCTCGAAGTGTCAAGGATTGGTCCCTAATATGGTTGAAATATCCATTCCCAATGATTGAGTTACCAAATCCCCAACCTTCCACAAAGAAGACAAAGATAGGTGAAGGACCATCTAGTGTAGCGGCTAGAAAACATAAGGCCTCATCTTCAAAGGATATCTCAAAGAAGGGAATGGAAAAGGAAATTATTGATATTAGATCAAGTGAGGAGGATGATGAAGAAGAATTTCATCTAGTAAGGAGGAAAATAAAAAAGACCTAATCTCAAGCTACATCTACTTGAAAGGGGATTTCTCCCACTCCTTCCACTCCTCCACATGAATCTGCTATGCCTTCTCCCCCTTCTTCTCCCACTTCTCCACATGAACCTCCCCCATCTCCTCCTCCTTCTCCTCCATATCCTACTCCTCCTCATCCACATGTTTCTCCATCCCATATCCCTACTCCACCTGCTACATCTCCTCCACATGGAACTCCTCTTCCTCTTTCTCAAGAAGATGAACCACAAACAAAAGAAGAGGAAATTCAGACCAAGGATATGACAGAAGAAGAATTGACTATAGAAGAGGAAGTCCATAAGGAAGTTCCCATGAAGGAGAACATAATGGAAAGAATTGAAGAATGGGAGATTCAGCCCAACAAGGAAGTCCAAAATGAACAAATAGTTGGAGAGGAAGAGATGAGAGTGGATGCAGAGCAACATGAGGTAGAACAAGATAATTATGAAGCCTCACATAATACATAAATCATAACTTCTCCTCAAAGGGAAGTCTCTTCAAATTTTCTAATATGGTTGAATCATACCATACAAAAGAGGAAAAGGACATACATCTAGGAAGAGGAGGATAAAAGCTTGAATATCTTGTCAGAAGCATTCCAATCCCCTACCAAGAGGAAGAAGATATCAAGAAGCGTATCTACTATCACCATGGATGATCAAGGAAACATAATTTATCAAATACCCATCCCTCTGGTGGATAAGTGCAAATCCAATATGGAGTTAGAGGATTACCAAATAAGACAAGTTGACTTGGGTGTTCAAACATGAGAAGGAAAACAACAATCATTGTAGATGTCTATTTTTTCCATTTTGAAAAGAATGCAAAAAGATGAGAACAACAAGAGATCAAGGCTCAAGTGTGTGAAAAATTTGATTGGACCCATTGATGCTATAACTTCTGAATCAATTTTGCAAGCTACCCTCAAAGGTGAAGCCAGAAACCTTGACCGTGAGGAGTGGATATCTATTGCTAAGCAGTGGAAAGGTGATTTTTTGGCATTATCAAGTAGAGTATTAAGGAAATTAATAAAGTCTTATCACTGCATTAGTGATGAATATAACCTATAAAAACAAATAGAGCTAAGCATTGATGAGGAATTGATGGTTTGGGAAGATTACATCCCAATTTTGGAAAGGATAAAGGCCACTTCATCTGGGGATTTATTGATAGTGACTATTATAGAAGAGAATGATCAAGACAAACTAGTAGAGTGGTTAAAAACTACACAATCGAGGGTAAAACCCTAAGGAAATGCAAAATAAAGTTGAATAAGAATAGGAGCCTAGTCGAACAGGCTATGGTGAAGATTGAGCAATTTTTGGAAAGCCTTAAATGCATGTTCTAGAAGACACTATATTTAGTCACCTCTCCCAACAAAATGGTCGAAGAATTGAAAGGATTGCTACAAGGCCAAGCCACATAGGATGCTATTGATAAAATTATGAATAAGAAAATGATGTAGCAAACCTTCTAGGATGAGTTAGCTGGCTTCACAAGATTGCAAGAAAAAATGGAGAGTTGAATCTTTACCCAAAGGAGTAAACTTCAATATCATAGAGGCCCTCTCATGTATGTGATGAATGAAGTTATCATTGCTTTGTCTAAAAATTTTCCTAGTTAACTCCAGTCAAACTCTTTAAAGTTTATTTTATTTTAAATAATTTTAGAATAAATTATAATGCCCAAGTGACAAGTTATGAAGTCAAGCATTACATTTTAGTTTAACTTTAGTTCTAGATGGAATTTTTAGTTTAGTTTTAGTTGAACCCAGATCTAATTAGGGCATTCTAGTTTTCTTTCAATTAGCTTTTCTTTCAGATCCACAAATTATGGGATGCATAAGTCTATATAATTTTGATTCTACATCATTGTTATTATCAAAAATTATATATTTTACAATAGAACATGCATTTTCAGTGTGGGATTTCCTACTAAACTTTGTGGAGCTATGTATGAATCAAAGGATTATGCCTTATTTGCATGTATATGGATCTTGATCTCTGGTGATGGTATGCTTGTTTTGATTATCTGAGTTGAGTAAATTAGTAAAATCTATTGTATTACTATGGTATTTAATTGAGTTTTGTTTCATATCTACACATGCTTGATGGTGGTATGATTTGATAAAACTTCAAAATCTTGAGATTAATTGATTTTCCTTGAAGATTGTACTAGTATTAATAACAATTGTGGGAATGCTAATTGTTTTAATATTGGTTATTGGGATTTTATTTAACCACTCAAAATTGAAAGATAAAACAAATTATATCATTTTCCATCTAATTTCAATATTTGTGTCTAAATATTTCTAGTAACCCTTTAAATATTTTGATCTTTGTTTCATCATATTCTATAAAAAGGAAGAGTAGTTGAATACAATATGTATCTATTGAAGCAAAACACTAACATGCAATTCGTTGCCATGAAGTAAAATAGTTTATTTTGATTGCATGCCTTGAACATATTTCTAGACAACCTAAAAATCTAGGCCCCTTATTGAAACATGCTCATATCAACCATTTAGTTGTCTATCATGATCAAGACCTGAACCAAAAGAAACATTACAGTAGATTATTCTTCTTTCAAAAGGAGAATTAATTTATTATTACTTAGTAATTTGGTTGTGCTAAAACCACCCTCAACAAAATTGATGCTAGAAGGAGGGCCCTCTAAGTTAGGAAAGATGAAAAACATTATCTCTTTCTCTTCAAAAAGATTACAAAGAGTTCTTAGGTCTTCCCCTAACAAAGGAGATCTTGTAGAATTATCCCAACATCAGAAACAAAGAAGTGAGAAGGGGAAGGATAGAGGTGAAACATCAAATTCTATAGAAACATTACAACACCTTGACCCACAAAATTTATTGGTGAGCCCAACCTCACCTCTAATTATAATAGTTATTGCACCTCCACCAATTATGATGGCATTTTTCACAACAAATGAGAGTTCCCCACTGAGCATGGGAGGACCTTTACATGAGCTTCCAAAGAATCCAAAAAAAATATTCCCTAAGTACATATATGGAAAATCTAGGACAACAAAAGACCATGTGAGAACCTTTAAGGAAATATGCAATAGAGATCAAATTGGCTATCAAGGTATAGTTTGTAGGATTTTCCCTTATTCCCTAGAATAATTTTCCTATAGTTGGTACCTTAATCTTCCTAGAGGAACTATCACCATGTGGCAAGATCTAGAAAATAAAATTGCAAATTAGTTTAAAGTATACACAGATCCTACCATTTTGTACCATCAACTGGTTTCCTGTAGGAAAGAACCTAATAAATCCATCAAAAAATATAACATGAGGTTTCATAAAATGTATAAAAGGTTAGGAGATATGTACCTTATGCTTGAATTAGTTGTAATCAATATATATTTTTGATCATTAGATCCCTTGAATAACCTATTCCTAAGGAGATTACCTGAAGCAAGCAAGGATACTTTGGATAAAGTATATAATGAATCAATTTTATTTTCACAATAGATGGATCCCCAGGCAGGTAATCCTTCTGGAGCATTACCATCATTAGGCTTACCAGGTTTTCCAAACTAAATTTTTTCCATAAAAAACAAATTAACTAATCACACACCTTTGATGAACCTAATCCTTGGTGCAGTGAATGCTTCCTAGAATCTACTTCCTTACCATTATCTCTCAATTCATATGATTACCAATACCTATCCTTGAAATGGATAGAAGATCAACTCTACAAATGGGATGGGAAAGCTTGGGAATACATTTTTCAAGAAAACAAACTAGAGGTATCAAATAGACCAAGGTCCTAGTACTCAATTGACCTTATAATTAGAAGTAATGAAGAAAAATATATCTTAGGTCACTAATGAGCTTACAAGGTTGAGAAAAAATTCTCCCCAAGTGGGCAATCACCATTAATACCCAATCCAAAACTACAGTCCTCAAAACATCAGTCATACTCATAATAACCAAGGTTTCCAAGGAAGGAAATTTAATTCTCAAAGGACAAACCAAACTTGGAACAAAAGACCTAACAATGGGGGATTTCCTAACTCCCTAGGCAATAGAAACATAGTTGATTGTTTTGATGCAAATTTAACAATAAATGACTATAGATTCCATAAAAATTTACATCAGACAAAGGCCAATCACCCAGAAGTGAAAAGGATTTCCAAAATAATGTAAGGAAATTCATCATCTACATCTAAGAACATGAATACCATGATGGTAGATTCATATGATTTAGTTAGCAAGGGGAGTCAAGGTTAGTTTACAAAAGAGGAAGAATTCATATTCTTGTTTGAGAATGAAAATGAACCAGATAATGAAAAAATGTATACACTCCAACAAGGGAGGAATAGCCATAACATAAAGAATAAACGTGAACCTCTCATTGATGGAATTCCACCAAAAGCTAGCCTACTTCACTAGACCCACACATAGACAATAATCAAATATCTCCAAAAGGACCTTTTAGGAATCCTTTCAAAATGAGTAGGCCCAAATTCAACAAAACCCTTGTCACACATAAGGAAAATTATAATTCTATTGAAGACCTGGAAAAGATAAAAGATAAAATTATATCTATGACATGCTACAATGTTTTGATTATATGGGAAAAATAGGTTTTGAAGTGACCCAAAACCCTTTACAACAAGAGATACAAAATTCTGATAAAAAGTACTTTAGGACGACACCAACAACATACCAAGAGCCAAAAAACACAATAAAAAAGGGTGTTGAATGAGAGATAAGACAATACGCTAACAGTAGCACCCAATGACATCAAAAAAATAGGAAATAAACTGAAACCTAGCACAAAGCAGACAACAATAAAGAAGAAGAACAAAAACTAATTCAAACTGCTTAAGGTGTTGGTCACCTCAAGCTCCTGGCTTCTGTTCTTTTTGTTCATGTCCAACAACTCATTCTTCTTAGCATCAAAAGAATTTTTCCAATCAACCGACCCTCTAACAATAGGGCCCTTGTCATCATCTTTATCACCTTTTTTTCCTTTTCCTTTAATAGAGTGCTCTTTCTCCATTAACTAAAAAAAAAAAAACTTGATCCTCCCTGAGCTCACTTATCTTTTTGGAAAGGACTTCCAAAGAGTTTGCAATGTTCTTCATAGAGTGTGACATGCCTGAAGAAGCTTTTTTATATCTGGATTCATTCCCAGAACCTTGGATTCCAAAGTAGCCAATCTATCTTTACATAGAGACTTGAAATCATGGAAAGAACTCTCAAGGTCCACTATTCTATCAATCAGAATGTCTGATGCTGAACCCTTTAGAACATTCTTCAGATTCTCCTTCAAACCTCTAATTTTAATGTTAATCTTATTGAACTCTTGAAGAGTCCACTTAGTTAATTTAAAATTTCCAGTGGCCCTAGCCCTAGCCATATCCAACAAATCAAACATAGAGGTAGAGTCATCATTGAGGTGACATGCTACAATGTTATCCTAATTAGAAAGAAGCATTATTTAAGTCACTAGACAACCTAAAAACTAGACCTATTAATTACCCTTAAAAGGATGGAGGTTAGGATTTGAGTTCTTCCGATGCAATGGCCACCATATTCAAAGGTAAAAATGGGGTTTCCTCTTTCCTGATGAGTGCCAAAATGTTTGATAAGAACTTATATAATTGCTGAATTGATTTAGGTGCTTCTTGCAATGTTATGCCCTATTCAATTTTCCAAGAGATAGGGATGACACCAAAACTAGCCAATAGAGTGGTTGTGCAACTATTAAAAATAGAGGTTAAAGTCATAGGTGAGTTAAAAACATACACATGCAGCTAGCCTAAACTCCCAAATACAATATTATATTGATATACATGTGGTAGATATTCCCAAAATGTATGGTATGTTGCTTAGTAGGGAATGGACTAAGTGCCTAAGGGGATGGTTCTCCACAAAATTTACTCAATTGTGGTTGCCATGGAGGGAATAAACAACCAAATAAAAATAGATGCCAAACAGAAAATCAAACACATGTTCACATAATATAATGCACCCAACAAAGTAGCATTCATAGAAATGGACCTAGGGGTATGTAAGGTGAATGGTATCATGATAATGTCTCTATTCATTGATGAGCACATAGGTGAAGATAACCTTATTAAAGGACTATAAGAGTTTGAGCCTTTTGAACACACCTTTCAAGAATTCCTGTATAAAATGTATGATAATATGACTAACCTTGGAAAATATACAAACACTATGGTGCTCTTACTGCTAAGATGGTTTCAGATTCACAACCAATTCCACTCTAAATTTCCCTGTTCCAATTGTTAGGATGCAATTTCAAGGGTTAAAATTATGTAGTTACAAGGGCATGCAAGGGAATTCATCCCAAAAGATTTGGAAATCAACAATAACCCCATTAATAATCTAAACTAGAAGGTATTGGAGGCTGAATTGGAGATAGCCACAAATACAACAAAGTCTCTCCTTAGAACACCACAAGTTGGTCTCCTACCCAAGGATAAACAACCAAGGGAACCTAAGTAGAATCTCATGAGGGATCCTAGTACACCCATTCAACAAAGTACTCCCATTATAATAAAAAAATCAAAGCTCTAGAGTGAAGAGAAGATAGTAATATGGAAGCTCATATTTGATGGATCTAAGTGCAAGCAAGAGAACAGTGTTGGGATTGAATTGATCAACCTGCAAGGAAAATAATTTTTAGGAGCCTTCAGGTTATAGTTCACTTGTAAAAACAATGTGACTAAGTATGAAGCATTAATCAAAGGGCTATTGTTTTCCCACTAGAAGAAGGTCAAACATTTGTTTATAGAGGGAGATTCATAGTTGGTTGTAAGTCATAAGAATTCAGTACTCTTTCCATGACAAAAGGGTATCGACTTATATAAATAGAGTTTGGGACTTGATTGAATATTTTTGAAGCTTTCAACATAACATCAATCCCTAGAAGAAATAATTATATCATAGAATCCCTCACTGTTTCTACTAGTTATTTATAATCGATGACCAGGTCTAGGTTAAAAAGGTCTTTTATGGAGATGGTGCCCTCACCATCAATTCTAGATAATATTACACATTTCCGAGTATTTGAAGATGATCAACATATTCTTGAGTTCATCACCAACTAAAATATTTGCAGCCCAAACTATAGACAAATGTGATTGGGATCTATTTGAAATGGTTGAGGAGGGAATTATTAAATTAAACACCAACACCATCCCTAAAGGGGTGGTGGCATTGGAAATAATCTTTGACTAAGATTCCAAAAAAAAAAATGAGAAGGATACTTCTAGTTTGAAAGAGTAGGTAAATATGATTCTCATAACCTCATAAATGAACAAGATAGGAGAGACATACTTATTGGCCGAGTCTATACACCAAAAGAACAAAATGGCAGTCATTGCTTTAAAATATTATAGAGTAGTGATTGTATGGAGCTATGAATAATTGAAAACATATGAAACTTTGGTAATCACGCATACTATTCCTCTTAATCAAGAAGCCAAACCCTTTAGACAAAGATGACACCCAGTGAATGCTTTACTTGAACCTTTGATACAAAATGAGGTACAAAAATTGTTAAGTTACAAGATTATATTAAAATTACAACACTCCACTTGGGTAGCAAATTTGGTACCAGTAAGAAAGAAAAATGGAGAAATCAGACTGTGTGTTGATTTCAAAATCTCAATCGAGCTTCAGAGAAATACAAATACCCCTTGCCCTCACTTGATGAAGTCCTCCAAATAGTGAATGATTCACAAATGATGTCTTTTTTAAACAAATATTTAGGATACAACCAGGTCATGGTTAAGGAAGAGGAAAAATTGAAAATGGCCTCCATCATAAAATAGGGAACACTTGCGTAACGACGAATTCTGTTCGGTCTCATCAATGCTGGGGCAACCTTCCAAAGAGCTATGGACATAGCTTTTAAAGGAATAATTAGAAAATGTATTATTATATACATGGATGACCTCATGGTATTTTTGAAAAAGAGGGTGGACCACATAAATTATTTGTGTAAAATTCTCTAGAGGTGCAAGGAATCAAGTATTTCCCTTAATCCCAAAAATTTTATTTTTGGAGTTACTAAAGAAAAAATCTTAGGTCATATAATTTCCGAAAGAGTTATTTCAATTGACCTTGAAAGGATTAAATCTATCCTGAAGTTGTCCCTACCGAATAGTAGGAAAGAATTGAAGTCCTTTGGAAAAATAATTTTTATTAGAAAGTTCATTAGTGGCTTTGTAGAAATCATTCATCCTCTAAATGATATGTTAAAAAAGGATGCAAAAATTGAATGGACTATAGAATCCAATAAGGCCTTTCAAGAAATCAAGGAAGCTATACTAGCACTATAGCGCTAGCTACTCCATACCATTCAACGCATATACCTTCACCTTATATCACTCTTGTGCTGGTGTTTTAACTCAAAATGGAGAGAGTGATGATGAGAGAACAACAATTTTTATGAGTTCCCATTCAAAATTGTAGAAATTTTATATCCCAATTTTGGAAAAGCAATCCTTTTCTATAGTAAAAGTTGTGAAATTTTTTTGGCACTACATTTTAAGAAGTAAAGTAATTGTGATAGTCCTAGATGCAATAGTTAAATCAATGCTGATGCAAAATGAGCTGGGGAGTGAAGAGGAAAATGGATGGTTATTCTACAAGAATTTGACATGGGGATAAACCATTGAAGCTAATAAGAGGCCAAGGGATTTCAAATACCCTAGCTAGAGCAGATAAACAACTAGTGTACCACCATTATTCCTAGCAACACAGTACTTTGGATACATGGTACAAAGACATAGTTTATTATTTATTGTAGAATAGATGCCCAAAAGGAATAAATGCAACCCAGAGGAGAGCCCTCCGGATGAAAATTAGAGCCTACATGATGAAAGATAGAGCCTTATATTAGAATAATTATGAGGGTGTTTATTTGATATGCTTGAACAAAGAAGAAAATATTTACATTCTAAAAAAATTCCATGATAAGTTTGCTATTGGCCATGGTTCAACAGAGGCAACTACTCATCAGATATTAAGGGTAGGATATTACTGGCCCACACTATTCAAAGATTCCTTTCAACACGTAAAGACCTATCACACATGCCAGATTGGGGCAAGCAAAAAAAGAAATGCACCCATGCCCCTACAACCCATGTACAAGGTACGTCCTTTTGAACAATGGTGCCTAAAATTTATAGGGATGGTTCACCCTCATTCTTTTGTAGTGAATATGTTTATTCTGGTTGCAACTAATTATTGTACAATATAGTCTAAAGAAATTTCCTATAGATAAAGTACGACCAACGTGTTGATCAAATTCTTGGAAGATCATATAATGACCAAGTTTGGAATGCCATTTTCTCTGGTATGTGCTAATGGTCTTTCCTTTTCATTTGTTCAATTACTGCAATGGGATTTTGAGCATAAGGTAATATTAAAGTATTCTAAAAATTGTTATCCTCAAGGAAATGGAGTTGCAAAATCAACCAACAGGAAGTTGATAAGGGTCACTAGAAAGCTGCTAGACAAAAACCTTAAGGAATGACACTCTCATCTCAAATTTGCATTATGGGATGATAGGAATAGGATAAATAATGCTTTAGGGATATCCCTCTATCGATTGGTATATGGCCTAGAATCCATGTTTCCTATGAACCTTAGGATACCCACATTGAAATTCATAGTGAACTATCTAGAAATAGATGATAAGTTTTGGGTAAGATTAATGAATTTGCTAGATTTAGAAGAAAGAAGAAACACTTCTCTAGAGCATGTTTCGAAACACCAAGTTGTTGTCAAATGATGGTTCAACAAAAGAGACAAGATAAACTCTTTTAGGATTTCAAACCTTGTCCTACTCTGGGACAAGTCTAGAGAGAAAAAGGGAAGCCATTCAAAGTTCGACTAACTATGGAGAGGCCCCTATAAAATATCTAAATCATAGGGGAAAACACATTTAGGATTAGTACTATGACTAGAGAACCCATCCCATTGCTAGTCAATGGGTAGTTCCTTAAATACTTCTTTGGATCCTAAGGAGACTTTATCTCCTTGTAAATAGATAGAATAGGTTTTATTTTCCTTTTTTCCTTTTTCTCTTCCCATTGTTAGTTGTTGTCGCATTATTTTTTTTTCCCTTTGTTTTTTATTTATTCCCCACCTTGTTCTTCTTTTTTGTTTGGGAGGTTTATGTGAGAGTTTCTTAGATGTCCATTTGAGTAATTTTCAAATATTAGTTATACACAAAATGCTTGTAATATTTCATTTTCAAACTCTTTGCATACATAAGATCGAATTTTACTAATCCGTTAGTAATTTTTGAAGTCTTAGAAGTTCTAGTGTATGAAGCCAATAAATCTATGAATTTTGGTACATGAATCTTACTATACATAAATTTTAAAATATATCAAAATTTGGACTCAAGTGAATGGTAATGATCTTTGAATTCAAGAAAAATCTAAAGATTGTTGTCTCTCTTAGTGACCACTATGGTTCCCAACCCAATACCAGGTGAAAACCTAGAAGTAAAAGAAATAAGAAAAATACTAATTAAACTCTTAGTAAAAGTGGGTGATTCCAATAACTTCTACCAAGGCTATGGATGCATGATTGGTAGTAGAGCTATATTTGAGGGAACTAGAGGTATGTCTATCGGGTCTATAGACACTTGGTTTGCAGCAAAGCTATACCCAAGTCACACCAACTAGACCCTTAAGCAATATTTATGTATGATTAAGATAAAGACGAGTTGGGAGAAAGGAAAAATCAGACCTTTAGCTTGCTTAAAAAATCATTCCATGTCACTTAATGCCTATTTTGAAGGAATGAATCACCTACACACACCATAAGATTTAGGTATCCTATTGGAATAGGTGAATTGGTTTGTACCTAGGTTAGCATGGACTTTTTCCCTTAATAGTGAGTTCTTAATTGGTTCGAGCCTAGGCTTGTTTGAAAAATTTCTCATGAAGAAATACTTTTAGAATTTTATTTGTTTGGTTGCTATTTTTTGTGCCTTGTACCCATGGCCCACTTTTTCCTTTGAAAAAATGGGGACCCCCCCTTTTATTTTTGAGTGCTTTTCCCTCTTTTTTTCCCTTTTCATTTTTCATTTTCTTTTTCTTCTTTTTTTTCTTTTTCTTGTTGTCCTATCTCCCCCTTTCCCTTTTTTCCTTCCTCTTCTTTCTTTCTTCTCTTCCTTGAGTGTTTTGTCACTTATTGGGGTTTTGGGATACTCGATGTTGGTATGACATCTTCATCTGACTTGGCCCCCAACTTTTATTCATCATCCCTATTTCACTTTCATTGCATTGAGTTTTCACTAATCAAGATACTTGCTTAATACACTCCTGATCTTGAAAGATTGATGGCAGTGATGTCTTGTCACCTCAGTTGTCATACCTGATAGAGCATTTAATTCAGCTATAGAGAATTTAATGGAGGTTTTATGGTAGTTGTTGAGTCAATTTTGTTGGTTGTGTTTTTTGCACAACAACAACTCAGATAAGATACATGTATCCTATCTCTCTTGAAAGGTAAATCTCTATCAACAAGCTACAAGAGATAACCCCAAGGTCTCTAATGTCAGGTCTTGACAATGCGTAAACAACTCAGTGATAAATGTGAAAATGCTAGTAATCACAAATGGACCTTACTACAAACAAATACTGAATCTTAAGTTTAACATATTTTGCAATTTGATGATACTTCAAATCCTAAAACTAACCCAAATGATAAATAAATAGCAAAAGATAAGGGTTTTAGAGAGATTTCTAAAATCAACACTAATCCTAAGATTAACAATGTAAATGATAAAATACTTGAAATAGACCAACCCCTTAGTAACTAATTTTTACTTAACCCAGATGAACCTGCAATCTTACAGAAATAGTGCAATCTTCTAAGGCATTAAAGATTTTCAGATCATGAACATTCATCCAAAACAACCCTATTGCAATTGAAATGAACAAACACCCACAACTGAACTAAGCACAATGAATATTAAAGTCCAGGCTAACTTTGCAAAGCAACTAACACTCAACCATGTGCAAAAAGTATGGACTAGGGATTGGTAAAAAAACTTCAAGAATTAAACCACAAACACTATTGAATCATCTAACCTCAACTCTAACATATCAAATAGCTTGGAGCAATTTCAAAAAATAGAATCATAAGAACCATGCAAGATAAACCAACACAAGAAAATTCACCAAGGCACAATGTCTTCGCTCGTATTGAATCATACAAAGGAGCAACAATTCCAATGTTATGTGTCACAACACTTGCTCCAAAATAAAACTAACTCCTAGCTCTAATTCTTGCTCTAATGCTTAATTTGATCTAATGTATTAATTATCTAGCCCTTACAAATGAGGAAAAATGCCATATTTATAGAAACCCCCCAAGATATGTCGACCCAATTAGGGTTACAATAATAAACGACCACAAAACAAGTCAGTCCAAGAAGTTCAAGAACAAAATAAAATAGCATTAAATGCTTGGGACTCGTCTAGGTCGGCCTAGGTTCTCCAATGTAGTTCGATCCATTGCATGCGAAGGATGAAGAGGGAATACTGGGGAAGCACAAATTTTGATGTGATATTGCATTAAATGCTTTCCCCTTTGTCCTTGTCTCGCCCCATTTTATCATGTATTATCAAAAATACCTTGTCCAAGTCAGCCAAAGGTGGAATAACCAACACTTTAATTCTTCTCTCAATGGACTTAATATCATCCCTTAATTGTTTAATAGTTTTATCCCAATCTTCCCTTAGGGCTTGATATTTATCCATGACTACAATGTAAGTGGCTGCATTAGTGCTCAGTAACTGGATTGTCATCAACTGGAGCATATACATCATGCCACCATTTTTTCAGTTGCTCCAAGCTCAAATGTTTAGGGGAAAACCTCCTCCTGCTAGTCATTATCTCAAAGAACGAGATACACTTATTGTAAATATCTATCAAGGTGCTCTCTATTTGTTTCCCTTGCTTATGCACCTTCTTCAATACCTTCTATCTGATATGAAAAGTCTCATACCACTCCCAGGGTTTTGTAACTACTGAGGAGGAGAGGATTCCATCACTTACCAACTTTTCTTCAGTATACTTCACGATGGACCTGGCTTTATGCAACAAGAGATCAACATCCTCCTTATCTTGAGCCAACACACTTTTTAACCACTCCACAGATCTAAGGGCATCTCCACCAGTTGATAGAATATTGTTGATTGCATCATCTCCTTGGGATGATACCCCTTGCAACTAGTTCAGTGTGGCATGTGTAGTGGTTTTCATCTTTTCCAACTCAGTTATAGTTTCTTCTGGTAAGAGATTCGCTGCAGATGATGAAGAACTGATTTGGCTGATAGATTGTAAAGGTTTCATCAAACCCTGTAGATACTTCTTTAATTCCCCATTCTCCTTCTTTAACTCTTTTTTGGTCTGTACCTCTTTCCTCAATCTGCTCAAAATTGCAGCACTAGAGCCCTCATATTCTTTAATCTCTTGTATCATGGAAGTAGGCCCTAAGTTGATTATCTACACACTATAATCACTACCAGTCACATCATCCTTATTCTTATCAGGGGCAGGAGTAGCAATGTGAATCACTCTATTATTTGCATCATCTCTCTCAATCTTTGAAACAACTTTGGCCTTTTTCTTTGTTTTACCTTTCCAAATTTTGGCCAACAAGCCATCCTAGTTTGGAAGAGTGTCATTCAATATAATATGTTTACTCTTCAATTCCCTATCCAACCAAGTAGGAACATCGGAATCCGACTACAAATTACCTAGTTCTAGCTCGTCCTGCTGACCCCTAGAGGAATCTTCATTCAGATTTTTCTTATCAGGAGTCTCTTCAGTTTTATCTTCCCTGTCCTCTTATGGATTCCTACCCTTCTCTCCATCATTCTCCTCTTCTACATGTACTGGTGAAGGATTTTTGGTGGGAATTTCCTCCCTTTATGAAGGTCTATCTTCCTCATTTCCAGTAAGTGAGTCCTCATAGGTTACCAAAGGGGACTACAATATCTTTTCTATCTCTGCCTCCACACTATAGAACTCACCTTTCCAGAATTATTCCTCTCCTTGATCCTGGTGGTCCACTGCATCTTTAAATTCACTTGGTGCATCATGAGATTCATGAGGAGGGGCATCATCATGTTGTTTTGTGGCAAGGCCAGTTGAGGGAACATCCTCCTTCGACACACTATCCTTGGGAGAAGGAGTTCTTGATATTCTTGTGTATACTTGTGTTTTCTCTCCCAAACTCTCCACATTCACTACTGGTGGGCTAGTTTCATCCTCTACCTTGGAAGATTCCTTCCTCTTTTGAGACAATCTCACTATTCTTCTTCTCTTAGGAATGGGAACACTACCACAGTCTCCCTTTTCCTCAGGTTCCTCCTCTACAGATTTCTTTGCCTTTGAAGTATGTTTCCTTTTCTTGGAAATAGGTCTCCTTTGCATCTCTCCTTCCTCTACTTGAGCATCCTTAATGTTTATATTGAAAGGAGAGCTCACCTTAGCCCTAACCTTAGGGTCCTTCTCAACTGACTCCTCAGAGGTGGAATGAGACTCTAAGTCTCCCATTAGGTCATAGGTGCATTGCACACCCTCACTCTCCAGTTCCCAAATCTTGTGCTTAAGCCATAACTTTGTGTATTTAATCACGGGAGCCATGACTTGTTCTAGTTTTGTCTTTTCATCCTCCAACCAGTCTATTTCACCAACTGATTTATCCTTCATAGCTTCATAATCATGACTTTGAATCACATTCCCATCATCATCTATCTGATCTGGGATGACTTTAACATTGTACAATCTAATCAAATTGACTGGTAGCCTAGAGAATTTCTTCTTTCTGATCTCAAACTCATCTTTGCAGTTGGCACAATAGTCTTCTATGTCATCCTTGTGGCTGTACTCCCTACTGGCCTTATTTTGAGCTTCACCAGTTCTATCAAACCTAGAAATTTTGGAATGGAAAGATAGGCCCAGAGTGCTCATCTCCTCCTTAGAAAAATGTGTTGTATGTATGGAGGGGCAAGCCTCATTACTACCTATCCTGAGAGGAAAGTCATTGCCAAACCCTGTTTTGTGCTTTTCCTTCTTGACTATGGCATCAAAGTCACATATTTTCCTTGTGACTTCTAGGAGTATGATGTGGTCCGTGGGGTACCTAGGAAGTCTGTATGGAGCTCTTTGGAAGCCATCTATCATGATGTATGAGAAAGTTGGGAACTGTATGAACCAAGCTCCAAAATTTTTAATCAATTCCTTGGCCTGGTCTGAAATCCAAACATGTTCTGCACCTTGAAGCAACCTAGTGATGTACATGGTAAATGCATCATTCACCCTCCTATAACTTGAACTACCCAAGTGCAACTGTGGGTACACCTCTGGTATCCAATCCTTTGTATGGGTGGAACCTGGCAAGTGCATAAACTAGGTATGAAGTCATGATGAAGCTCTTTGTCTACAACACATTGCATAATTGATCATGTATCATGGCACTTATGATTCCTGCCCAGTGATAATCAATATTCTACTCCATCCTCACTATAATGAAGAACATCTAGTTCTCAAAGACTCCTGCACTTTTCAAGCCCATTACTCTATTGAGGAGTGTAATTGCATCATAATATTTTGGCTTGAATTTTTCCCTGAATGATTGTTTTGGAAATTTTGAGATGTGGGGCTTAGGTTTTTCCAACCAAGAATTGATCACCTATAGAGCCTTGTTTGTATCATCATCATAATACTTCTTGGCCATGTCCAAATCACAGGCCACCACATGGGACCTATTAGGCATGTCAAAAGTTTGTGCCACTAAAGGAGGGGATAAGTTAGCCAACACCCTACCTTGAGGGCCAATCACCCTTTGTGTGCTCCTGTCATAGTGCTTGGCACATTCTAACACCACCTCATAGCATTGAACCGTAGGAGGAAAACCATCCACATGAGCCAAACCTTATTCCACTAACCTTCCAGCCAACAATGGGGGGTCCTGCTATGCCATTCTTGCCTTGAATTCCTCATACTCCCATTTTCCTACATTGGTGTCACCAACCTTAGACCAAATGGAGGAAAATTTAGACTTAGGAAGCTTACTCTTTATGTCCATCTTAATTCTCTCTTCCTCAGAGATAGAAAATCCTTCAGCACTTGAATCTGTCTGCTTTCCCACTGTCTGCTGGCCATCACTCTACTTGATTTAGCCTGCATCCAACAAGAAACAACAATAAATCCCCTTTATAATGTCAACATTGAGGTTAGCCAACCATAGACAATATAATTATAATCAATCCACCCAAAGCTATGATTAAAATCCCTTAAATTTAACATAAAGCACAATCATTAAGATATCCAATATTTTGAGCCATCCGGGGAAATCAAGCCAGGGAGGAAATTCAGGAAATTACCTACTAAGTGGATTTTAATGATAAAACATGGTTATCCAAAAAATAAATCATCACAAGATGAAGGAAAAGCATATAACATCCTTTAAATGATTCAAATCAAGCATGAGATGCTAAACCCATAACATTGCATTCATTATCCTTCAAATCCTCCATACTGTGAGACTATTTTGGGAAAATCTGCCTGGGAGGGAAATCCGTGGGGTATGCGAAACTCCAGGATTTTGCACACATTTGGGAAAATGAGGAGACAAAGGAAAATTGGGAAATTTTGAAGGTGCGGGAATTCCTCGAAAAACCTCGAAATCTCGAAAACTATTACTTCTCCCGATCTCACCCAAAATAATCAATCGATCATGAATTTAAGGTCTTTGGGATCGAATCACATTTTTTTAAAGTTTCCTATTGATCATCTTCAAGTTCCCAACTCTCTCAGAAGAAAATTGGTGAGGAATAGCGATGCCCTAAACTTGATCAACGATTTCCTAAGCTTAAAACCCTAAAATTCACCATTAATGCAAGGGATTAGCTCAGTTTCAGATTGTCCATTTTACTAAGCCCAAAAATAGATTTTTTAAAATAGGCACAAGTGAGCTTCTCCTAGATGAAATTGAAAACACGCTCACAAACTTACTTAGGGCCAACAATCAAACAAGCTCAAAAAACCCAAAACTCAAACCAAACGGAAACAACCATGCACACATGGTTGAGCTCAAAAATGCAACATGAGAATGCTAGGAACCACCAAACTCAACAATGAATAGAGGAATATATCGACCAGGCTCTCAGAATTTGTGAAAATGACAAACCCCAACCCCAATTTAAACACTTGACGCCAAAATATGCAAAATCCTGACTCTAAAGGCTCTCAAAGCACCAAAGCATCATTTACATTCAAGAGTCACAAGAAAGGAAAAAGCCACATACCATGGATGAATTGAATTGATCTGTAGTGATTGCTGGTGACAAACTTCAGTGCCCTAGTGAACAGTTACAATGAAAATGCAAGAAATCTGTCAACAAATCCTTGAATCAATCACTCAAGATGCAAATCACCTGAGCACCTCAACATCAAAATACTTATGGAAACACAAAGAAAATGACAACAAGGATTTCCCAAAAAACCAACTAAATACTGGCCACAAGATTCGTACCATTGAGCATTAATGTATTCAACAAGACAGGTCAAAACGCAACCTGAGAATTCGATAGGGCGACAAAATTTTAGAGAAATCCGATCCATGCAAAATTCTGTGAGATATGTGAAATTTTGAAAACAATGTGAAAGTAGCCTCCATCAGGTTTTCAAGGCGCTTGAGAAATTCCACCCGTAGGGAATTTTCCCAAAAAATAGCAAAAAACTCGAAATATGTCCAAAACATAAGATTTTCAAAATGTTTCCTAGAAGGGGGGAATTTGCATGAATAAGATAATCATGTAGGCACATTCCAAAGCAAGCAGATCCTCAAAATCAAAGGGCCAAACACCAAAAATGAAAGCAAAAGAGGGTCCCTACTTTCAGCGGGGCATGTGTGCGAAAACTGCACAACAAATTTAAATGGTAATTCAAGGGTTTTTTTATCATTCACTTATGCATTTGTTTGACTCCCTCCTTTTTTTTGTCTTTGAATCTCACACTCACTCGCTAGTTTGCTCCTTTGGTGTCATCTCCCTATTCTGTGTTTGTGCTCGCTTGTGTTCACCTTCATTTCCATGTGACCCCCATGTATGTTTCATGATATTCAAATCTATTTTGATTCATGTATGTTTTCTTTGTTCAATTTGATGTTGTTTAATCTTGTTTTTTCCCCTTTTGTTTCCTTGTTTTGTTTATTTTTGTTTTTTTTTATTTTCTGTTCCTTTTCTTTCTATTTTTTGTTTTTTTTTTCCTCTTTGAATCAATTTTTTTCTTGAAACACTAATCAAGGACGTTTGTGACATCATCATATCAAGCATTGTGTCTTGAACTTTCTTTTATTTTGGAGGTATGAATTTCCCCTTACTCGATGAACATCCATGCCTTATGAATTTTATGAATCTAAGTATTTTTAGGCATAAGGTTTTGCCCATGATGCATATTCCTTATCAAGTAATATGAAATGATTAAGTGTCATACCCAAACCCCAAGATCCAATCCTTAAAATCCAAGTGTATCAGACATGTGACTTCAGAGGTTTCATCTGTCATGTATTTATTTTAAAGATAAAGCTTAAGTGTCATGTTTGACTCCCGATTCTTGAGAGAAAAATAATTAAAAAGAGACAACATGATTTTTGGGTATTAGATGTTGAGAGTCCATTATGCCAAGTGTTAAACAAAGAAGTAGAGGATAAGTGTTATGCCTGACCACTGACTTTTGAAGATTCTTAAGTATTGTCAAATATCGTTAATTAGGTGTATTCTTTAAATTTTAAAATCCTTATGAACAAGAGATAATGTATACGCTCAAACCTCAACCCTCAATGATAATACCTTTTGTTTAAATATAGTTAACAAGTTTGGTCAACAAAGGTTCATTTTAATGATTGTGATCAAGAAATGATAGGAGGTAAGCTATAAGTTTGACACCTGACACTCGAAAGACCACATAGTTCAAAGGAAGGGTTCCTAACTGAATAGTCCACTAAACTCTTACAAAGACTCCATTAAATTATCAACCAGGGATTTGTAAGCTTTTGATGATGCTGGAACTATATGCACATTCATAGACTCTACATGACCTATATCATCAAGTATAGGTGATTTACACATGTGTAGAAAAATAGTAAAGATTGGAAAATGAAAATAAAGCATAAACTAGAAAACAAGGGAAATAACTTAATGTGCTATTGATATTGTGGGTACCTTTAGCTTAACACTATAACTATGAACTGCTAAACCTAAACTCTGTAATTTCACTAGCACTTTTGATTCTTACTTATAACTACTTGACTCACTCTAGAGAATGACTTAATGATGCATTACAACAATTAAAGCTTGAGACTAAGTATCATTCATGTGCATGTAATGAAGAATCTATTGGAATGAATGCAATAATGTAACATCTAAATTGACAACATAAATGAAGGTGGGTGAACAATACCTTGAGTGGCCCTTGCTCAAGCTGCTATACCCAAAAGAGAAACAAAATATGTGCTACTTGATTCAACTAGCCATAACAGTAAACTGGAACATCTTTATTGCATATAACTAAACTCTACAATGTGACAGGAATCTTCACAAATTTCTCATTCATGAACACATAACTGAAAACTAACAAAGATATTATTTGTGAAACAAAACTATAACTATCAAAACATATCTTCTAACTAGATTTTCTCCTCAACCACGAATCCAACTATATAGGTTTTGGAGGAGGTTTATTTGAATAAGGACTGAAAATAAATCAAATGAAGATGTCCACTCTCCTTCAAAATAGAGAGAGAAAAATTCTTTGCAACTAAAATTATATCTTAAAAAACATAGAAGAAGACAAATAGGTTTGCAACTCTTCTTAAGTGACATGATAGAGATGTGCTCTATGCAAATAGTCACATCAGTTTCCTAATTACTACAAACTTCTTCTTTCCTCCATCATCTTATTGAATGTTATGATGAATCACAACTGACCACTCCAATAATTGCTAGCATAATTTATACAATTTTCATGTTCCTAGCATCCTTAGAATCTCCCCTGCAATCAACTCGAAATCCTTTGGATGTAGGTTGAGTTCTCTAGTTGTTGTGAGTTGCAATGCTTCTGGTTGTAAGGATTTAGTTTCATCTAAATTATACATATCATTAACAATCATAAATTAAACATAGATTCACACTAAATTCCATACACATTCACACATTCATCCATGTAAAAATCATCATATCATAATCATATTTACACTCATTAAATTCTGGTTTGGATGGCATAAAAGATATAAAAGGTATATAAGTTCGGGAATATATATGAAATAATTAACTTAAAGTGTTTAAAAGATATGAAAGAAACAAGAGAAAGCTAGCTATTAATCAGGATCATAATTCCCCCAATTGAACAATTGCTTGTCCTCAAGTAACATTTAGGACCAAAGGTTATATTGAAGAGTCATTTCCCTAAAATCTATCACAACATCAACTCTATCTCAAATAGTATTCCTTTTGACATGAAATCTTTGCCAGCCTCAGATCCTTCACTGCTTATACTTCATCCTGGTTCCTCCTTGTCTAATGTGGCACTAGGTAGAGAAGAAGAGGTGGATGAAATTTTAGTGGAAATAATTTTAGTCCATTGTCCCTAGAAATGTCCATATACTTGTGAGATATTCTAATAATGGCTATAAAATTATAGAGGGAGTGAGGTTCCTTTTTCTTTAATTCAGGGGTTAATTCCTCTCATCTCTTCTTCATAAACTGGAAGGTGTGATCAATAGGAATTGTAACTAGTTGCTTCATCTTGGTGTAGTCACATTCTTTGACACTCATTATTTCCCTTTTTACACCTTTATAAGTCAAGAGTTCTAACCATTCATCAATAACTGCATTGGGAGTTTTGGATTCTTTCCTTAGTTGAAGAGCAATAGATTTCTCCTTTTCAGTATATTCCTACAAGATCTCATCCCTTTTCTATTCATTCCTGATATAATAGGCCAATGATTTAATCTATAAGTCCCCCACAAACATTAGAGGATTCCATTCTCTTTGATCTAAGAGCATAGGATTATGCAAGTGTCCTAGTGTGTTTGGACATCAACTCAACTTTTTCTTTTTCCCATTCCCTCTCCTCAAAGAACTCTTGGGGTATTTTCCATAATTCCACACCTAGGGTCACTAAAAATGGTCTAGAGGGAACACAAAGTGGAGGAATTGGACCCTAGGGTACTAGTTCCTTGTTTCTTGCTTCCATGATAGCAAGATGTGCCAATTCATCCAACCTATACCCATACTCAAATTTATAAAAAATTTCCTCCAACTCTTCAATTATTTTGTCCCTCTCACTTTCTCTTTGCTAGTGTGTTTTCAATAAACCTTCCAATTGCTTAATGCTTTCCATAGCCTCTTGTAATTCCTTTCCAATATCCTTTTTCTCAACAAAAACTTCTTCATGTCTTTCTAAAAACTGATCATTCCTTTCACTTGTATTATCATTACCCTCTGAGTTAGGGCTCTTTGCAGTTCTTTTTCTTGTTTTACTTGCAAAAAAAGCATCCTCTGAATTAGATTTAGAGGTTCTTGTATAATTCCATGATTGTGCATTAGGTAATTTTCATTACCAGGGGAATTCCTCTTCAATTTCGAGTCTTTCTCAACCATAACAACATCTCCCTCCTACTTTTTGACTGACCCTCTCATAACACCTTTCATCTTCAGGCAATGTGATTGCCTCTTAGGCTATGTGGATTTATTTTTCCCCCTTGTAGGTGTAGAAGAAGATTCACCTTTCCTTTTCCTATTTCTTGGTGTTTTTCCAGAGTAAGGGGTCTCTTGTGTACTTTTTGTTGTAGGTTGTTTAGAGGCTGCATGTTGATTGTCCTACATGCTCTGCTCCTCTGTATCTCTTATGCTATGGGTAGGTGACATAATAGTGGAGCCAAATGAAATTCCCCTCTCTGATACATAGGTTCCTATTCCCTTTCATGATAGTACGTTCTTCAAGGATGGTGTTGATATGGTCGCAATTTTAGAAAACTCTCCCAAGAAACATGTGGGAATTGAATCCTCAAACTTCTTTTTATGAATAATGTGACTAAGAAAAAATGGACAATTTTGTGTTACTCCTCTTCCTTTTATACTCAAAACTTATCATTTTCAACAAATTGTAAAGAAAATTTGGAACATTCACACACCTATTGTGGAGAAGATGGCTTAAAATTTTGAAATGGACTGTATACAACAATGATTTCCTACCATCATAGGTTAAGTATTTGATTATGTAAGAAGCTACTGAAGTCCATATCAAGAGTAAAGATAATATTTTTGTATCTTGAGATGATGAGTATAGGTTTTCTTTATGTTCTTTGAATTCATTCTTGGTAGCTATAAATTTTTCCCTCGCTAGGAACTATTCTCCTTCTCATGGTAGTCTTGATACCTCAATAATGGTGGCATGTGAAGCATCCACCCTCAAACCTCTTACAATTGCTTCATCATTTTGCAGTGTGGAAACAAATTGTTAAGCCATGAATTCATTGAACTTGATGAGTTTCAAGAAGTACTCTACCCAATTAGCTTGTCTAAAAATAGGTAATACTAGCCTGTCCTCCAACAACTGGGCATGTGTTGCTAGTTCTCTTCGGATAATGTCACCACCCATGATACTGCTATTTTTCTCTAATTCCATTAATCATGCTCTATTCTGGTTCAATTTCTCGATTCAATTTCTTCCTATTACACCAACTACACTACTTCCACTATGCTATACCTTCTCAATTTAGCTACTTCTAATCCTTCTCTTCTCCTCTGAGCTTGTATTTGTGTAAAAATGGAGGAAAATAGAATGGAAAAAAGGCTGTAGAGAGTTTTTAGATTGCAACGAGTTTTTGTTTTTTGTTTTAAATCAAGAAAATGAAGAGTAAATGAAGAGTACCCCCCCAACTAAAGGTAATAACTTTCCTCACTTAATTGTATGGGTTATGGAAGAGGGCTAAATTGTAGGAAGTGGAAAATCAAATTAGATATGAAGCATGCACGAATTAATGTTAAAAAATGTATAAAAACAAGTATTATTCTATGTTAATTATGATAAGTTAATGCATGTACTTGTAGAATACTTGTGAGATGAAACTTAACTCATGAGAAGTTATTGATTACTGCCCACAAGAAGATTTGATGTGACCTTTCGTAATTGTAAATTGAATTGAGGGACATGAATGTATGTTGCGTGATAAATGATGGTTTGGAAAGGCTATGGGATGTACGGTAGATGGGATGTGAAATGAAATGTATGATACGTGGTAGATGAAAAAGGTGATGGAAATGCTAGGTGTTAGGATGTGTATAGGTTGCATGTGCATAATTATGGAGGTGGAAAGTAGGGATATGCAATTAATTTGGTGGGGATTTTTGAAATGATCGTTAGAGGATTGCTACAGGTTCCTCCAATAACAAGTCCCTTTCTAAATATTGTTTCCTTTAGACGTGTTACTATAGGTCCCTGTAGCTACATTGATTTTTTTTAGAAAATGATTTTTGTTGCTCATCACCTTGTGTAGTGTGTGATTTGTGAGTTGTGTTAGAAATCATACCTATGTAACAACAGTAGGTGAGCTAGGTAGCTTCTCTACTGAGTCATGTGTAGAACTTGTAGTTGCTATAGTTGAATAGTCAAGTGAATGCTTAAATTGTTGTATTAATGAAAATAGGAAATCATCCTTCTGCAATGGTTTCTTGTACAACTTTAGCCTGTGTCCATTAACCTGTAAGGAGAACCTGAATTCATAAATTGTATGCAATTGTATGGCTCCATTGGGAAGCACTTGCTTGATTTCATAGGGACAAAGCCACCTTGTTTGTAACTTTATCTTATAGTTTAGATATCTTGAGTCATAGAGAAGAGCCCAATCACCTACACTAAATTCCTTGGTTTTTATGAATTGATCATGCCATGCAATTATTTGATTCTGAATAAATTCAATGTGATGTATTTCCTATAGCCTAATATCATCAAGTACATTGAGGTTGTGTAATCTCTCCTACTATGATGCTAATAATTCCATGCATAATTGAACAACTGTTCTCAAATTTTTGTACTCAAATTCAATAGAAAGTATTGTTTTCTTTCCATACCCTAGCTCATATGGTGTAAAACCTATTGTGGTTTTCCAAGTTGTCCTATAGGCCCAAAATTCCTAAGGAAATCAGACTACCCAATCTTTCTTATGAGTTTATATTGTCTTTGTTAGAATTTTCTCAATCTCCCTATTTATGACATCCACCTACCCATTAGCTTGAGGGTGGTAAGGTGAGGGATTCCTATGTCTAATCTCATACTCTTGAACCAATTTTATGATCAAATCTAATGTAAACTAGGGTCCTTGATCTGTGAAAATTTCCCTTGGCACTCCATATCTTATAAATATGTCCTCATAGAGAAACTTTGCTACATTACCATCCCTAGAAAATTGTAAATCCTTAACCTCCACCCACTTGGTAAGGTAATTTGTGCATATCAGTATGCACTCCTTGTTGTTATATTTTGGTGATATTGGGCCAATAAAATCTAATCCCCATTTTTCAAATGGTGCTATTGCTAATCGTGGTTGCAATGGAATTTCATTTTTTTTTTTTGGCCTTCCCATTCTATGACACCTATCACAACCCATTATGTACTTCACTGCATCCTTATGAAGAGTTGGCCAATAATATCCAGTTGTGAGAATCTTAAGTTTTCCTCTTTGTTGCAAAGTGTCCCCCATAGGGTTCATCAAGGCATGCTATGAGAATGTCATATACCTCATATTCTCTGATAAATATCCTCATAATGTTATCTAGGCATGTGTAAAATAAGTATCCAGCTATCCAATTGGAAAACTATTGTGAACCAATTATCTCTTTTATCTTTGGGAGAAATGAGGTGGTGTCTACCCTGCTACTAGATAGTTGGCAATATCTACAAACAAAGGTGTATCCAGAGATAGAGAAAATAAATGCTCATATGGGAATGTAATATCAACAAAATATTCTTTTGATTTGGTTGGTATTCTAGATAGAAAATCCACCACTACATTTTATTTTCTTGGCATGTCAACAATGGTGATGTCTAATTCCTAAAGCAACAATAAACACTTTACAATCCTATCACCAACCACTGGTTTGTTTATTAGATACCTGATTGTTTTGTGGTCAGTGTGCATGAACACTGCATATCCTATAATATAATGCCCGAATTTGTTTATTGCATATACCACTACCAATATTTCTTTCTCTGTCACTATATAATTGAGTTTTTTCCCCTTGTAGATTTTTACTAATGTAATATATGGCATACTCCTTGTTGCCTTCCTTTTGCCCAAGTATAAATCCTATAGAAAAATTAGAAGCATCTGTATGGATATGGAAAGGTAAGGTCCAAATTAGTCCTCTCAAGATAGAGGTTTTAGTCAATGTTGCCTTGAGTGCTTCAAAAGAGTGTTAATAAGCAACCGTCCATTCAAATTTTGCATCTTTGGATAGTAACACAAATATTGGACCTACAAGTTTACTAAATTCTTGAATGAATCTCCTATAACACCCAGCATGTCCTAGGAAATATCTAACATCCTTTTGTCTTTGAAGCACATGAAGTGTTGATATTACTTCAATTTTGTTGGGGTCCAATTGAATTCCTTCATTTGACACAAAATGTCCCAATACAATCCCTTCTGTCATCATCATGAAATATTTTTTTATGACTTAGGGATAAGTTGTGTTCATGACACACTTTTAGCACCTTCTCTATATTGCCAGGTGCTTCATCATATGTATTTCTATATGTTGTGAAATCATCCATGTAAACCTTTATGTAATCATGGGTAAAGTCTGAGAATATACCCAGTACTACCCTCTATAAAGTGGTTGATGCATTACATAAGCCAAATGGAAAGAAAAAATAAGCATATGTGCCCCAAGGGAATGTAAATGTTGTCTTGTACTGGTCTTCTGGGGCAATATTAATTTGGTTGTAGCCACTAAATCAATCCATAAAGGAGTACTTTTTTTTCTACTAATGAATCAAGCACTTGGTCAATGAAGGGGAGTGGAAAGTGGTCCTTCCTAGTTGCAACATTTAATTCTCGATAGTCTACACATACTCTCCACTTTCCTCCTTTCTTTGGGAAAATTACTAGAGGTGACACCCGTTGAATATCAAAGATAGGATATATAAATCCTACTTCAAGTAAATTTTGTAATTCTATTTTAACTATCTCACTGACTGTAGGGTTCATTCTCCTTTGTGGTTGTCTTATGGGTTTAAAACCATCATTGATGTAAATCCTATGCATGCACAATTTTGGGTCTATCCCCTTCATGTCACAATAATCCCATGCAAAGGCTCTTGCTTGTGCTTGCAACACAGTCATTAGTGATGTTTTTTGTGTATCAATCAATTAACTATTAACATTCAATGTTTTACCTGACATGATCTCTAAAGTATTGGATGATGTTTGCATTGATGAGATGTCAAGTCTTGCTATGTTTGGAATAAATTGGTGAGGTAACAAATTATGAAATATTTGGGAAATTGAATCATATGAACAAGAAGGGATAATATTTTGTAGAGGATCTTGCAAACATGTCAAGCAATCCTAATGCTATGGGTACCTACCATAGTCATTTTGCATGATTTTTAGTATCAAGTCATCTTCATTTTGGTGTTCTTGCGATGGATTGAATTCAATAGTCATCAAGGCTTGCAAGGAGTATTGATTCTCCTCATCCACGAAAGGCCAAATGGTTTGATCTAGGTTTGCATGTGGTTGGGCTGGTGGATAAAGGACTAATTTCTTAGTCACATTTCCATTAGAGATATCATATTCCCAAAGTTACAACCTCTGAAGGCATATGCTATTGCTAGCCAAGGTCTTCCTAAAATAAGTGGGTAACCTATAAGATTAGCCTTTGGCTGTAACACCATGAAATCTGTAGGGTAATCCCATGAATGCAATGTTATCATCAAGTCTTCAATTATACCCCCAGGTTTGATTGTGGACCTATCTACCAACTATAGAATTGTATGTGTAGGTTTGAGTTCTATCAACTGTAAAAAAATCATGGTCTCTTTATTCATTACATTGATAGCTTCCCCCAAGTCAATTAGGGTGTTCTTAATGAGAGTGCTATTTATCTTTACATCCACCACATGACTCCCAGGGTCTACATACTTGGGAATAGTTATATTTTGCAACATAATTTTTGCAAGTTGATTTAGGACTTGTACTGTCTGAGGATCTTTCCTCTTCCTTCCTCGATTTTTAAGGAAAATTTCTCTCACTATTTTGGTGCAGATAGGAACCTCCTCAATGGCTTGGATAATGGGTATTTTGATACAAACATCTTTAAGTTGTCCAAATATGTTAGTTTCAACTTTTGTTTGATGTCTTTGAATTGATAATATTTTAGGGAATGGAGACTCTAGACTTGGATTGGTTTGGTTTTCCTGAGATGACTCGGGCTCCCTAGGTTGAGTGTCCAAGGTCTTTGTTGGGGATTCTTCATCAACCAATTTAGTGATTTGAGGGGATGAAGGTCCAACCAAAGTTATCTTCCATTATCTAAGGTGGAAATCACTCGCATCTACCCCATAATTAGGGTATTGAACAACTTCATTAGTGTAGGGATGTTGAATAGGCTTGTTATTGGGGTTAGGTGCAGGCTGTGTTGGCAATTCAGGTGCTCTAGGTGGTTGTGGTGCTAGATTTGTTGGGTTTGGCATAATGGCTTGCTGTTGTGGCTACAAGGGCTACTATGGCTTCTTGTAATTATGTTTTATTTTTTCCATTATTGGCCTCTTTGAAACTAGGGTTTCCATTGGCTTTTTTGGGGTGGCCATTGGGAATTATAGTTAGATGCTTAGTAATTTTGTGATGACCACATATTTTACTATTGTTGGTTCCAATTGGTTTGAGGAATTTTTCATTGCTAGTTTTGCATATTGGCTCAAGAACGAGGATTCCAATTAGGAAGATTTGAATTATTACTAAGAAATGACATGTTATAATTTAAAGGATCTTGGGGTATACCTTATCTTGGCTGCCATGGTTTCCTTTAAGATATACAAAATACTTGTCCATCTTCTCCTTCTAATGTATGAAAGTTTGATGTCACTTCAGAGATACTTTCCATATTCTTGCATTTGTAGTTATTCCTTCTTTGTCTACAATGTGGGTAGTATTTTGTAAGAGGTGCTTCTATCTCTTGTTGCTTTTTTTTGATATGGAGGGTATCTAGCTATGTAACTAAATGGTTGATACTATCCTCCTTCATGTTTGACAGAAGATTACTCAATTCAACCCTAGAGACTCCATTGGATGGTTTGATGATGGAAAATGCCCTGTCTCCTCTAACCTTCTTTATGAAAGACCTTGAATCATTCCTGCATGCCTTGTAAATCTCCTCGAATGGTGCTTGAGAGATATCTCCTACCCCAATGGGGTTAAGTTCATCCATGTAATCCTCATTAATCCCCCTTAAGAATATCGGATTTAAAGACTCATTAGAGAGTCTATTCTGGTGGGATTTCTTAAGAAAAAATTGAAACCTTTCCATGCAGTCTTTCAAGGATTCATCCTCTTTTTGTGACATCCTGTAGATGCCATCTCTCTATTTGTCTATTCCTCTATAGTAGTCTTGGTACTTCTCCAAGAAATTTGTCTTCATAGTATTCCAATTTGGAACAACATCTCTTCCCAAACCCATAAACCATCTTAGAGCAACATCCTTCAGGGTTGTTGGAAATAATTTGAACTGATTTTTTTAACTAAATCTTCACTTTCGGGCACCTATAGCTGCTAAACCACGAGGAATTTGAAGATGATGCAAACTAGTGATTTGTGACATTTTGTCTGTAGATTCTAAATATATATTTTTAATTTTTTTTGAATCATATTGCATTTATTTTTCCATCTCCTTCGAAAACTAGTTTTTATCAATAAACACCATTTTTAAAGAGTGATGCTCACCGTAAACAACATAAATTTTTTTCTAAGAAGGATAAAATTCTATTTTTTTCTAATTTAGCTTTGTAACTACGATATTTAGCAAGTTCATTTGGTTTCATAGTATTTTATTGAATGTTTTTTCTTAATCAAGTTTTGAAGTCAAGCCAATAACAATTTAGACATAGGTGGACCATAAACAACATAATTTTTTTTGTATGTATCAAAATTCTTTTCTTTTTTTGGATCAAGGACATCAATACCTAGCCTGAACATGTTTTTAATTTTTTTTTGATAATATACTATTTTTCCAATGTGTAGAATAGAGATCTTGATTTTAGGTGAAAAACATATGTTTAATTAAACTAAAAAAAATACATAATAAAAAAAATATATATTAAAATTATATTCGATTGAAGCTCGTTTTGAGGACAACCATCGTCCAGTTGGGTCTGTGAATTTTCCTCCATTTTCATCCTCAACTTGAGCTTCGAAAGTAATTTTTTTTGTAGAAATTTGATGCAAGAAGGGGAGAAGGTCAAAGAAGGGGTTCGCTCAAACCCCCCTTCGAGTGAAACCCCCTTGACCTTTCGAGCGAATGGGGGTTCACTCGAAGGGGGTTTGAGCGAACCCCCATTGTTTCAAAATTTACCTTTGCTTCCATTCTAGAAAACGTGCAAAAAGTGGGTCCCATCATTAAAGAGGGTTCGCTCAAAGGGGGGTTAGAGCAAACTCCTTTTGGGTTAGAATGAACCCCCCCTTCGTGCGAATCCCCCAAAACCTAAAATTTTCTTCATGGGGGTGTTTTTGCAATTTTCCCTCCTCAATGAAATTGTAAACCATTTTTGTGGGATCACCCTCAAATAAGAATGTATTTGGGTCCTCCATGACCAACCCATAGAAGAAACATAATGCTAAAGGAGGTATGTTCTTTAGTGCAGTTTCTCTCTCCTGGTTGGTAATGGGGAACTCAAAGGTTACATCCTCTAGTGGGTCTTCCACTACATATGTGTATGGAAAGTATCCTCTGTATATGATGTGGATATTGGTGTTATGGATGATTCTTATTAAGGAATACCCTCACTTTTTTCACTATGATAACCAATATCCCCTAAAGCTTCGTGTTATGAGGGGATAAATCTTCCCAGAGCGTCTCACCGCCTCCACATTTAATAGTTGTGACTCTTTGGATCATCAGCTCCTACACATTGTTAATAAAGAATTTTTGTATTGATAACTAAATCGTAATTTCCCTAATGCTAAAGATAAAATTCTAATTATGAAATATTTAAAATGACATAGAAGAATCTTGAATGTAGCACCATCCCTGATAAAAAAACCAAAAATGTAAGGCCTCACTAATGTCTAGTCAACTTGGTGTTAGACGCATAGTTTAGAGGAAGGGTTCTTAATTGAACAGTCCACTAAACCCTTTCAAAGACTCCATTAAATTATCAACTAGGGCTTTGTAAGCTTTTGATGATTCTGGCACTGTATGCGCATTCACAGACTCTACACGACCTATATCATCAAGTATAGTTGGTTTACACGTGCAAGAAAACAATAAAGATTAGAAAAGGAAAATAAAGCATTATCTCCAAAACAAGGGAAATAACTTAATTTGCTACTGATGCTGCGGGTACCTTCGGCTTAACACTATAACTGTGAACTAATAAACCTAAACTCTACAATTTCACTAGCACTTCTAATTCTTACTTCTAACTACTTGAATCACTTTGGAGGACGACTCAATGATGCATTGACAAACTTAAAGCATGAGACTAAGTATCATTCATGTGTATGTAATGAAGAATATATTGGAATTAATGCAATGATGTAAACATCTAAATTGTAAACAAAAATGAAGGTGGGTGAATAGTACCTTGAGTGGCCCTTGTTCAAGTTGTTGTACCCATAAGAGAAACCAAATATGTGTTACTTGATTCAAATAACTATAATAGTAAACTAGAACATCTTTATTGCATATAATTGAAATCTACAATTTGACATTAATCTTCATAGGTTTCTCATTCATGAAAACATAATAGAAAACTAACAAAGATATTGTTTGCAAAACAAAACTATAACTATCAAAACATATATTCCAACTATATCTACTCCTCAACCACCGATCCAACTATATAGGTTTAAGAGGAAGTTTATTTGCATAAGGACTAAAAAAATAGAAATTAAATGAAGATGTCCACTCTCCTTCAAAATAGAGAGAGATAGAGTCTTTGCAACTAAAACTATAACTAAAAAGGATAGAAGAAGAAAACCAGGTTTGCAACTCTACTTTAACAGCATGACAAAGACATGTTGTGTGCAAATAGTCATGTTAGTTTCCTGATTATTGAAAACTTCTTCTTTCCTCCATTGTCTTATTGAATGTTTTGATGACTCACAATTGAAAACTCCAATGATCACTTCCATCATTCTGCAGTTGTCATGTTCCCAACATCTTTGGAATCTCCCCTGCAATCGACCTAGAATCCTTTGGTTGTGGGTTGAGTTCTCTAGCTACTATGAGGTGCAATGCTTCTGGTTGAAAGGAGTTAGTTTCATCTAAAGCATACATACCATTAAAAATAATAAATTAAACATAGATTCACACTAAATTTCATACACATTCACACATTCATCCATGCAAACATCATCATATCATATTTTGACTTATCAAATTCTGCTTTGGATGGCATAAAAGATATAAAAGGTATATAAGTTTAGGACTATATATGAAATAAGTAGCTTAAAGTGTTTAAAAGATATAAATGAAACAAGAGAAAACTAGTTGTTAATCGAGCTCATCACACATCAAGGTGACTCCAACACTTAGCCCTATCATCAAAGTGTTGTGGATAGAAACGAACATCACAGTTGAGCCCAAAAGACTTGAGAAATGAAAACACTATATTTTATTTTGTCAAATTTGACAACTTCTATTTTTTGTAATTTTTTAACCCTTCAACCCTATTGTGTAGTACAAAATACATATAGTATTGTACAAATCTGTATGGTACTTTTTTTTTGAAAAAAATGATTTTTTTTAGAGAGGGCCAAATCACCCTTACCTATTTCTTCATTTTCAGTGGAAATTCATTTTTTGTAGGCACTACTGGGCACAATCTAGGGTTTCAAGAGAAAATTGTAGCCCCTAGTTGATTGTTTGTAGTATTTAAAGACATTTTCTACTTGTTCATCCTAAATCAACCTTACTTAGTCTGCTTTGGTTTTTGAATTTGGATTCGTGGGTATCATGGGTATCATATTGATCAAGCCTAACATATTTGTTGAGGAGAGAAATGTGTCCATTGGAAATAGATTTTCCATCTTATAAATAATGAGAGAGAGAGGGCTAGAGAGAGGACACATGTTGTTCTTATCAAACAAGATCCCTTGAATCCCTTGCATGTGTTTCAATGATATGTAAAAATAATTTGTTGCTGATTTGTATGAAAAAAATAGAATAACTATTGACACCATAGAGGCAACTACATATCAATATTTTTGCATTCAAATAGTTGACATAAATATCTTTCCATCATGACTGTTGTGGTGAAGTCAAAGTTTTAAAATTGTGCTATTTTTAATTGTTTTTGGCCTTTGAAGTCAAGTTTGGTATACAAACTTTGATGTGGCATAAATTTCGCCTCAGTTTTGCAATTTTTTTGTGAAACATATCAAAATTTCACAAGGAATCTATTCATCAATGTATTTTTAAGATTTGGATTTCTCATTTTATCAAATTTTTTAAAAATCATCATGCATTATATATGGTCAATCTACATATCCAATCTTAAGATAAGTAGTAATTATCTTGCACATATTTCTAGAGGGTCCATGTTTCAACACTAATCATTTATGGGGGTAAAATTGCATTTATTTTTCTCATAATTAGATCATGTCTAACAATCATAAACTCAAATGTACATATTGTGAGAGGAATCAACATGGGGACGAATTTTGTCCTCATGTTTCACATCATCTCCTCCAACTCTCGCTCGAGATCAATTCTCATCCATCACCTGATGCTACATATAAATATAGAGTTGATATCCCCATGGATTCCAATGATTCTATGCACTAGGACATTGATACCATTTTTAAAATCTACCAAATTAGGACACATTTCTACCAGACATATCAACCATGTTTGGAGAGTTCCACATTGCATATCTAAAAGACTCAGTTGACGAAATTTTTCTTCTGTTGTCACTCATGCCAACACTGTTGTCACTCCATATGCATCTTTGGATATTGCTCTTGCCTTTCCTACATCCACTTCTATAGTGAAAAATTCATAGATCTTCCAAAGTTCACATATTTGACTCAACCATCATCAATTTTGACATACTCTATAGTTGAATTAAATTCTTATCAATTTAGTTGTCACCATACATCCATGGTTCCTATACTTGAATCTTATATGATACTTGATTCATCATATCAAAATTTGTCATAGTTCAACATTAGCTTGGAGATATTTGAGCACCATTCAAATACATTATCATGTGCATCATCTACATCTTTGGATCATGTTCAAAATTAAGATACATTCATCTTACTTACTACATATTCCTATCTAGAATGGGAAGTCATCTTGCACACATTTGTGGTCCTATTTTTTTCAAGGGGAGAAATTTTTTTAAGCATTCATGGATCATCTTCAACATTTAGTATCAAGCATCTACTAAAATTTGATGCAACAAAAGTTGCATGGTTTCTCTTCTCATATCAGTTTTGGGAGGGAAAATTTCCTCATATGGTGTTCTTTCCTTCTCCCATTTTTTTTTTTTGGGGGGGGGGCAACATAGACCTTCTCTCTTTTCTCTCTTATGAGGGGGAAAATTCATTGTACATTGTATTAGAATTAATCCTTGGGTGCTTATCACGAGTACTCTTTCTATCTTCTATCTTCACTTATATATTTTTACAATATCATCTCTTTTGGAGAGGGGTTTTTATCCTATGAGTTTTTATCCTTTACTCGTTTATGAAAAAAATGTACATGGGTACCTAACATGACCTAGTAGATGGGACCCATCATCATCATAATTTCATACATTACTCCATAAGTTACACTTAAAGGGGGGAATTAGTGTAAATAGGGTTATTTCACATCTAGTTAACATATCACCTATCTAGGTTGACCTATTCACACTAGTTAAATCTCCACTTAGGAAATATTTGGTTTTTATCTCACTTCACGTGATTGAGACATATGTGCTCACCTTTTGAGACACTATTTTATACACACTTTACACATTCTCACACACTTTCCATTTGCACATACATGTGTTGCACCTTTGAAGGGGTAGTCAATTTTTCAATCCTACCTTCCTATCTCCTCTACCTTTATTATATATGCAAGGATCTCATTGTACATTTAAACACTTTTAATATTAAATGATAGGAATTATTTTGTGTTCAGTGTTTTACTAGTGAAATATATCAAGTGATTGTGCTTTAAGATCTTGGCTTCTCTAATATTTTTTGGTCAATGTGTAATGTGTAATGACATGAATGAAAATGAGTTAAAGCTAAAGAAAAATAGGATTGATATAAACCCAAGGTTTGATTGATGAAAATTATTTAAACAAAAATAAAATAAATCCATAATCTAGACCAATCCATATGTGACCTATGTGTGATGCTTAATGAAAGGTATTTTCCTTGGGTGAGTGCTTAATTATAAAGGTGTTAATGTCTCATGTTACCTTGTGCTTTAGAATTTCAAGTAGGATGTCACTCCTTTCCTCCATGCACTATTTTGTTTCTTGTGCTTAATTGGATTGAATGTCTGTACTTATGTGTTGAGAAAATATTTTTATTGGTGTATGTTTGAGGACAACCTTATATTGTTGAATGCACAAGAAAATTGAGAGGGGGGTGAATCATTTGTACATTAAAAAAACAAAAACCTCATTAAAATTTAGATCTACATTAGTCCTTAAACCCTTAACATGCATTAGCAAAATATAAACATGAGAAACAATAATGCAAACACATCCAAACACATGAGAATTCCATATTTATGTGGAAAACCAAAGAAGGTAAAAACCATGGTGAGGATTAGCTCACAATATAAAGTATTTGCAACACCGAATATAATAGGCTCACTTCCCAAAAGAAAGAAGGGCTCATTACCTATCATTTCCAGATTAGAAAGAAGAAAGAAAGAAGATTGTTACAATAAGCAATCCATCTCAAAGCAACAAAAAAGATCCACCACTACATCACTAGATCATTCACACTCTCTCTGAAGAATGTAGACACCTTCTTCTCACTAATTCTAGTAGTCTTAGGCACTAAAGCTCACACTACATTTCACACTTTCACACTTTAGATCTCAAAACTTCACACCACACACTCTTCACACCCATCCTCCATCAATTTGTCACACACATATACTATCCTCAACCTTGAAAATAATTTACAAGGTCGGCTATGCACCTCAAACATGCAAATTCAAAATAGGTCAGAACAAAAACATTCTCACGGTGGAGAGGAATGAAGGCGAGCCAAATCACACCTTATCTCAGACCCAAATCTACACACACATGCCATGCCATGCTTCCACAAACACCAAAAAACATCTGCAATTAGTGTAAACACCCAAGGTTGAACGAACCTGTGTTAACACCATTAAAAATTTAAGTACACACTTCCTTTGATCCAAAGGAAACTCAAGAACAACAAAAAATTTAGACATAATTTGGAATATTCCATCAAAACCCTATAATCCAAAAAATCATTTGTAACAACAAAAACTTGAAAGATATATTCACTCTGTACACCCAGTTAACCTTCTACACAATTTAACTAATGAATCCAACCTTGTAGAGCACTAAAACTCAAACAACTCAGATTGAAGATAGATATGAGAAATATAAAAATAATTCTAGATCTGCAAGACCAAAATCCACAACACGAAGAAATGTGGAGCAAAACCATTTCTCATAGACACCATTGTTTCACAGTTCACACATTGGTGAACACAACTTCTTCCATTGAATGATCCAAAACATTAAACTCTAGATATAATACCTTTGAACACCTTTGAACAACATATATGAACCACACAAGAAAATCTTCAACCATGAAGAAATGTGGAGAAAAACACCGAACACTACTCTACCACACTAAATACTCTTTACCACACTATTTCCTCTTTTATTCAAATTTCCTCAAAAGCACTTGAAAACCAAGCACCACAAACACCAAATCAACATCAACAACACTCCTCTCATCATCTCAACCATACAAGAGGTTGAATATCCACAAAAACATGCTTATCATTTAGCAACACTAGAGGTTGACATCAATGAGACTACTAATGACAACATAATGCAACCAATAAAAGCATCTTCATAGGTTGACATCAATGCAACAACATAGATTTGTTGACATCAATGGAAACACAAACTTCCAAAAATCTTCTCCTTTTCATTGATGACAACACATGATATGAAAAACCATCAATAACAACTCTGATCACCAACACATATACTAAACATTAGTGCGCACTGCTCCCCCTTACACAAGCATCTATACTTTCTAACACTTTCTCTTTTACAAGACTTCTCTCCCCCTTTTTTCCATATGGTTTTTTAGCTAACTTTCTCTCCCCCTTTGACATCAGTGGCAAAGGGAAACACATATTTTATTTTCTTTGCTTCCCCTTTGACATTAATCACACATACACCTACTCTGCAACTTCCTTTTCAATTCACTTCTTTGCACACTCCCCCTTAGGATTACACAATATGCTACATCAACCAACAACCACTGCAACCTACACTCTTCCTTTTTCTTCTCATATCCTTTGACACAATGAACAAAGGAAAACATCTGCATGCTTACTCTCTTCCCACACAATGACAACACTTAATCCCCCTAACTGCAATAGCTAGCAATGCCACTACCTACTCCCCCTAAGAGGTAGCTACCAACATCAGTCCAAAATAAGGAATGAATCTTGAAGTCCACCGAACTTATGCATAACCCATCTAATTGAAAGGAGGGTCCCAATAACCCCTAAATTCTCCTAGAGATACTCAAAAGTATCCTTAGGAAGATCCTTTGTGAAGATATCAACCACATGATCCTTAGTAGGCACATACTCCAACTTCACCTCATTATTTGCAACTTTTTCTCTAAAAGAATGATACTAGATTGAAATATGCTTTGTCCTTGAATGCATTACCAGACTCTTTGAAATATTGATAGCACTTTTTTTAGCACATAATATAGTAATTGGTTCATCATATGACACTCTGATATCCTTCAATATTTGTTTTATCCAAAATACTTGTGTGTAACATGATGCTGCAGTAATGTACTCTACCTTTGCCATAGATAAAGACACTAAATCCTACTTATTGCTTATCCATGAAACTAAAATGCTTCCAAGAAAAAAAGCACCACCAATTTTACTTCTTCTATCATCCACACAAATTTCCCAATCTACATCTGTATAAGCACTTAGAGAGAAATCAGTATCCTTTGGATACCATAAACCATGTTTCGAAGTTCCTTCAAGTATTTGAATATTCTCTTTACTGCTGCCACATGTGACTCTCTAGGATCTTCTTGAAATCTAGCCACAATACAAACTACATGCATGATATCTAGTCTAGTAGCAATTAGGTATAAGAGTCCATCAATCATTGATATATAATTGCTCTGATCAACCTTAGGAGACTCATCATCCTTACTTAGCTTGCAACCAATAACCATAGGAGTACATATCGGTTTAGAGTCTTCCATTCCAAACTTATTCAAAATTTCATTAACTTGGACTGTGATATGAATATTCATTTCTTTGTCTGGTTGATTTGTATCCCAAGGAAGAAATTCATCTCCCCAAACATAGACATCTAAAACTCTTTCTACATCTCTTCTATAAATCTCTTGCACATTGCTCCATTTCCTCCAAATATTATAGCAGATCAACATACACAACCAAAATTAAGATTTGATCTTTCTCAACTTTAAAATAAAGATTGCTATTTGCGGTACCTTTATTGAATCCTTTCCACAACAAATATATATCCAATCTTGCATACTAAGCTCTAGGAGGTTGCTTTATTCCATAGAATGCCTTCTTCAATCTACAAACCATATTAGGATTATTTGATAACTAAAAGCGTTCTGGTTGTTCAATGTATACCTCTTATTCCAACTCACCATTCAAGAATGCAAACTTCACATCCATCTGATAAACCTTGAAATCCTTATGTCCTGCAAAATCCAAAAACATCCCAATAGCCTCCATTCTAGCCACCAAATCAAATGTCTCCTCAAATTATATTCCTTCTACTTGTGAGTGGTCTTTACAGAAGCCTTTCCTTGTTCCTAACAACTTCTCCATTCTCATCCAACTTGTTCCAAAAAACCCATTTAGTTCTAATCACATTCTTGTTCACTGGTCTTAGGACAAGTTCCAAGTCTGATTCTTCTCAATCCGCATCAATTATTCTTCCATATCCTTGATCCAAAATTCATCTTTGCATGTCTTAATCATTATTTTAGGTTCAAATTTAGAAAGTAAACATAATTTTACCCATTCTTCTATCATAGCAGTCTTTCTTCTTATCAATACACCTCTACTTTTGTCACCAATGATCTGATCTTCAAAATGTTTCTTCTACACATACTTAGGAGTCTTAGGGATCCTTTTTGGAGCTTCTTCCTCTTCAACCTACACTTCTTTTTCCTTACCTTCATCTTTCCCTTCTTCTCTGCAAGAGAACTCATTTGATTCATATCCTTCTATCAACACAAAACTTTTCTATAAGTCTTCATCCACTTTGATACTTGCACTTTTAACAATCCTTTTTAGCTTCTTGTTGTAGCACCGATAAGCCTTACTCTTTGTAGAATATCCAAGGAAGATTCCTTCATCAGATCTAGCATCAAACTTTCCTAAGTTTTCTTCATTTCTTCTGAAATAGCATTTTCTTCCAAACACTCTGAAATATTTGACAGTAGGAGTTCTTCCATACCATAACTCATAGAGAGTCTTTGAACTATTTTCCCTAGCTTGCTCTATGTTAAGTATATAAACTATAGTATGAATTGCTTCTCTCTAGTAGACATCTAGTAGATTTGCTTCCTTCATCATTATCTTTGTTGCTTCCTGAACACTCCTATTCTTCCTTTCCACCACTCCATTCTGCTGAGGAGTCCTAGGAGCTAAAAAATGCATCTTTGTTCCATGATCTTCACAAAAACTATTAAAATCATTGGAGGTGAACTCTCCACCTCTATCAGATCTTAAAAACTTGATTTTCATATCCATTTCATTCTTAACTATAGCTTTAAATTCCTTAAACTTATCTAGATCTTCTAATTTTCTTTGAGAAAAGTTACCCAAGTCATTCTAGAGTAATCATCAATCAATAACATGAAATTCATGTCACCTTGAAAAATTATTGTTCTTGTAGGTCCACAAAGATCTGTATGCAGCAACTCCAAAGGTCCTGCAGTAGAGTATTCATTGATATTGAACCTTTTTCTTGTTTGCTTCCCAACTTGACATTCCTTGCAAAATGCATTGATAGGCTTTGTAATCCTTGGTAGATCTCTCACAACTTGAGCAAAGCTGATCTTCATTAGGCTATCAAAATTGATGTGACACATTCTTCTATGCCATAGTCAACTTTCATTGATTTGAGCCATAAATCACATACCATTAGCACCCTTAAGTTGATAAAAAATTCCATTTGTCCTTATTCCTACAACAACCAGAGTTGCATATCCTTTTCTGATCTCACAACCACTGTTTTGAAATACAAGATTATATCCTTTACTACACATTTGTCCTACACTTATAAGATTATGCCAAAGACCCTTAACATAAAGAACAACATATGTATTACTCTTTCCATCCAAAAATATTGAATCTTTTTCACATATCTTATTACATGTATCATCACAAAAATTGACAAGGCCACCTTAAAATTTCTCAAGTTTAACAAACTTACTCTTATCACCTATCATATGATTTGAGCATCTACTATCAATAATCTAGTAGTTTTTGTCCTCTCTTGCATGAAAAGTAGTCACTATAGTCCCTCTGACATTATGACCTGCTTCTAGAGCAACTTCCTTCATATATCTCTCAGCTAGCAAAATTAGTTCCAACATTTAGAGACATGAACAAAAATTCAACATTTTTATCATCAGATAATTAGATTCATCATCAGATATACTGGCATCTTCTTTAACATAATAACTCCTCTTAATTGTTTTACCTTTATTATCTTGAAATTTATCATTTGAAGGTTTGATTGGACATCTTGAAGCATAATGACCTATCTTTCCACAATTGAAACATTTGAAAGGTAACTTACCTTTGTACTTTCTTGTGCCCTTTTTCAATCTCCTCACAAAATTTGCTTCTAACTCATCAAACTCATATGGATTTGATTCCTCATTCTTCTCTGCTTTTCCAACTTTAAAAGTAGTCTCTTTTCTTGAATTACTTGGACCAAACTCTGTTAATTCAAAAGTAGTTAAAGCACCAAATAACTGATTTCTAGAATAATGATCTAAATTTTGAGCTTCTTCAATAGTAGAAACTTTATGACTATAAGATTTAGGCAAAGTTCTTAGTACTTTCTTTACTACAACATCTTCTTCAAGTTTTCCACCAAGCCCTCTAATGGAATTTAAAACTTCATATAATCTATGCATGTAGCCTATAATATCTTCATCTTTTTCCATTCTTAGGGTTTCAAAATTAGTCTTTAAATTTTGCATCTTTGCTTGCTTGACCTTATCATCTCCTTCATAGACACTTTCCAGCTTCTAGATTTCTTTAATAGCATATATGTAGCTCACAACCTTCACAAGTTTTGAATTAGAAAGACCACTCAAGAGAGCACACCTTGATTTTCCATTGTTCTCATAAGCCTTGATCTCATCATCAACTGAAAATCCATTAGTAGACATTGCATATCCATCTTCAATTGACTTCTAAACTCCAAACCCTAGAGAAACAAGGAAACCTTCCATCTTGGTCTTCCAAAATGCATAATCAGATCCACCAAATAAAGGAGCCTCCTTCTTGTGCACCATCAAATCTACCTCAAGCGATTAAGCTTTCTTCTAAGGAACTAAGCTCCGATACCAATTTTTGAATGCACAAGACAACTGAGAGGGGGGGTGAATTAGTTGTACATTAAAACATCAAAACCATCATTAACGTTTAGATCTGCATTAATCCTTAAACCCTTAACAACCATTAAACCCTTAACATACATTAGCAAAATATAAACATGAGAATGGTAATGCAAACACATCCAAACATATGAGAACACCAAATTTACATGGAAAGTTACCCAAGAAGGGAAAAACCATAGTGATGATTAGCTCACAATATAGAGTATTTGCAACATCGAATACAATAGGCCCACTGCTAAAGGCTCACTAGTAGATTAGAAAGAAGAAATAAAGAATATTGTTACAATGAGAAAGACATCTTAGAGCAATAGAAAAGATCCACCAATGCATCACCGTATCATTCACACTCTCTCTGAAGAATGTAGACACCTTCTGCTCATTGCTACTAGTAGTCTTAGGCATTAAAGCTCACATTGTATTTCACACTTTCATACTTTACATCTCAACAATTCACACACCATACACTCTTCACAACCATCCTCCATCAATTCATCACACATATATACCATCCCCAACCTTGAAAATAATCTACAAGGTCAACTATGCACCTCAAACGTGCAAATTAAAAATAGGTCAACACAAAACATTCCTGCGATGGAGAGGAATGATGGTGGACCATATCACGCCTAAAATTGGACCCAAATCTATACACACATGCCATTCCATGCTTCCACAAACATTGAAGAACATTTGAAATTAGTGTAAACACCCAAAGTCGATCGAACATGTGTTAACACCATTATACATTTAAGTACACACTTCCTTTGATTCAAAGATGACTCACATACCACACACAACACTTAAAAATAATCTAGAATATTCCATCAACACCATGTAATCAAACAAATCCTTCACAACAACAAACACCTAAAAGATATATTCATTTTGTACACCCATTCAACCTTCTACACATTGTAACTCATGAATCCAACCTTGCGGAGCACCAAAACTCAAACAACTTAGATTGAAGATAGATATGAACAATATAAGCACACTTTCAGATTTGAAAGACCACAATCCACAACACAGAGAAATGTGAAGCAAAACCATTTCTCCTAGACATCACTATTTCATAGTTCATACACTGGTGAACACTTCTTCTGCCGAACAATCTAGAATAATAAAATCTGGATATAATAACTTTAAACACCTTTGATCAACATATCCGAACCAAACAATAATATCTTCAACCATAAAGAAATGCAGAGAAAAATAGTGAACAATACTCTGCCACACTAGACACTATTTACTACGCACTTTCCTCTTTTATTCGACTTTTCTCAAAAGCACTTGGAAACCGAGCACCACAAACACCAACTCAACATATGCAACACTCCTCTCATTATATAAACCATACAAGAGGTTGAACATCCACAAATACATGCTTATCAAATAAACACTAGAGGTTGACATTAGTGAGACTACTAATGACAACATAATACAACCAATCAAAGAATCTTCATAGGTTGACATCAATGCAACAACATAGATTCGTTGAAATCAATAGCAACATAAACTTCCAATATATATACTATTTTTGTGCTTTTCAACCATGCCATTTTTATCTCAGTCATGGTTTTGGCCTCAAAGTTATACATTGGTCAGGTGGTAGATAATTCATATTCATTGGTTTGTGCATTCAGACCATGACAATGGACCCTAGAGCTCACACTAGTACTCATGAGTTACATGTTGGTTGTAGATTTTTATTACATTATATAATTGTTATAACTTGAGATCATTGCAATCTTGAATTAATTTTTAATTGTATATTTGAATCATATTTATATTTTATCATGTCCACCCATGTATATGATATGAATATTACACTGTTAACTTGAAAAGATCATCATTTGAGTTGAAATTTTATCTTAAATTAGAATAAAAGGACTTGTTTATATGTTTTTTAGGCTCACTTTATATTTTATTTTAAAAGAGACTTATTGATTGCATTATGATATTATGAGTAAGTCAAGTTCATTAGTAGAAATTTGTTACACTCAACTCTCTTGATCAAGGAGTTGTGCTTTGTAATGTCCCAGATGAAATATTTTTTGAAATAATTTTAATTTTTAGAAAGGGACATCAAGTGAAATTTAATTCTTATTCAAGTACCCAAATTAAATTTATTTCTCAAATAAATTGAAGTTACCTCAAAGAATTAACAAGAAATCTCACAAACTATGCACCCGAATTGGAGATTTGACTACCAAATCAATTTGAAAATTCACCAAAATTAATAGGAAAATACATATTATTTGCAGAAAACCCATGGAATCAAGGCTAATATAATCGACCAAAAACTTATTCTATACACAATCCACAAAATAGTGAGCAAATTTGAAGCCTATAATGCACTGTAAGCTCACAAACTTCAGGATAAACCCACCAAAATTTAGGCCTACTTATTTATTGATATAATAATGAGTTTACATAGAAAAAAATAAGTATATTCATGAACTCAGGACTGTAAATGAACTCCTAAAACTTATATTTCATGAAAACCCAAAATACTCCCAGACAGGATGCCAACAGGCACCATAAAACTTGGTGCAGGGGTACCCTTGACCCCCCTTTGTCAAATCATGAAATTAGTGTCTAGTATTTAGTATCAATGTTTTTAATTATTAAATAAGGTCCATGAGACATAAATTATGATGTAATAAGGCACAATTTTCCACTTTAAATGTTTGGAGTTATGTTTAGAGGTCAAAAATGCACACTTGTCAAAAGTTGCTAAATATTGTAATGTTGTCATTTAAAATATGCAACTTTTGGAGGTTCTAGGTGGGTTAGAGGTTTAAAAGGTGGTCATAGTCATTGAAGGTAGTTGGTTAATGTTTTTTCCAGTTAAAATATTCCTTTCAAGGCTTGAGAAAGTTGTTGGTGGTAATGTAATTGAAGAATCAATAGAAAAGCAATGTTCTTTCTTTGTATTTTCCCTATTTTTCCAGATTTTCTCACCATTTTACATACTGGTAAAGGTCTTTGATGGTCTGAAAGTTACTTCATTCAATGGTGGCATGAGTCTTATCTCTTTTGAATTCATTTTGAGGGCTTGAAATTCCCATTTGTGTGAGTTCTTTCCATTTTCCTACAAACTGCTTGTGAATGCAAGTTTTAAGGGTTTGAGTGTCTCGAAAAGATGAAAATTTCAATCCACCTATTGTAGCTATTTTGTAACTTGGTGGATGTACTCTATTATATGTCTTTGATATGTTCTCAAGGTCAGGTGTGTAGGGATTGAGTTCTTGGGGAAGTGTATGGTAAGGTTTGAAGGAAAATTTGTATGGTTTTCCATGAAAATTGATGGAGCAGACCTATGAGAGGCGAGTGCAGCATTGAAAAAGGGAATGTAAGAGTTTCTAAATCTTGAGGGGGTATAAATTAAGGTTTCTAAGTAGTTGGTGTGGCTTGGAGGGGTCGATAGTATGTATTTTCAATAAGGGTTCTTTAAAACCCTAGGTTTCTAGGCTACAAAGAGGGTTTGGGAATTGGAGGCTAAGATGAATGCTTAGGGTCTTAAAACCTGGAAAATCCTGAGTTTTGACACCATTCCTAAGACTTTTTCAGGCTACTTTGGTCTGGTGGTGAGATCTTATAGGGGTCTCTTTGGAAAAATGGGCTAATTAGGGCTCCATAACAACGAAAAGGGTCATTTTGAGGAAGTTTTATGAAAGAGTCATATGAAATTTTTAGATATGTTTTGTATATCTGTAATGGGTGTCTGAATAATCTATTTTCTTGTCAATTTATTTGGAAATTTTTGGATTTAAGGGCCTAAAACCGGGTTTGCACTGATACTAGGTTTTGTAAGGGTGAAAGTGGGAAATCCTACTTTTGTTTGGTTTCAAACTTTGGGAGTTTTTTGTGTTGGTCTAATAGATCCATTTAATCTTGTTAGATGCCTCTTGAAGGAAATTTGACACTTTGAGTGAGTTTGGGCTTCTTAGGTCTGCATCAGAGTGGTATCAAAGCAAGGGAGTAGGTCTCTTGTGAGAGAAGGTAATTGGAGGAATCAAAATGCCTCCTAAGGGGAATGTTGTTGCAAGGAAGATTGACAACCATGACAAAGAGATAGAAGCCCTAAAGTAGGAAATTGCTATGATGAAAGCTAAAGGTAGGGTTCTTTTGGATGAAAGTGATATTGAAGAAGAAGATACTTCCAATGAAGAGGAAGAGATGGATCCAGATGATGTGAGGATGATGAAGTTGTTGAAGGCTGTGAAGAAAAATGGACATGGAAAAATGGATATGCCTATGTATGGAGGAAAAATTGATAGTAAAGAGCTCTTGGATTGGATAGGGGCTTTGGAGAACTAATTTGAGAGTGAAGAGCACGAGGTGAAGAAGGAAAAAACAAAACTAAAAGGACATGCTTTGTTGTGGTGGAATTTTGTGCAAGAGGGAAGGGAGAGACAAGGAAAGAGCAAGATCACTTCTTGGGAGAGGATGAAGACCAAACTAAAAGGTAAATTCCTTCCTTGTGATTATAATGTTCAGTTGCTTAAGAGGTTACAAAATCTTAGAAAAAAGGATTTAGATGTGCAAGCATATATTGAAGAATTTTATAGGCTAAGTATAAGGACTAAACATGAAGAAGATGAGGAATAAATGGTTGCTAGGTACTTGAATGGACTGAGGTATAACATTCAAGATGAGATAATCTTGTTGGAACCAAAATCAGTTGAGCAATGCTTTCAAATGGAAATGAGGGTAGAAGAAAAACTCAAGAGGAGACAAGTGAAGGAAACAAGAGGAAGAGGCAACACCTCTAGGGGTAGAGGCACCACTTCAACATCAATGCAAACCTAGGAAGCCCAAACTCACTCAAAGTGTCAAATTTCCTTCAAGAGGAATCTAAAAATATTAAATGGATCTATTAGACCAACACAAACAACTCCCAAAGTTTGAAACCAAACAGAAGTAGGATTTCCCAATTTGACCCTTACAAAACCTAGTAGTAGTGCAAACCTGGTTTTAGGCCCTTATCTCCAAAACTTTCCAAAGAACTTGACAAGAAAATAGATGATTTAGATACCCATTACAGAGATACAAAACATATCTAAAAATTTCATATGACTCTTTCAGAACACTTTCCTCAAAATGACCCTTTTCACTGTTATGGAGCCCTAATGAGCCCATTTTTCCAAAGAGACCCCTCTAAGTTCTCACCACCAGACCAAAGCAACCTAAAAAAGTCTTAGGAATGGTGTCAAAACTCAGGATTTTCTAGGTTTTAAGACCCTAAGCGTTCATCTTAGCCTTCAATTCTGAAACCCTCTTTGTAGCCTAGAAACCTAGGGTTTTAAAGCACCCTTATTGAAAATACATACTGTCGACCCCTCCAAGCCACACGTTATGGAGCCCTAATTAGCCCATTTTTCCAAAGAGACCCCTCTAAGATCTCACCACTAGACCAAAGTAACCTGAAACAGTCTTAGGAATGGTGTCAAAACTCAGGATTTTCTATGTTTTAAGACCCTAAGCGTTCATCTTAGCCTCTAATTCCCAAACCTTCTTTGTAGCCTAGAAACCTAGGGTTTTAAAGAACCCTTATTGAAAATACATACTGGAAGAAGGTAGAGGTAAGAGTAGTAGATAAGATTTTTAGAGAAGAGGAAAAGGATAGTGGAACAAGAGAATGTGGGGATGGGAAGGTTGTCAACCACCTCACAAACCTGTCTGATAGTGTGGAACATGGAGCAAACATAGACAAGGTCAAGAGTGTCCTGGATAGTGTCAAGCCAAAGCAAGTTGAACCAGACAAAGGAAAGCATGAAGACCAAAAAGATGAAGGTGAACAAATTGTAAACATCTTCCCAAGGGACTGGGAAAACTTTCAAGTTGGGGCGTATGGTGTAGGGGCACCCTTGACCCCCCTTTGTCAAATCATGAAATTAGTGTCTAGGCTTTAGTATCAATGTTTTTCTTTCTTAAATTAGGTCCATGAGACCCAAATTATGATGTAATAAGGCACAATGTGCCACTTTAAATGTTTGGAGTTATGTTTAGAGGTAAAAATTGCACACTTGTCAAAAGTTGCTAAATATTGTAATGTTGTCATTTAAAATATGCAACTTTTTGAGGTTCTAGGTGGGTTAGAGGTTTAAAAGGTGGTTATAGTCATTGAAGATAGTTGGTTAATGTTTTTTACAGTTCAAATAATCCTTTCAAGGCTCGAGCAAGTTTTTGGTGGTAATGTAATTGAAGAATCAATAGAAAAGCAACGTTCTTTCTTTACATTTTCTCTGTTTTTCCAGATTTTCTCACCACTGTATGTACTGGTATGGGTCTTTGATGGTCTAAAAGTTACTTCATTTGATGGTGGTAGGAGTCTTCTCTCTTTTGAATTCATTTTGAGGGATTGACATTCCCATTTGTGTGAGTTCTTTCCATTTTTCTACAAACTGCCTGTGAATGCAAGTTTTAAGGGTTTGAGTGTCTCCAAAAGATGAAAATCTCCATCCACCTACTATAAATCTTTTGTAACTTGGTGGATGTACTCTATTATATGTATTTGATATGTTCTCAAGGTCAAGTGTGCAAGGATTGAGTTATTGGGGAAGTGTATGGTAAGGTTTGAAGGAAAATTTGTATGGTTTTCCATGAAAATTGATGGAGCAGACCTATGAGAGGTGAGTGCAACATTGATCCTTATTTTTATGCATTTGATTCAATATGTAGTGCAATTGATCCATTCTCTTACACAATTGATCTGTGTCTTTTTTGTGGTTTTTCTAGTTATTGATGTGAGTTGTGTATCTTGGATTTTTTTGGAGAAGACAAAAACTTTGAAATTACTGACATACTCGATGCAAGGCTTTGTGTTTTAGTTTTTATATTAACTCACAATTCAATTTTTTAAAGGAAATAATTTGTTTGCCATTTCTGGTGTAGTCATTGGTGTGTATGCTTTCCCCTTGCACCTAGTGCAAGCTTGGGGACCAAAAGCAACTTTGAATCCACATATTTGTTATTTTTACCCAAGGAGTGTTATTTGTGTATGCTCTCCCCTTGCACCTAGTGTGAGATTGGGGATTAGAAACAATAACATCTTTATTTTTTAGTTTATTAGGAGGTCTGCATGGGGAATTCATCACCCCAAGGGTGACCCCAACCATTTTTTTGGTGGGGTATAGAAAGGGGGGAGAATGAAAGTTATACCCCAAGGTGTGGCCAATGTCATTTGAGCCAAGCCACAAGACTCTTGATTCGTTGAGACTTGTTAGGTGAGGAGAGATGACAAGACTCCCTAAATCTTGGGCACTACAAATGGGATCATTATTAAACACCTTGTTATTAGAAGCCTAAGACCATCAATAATTGACTCAATGTGGTACAAGTTACAATATCATGCCTAAAGCTACCCAAAATGTAACATCCTAAAGAGAGGTAGAATTTATTTGAAGGTGTAAACATCCTTCAAGGGAAGGAGGAAGGTGAGACCTTGTACCATTGGAGACCTAGCTATCCCATTTTGAGAGTGGAGCATACATCAACATACTCCTACAATATTTTATTAGTTGGGTCTACACTGGTGAGACACACCTTGATTGAATAAAATAGGTTGTATATCATGTTTGGCATGCCTTTATTATGCAAGACTAGTAAAACCATTTGGCCTTATTATGTTGGAATACCAACAACCATTATTTCTTACTAATTGATTCCATTTTTCTTTCCAAAAGTCTCAAAAATAGTTAAAATTCTAAAGTATCCATAGAGCAACATAACTAAACTATTGAAAACCTTGCAATTGATTATCTTTAGGTGCAACTGCCTATCCTTCAACATGATTGATTGTACATAGAGCCCAAAAATCTTAGTTTTACCTAGAATTGTGCAATTGATCCTTTTTGTTATGAAATTGATCCTTCAAACAGTGTAATTGATCCTTAAAACGATGCAATTGACTTTGTATTAAATCAAAAAATCAAACTATAATCCCCAACTGAGAAAATTTATAAAAAATTACACAACTAATCCTTGTTTGGTGCAATTGATCCATCTTACAACACAATTGGTTTGTCATTTGGTGTAACTGATTATGACCATCACTAAATAAATTATTGTCATAAATCCTTAAATTTAAAAAATAAACCCGTGCATAGATAAACCTAAGATCTACCAACATACACAAACAAACTTGAGACTTACTATTAGAAATTAGGATCTTAGAATACTAATCATTATAAACAAAACATAAAATAAATAAAATGAGAATCACACAATAATAGAATTTACACATTACACAAGATATACATGGGGAAAATCCTTTTGGGTTAAAAAACCCCATAAAACATCATTTTATTAAAAAACTTACAAAAATAGTCTATTCTAACATAGATTGAACTTGGGGAACACTTCTCCATACTTACACATGGACAATAATACCTCATGTGCATAGTGATATAATTCACTATAATCTCCAAATTATTTACCTCTCAAGTGAGAGGGAACCTCCTTAAATATAGGAGAAAGGACAACATAATAACTTAAAGGGTATTAGTCACACCTATTGAAAATAACCATTCATAAATAATTAATAATCTAATAGCTTTAGATTATAATTATTTCAAATGGGATATGGTTAATAAAATATATAATATATGAGGTTTAATAACCTTATATTAGAATATTATATAAATGTTATAAGGATAATGTCCCCTAATAACATTATGTTCTAACACTCTCCCTTAATACTAGTAGGGGGCATCACATGTCAATTTTCATAAAATAAAAAATGAACTACCCTAGTAATGTAGACCTCTTATTTGATAGTGATAAATAGAGACACAAATATATGCCAAAATGAAAGTCACGTATTTAAAACTAAATAAAAGTCATCTTGTCATAAATTACAATCCATTTTAAAATAATGTTAAATATGAGGTCTTATAAATATTTTTATTGGATCTTGGGCCTCCTCAAATTAATCTCACCCCAGGTTCATTACATAGTGCTTGTAGGACTTAATACAATGTGCACATTCCCCCTCAATGGCATCACCGAAGGCCAAACATTTATTTCAATTTGAAGCATATAATTCCTATAGATCTTATATTATGCCTATTAGGTCTTACATCTAGGATTTATCCATGAGGTGATGGCATGCACACTCCCCCTCAATGACATCACCTAAGGCCAATTGCTGCATAGAGGTTTTGATAAGTGATGGCTAAGATTCCAATCTATTTCTTCTTGATCATAGTATACACTAGATATTTAGATGAATAGAATTGGAGATAAATTTTATGATGTAATACTTGCACTTGAGTGAGGTGCCCATGATCTTAAATGTGTTTCTCTCTTTGTAAATGAGCTTCTTTGGTAAGAGTAAAATAACTCTAGTTGTCATATAGTAAAATGGTACTTTTACAAGTATCCAATTGAAGCTCTTCCATAAATCTTCAAAGAAACATTTAATCTTCAGGAGATTCTTTTGTATTTTGGGTTTTTATTTAAAAAAAATAGAAAACTTTCTTACAAGTATTATGCCATCCATGTAAGAGCATCTGCACCATTTATTTTGAAGACATAGTCTATGGTAGATTTCTTATAAATGGAATCACCAACAAGTCAGTAACACAATAATCAAATAAATTAGATTCTTAGTGTGAATTTTTTTTTTTTTTAGTATGCACTTGTCAATTGCCAATGAGCATAAATCTAGAAAATAGTCTAATGATCATTAACAAGGAGATCATAAGATATTTTTGTGAACATAAGTATGAATAATTTATCATTTTTATTTTAAGAAAAATACTCATGCTACTAATCATATAGCAATTATCCAGAAAAGCACTAGGTGAGCTATCCTTTCCAAGCTTTCTCCTTGATCAATTTATTAGGGTGATAGGCACCTATTATAATGATAAATATAAGATGTTTATTTTTCATAATAGTATGGTTAAAAAATGGATCATACAAAATATAGAGCATAAATCTCTTTGTGACTAAATAAATAACACCTAAGGAGACATCATGATTTGTCTATGAGTAAACTTAAGTAGCTATTGATCAATACCCTTAATAAATCTTAAAGATTTACTTTGCAATAATGTATCATTTAAACATGCTCAAAACTATTTCCTTGTTCATTCTTTGAAGTCTCAATTTAGTCAATTATAAAACTTTAACTGATTAGTCCAAGGTATGCTCTTGACCATTTATATGACAGAAAAGTTTGGATTCTTTGATAGACTCAAGGATACCTATAATTTAATACTTATCTATAGTACAAAGGGCATGGATATTTGTAAGTTAACTTTGAATTAAATTAAATATTATAATGAGTCTTGCATTGAAAAAATCCATAAAAGTTAAATTGTTGGACCTAAAATATGAGTAAATATGAGCTAACAACATTCGTATATCATCTAGAGATAATAAAATTTTAAATTTGGGACTAAGAAACTAATTATATATATATATATAATTTAATATGATATACCTTAACCTTTTATATCTCTTTCTTGAATGACACATGATAATATCATAAATTATTTGGGATATGAGAGCTTAGTGTTCAAACACTTAGCCATCTCTAATGAAGTTATGACTAAAGCATGTGTATATGGATACCTCATGATTCATAAAAAATATCTTAGTAATTTTATCACATATGATTGATTATGGGAGAAGCTCAAGTGTAGAAAAAACACCTATGCATGTAACATTATATCATAACCCCCATCTCCCATCCCACATAGTGGAAAAAATGCCCCAACGGAAATACTTGACGAACAAACCAACGAAAAGGCTTGATGAAACAACCGACAAAAAGACTTGATGGAAATTGAGGCACGTGTCATGACTTGTCCCATCACTGGGAAAATGTGGCAGCGTCGGTGGGTTTTCAAAATCATATTTCGAAATGGACAAAAATCCCAAAAGGACACATTTGAAATCATAATTTACAAATAGCAAAAAGCCCATACGAGGTCCTATTTTTTCCGCTATTTTAGACACTAATGTTTTGCAGGTTGTTGGAGAGTACATAAAGGAGCTGTAGGCATTTAGAGGCCAAAGTAGTGCGACCTCTCTCCATACGAAAACACATTTGATAGGCGTGGGTAGCTAGCTAGCTAGTAGGTATGTATATCCACCAGAAATATATGCCATTTTTCTATTCTGCCTAGGAACTATGAAGAAATGAATGATTATTCATTGCAAAGATGGGTTTTCATTGACGGGAAAACAAAGGGTTTTCCTTGGGAAAAGGGGTTTTCATTTGAAATGCAAAGTTGTTTATGCGTTTTTGTGTTGAGGGTTTTTTAATTTTGGTTTCCTCTCGTCTGCTGGTTTTCAAATTTTGCGATTTTTGAATGAAATAACTGACAACCCATTGTGGAGATATGAGTGAAATAACTGAATAACATTTACAAAAACCATAAACCATGCATAATATATTATGAGGTTGGAAAACACAATATGGGTTTTGTAATGAAATATATGATCCAGGGGATATTTTCACTGAAAATTGAAATGTCTCCAATACTCCATATTTCAACACCATCAAAAAGAGCTCAATGTCCTAATTCCAACGCAACTTGAATGGGGAAAAAAGGAGTTCGTTTGCACAAGTTATGGCCAGTCAAACTTTGGGTCAAACTACCATCAAGGGGCATCCAGAAAGTGGAAAAAATTATTGTCTCAAAAATCAACGAAAATAGTTTCAAATTGAAGAGCTCGTCGAGACGGTTCCGACAACATTTTTTTCATCAAAATTCGACATTGTATGCTTGAGATATGAGCAGTCAAAGATGGGTTGACTTTGCTGACATCAGCATGGTACAGTCAGCAAACAGTCAGTGTTCTCAGCCAATCACCAATTGACACATGTCATCTTCAAAAAGGAAAAAAGGGCCATGTGGTACATCGTTGGGTGCCACATGGCGGGACACATCATCATTTTGGAGGCCACGTCATCATCTTGTCACTACACAGTCAGCACACATCAGCGGGCATATCACGTCTATCAGCGAATGATCATCCGCCACATGGCACCAGCTCTGTCGACTCTCTGCCTCGGTTTGACAGTCGGTCGTTCCGATAAAACTGGTAGTGGGATTTGATCCCCTGACCACCTAACTACAAATCCACGCCTCCACTCGGCCACGTGCTTTCCTCACGTTAATAAGTGGCAATGGTATGTTTTGTTGATAAACAGTCGAAAATTGGCTATTAAAAGCCAGCGGCTAGGGTTGAACCCCCGACCGCCGACTTACCAAAATGGTTAGCCACCAATAAAGCGAACGACAGGGTTTGGAATAAGAGATGGCATCGGTCAGTTTTGTCTAATCATTAAGTCCGATAGCCATAATATTAAAACAAACTCCTATAATTTAAATAAAAAAACAAACAATAACCTCCCAAAAACCAAATAGCCCAACAAGGCTTAAACAAAATTCTATTAATTTTGAAAGGTTATTATTATTTTGAATATTTTATATGGGAGATTAAGGAGATTTTCATATTGTATAGCCTAAAATTATAAAGGCTAATAGATTATTCATGATTACTATGGAGATCTTTTTATGTAATTAGGGGATTTTGGGATTTTGGTAAATTTGATGTATAAAAGGGGAGTGTAGGAGTGAGTTCTGAAAGAGAATTTTTTGAAGTCTAGGTGGTGAAGTATTGAATCAGAGAAACAGGGAGATTTTCTAAGGAGATTATTTTGAGCCTTTTGTAAGTCGGAGTATTGTCATGCTGCCGAAGTGCTCTTGGTGCATTTGTAACTGATTTTTGGAGATTAATCGGATCGATCTCACTCTATTGGAGTGGACTCGGAGACGTAGTCATGTTTGTGGTGAACTCCGTTATCAGATCGTTTGCACTCTCTCTCTCTTCTTCCTTCTCAATTTCATTCTTTTCACCTTCAGTTTTTAATGCATAATTTCAATAATGTATGTATGAATTGTATTTCCGCCTAATTCACATGTTAATGTGTTAATTTTGTTTATGTAATTTGGATTTCATGATTTGTAAACATTAAGCATTCAAATGCAATTAGTCTAGATCCTAATCAGATCATTATATATTTTGAAAACCACATAAATCCCATAACGTCGCCATTTTTGACATTCTTATTTTGAAGGTTGCAGGGTTTGGAGGGTTTCAGAGTCTGAAGTAGAGCGACCATTCTCTCCTACTATAATGCATGTGACAAGCGCGTGGAAAGCTAGCTAGTAGGTATGTATATCTACCAAAAATATATGTCATTTTTCCATTCTTCCTAGGGACTATGAAGAATTGAATGGTTATTCATTACGAAGATGGGTTTTCATTGACAGGAAAACAAGGGTTTTAATTTCCCCTTAGTATGTAGAGGGTTTTACAACATTGTGTGGGTTGGAGGTTTCATAAATTATGTAATCACCTCCCACCGTATTTTCCAACCTACAATCTTATTGTGCATGTATATTTGGATCATATTAAGAAATTGAAACACAATTTTTACTTTGTGTAAGACTTGTTATAAATTTTGAAGCTATGTTTCATTACATTCGTACTATGTAAATAAAAAAATATTTTCAAGACATTCAAACTGTTTTGTAAAATTCCAGATTGGAAAACATTGGGTTTTATAAAACCTACAACTTACTGTTCTAAAACCTTTTACAAGTAACAACCCAATTGGTTACTCACCCCTCATCTCAATTTGGTATGTTTTGTGATTGTCTGTCGAACCTTTTGAGAATTAGATAGTAAGAATGTAGTGAAATTGGAAAACAATAGGTATTATGAAACTTGCAAGCCACAGTGTTGTTGTACATTGTTTGTAATGTTGGAAAACACATTGTCTCATGTCATTTAGTTTGTTATGAAGAGTTTTGTTTCGTTATGCTCCAAGAATGTAATGAAGTCCACTTTCAAATTTTTGAACAACTCTTTGCAATAGTCGAAATGCCATTTCACTTTCTTGGTCATTTGATTGGAACAAATAAAATGCTCATATTATTTGCGGTGTTGGAAAATACATTGTCTCCTCTCAGTTGTAGAGTATTTTACAACGCTATATGGGTTGCTTGTTTATTAACACCTAGGGTTTTCCAACATGAATTTTTACAAAACATAATGAGTGTCTTGAAAAGCTTTTGTAACTTAGACAATGCAAATGTATTGAAAGCCCCCTTCAAAATTTATAAGGACTTTTAATTTAAGTAAAAATTGCATTTAAATTTTGCGTGATTGAAAAAAAAGTGCACAAAATAATTGTAATTTGGGAAACACAATGTGGGTTTTCAGTTATTTAAATCTCCTTGTTTAAATGTAAAGGGTTGTCTCACAGTGGGTTGCTTTCTTCTTAACATGTAGGGTTTTGCAACATTGAATTTTATAAAACAGTAAGAATGTCTTGAAAATCACCTTCCATTATGTTTATTTTTTCAACTTCATTCCTTTTAGATTGCAGTTGTCTGTCAACACCATTAATTAAACTCCTTTTATTTCTCTTTTGATTGGTACAGTCAAAATGAAATTTCACTTTCCTCATTTGATTGGACTAAATAAAATGCTCACATTGTTTGCAATGTTGGAAAACACACTATCTCCTCTTAGTTATTCCCTCATGAAAAGTTTTTGTTTTGTATGCTCCAAAAATGTAATGAAGTCCACCTTGATCTTTTAGAACAATTATTTGGTGATGTAAATATGACATTTCCCTTTTTTCATCTGATTGGAACAAATAAAATGTTTGCATCATTTGGAGTGTTGGAAAACACACTATTCCATGTCAGTTAGTTCATTATGAAAAGTTTTGTTTTGTTATGCTCCAAGAATGTAATGAAGACCACTTTGAAATTTTTGAACAAATCTTTGCTACAGTCCACATGTCATTTCACTTTCTTCATCTATTTGGAACAAATAAAATACTCGCATTATTTGTAGTGTTGGAAAACACACTGTCTCCTCTTAGTTATTCCCTCATGAAAAGTTTTTATTTCATAAGCTCCAAAAATATAATGAAGTCCACCTTCATATTTTAGAACAACTCTTTGGTGACGTAAATATGGCATTTCCCTTTTTTCATCTGATTGGAACAAATAAAATTCTCACATTATTTGGAGTGTTGGAAAACACACTATCCCATGCTAGTTAGTTCGCTATGAAAATATTTGTTCTAGTATTTTGGAGCTAAAAAAAATTATTTAGAAAACTCATTGTCCTATGTCAAAAAAATTATTTATAAAAACTCACTGTCTTGTGTCAGTGAGCTTTGTCTGAGCATTTTATTTGTTGGAAACATATATATAGTATGCATTATTGGAAAACACACTGTCCCATGTCAATTAGTTTAGTGCAAGCATTTTATTTGTTCTAAATTATATTCTATATTTATTTTTAAATCATATGAGGAAATTGAAATCCAACTTTTAGTGTAAGTAAGAGTTGCTTTAAATTGTGAAGGTCAATGGACTTCACTACATTCTTACTGTCTACAAAGCTAAAGGTTTTCATTAGACTCATGTTGTCTACATTTAATTTTGTAAAACTAATAACTTGTAATTTTCCTAGGACACAGAGCACATAAGTTGTCTTGTCCTTAAAATATTTTTCAAGAACTTCCCTTACATTATTTTCCTTTTTAGAGAGAGTAAAAAATTAATTTGAATAATCTTCCTCTTGAAGCACAACTTTTAATGCACTTTCAATCAATGTTGACCATAGTTTGGGTAACTCTTCTTTTATCTCATTGAATCGAAATTAGGAAAGCAGAGTTATCCAAGGTGTGTTGATAATTGAGTGGAATGCATTAAAAGTTGCTTTAAGAGCAGGAATATTCAAATTCCTATGTACTATTTTGAAAAGGATAATAAGTTAGGGAAGTTTGAGAAAAAAATTTGATTGAAAAGACAATTTCGTGCAATGTGTCACAGGAAAATTAAAAGTTATTAGTCTGGAAAGTGACACTTATGAAGCTTCAGAGCTAATAAATAAAATAGTTGTTATAGTTCATAGTGGAAAATATACTGTGTTGTAGAAGTTATTCATGATAGAATTTACTTGTTCAACTCCATACATAACAACATCTCTCAATTTCTTTGCCTATAGAAATTGTCGTACAATACGAAACCTCTTCAGTTTGTCCACTTGTGCATTGTCATTTTCCCTTTTCTTATACTGCACATGTACCTTCCTCGACTTCTCAAGAGGATGGTGGATGTTTTCAGTCAATACATTAGGTATCTCACTCATATTGCTCTGCTTCTTTTCAAGTGTTTTTAGAGAAGAATCATTTTTCATTCCATGCATTCTAGTACTTGCTGCCTCTGGTTCTGCATTGCCATTTACCCACTTCACATAGTGCACATGATCCTTCGTCAACTTCTGAAGAGGAGGAACAATCTCTTCACTCAATACATTATCTATATATCTCATTCACTTTGGTTTGCTTATTTTCACGTGTTTTTAGAGAAAATTCCTTTTTTATTACATACTTTCTACTACCTGTTGGTCGAGTTCTACGTTGCCATTTACTGATTGTGCATACTGCACATGGACCTTCCTCAACTTTTGAATAGAGGGAGAATCTCTTCACTCAATATATTATCTTTCATCTATCTCATTCAATGTGGTCTGCATAAGTTTCGAAGGTGATCTTCATTACATTCTTATTGTGTACTAAACAAATATTTTTCATTACATTCATATGGTCTATATATATTTGCATGTTGGAAAACACCAAGTGTGTAATTAAATTGAGGTGAGGGTGAAAAACCAATTGAGTTGTTACTGCATTAATCAGAAAAGGTTTTAATTACATTCTTACTATTTTCTAAAATTCCAGGTTGGAAAACACTAGGTGTTATAAAACTTGCAACCCACATACCATTCTAAAAGCCTTTACAAGTAGCAACCCAATTGCCTAGTCACCCCTCACCTCAATTTGGTATGTTTTTGTATTCCCTACCTGCAACTCCTCCTCGTGCTTGTGCAAGCCACGAGGCCCAGTTTTATTAGTTGACAGGAGGTGGTAAAACCAACTTGATGGTGTCATTATCTCCTTGCTACCATTTCCCTAATGTTTTCTCTTTTTTTCCAGTTTCGTCACTTTTATCCCTCGTCTAGCGGGTCTCACACTACGTTGTCTCATCATGTTACATATGTTTCTATGTATGGTTTCATACATTTTTGTATGTACATAGGTGCATTTTTTCTAGAGATTAGTTGTATTCCATTACATTCTTACTGTGTACTAAACAAAACTTTTTCATTACGTTCTTACTATCTATATATAACTGCATATTGGAAAACATTGGGTGTCTAATCAAATTGATTTGAGGGGTGAAAAACCAATTGGGTTGTTACTACGCTGATCACAAAAGGTTTTGATTACATTCTTTCTATTTTCTAAAATTCTAGGTTGGAAAACATTGGGTGTTATAAAACCTTCAACCTACATACTGTTCTAAAATCCTTTACAAGTAGCAACCCAATTGCTTAGTCAACCCTCACCTGAATTTGGTATGTTTTGAGGTTTCCCCACCTACAAATCCTCCATGTGCTCTTCACCCTTTAGGTTTGAGCATGGAGAATTAAAAAAAAAGTGTTATCCAACGTGTAATTATTTTATGCATTATCATATTTAACCAATGCGATCACCTGCTATTTTTTGGTCAATCAAGGCGATCACCAAGGTTTTCATTGACTTCTTAACCTTTATTCTTGCATAACTGATGTACACTATGATTTGTAACCAATGTGTCTTGCAATAATCTATATTTTTCAGTTGTTTGTATAAGTAATGATATAAATAAAAGTTTAATAGTGGTACATGGTATCTTTCTTGTCTACCCTTATTGATTATGCAAGTTATGGCCTCTTTCATATGCCAAGAGAGATGAGTTTGAGATATATCCGAATGAACATTCAGTGCTTCACAGTTCCATTAGAATGGAAAAATCGTAGATATAATTGTTGATATATATTACTAGTGTTAGTGATAGGTTAAATTGGAAATTAAATTCCCATTGTATAGTTTAATATGTTTGTTTATTGTCTATACAAGCTGGCATGTTGTAGTTAGCACAACATATAAACCAATATTGGTGAAGTTTGGAGTGAATTGCATTCTTTCTAGCACCAAATGTCTTTAATTTGACAATTTAATCTATCACTAACACCTGTATTTCTTCTAGGTGGTTGATATAGGTGAGGAAACAAATTTGAACAAAACAAGGGTAGGTGGATTGAGAAGGATGCTTTAGGATACATGAAGCTTCTACACTAAATACAGGTGATTCTAGCTATCATAGCTTGAATTGTAAGTGTATTGGATAGTTAAATTTCTAAAATTTATTTTGAATTTAGAAGTTCTGATTTATATGTAGATGAGATGCTTAGTGTGGGGAGTGCAAACAATTTGTAGTTTAATTTAAATAACATAAATGTTACATTATTGTGTGTATTATATCCCAAAATTTTACGTGAATCATGTTTCCTCGTTGAAGTGTGAGTGTTTCATGGGAAATGCTTAAAGCATCAATGAAGGGTGATAATGCATCCTTTTAATTATCCTTCTCATAATTGATTTGTGTTAATTTTAGAATGATTTCTCCAACACTACATTGGTATCATTAATCTCCAAAAATAGAACATGAACCTTTGCATCCTTGGTAATAGATTAGATATATTTAGAAAAGAACATAATATTTATAATTTTACATTAGAGTATTTCTCCATTTAAATCATGTACCTTTGTTTAATTGTGAAGCATCGTTGCATAGTTGGTTTCATAAGGTTGCAAATAAGGAACATTGTTATTGTAATTATTTTTACTCAGTATAATATACCATACAAACTACAAAGGCGAGGCCATAATAACATAGAAATCGCCATTAGGCTTCCCAAATTTTGTGATGGAATTGTTGTTCTATAAACACAATGTGTTTTACAATGTAGAAGCCTCTTTACAAATATGATTTTTCCTTGTTGCCCATTTTGGAGGTTTAGAAACACAATGTGTTGTCAATTGTGCAAATGCTTATGTTGAAAAGATGCAATTGTGTACATACAAAAATGCATACAACCATACATAAAAACATATATAGAAACATACATAACATGATGAGACAACATAGTGCGTGGCCCCCAGATGGGGATAAAAGTGACGAAACCGACATATGGGACCAAACATGAGGGAAATGGTAGGAAAGAGTTAACAACACCATCAAGTTGGTTTTCCCACCTCCTACCAGCCCATAAAATTGGGCCCCGTGGCTTGTGGCAAAAGTTGTCATTTTCAAAGATTTTTTTTGGCACAGGAATTGGAGGCGAATTGATGTGTCCATTTTTGGTTTGGAGAAAGAAGGGTGAAAACATTGTGTTTTTCTAGTCTTCACGTTGAAAGTTGAAGGTTGGAGTGCACGTGAAGGAGTTGGAGGAGAAAACCAACCAAATCGAGGTGAGGGGTACTAACCAATAGTGTTGCAGAGGGTTTTACAACACTATTTGGGTTGCTTGTTTCTTAACACCTAGGGTTTTCCAACATGAATTTTTACAAAATAGAATGAAGTGTGTACTATGAAGTACACTATGTATTGATAGTTAATAGAGTCCCCATTTAATGAGAAATGTGCTATTTGATAAAATAGAACCCCATCTATACATTTGTATATCTGCATTTCAAGACAAAGCTTGAGTATAAGTAAAGGAAGGATCCAAAACACATTGTGTTTCCCTACCTGCAATACACAACATTCACCACTATCAATAAGTTTATTCATTATTGCCAATAATGGCAAGAAATTGGTGTTCTTGCTATTTATAATGCACACCTACATATATGGGTTTAAAATCCAGAAGGTCTTGGGTATGTTGTGATGTAGAGTTTGACAAATGCAGCGTGTTATGAAGCATGTAATTTGTTATATCATATAGGATGTGCAGGTTTAACTATCTACCCCGAAGCTTGGTCCATGCCATTAAGTGTTGTTGAAAAATGACAATGTGTTTTCAAACGCCGTATCTGTGTGAGGACATTCAAAGTTGAACACGTAACAACTAAATTGGTTAGTCACACATGAGCTCAATTTGGATAGTTTTCCTCATTTGTGATACTTCTAGATTGAACATTAAAATTGCAAAATTATAAAACCCTCAACAAAAAAGAACATAATGAACTCTGCATATCAAATGAAAACCCCTTTTTGCAAGGAAAACCCTTGGAAACCCATTAATGAATACCTCGTTATATATTCTACATGGTTTCTGATTTCTCTAAATGTTATTTAGTTATTTCTCTCATATTTCCACAATGGGTTGTCAGTTATTTCATTCGACAATCGCAAAATTTCAAAACCAGCTAACGAGAGGAAACCAAAATTAAAAAACCCTCAACACAAAAACACATAAACAACTTTGCATTTCAAATGAAAATTCCTTTTCCCAAGGAAAACCCTTTGTTTTCCTGTTAATGAAAACCCATCTTCACAACAAATGGCCATTCATTTCTTCATAGTTCTTAGGCAAAATGGAAAGATGACATATATTTCTAGCGAATATACATATTTGCTAGCTAGCTAGCTTCCTGCGCCTATCAAATGTGTTTTTGTATGGAGAGTGACTGCTCTACTTCGGCCTCTGAATGCTTGCAATTCGTTTCTGCACTCTCAAGAAACCTGCAAAATGCCAATGTCAAAAATGGCGGCCAAAATGGGACCTCGTATGGGATTTTTGCTATTTGCAAAGTATGATTTCAGATGCCATGTTTTGGGCTTTTTGTCCATTTCAAAATATGATTTTTAAAACATGATGACGATTATGATGCATTTGACATGCATATTTGTAAGGAGAATAGTGTCGTCCCAATTACAGAAGGTTATCTCCCTACAAAACCACATGGCTTACACATGATAACATTTTTCCATTTTCAGGGATAAGACATGTTTGATTATGTTATCATGTTGAAGAAATATGTTTTTTCAAGGATAATAGCTTGATTTTACTATATTTTGTAGGGAGATTATCTTCTGCTTTACAATTGGAAGTGGCTATTCTCCCTAGAAGAATGAATGTCAAAGGAATCATAACATACAAAAATGCATTAAAACATACAAAAATACATACACTACATGATGGGACATTGTAGTGTGGAAAATAATTGGAGGATGGAAAACACTGTGTGTTGTGAGTTATTTTATTCTAAACATTGAAAACTAAAGGTTTGAGAGCATGGGGTGGAGTTGCAAGTGGGGGGTAGATAAAACTATCCAAATTCACCTAAGGGGTGAGTAATGAATTGGGTTGTTATTTGTCAATGGTTTTAAAATGGTATTTGGTTTGCAGGTTTAATAACACCTAGTGTTTTCCAACCTGTAATTACACATTGTTGGCCTTGCCATTGCATGAAAAGGTTGACCTGTCAATGCTCGATACAAGCGTTAGATAAGACCTATATAAAAACATGAAAATTGGGCATCTTTGGAGCAACTTTGCAATATTTGCAAAAAAATCTCTTCTCTCAAGCACACATCACCACCTCATCCACAATCTGATCCACTAAGGTCCATAATGTTGAAAGGTGTCATCAATGTATGATGGAGAGAAGAGCATGTTTTGTAAATGAGAAATATATGCTTCAAAGTTTCCCAGTTGTCATGAAATGTTGTCATATTTTATAGAGGATACTTCCAGAGGTTAGAGGAGAAAACAAGTTGCATATTTGATGTGGGTTTTCTGAGAGCTTTCCAGTGGTATCATTTGCAGATCTTGATGTCAAAACAAAACAAAAAATCACCACATGTTGGCAAGGTGAAAAACACAGTGGGTTATGTGTTATTTAATTTCGCTTGTTCTAATTCTACTTTGTATGGGGAAGATGTGAAAGTTAATAATTTCTTTGATGTAGCTATGCAAGATGTCATGTAATTCTGAAGCATGTGTCTGTAGTTGGGGTAACAACTACCACTCGTATCTTCCATGTAATTTCCTCGCTTGGATAGAGGGATTGAGTCTCCCGTACAGGTTGTAGGAAAATATGTTAAGGAGAATTGACAGAAAAGGGCCAAAGTGTAGTGATGTCAAATAACATAATTATGCTCATTTCATTGACTGTATCTTTGGTGCATGGGCGAAAAGGAGCATGGACGTTCAATATCACAATCTACAAATAGAGATTGTAAATTTTTGTGACTGGCCAATTCATTTTTACTAAGAGATGTGAGACCTTTTCCTAGTTGGATGCATCTGGAAGGTATCTATTAAATCAACAATAATCATCCAGAAGCACAATCTTCATAAGGAGATGAGCATGAAATTAATGAGATTCCTTAAGGGGGAATCTCAAATTACTCATCACATGGGTCCTGCCGAGGAATGGTTGCTTGTTGTGTTGAAATTCAACTACACTATTAGGTTTGATGATGAGTTTTATTATAATTGGTATCAGAGATGGGTCATGTATTTGAATCATGTGGTCGCACTAGGGGGATTGTTGGAAGCTTGGTGCTTCCACCCCTCAATTAGTGTTGACCATGTGATTCATGATATGGTTTAACCACCTAGCATACATCTTATCTGATGTTTGTATCGAGAATTGATAGGTTGATGTTTTCGTGCAACAACAAGGTCAACATATATAGAAAATATGAATGTAATGAAAATGTTTTGGTTACTTACACAGTAAGAACCCAATCGGTTGGTCACACCTCATGTGAATTTGGATACTTTTATGTATCATCCACCTGCAATTATATTGATAGTATGAATGTCTTAGAAGCCTTTTGTTTCATACACAATAATAATGTAATGAATTTCACCTTCAAAATATATAATAACTCTTAGTTATAGTATAAATTGAATTTTATTTTCTTTGTACGATTGAAGCAAAGAAATGCACAAAATAATGATATATTGGAAAATACAATGTGGGTTGTTAGTTGTTTCATTCTGCATGTTTAAATCTAAACACTTGTGAGGATGGGGAGGAGTTGTAGGTGCAGGATACATAAAATAACCAGATTGACCTGAGGGGTTACTAACCTATTGGTTTGTTATGTGTAGAGGGTTTTACAACACTATGTCAGTTCCAGGTTTCTTAACTCCTTGTGTTTTCCAATTTCATTACATTATTGCTATCTAGAAAGCAAAAGGTTCTCAAGAAAATCACAAAACATACCAAATTGAGGTGAGGGGCGAGTAACTAGTTGGGTTGTTACTTGTAAAGGGTTTTATAACAATATGTGCATTGTAGGATTTATAACACCCAGTGTTTTCCAACCTAAAATTTCACATAATAGTTTGAATGTCTTGAAAATATTTTTTTATTTAGACAATACAAATATAATGAAAGGCACCTTCAAAATTTACAACTGTTAGTTATAGTATAAATTGTAATTCAGTATCTTCATGTGATTGAAAAATAAATGCACAAAATAATTACAGGTTGGAAAATATAGTGGGTTGCGAGTTATTTCATTCTGGAGGTGGGGATACATAATTGAAACCAAATTGAGCTGAGGGGTGACTAACCAATCAGGTTGTTATGTGTATAGTGTTTTACAACACTATGAGGGTTGTAGGTTTCATAACACCATCTCTTTTCCAACCTATAATTTTGCTGATAGTATGAATGTATTGAATTTTTTTTAATTTAGACAGAAAGAATGTAATGAAATTCACCTTCAAAATTTATCATAAGTCTTAGGTAGAGTAAAAAATGTGTTTCAAATTCCTCTTATGATTGAAAAAAGATATGCTTGGTTATAGTAGATGGTGCAATAAATTTTGGAACTTTAACTATCTATAACACTTGCAACTGTTTTACATTTTACAACAAACCAGGGATGTGTGCTTTAAAAGGGAAAGTGCTTCATATAGTGACAAATTTCTTTGAGGTGTGTAGTGGCACATCTTCTTTGGGACAATCATGTTCAACAAACGTGCAGGAAAGATCCAGTAATTACAAGATGCAATCAAATGTATAATTTTAATCTCTCATAAATGGTTATGATGTTGACTAGAAAGTGGGAATATTTTAATCAAGAGGCAACAACCATTGTATAGAGGAAATCCACTCATTTTAGAAAAAAATTGAACGCTAAGGTAGCGATGTGTTCAATAAGTGATTGTGAACTTCCAATTTCCCTTTACTTCCAATGCGTCAATCAGAATGCTTTACGATTTCAATTAGAAAATTTCATGTCTTACAAATATGTTGATTTTAAAAGTATATCATTCCTTCGATTCAAGATGATAATTAGGGAGATCATCATGCTCTTACCATAGTCCATGAAAAAGAGGAAGAGCATGCAAAGGGTGACCCTAAGGATGGGGAGGGTGTGAATGAAGCATAGGGTGATGCGGAGGACAAGAAGGTAGATATAATAACTTAATTATTGCATTGTTTGGTTGTGTGTATATGTTGTGCATTCAAATTATTTTAATATCAAATATATTAAGCTATTTTCTTTTTCAATTTTTTTGTATAGGTTGTTGTTGAATACAAAAGAGTAGTAGAGAATGTGAGTATATTACTGTATTATAGAACAATGTACAAGAAAATTTCATGATTGGAAATTGTTCAACATGCATAGGATTCAACATCACCACCATCCTATTCTCATGCCACCAAAGTGTGGCCTAAGTGCATCGGGGGGGAACCAAAACACCCCCCTCCTCCCCCTGAGAAATTGAAATAGTATCTTCAAAAGGTGGATAATATCGAGTACCAACTGAAGCTACAATAGAATATCCAACAAAAGTGTGTTATTGAAAGGGTATATAGAAAGTATGGTAAACATAGCTTCCGTCTACTTCCCAAGGAAGGAAAGGATGAGGTGAAGGTGCAAATGGTGTTATACAATAGTGAGGAGAACAAGAAGCAAAGAAAGCAAAAAATATTAAAATTGCAAGAGACAAAGACAAAGGACAAAATGGTAATATGGAATTGAATTGTTAAATCTGAATTTTGGTTGGTTAATTTTTTTTTGTTTTGATGCATATAAGGTTCACTTAATGTTAACTTACATAACATGGCAGGGTGGTCGACAAGCGGTTCCTGCCGCCCAACAGAGTATTGTTCATTCAGTAGAGGAAGTTGTGCCCATGAAAGCCCAAGATGATGTTGTTCCTCCCAACCTAGCATCAAACATTCAGAAGAAGGATCATACATAGTCAAAAGTTTCAAGGCACCCTCACAAGAAGAAACGAGAACAAATGGGGATCTCAAAATATTATTTTTAATGTTTTTTTTATTGTTTCAATAAATTGGTTGCATGCATATGAATTTGATGTGATGTTTCAATTTCTTCTATTACAGGGAAAGGATGAACAACGAAGTGCTAGCCTCAAGCAAGGTCCTGTTGATTTGGAAGATAAAGCAGTGCATATGAAATCACAAGATGATGTTGTTCCTCCCAACCCATTGTCTGATATTGAGAAGAAGGAGCGTACACGGTCAAAGGTTTCAAGGCACCCTCACATGAAGAAACAAGAACAAATGGTGATTTCAAAATCTTGTATTTAATGTTTGTTTTGATTATTTCAATGAATTGGTTGTATGCATCATAATTTGATGTGACATTTCAATTCCTGCTATTACAGGGCAATGATGAACAACAAAGTTTTTCCCTCGAGCAGGGTATTGTTGATTTGGAAGATGAAGTAGTGCCCATGAAAGCACAAGATGATGTTGTTTCTCCCAACCCGTTGTCTAATATTGAGAAGGAGCGTACACGGTCTAAAGTTTCCTCTTGCCCTCACACGAAGAAACAAGAACAAACAGTGATTTCAAAATCTTCTATTTAATGTTTGTTTTAATTATTTCAATGAATTGGTTGCATGCATCTAAATTTTATGTGACATTTCAATTCTTGCTATTACAAGGCAAGGATGAACAATGAAGTGTTGGCCTTGAATAAGGTACTGTTGATTTGGAAGATGATGCAGTGCCCATGAAAGAACAAGATGATGTTGCTCCTCCCAACCCACCGTCTAACATTGAGAAGAAGGAGCGTACATGGTCAAAATTTTCCTCTTGCCCTCACAAGAAGAAATGAGAAAAAACAGTGATTTTGAAAATCTTATATTTAATGCTTGTTTTGATTATTTCAATGAATTGGTTGCATGCATCTGAATTTGATGTTATGTTTCAATTCCTGCTATTACAAAGCAAGGATGAACAACGAAGTGTTGGTCTCGAATAGAGTACTATTAATTTGGAAGATGAATTAGTGCCCATGAAAGAACAAGATGATGTTGTTTCTCCCAACCCACTATCTAACATTAAGAAGAAGTAGGATCGTACACGATCAAAAGTTTCAAGGTTCCTTGACATGGAGAAACTAGAAGAAACAGTGAATTCAAAATCTTCTATTTAATGTTGTTTTGATTATTTCAATGAATTGGTTGCATGCATTTGAATTTGATGTGACATTTCAATTCCTGCTATTATAGGGCAAGGATGAACACTGGAGTGCTATCCTTGACCTTATTGGCCATGTGGTTGTAATGGAAATGGGAGATGCTAATAGAGATGGGCATGGGGATGGGGAGAGAACTGGCGTGCAAGTGGGATAGGGAAATAAAGATGGACATGGGGATGGGGAGAGCATTGGCCTACAAGTGGGATAGGGTAATAAAGATAGACATGGGGATGGGGAGAGCATTATCCTTCAAGTGGGATAGGGTAATAAAGATGGACATGGGGTTGAGGAGAGCGCTAGCCTACAAGGGGAAGATGGAAATAAAGATGGAAATGGGGACTGGGAGAGTAGCAGTGTTCCATCTCTATCAATAATAGACACAACACACTTCCATGGTTTTGTTCTAATTTCTTTATGAATCCTTTAATATGTCTTGAATTATGATTCATGTCAATGAGATTTCCATTGTAGCCATATATCTTGTTGATGAACAAATGATAGAGTTCAAGGGCATCACTTTTAAGATCAATGATCACGTTGATATTTGGAGGCAGCATAAACTTGTTGCCAAAGGCATTGTAAGTGTTTTTCATAGAGATGGGACTACCCACGGCTTTATCGACCTAAAAGATTGTGTGAGATTTAGCATTGTTGAGGCCATTGTTGGTGATTGCGCAGTGCCTTTTTGATGTATTGGCGTAGAGACTGTCGAAGAGTGTGTGGGCGGCTTCATGATATGGTAGCTCTCTAAGTTGAAGCATTCTCTTCCAGAGGTACATATAAATGATATGTTGTTGTATATATCATACTACCTTATATTTTTTTCCATCCATACGTTAATTGTTCAAATTGTTTCTTATAGGCTGAAGGTGTTCAAAGTGCAAAGGACAAAGCACAACCTCTCTAGAAATTTGTTGTTTCACATTCATCATCTGTGAGGGTTCATGGAATTGGAATCACCTTTCTTGAAATACATAAAAACTCAAAGAAACATGTCATATATTATGTAGGCATGACCTCAATTGCAAAGAATAGGAAGCATATGATATGATGAGAAAGGATCACAATAATCATTATGCATTGTGGGTTTCATTATTTGATTATTGAACAATTATGGTGTAGAAATATAATATTTTCATATGTTTGAACACTATGTTTTTATACATTCCACATCAGAATTTTCATGGCCCTCTATAATTACATTATCAACAATGTCAAATAATTGTAGGCAATGCCAGTTGAAGTGTTATTGTTTATGGTAGCTTGCTCATAAATGAAAAAGATAAGTTGAAATGTAAATCGTTTAACCTCAAAAAATTTGAATATAGTAGTCAATGGTATTCAATACAGTAATTGAATACATGGTATTCAATAGAGTATAGCAATAAATTTTATGTGTATGTATATGTATGTACCTATGTGGGCAACTATTTGCATTGTTGGAAAATACACTTTCCCCTATCAGTTATTTCCTTATGAAAATTTATTGTTTTGTTACGAACAACAATTCAATGAAGTCCACTTTCAAATTTTAGAACTGTTTGGTACAATAAAAATGGCATTTCCATTTTTTCATGTGATTGGAAGACATAAAATGGTCAAATTGTTTGTAGTGTTGGAAAACACACTATCCCCTGTCTGTCATTTCCTTATGAAAAGTTTTGTTTGGTTACGACCATGAATGTAATGAAATCAACATTCAAATTTTAGAACTCTTTGGTACAGTAAAAATGGCATATTCCCTTTTCCATCTGAATGGAAGAGATAAAATGCTCACATTGTTTACAGTGTTGGAAAAAAACACTATCCCTTGTCAGTTATTTCCTTATGAATTTTTTTTGTTTCATTATGACCAAGAATGTAATGAAGTCCACTTTCAATTTTTAGAACTATTTGGTAGAGTGAAAATGGCATATTTCCTTTTTTCATATGATTGGAACAAATAAAATGCTCGCATTGTTTGTAGTTTTGGAAAACAAACCGTCTCGTGTCAATTATTTCGTCATGAAAAGTTTTATTTCCTACGCTCCAAAAATGAAATGAAGTCAACTTTTAAATTTTAGAACAACTCTTTAGTAGAGTGAAAATGAAATATTTCATTTTTTCATGTGATTGGAACAAATAAAATGCTCGCATTGTTTGCAGTGTTGGAAAACACACTATCCAGTGTTAGTTATTTTGTCATGAAAATTTTTATTTCCTACACTCCAAAAATGAAATGAAGTCCACTTTCAAATTTTAGAACAAATCTTTGGTAGAGTGAAAATGACATATTTCCTTTTCTCGTGTGATTGGAACAAATAAAATGCTTGCGTTGTTTGCAGTGTTGGAAAACACGCTGTCTCTTGTCAGTTATTTCGTCATGAAAAGTTTTTATTTTCTATGCTCCAAAAATGTAATGAAGTCCACTTTCAAATTTTAGAACAACTATTTGGTTGAGTAAAAATGGCATTTCCATTTTTCATGTCATTGGAACAAATAGAATGCTCACATTATTTATAGTGTTGGAAAACACACTGTCCCATGTTAGTTACTTCATTATGAATTTTTTTTGTTTCATAGCCTCCAAAAATGTATGACTCTATATTGCATGATTGTATCTTCTTTATTATGGAATCTTACAAGGATTTAATGTAACTAACATAACACATTATTTGAGTAGAAAGAGGATAGATGAATGAAAGGGATATGGGATATGGTTAAAATAGATGAATGATATATGTTGTCTAATTAACTTCATGTAAAAAGAGAAACTTACTTTTATTAGCACTACAATTATGCACAATGATATAATGGATCATGATGATTATGCATTAGGTACATATGGAGTAACATAAAAATATAGAAGTTAAAATAAGATTAGTGATCTAAAATACATGTTTTCAAGGAATTCCATAATATGAAGGATGAAAGAAATCATGTTACTGTGATGGATGGAGCATTAAGACTATAGGAAACAAAAAATAATAGATACATATGTAAACAATCAATCAAAATAATGTAAGAAAATGAGATGGTATTTTATAAAACATTGAAGGTAAGGGTGTATGGGATTATGAGTGGGATGGAAGGATAGGTAAATGGAGGGATGGAGGGGATTCTAAACAAGGACCAAATCATGGTGGGAGATAATTGATGATAGATAAAGTTGGATAGGTCATGCTCTCATTGGTATATATGATGAAGTGTTGGTAGATGAGAAATATGATGAAGGAGGATGTCATGAATAGGTAATGTATGTAGAGTCCTGATAGTAAAAATGGACGGGATGAATTGTGGAATGAACAAAAAAATGATGAATAAGAAACTTGATTGAATGATCTGAGGTAAAAGGGATGAAGGGATGGGCGGGATACAATTATGTAGTGGTGTAATCTCATCTAATTGGAACAAATAAAATGCTCACATTGTTTGGAGTGCTAGAAAACACATTGTTCCATGTCAGCTAGTTTGTTATGAAATTTTTTGTTTTGTTATGGCTGAGAATGTAATGAAGCCCACTTTCAATTTTTTTGAACAACTCTTTGGTATAGTAAAAAAATCATTTCACTTTCTTCATCTGATTGGAACAAATAAAATGCTCACATTGTTTGCAGTTTTGGAAAACACACTGTAGCATGTCAGTTATTCTGTCATGAATAGTTTTTTTTTCGCACACTCCAAAAATTTAATGATGTCCACCGTCAAATTTTAGAACAACTATTTGGTGACGTAAATATGGCATTTCCATTTTTTCATCTGATTGGAACAAATAAAATGCTCACATTGTTTGTTGTTGGAAAAAACACTGTCCCATGTTAGTTAGTTCATTGTGAAAATATTTGTTTCATTAAGTTTGTTGTTTTTTTATTCAACATTTTAACGTTTCCATTGAATACAAAGTTTATTCTAGTTGCAAGTTTCTGTATTTGATTTCTAGTTTTGAATATTGATTGTTGAAAATAGAGAACATACAATCTACATCAACAACGCATAAGGGTGACAAGGAAAATCCTTTCCTAATAGGCAAGTAAAGGATACACTTTGGCTTGTGCCCCAATTGGCAAATAATTCACATCCTTTTAAGACCATTCAAGCTTAGCATACATAATTATAGTTGATTCTTGTCTAAGAGATTGCAAACTAAATTGTTGAATCAAAATGGTTATGCAAAAGCAAAGTTATCCTAATAATTGAAAACTCCTATCAATTGCAAATGAGATGGAAAGAAAAATTAGATGGCAAGAATTGCAATTCAGAATCATGTTAATTTGAAAGCTTTGTAAATTTCAAAAGTCATTGCAAAAGGAAGTAGAAATATGTTTTTTTTCTATTTCTGAGAAACATCTTCCAGGCTTCCACCCTTGATTCAGGCACATATATGGGATAATGAAGATGAAACATATTATGCCTGATTGTTAAAAGAATGGTGGTGCATGGTTGATCATTTTATTCCAAGAGCGATGCCTATTTCATGGGGTTATAAATTCATACCAAACTAAAGGAAACAAAATCATATGTAATAGATAACTAATCAATACAAAAAATGAAAAATCATATTGCTTATGGTAACCACGGTGTGTTATGTATTAATTATCCATAAAAGTTAGAAACAACACTGTATTAACTGTATTAACGAGTGTGAGGAAATAGCTAATGAAATCAAAATGACATTGATATTGGATACAATCATATAGACAAATGTTTGAAAACTTTGCAAAAATTTCTAACTAAAAATTTCACAAATGTTGGCTATAATAACTAAATAGTTTGTAAACATTGTCAACTACATCAACCATTTATGAACAAGTATAATTTTTGCATTCTCTGTATTAGGAAGGATTTGGAACACTCTAATTGTCAAAGTAGAATTCATGACATAACATGTAGGCATCCCATAATTTGCATGTATTGGCCTAAATGATGGTCTCACATGGTGGACCTCAAACATGAAAGTGTAGTCCCATTTGAACACAACAAGCAACCATTCCTCCATAGGACCCATGTGATAACTAATTTGAGATTCCCCCTTAAGGAATCTCATGAATCTCATGCTCAGCTTGTTTGAAAGATTGTTCTTGTAGATGATTAATTTTGGTTTAATGCACACCTTCCAAATGCATCCAGATAGGAAGAGGTCTTGAATCTCTTGGTAAAGACACATTGGCCAATCACACAAATTTACAATCTCTATTTGTAGATTGTAATATTCAACGTCCATGCTCATTTTCATCCATACACCAAAGACGTAGTTAAAGAAATGAGCGTAATTATGATACTTGATTTCACTGTGGTTTGGCCCTTTTGTTTCAATTATCCTTAATATCTTTTCCCACAACTTGTATGGTAGACTCAATTCCTCTATCTGAGCGAGGATATTACATGGAAGATATGGGTGGTAGTTGGTCAACCAACTAGAGACCCATGCTTCTACATTGTGCAATATCTTCTATACCTGCATCAAATAAATTATTAGCTTTCACTCTTGATATTGACCAACAAGTGACTGCAAAGCTACATAACAGTATTGAAGAAGGTGCATGTGCAGTATTTGCAATGGAAAAATGGAAACACACAAGTGGAGTAGCATGTACTACAAATCCTAAAATGAAAAAGGAATCTACAATGAAAACACTTGAAAAGAAGCAACCAAAGTGAAAGAGATAGATAATGTTTTGACTAAATATATTCTACCTTTTCTTCAAAACTTAAGGAAGGAGTGTGTGCAAAATGTGCAATGGGAAAATGGCAATGCACAACTAGAGTAGCGGGTACTAAAATTCTTGAAATGAAAGACAAAACAAATTTTTTAGAAGATACAACTGCATTCTCTAATTAGAAAGACACTCTCAATTTTGACCAAAAAGCACCTCCAAAGCTACATAATAGTATTGAAATGTCGTGCATGTGCAATATGTGCAAATAATGTGACAATATGGGACAATGTGTTTTCCAACATTGCAAATAATATGAGAATTTTTTTTGTGCAATGGACAAATGGCAACACACAACTGGAGCAACATGTACTATGATTCCTGAAATGCAAAAGGAATTTGCAATGAAAACACTCGAAAATAAGCTACCAAAGTGAAAGAGATAGATTATGTTTTGACTGAAGAGATTCTACCTATTCTTTGGAACTTGAGGAAGGAGCATGTGTATTATGTGCAATGGGAAAATGGAAATTGCACAATGGGAGCAACAGATACTAAAATGCTTGAAATGAAAGACAACAAATTTTTCAAAAGATACAATTGCATTCTCTAATTAGAAAGAGACTCTGAATGTTGACCAAAAAGTGGATGCAAAAGTATAGTATTGAAAAAGGCATATGTGAACAACTTTTGGGAACAAATTTATGTAATGAAGACATAGCTGCATTCTCTAATTAGAAAGAAACTCTTAATATTGACTTCATTCCATTCTTGGACTGTATGAAACATAAAATTTTCATGATGAAATAGCTGACAAGGAACAATGTGTTTTCCAACATGGCAAATAATGTGAGCATTTTATTTGTTTCAATCAGATGAAGAAAGTGAAATGATATTTGGACTGTAGCAAAGAGTTGTTCAAAAAATTGAAAGTGGGCTTGATTACATTCTTGGTAGTAACAAAACAAAACTTTTCATAACGAACTAACTGACCTGGGATAATGTGTTTTCCAACAGTGCAAACAATGTGAGCATTTCATTTGTTCCAATCAGATGAAGAAAGTGAAATGATATTTGGATTGTAGCAAAGATTTGTTCAAAATATTGAAAGTGGGCTTGATTACATTCTTGGTCGTAACAAAACAAAACTCTTCATAACGAACTAACTGACATGGGATAATGTGTTTTCCAACAATGCAAACAGTGTGAGTGTTTCATTTGTTCTAATCAGATGAAGAATGTGAAATGCCATTTTCACTGTAGCAAAGAGCTGTTAAAAAAATTGAAAGTGGTCTTCATTACGTTCTCAGTCATAACAAAACAAAACTTTTCATAACGAACTAACTGACATGGGACAGTGTGTTTTCCAACACTACAAACACTATAACATTTTATTTGTTCCTATCAGATGGAGAATGTGAAATGCCATTTTTTACTATACCAAATAATTGTTCAAACAATTGAAAGTGGACTTGATTACATTCTTGGTTGTAACAAAAAAAAAATTCATAATGAACTAACTGACATTTGGACTATGTGTTTTCCAATAGCAAAAAATGCGAGAATTTTATTTGTTCCAATCATATGAAGAAAGTGAAATGCCATTTTGACTATACCAAAACATTTTGAAAGTGGACTTCATTACATTCTTGGTCACAACAAAACAAAAACTTTTCATAACGAACTAACTAACATGGGATGGTGTGTTTTCCAACAATGCAAATAATGTGAGCATTTTTTTGTGCAGTGGACATTTGGCAACACACAAGTGGAGCAACATAAACTAGAATGCTTGAAATGAAAAATGATTCTTCTATGAAAACAATTGAAAAGAAGCAACTAAAGTAAAAGAGATAGATAATGTTTTGACTTAATAGATTCTTCTTTCTCTTCATAGGTTGAGGAAGGATTGTGTGTAGTATGTGCAATGAGAAAATGGTAATGCACAAATAGAGCAACAAGTACTAGAATGCATGAAATAAAAAAAAATCTACTGTAGAAGCACTTGAAAAGAAGAAGTGAACAAAAACATAATGAGTTGGGTGGAGACATGAAAGTTCGATGTCAAAATTATAGATAAATTTTGTGAAAAACTTTTTGAAAAGAGGACATGCTTACCTACAGACATAGGTTCACTGATGTATCCTTCTGCACTCCTTAGTAACTCTTCAAGAAGCACTAGAGTGAATGCACATTGGATGACATCATCCTGTCACTGTAGCCAAAATTTTATAATGAAGCATGCTATTGCATAATGTCATACCAAAAAAATGGACTTACCTACATATAGTTGTTAAATTGGAACCATACCTCCCATTAGGTTTACACTAGTGAAAGACAATCTCCGGCAAGGACTCCTTCCCCAAATTGGAATGTTGAAGCGAACAAAAAAGACCAAAAAAATAAATAAGAAAGTTTATGACGTGGTACAAGCCGCTTAATGGAAAAAGAAATCTGCAATACCATTCCTATTACAATATAAAAATTTAAATAGGTTTTCTCATAGTCACCTGTATTAGATGTTGTATCCTCTATGCCATCCATAGCAAGTCCACCTAAAGTCTCACATTGCATATCAACATTCACATTAAAGTTATTGTTCGTGGACAAGGGAAATGAGTCACAAAAGAGGAGTTCGGTGATCTGATTGTTGTGTAACATGCTTCATACGATGGGTTACACATCAATAACGATCCTTTCTTGCACTAAACCATGGATGCATGTGAATGGTGTTAGTTGTAGCTACATCAAGATTTTGAATGAATTCAAATGAAAATACATTGGATTATTGTAGATCCTGTAGAAACCTCTCGATGCATTGTGCATATGATTGTACTTGTTCTAGACAATGGGGTGGTGTACGCATTACTTTCTTCAAGATTTATTTTGTGTCATTCCAAATACACATTTTCTACAAATTTTCATCATACACATGACTGACAGAATGAGCTTGTGTAGGGGTGAGAAGATTAGGACTATTTTCTTGGATGCCCCCTTGTGACAATGTCTCATTTAAATCTGTCCCTCTATCAATTGCTTAACCTCCCTCATCTAAATGAAAACATGCAAGAAACTTGTATTAGGTAGTAGAAAATGTAAAACATAATTGTCTCCCATAAAGTAATGCACTTCGAATTGAAATTCACTTACCGTGGACCACCCCTTCAACAATATATATTTTAATTAGTTCAACAACCTTAAGGACATGTTTGCAAGTGTTCCCTTGCAAACTCCAAGGGAACTCACAAAATTTCCGAACGAGGTAGTGGTTGCACCTACTTTGAATTTTCACCCAATGCCATCTAGGATGTGTTTCATCCAGAACACAATCATCATCCAGAATTTCCTTCACCCACTCCAAACTAAATTGAATATTTAGAAACTTATAGTTCGTTAAAAAACCATAATGGTGCAACTTTTCCTTTTGCCTAAAGAATGGTTTCATTTTATACACAAGTGTGTAATACAAATAGTCCATTCGCCTTGTGCATTTTTTTTTTATGATCACACAAGTATCAAGTTTTGAGCGTGCAATGGTATGACTCAATGGTTGCATTTGTATCCTAGTTGGCATGTGGGAATAGGCTGCAATTTTTCACCCACATGGCTAGAAAAAAAAGGCAATAGTCAAGTAAACCACAACGTACTAGAGGTAACATCAAAGAATGTGAATGGTGTGAATCAAACGAGGTGATAGAAATTGTCAACTCACCAATTCAACCATCTCCTTTGCACCAGGTCTTCTTGAAGTACTCTAAAAATTAGGGCTGATCATTGAACTCCTCAAAGAAAGAGTTCAATAGTTGAGTGATGTTGTCTTCGCTATCACCAATCACCATCAAGATTGTTCCAATTCTATGGAAGATGTCCATTTCCCTTTCCTTGTCTATGTACTTATGTACATTCTTCAGCCAATCCCTTTTAACATGCCAAATGCATAGAAGCACACAACATCAAAAGAAAACCCTAATAGACAATACAAACAATACTATTTAGCGCCCATCTGCCTGATAAAGTGGCATTGAAAATAAATAGAAAATGAGAAAGGTACACAAATGAACAAAGAGATGCACATATTGTATGGCCTAAATTTCTGCAGTGGCATCATCGGTAAAAAATGCATTGATTCTCTAGTTGGGTCTGGCTCTTCTTCCATGGGCATGCAATTCGCATAGCCATGCAAAATTTTCCTCAATCTTGTTTCGTGAGGAGACTACCCATGCAACAGGAACACCACTTTGTTTCTCGTCAAAAACAAGCAAAGTATACAATTCAAACTATAGACATAACAAGTTAGCGTGAGCATTGTTAGGTTTATATCCAGTAAAACCATTGAAAAGACGAAGAACTATTTGCCAATGTTTCTAATGTCTCACCCCATATTTGTTAGTGGAAAATGTGGAATCCACGAAGATGACTGAATTGTGTGAGTGGTGAACCATCGTATCCAGCATCCATGGAGTCTGAACCCTGATAACGAAGGTGTATCATTCCCATGGGACCGTTGAAAGTAGAAGAATTTTTCAAAGTCCTATCCATTCCACATTATAATACTTGTTGAATCTATTTTTTGTTTCCATGCATGAATATAATGCACCTTTTTCCAAGAATTTATTATATCCTTTCTTGTAAGGAATTCATCTCTCTTAAACATCATGCCATAGAAGATAAGATCACTGAGGTTTCTATCCATTATTGCATTGACACTCACATCCATGAGCAAAAGGATTTCAATATAGCCACTACATTCTTCAAATAGATTAGCGAAAAACATGGAACACCTATCTCCACTTGTGTCATCAATTCCATGGAAAAATTCACTATTGACATCGACGTGGAACATTTCTTTGTAGAGAAGATAGGCAACATCGGGTCTGCCATGCATAACCTTTACAATGAAGTGGCATTGACAACCTTGCTTTTGTATAAACCTTTTTTTTCTGTGGTTGAGACTGGTTTATGTGGTCTTTAGAATCATATGCACACCAGTAGCTATAAAGAACACATCATCTCATCATCTTGAAGCAAGAGAGAGTAAAATATCATTGGACCATACACATTAATGTTGAAAGATACAAACCTACGCCACATAATTTTTTTCCATAATTATTGTCGTTGACGGGATCCGTGATGGTATACTCTCTTTTTTTCTTGCACAAAAATGAAGTTTCAAAATATTCAACCAACATTTTATCGCAAATGAAATCATCAAGTCTGGTACGAGGAATTGTTGCGACAAGGTCAAGGACCCCATCCTCCTCGATGGCAATAGAAGTCCAATACAAATCGCAAGAGGAAAAAGAAGAGCCTCCATACCGTACATCTTGCACCTCCAAATCATCTTCCTTATTCCATTTCACATCTCTCCCCATTCTAGGGAAGGATGGAATTGGACAAATAGTTAAAATTAGAGTGGATTGTGTCAAGAAAAAGAAAGAAATTATTCATTGAACGCAAATAAAATGTGCTTGCATTGTTGCCACCAACGTGAAACCAATAGGAGGTTGTCGACTTCAACTAAGCAAAATTAAAGGTGATAGATTGAATCAAGCTATGCATAAAATATAAAAAAAACATGGGTTGGTAATTGGAGTGTGTATCTCAACGTACAAGTGGACATAGACAACGACAACACAATCACAATCGTATGTGGACATTCAAGGATGAGTCCATTTTAGGTGTGCCACACAAACTTGTCTTACCTAAAGAGGAATGTTGTGAAAATGAACCATAATTTTCAAGTAAACTTGTGTTATTTGAGTAAGAACACGAAGAGTGGTTCAACTTGCAACTTTGTATGTGGCGTAGGAGTGTAACATACATAACAATTGCAACAATAGATGTATTATTTTAGGAAGATACATTGGTTATGGTACATGTGTATGTGTTAATGGAGAGGAAAGGTTAGAGGGAAACCAAAACCTTTTATGACAAACTTGTATGTAAAAAAAAATGTGCATCCATTGTTTCCAGCAATGCCAAAATGATAACACATTTGTTACATTTGTTGACAAAATAATGAATCAACAATGGAGAGAATGAGGAAAGGCGAAAAGGTGTAAAATTTCCTATCAACCATGATGTAAGAAATTGCAAGATGGAAAACACAACATTTAGTTGAACCTCCAAGTGAACATAAAGACTGCAAGTAAATTCACAAACCCACATGTAAATATAACTAGAATTTCAAAGTATATGGGGTGTAAAGACCTCTTTTACCTGAGGAGGTATGTTGTGATATTCAACCTTCTATTTGACACGACTTAACATGAGTAGAAAAATCACATCTAGAAATTCATGAAATAAACAAGTGAAGGTTGAACCACACAATGAGTGGTTCAACCTGCAACTTTGTATGTGGCATACTAGTGTAACATGCATAACAATATGTAATTACTTCTATAGTTGCAACAACAGATGTATTATTTTAGGAAGATACATTAGTTGTGGTGCATGTGTATGTGTTAATAGAGAAGAAAGGTTAGAGAACAACCAAAAAAATTTATGACAACCTTGTATGTAAAAAAAAAAATTGCATTCATTGCTGCCAGCAATGCAAAAATGATAACACATTTGTTACATCTATTGAGAAAATAATGAATCAATAATGGAGAGAATGAGGAAAGGAAAAAAGGTGTAAAACTTCCTATCAACCATGATGTAAGCCAATGTAAGTTGGAAAACACAATGTGTACTTGAATCTCCAAGCAGACATAAAGATTGCAAGTAAATTTGCAACCCCATATGTAAATATAACTAAGATTTCAGAGTATATGGGGTGTACAAACCTCTTTTACCTGAGGATGCATGTTGTGATATTCAGAATTCCATTTGGGGTGACATAACATGAGCAACAAAAGCACATCTGAAAATTCATGAAATAAACAAGTGAAGGTTGAACCACACGATGAGTGGTTCAACCTACAATTTTGGGTGTACGAGTGTAATGCACATAATAGTATGTAGTTGCTTCTACAAGTGCAATAAAAAATGTATTATTTTGGAAATATACATTGGTTGTGGTGCGTGTGTAAGTGTTAATGGAGAGGAAAGGTTAGAGGGCAACCAAAACCTTTTATGACAACCTTGTATGTAAAAAGAAGTGCATCCATTGCTACTAGCAATACCAGAATGATAACATGTTTGTTGCATCTGTTGAAAAAATAATGAATCAGTAATGGAGAGAATGAGGAAAGGTAGAAAGGTGTAAAATGTCCTATCAACCATGATGTAAGCCAATGTAGGGTGGAAAACATAGCGTGTAGTTGAACCTCCAAGCAGACATAAAGACCGCAAGTAAATTCGCAACCCCGCATATAAATATAACTAAGATTTCAAAGTATATGGGGTGTACAAACCTTTTTTACTTGAGGAGGCATGATGTGATGTTTAGCCTTCCTTTTGGGGTGACTTAACATGAGCAACAAAAGAACATCTAGAAATTCATGAAATAATTAAGTGAAGGTTGAACCACACAATGAGTGGTTCAACTTGCAACATTCTATGTGGCGTATGAGTGTAACATGCATAACAACATGTAATTACTTCTACAGTTGTAACAATAGATGTATTATTTTGGGAAGATACATTGGTTGTGGTGTGTGTGTATGTGTTAATGGAAAGAAAAGGTTAGAGGGAAACCAAAACCTTTTATGACAACCTTGTATGTAAAAAAATGTGCATCCATTGTTGCCAACAATGCCAAAAGAATAACACATTTACATCTGTTGAAAAAAATAATGAACCATTAATGGAGTGAATTAGGAAAGGCATAAATGTGTAAATTTTCCTATCAATCATGATGTCAGCCAATGTAGGTAGGAAAAAAAAATGTCTAGTTGAACCTCCAAGCAGATATAAAGACCACAAGTAAAGTCGCAACCTCACATGAAGAAAAACTAAGACCTCATAGTATATAGGGTGTACAAACCTATTTTACCCGAGCAAGCATGTCGTGATATCAAGCCTTCCATTTGGGGTGACTTAACATGACCATCAAAAGCATATATGATAGTAAAGTCGCAACCTTGTATGAAAAAAAACCAAGACCTCATAGTATATGGGGTGTACAAACCTGTTTTACCTCAACATGCATGTTGTGATATCAAGCCTCCATTTGGGGTGACTTAACATGACCATCAAAAGCGTATATGACAATTCATGAACTTAAAAAGTGTAGGTTGAAAAACATGATGAGAAGTCCAACCTACAACTTTATATGTAGCCTATAAGTGTAACATGAATAATAATATGTAATTACTTCTATGGCTGCCAACAATTTCAAAAGAAAAAAACATGTTCTTTGCATTTGTTGATAAAATAATGAATCGATAAATTAGTGAATGAATGTAGGCTAAAACATGTTTTTTTTTGTGCATTTATTTGTGAAACATATGAAAATTTTGAAAAACAATTTTAACTATAAACCACAATTGCAATAAATTGTGAAGCTCGCCTGCATTGAAAACCATAGTGAATGATAAAGATACTGTGTTGACTTAAGAGATTCTTTATGCTCTTGATAAATTGACAAAGAAGCATGTGTAGTAATTACAAAGGTGAAGAGACAATGCAAATATGGAGGCAACAGGTTCTATAATTTATGAAATCGAAAAGGAATCTAGTCTAAAAACACTTGAAAACAAGGAGATCAAAATTAATGAGATAGATATTGTTTTAATTGAAGAGATTCTTCCCACACTTGAGAATTTGATGAAAGAGCATGTGTAGTATGTACAATGGGAAAATGGCATATGGGATAAACTCAAGAGATTTTGTATTGCATATGAATTTGTCTGGGCAAAGAAAGTGAAAGATGATGCTATAACTGGATTTCAACTAGTGAAGTCAAACATTTGTGAACATAAAACTAACTCACCACCCTGAACTCTCCAACCTTCAACTTACAACAAGCAGAAATATATAAAACACAACCCACAATGTTTTCCAACATGCCTATAATTTATTGATTTGAGGAAGTTGAAACACAATTTTTAGTCTACCTGAGACTTGTTATATATTTTGAAGATGTTCCTTTCATTATATTCGTATTATGTAAACAAACAAAAAAAAATCATTACAATCATATTGTATGTATAATCAGAGGTTGGAAAACATAGGGCATTAAGAAACCTGCAACCCACATAGTGTTGTAAAACCCTCTATATATAAGAACCCTATTGGTTGGTCACCCCTTAGCTAAATATGGTTAGTTTTATGTATCCCTTGGCTGCAACTCCTCAAATTCTCCACCCTTCAGCTTTGTACAAGCACAACAAACTATAGAAGTTGATAATCCAACCTCACAGATCCCAATGAACACTTGCAAACAAATAACCTGTCACCAAAGAAGATCAAGAGACACAAGAATGGTGCTTTGCAAACATGAAGCAAATATGCATTAACCAAAATGAATAATTACAAAGAGATAAATCCTTAAGAAAGGAGATCAAAACCCTAAAGTGAAAACCCTAGGAAGAGGATTAAATTAGCGTGTGACAAGTGTCAAGATCATAATGAATGAGACAACATGACTAATTTAATAATGCATAAATAAAGATTCCTAAGTTTAGCTTAAGTGAAATAAAGTAAAGGTGACTTCATTAATTAATCAACATGATTAAATTAATCAAGTAAACAACCTATTACTCTAACAAAAACTAACTCACAATCCACTATGTTTTCCTACCTGCCTATATTTTAATGATATGAGGAAATCCAAACACAATTCATACTATAAGTAATAGTTTTGGTAAAATTTCAAGGTGCCTTTCCTTACATTGATATTGTAAGGTTTTTATTACAATCATTTTGTATATTTATAATTCAAGGTTGGAAAACACTAGGTGTTAACAAACCTGAGATCTTCTCAATGGTTTAGGAGGCAGTGGGTACTAGAATGTATGAAATGAATAAGGAAACATCAGTAAAAACACTTGAAAAGAAGTAGACCAAAAATTATGAGATAAATAATGTATTGACTAAATAATTTCTCCCCACTCTTGAGTAGGAAGGAGCATGTGAAGTATGTGCAATGGGAAAATGACAATGCAAAATTGGAGGCAGTAGTTACTAGAATGTATGAAATTGTAAAGGAATTTGTTGTAGAAGTACTTGAAAAGAAGTAGACCAAAGTGAATGAGATAGATAGTGTATTTATTGAAGAGACTTAGTGTTGTTGAGAAGTTGAGGAAGGTGTGTATGCAGTATCTACAATGGGCATATGGAAATGCAAAACTCAAGCAACATGTAGTAGAAAGTATGTAATGAAAAAAGGAATCTACTCTAAAAACACTTAAAAATAAGTGGACCAAAGTGAATAAGATAGATAATGTATCAAATGACGAGTTTTTTCTTGCACTTGACAACTTGACGAAGGAGCATTGTGCAGTATGTGCAATGGGAAAATGCCAATGCAAAAGTGGATAAAGTCAATAACTTTTGTATTGCATATGAATTTATGCAAGAAAAGAAAGTGAGAGATGATGCTATAAGTGGAGTTGAACAAATGAAGTCAAAGATTCTTCAACTTAAGAATTCCATGGAACAAATACAATTTGAAATAGATGATAATGAAAAGGAAAAATAAAATCTTAGAGCAGAAAAAGAGAATCAGTTGGTTGGAGACATGAAAGCCCTATGTGGAAAGGTAGACAAGTTTGTAAATAACTTATCAAACAGAAAAAATCTGCATATTCTAATCATAAAGATACTCTCAAAGTTGAGCAAAGAGTGGCTGCAAAGCTACATAGAAGTATTGAAGACATTCAAAACTCTATCCAAGAAATGGATGGTTTTGTCCTAAGGGTTGATGAGGGAGCAGTTGCTCCAAAGCTTAAAGTAAAAGATATGAAATAGAAGGTAGAATCTCATGAAAAGGAATACCAGGGGGTGATAATAGGTAACAGCAGTGGCGATGAGGAAAAATGTGTGACTGGTCAACTTGCAGATGCAAAAGCAATAGTTGGAGCTGTTGAAAATGAAGCAAACAACATAAACACTAGAATTAACCACTTAGAAAAGGAATTAAAATATTAAAAGAAAATTTTATTATCGAAATAAAAGGAGTTTAATTAATGGTGTTGATAGATAACTGCACTCTAAAAGACGTGAAGTTGAAAAAATAAACACAACAATGGAATGTATGATTTTCAAGACATTCATACTATTTTGTAAAATTCCATGTTGCAAAACCATACGTGTTAAGAAGAAAGCAACCCACCGTGAGACAACCCTTTACATTTAAACAAGGAGCTTCAAATAACTAAAAACCCACATTGTATTTTCCAAATTGCAATTATTTTGTGCACTTTTTTTTTCAATCATGCGAAATTTAAACACAACAATGGAAGGTGTGATTTTCAAGACATTCATACTGTTTTGTAAAACTCCATGTTGCAAAACCCTAGGTGTTAAGAAGCAAGAAACCCATTGTGAGACAACCCTTTACATTTAAACAAGGAGATTCAAATAACTGAAAACCCACATTATGTTTTCCAGAATACAACCATTTTGTGCACTTTTTTTCAATCATGCAAAATTTAAACACAACAATGGAAGGTGTGATTTTCAAGACATTCATACTGTTTTGTAAAATTCCATGTTGCAGAACCATACATGTTAAGAAGCAAGCAACCTAGTGTGAGACAACCCCTTACATTTAAACAAGGAGATTCAAATAACTAAAAACCCACATTGTGTTTACCAAAATACGATTATTTTGTGCACTTTTTTTTTCAATCATGCAAAATATAAACACAACAATGGAAGGTGTGATTTTCAAGACATTCACACTGTTTTGTATAATTCTATGTTGCAAAACCATACGTGTTAAGAAGAAAGAAACCCACCATGAGACAACCCTTTACATTTAAACAAGGAGATTCAAATAACTAAAAACCCACATTGTGTTTTCCAAATTACAATTATTTTGTGCACTTTTTTTTTTCAATCATGCAAAATTTAGACACAACAATAGAAGGTGTGATTTTCAAGACATTCATACTATTTTGTAAAACTCCATGTTGCAAAACCCTGGGTGTTAAGAAGCAAGCAACCCATTGTGAGACAACCCTTTACTTTTAAATAAGGAGATTCAAATAACTGAAAACCCACATTATGTTTTCCAAAATACAATTATTTTGTGCACTTTTTTTTCAATCATGCAAAATTTAAACACAATAATGGAAGGTGTGATTTTCAAGACATTCATACTATTTTGTAAAATTCCATGTTGCAAAACCATACGTGTTAAGAAGCAAGCAACCTAGTGTGAGACAACCCCTTACATTTAAACAAGGAGATTCAAATAATTGAAAACCCACATTGTGTTTTCCAAAATACAATTATTAACACAATTATTTTGTGTACTTTTTTTTTCAATCATGCAAAATTTAAACACAACAATGGAAGGTGTGATTTTCAAGACATTCACACTGTTTTGTATAATTCCATGTTGCAAAACTGTATGTGTTAAGAAGCAGGCAACTCGCCATGAGAAAACCCTTTAATTTAAACAAGGAGATTCAAATAACTGAAAACCCACATTGTGTTTTCCAAATTACAATTATTTTGTGCACTTCTTTTTTCAATCATGTGAAATTTAAACACAATGGAAGGTGTGATTTTCAAGACATTCATACTATTTTTTAAAAATCCATGTTGCAAAACCCTAGGTGTTAAGAAGAAAGCAACCCACTGTGAGAAAACCATTTACATTTAAACAAGGAGATTCAAATAACTAAAAACCCACATTGTGTTTTCCAAAATACAATTATTTTGTGCACTTTTTTTTCAATCATGCGAAATTTAAACACAACAATGGAAGGTGTGATTTTCAAGACATTCATATTGTTTTGTAAAATCCATGTTGCAAAACCCTAGATGTTAAGAAGTAGGCAACCCACTATGAGAAGGAGATTCAAATAATTGAAAACGCACATTGTGTTTTCCAAAATATATTTTTTTTGTGCACTTTTTTTTTCAATCATGCAAAATTTAAACACAACAATGGAAGGTGTGATTTTCAAGAAATTCATACTATTTTGTAACATTCCATGTTGCAAAACCATACGTGTTAAGAAGCAAGCAACCCACTGTGAGACAACCCTTTACATTTAAACAAGGAGATTCAAATAATTGAAAACCCACATTGTGTTTCCCAAATTATAATTATTTTGTGCACTTTTTTTTGAATCACGTGAAATTTAAATGCAATTTTTACTCAAATTAAAAGTCCTTATAAATTTTGAAGGGTCCTTTCAATACGTTCACATTGTCTAAATTACAAAAGCTTTTTAAGACATTCATTCTATTTTGTAAAAATTCATGTTAGAAAACCATAGGTGTTAAGAAACAAGCAACCCATATAGTGCTGTAAAACCCTTTGCAACCTAATTGGTTAGCACCCCTCACTTTGATTTTGTTGGTTTTCTTCTCCAACTCCTCCACGTGCACTCCAAACTTCATATTTCAATGTGCAAATTGAAAAAGCACCTCAATTTGGTCAGTTTTCTCCTCCAACTCCTCCACGTGCACTCCAACCTTTAGGTTTCAATGTGTAGGTTGGAAATGTATAGTGTTTTCACCCTTCTTTCTCCAAACCAAAAACTCACATGTCAATTTTCCTCCAATTCTCATGCCCAAAAAAGCTCTGAAAATGACACTTGTGACGCAAGCCACGAGACCCAGTTTTATCGGCTGAAAAGAGGCGATAAAACCAACCTAACAATGTTGTTAACTCCTACCTACTATTTCCCTGACATTTGGTCCCGTCTGCCAGTTTTTTCACTTTTATCCCCCATTTGGCGAGCCCCGTACTATGTCGTCTCATCATGTTATGTATGTTTCCATGTATGTTGTTATGCATTTTTGTATGTACATAGGTGCATTTTTTCTACACTTTAGCCATGTCCATTGATCATAGTCCAATAAATATTCACATACCTAATGAGGTAGGTGGCTATACAATGTATTTTCTCTTGATATCCAAAAAAGACACTAGAGGCCTTAAGGTGATTCGATAAGAATCATGTCATATTATTAATTGTTGCTATCATCCACCAATGCACCATAGGCCATTGATGAGAGTATTCCTCAATTATTTCATGCGAGGATATAAATTATGTTACAATTTATTAAATTAAATGGGCATTTATATGATATGGAATTAAAAAAGATGATATAATTTTTTAGATAAATTTTATCTATTTCATCAATCAAGTTATACTTAATTGTTATAAATCTATTTACAACTAAATATAGTTTATTGTAAAAGGTGACTGAATAAATTTTAGGATTCAATTCCTTACTTGTGTGGAGAATATGATGTTTCACAAAGACATAAGGTTTAATAAAGATTTAATTTTAAATGTATATAAAAAAAGAGTTTTAGAGATTTAAGTATAACATTTCCAAATAATTTAAATTCAATTTTTTTAACTGCTTGTAATACATCAACCTATTATAAATTGAAAAAAAAAGCATTGTTTTTTATATTATAAGCAACATTTATAGGGAATTTTACCCCTTACACGATGAGCCTCAAGGGAAAAAAAAAAAAGATAAAGTCCAAGGATAACAATAAAAAACCAAAATAGAGGAAAACACAGTAGATAAACAACTGACCAAAAAACCCAACAAATGAAGCAACAACAGACTAGCTAGCATTCTCCCACTTCTGGGAGAAGAGGTTGAAAACATCTTCCCCAACCCAGTAGGGACCATCCTCCACAGCTTTCTTTTCCACTTTGTCCTTAAGCATAGTAGAGAGGGTGTCATCCGCATAGTGGATCAACTTGACAGTGAGCCTAGATAGATCGTTGAGTTTCTTCTCAATCTTCTCCACCCATTCCAAAAGCCCATGTTGGTCCTCCCCTTTCTCCATAGTCTTCAAAATGTCAGCATGTTCCAAACCCTAAGGGTCCAAGGACTGGGAAGTCAAATTCTCTTTCAACATTTTGTTGAGGTCCGAAAAGTGGCTAGGCCCTTCAACAAACTCCTCCTCCTCCTCGGTGTCCTCCTCCTTGTTATCCCCTTTGTTGTCAGATTGCTCCTCATCAGTAGAAATTTCACTAATCTGCACTTTCTTTTTATTTTTAGCCAATCTACTAGATATCCTAATGCTAGTATTTTCAACCCCAGTCCCCATAGTAGCAGCAACCATAGTATCCCCTTTGGAGTCTTTTCCCACCCTATTCTTTCCAATGCTGTCAATGGCCAGTTGCTCCACCACACCCTTCCCCTCATCCTTCACATTCCTCTTAGTTGTAGGTTTGTTGTCAGTCTTGGCTAGGGCAGACTTAATAGCATTGTTAATAGCATGCATGATTTTGATTAAATACATCAAGTGTATCTCATGTAAAGGTCATGGATAAAAATATGGTGCAACCACACACTGAAAATAGTGTCAAAATTTCAAATAATACCCTAAGCATTTATAAGGGGTAGAATATGAATTTCATAAATCATTGCACATCAAATGAATAATGCACAATCATAGCATGAGTTGTCATTGGAATTTAAATGCCAGTGTATAGGGTGAACAAATCAAGGAACAATTATCACTACTAAATGTGTCATAACTATTGTATCCATTACAAGGATGGTGCTATCCAATGGAATGACATGTAGCAATAACATAACCTATATAAAGTTAGTGAAGATATAGAAGAGAAATCTATAGCATTTAAACAACATTCTAAATGATCTTTGAGACCATAAGTATTTTGCACAAGTATTATATTGATGTGAAGTATAAGGATTAAGAGTTAAAACCTAAGCATATCACCTCCAAAGCATAGAGAATTCTACCTATGAATGAGCACAAATAGTTTATAGTGCATGAAAATTCCAACCATGGGATATGGAAAGATTGTACAACCTTCTAATGATCATGCAACCATCCAAGGTCAGACCAATAGCCATAACAATTATAGTAAAGTCATATAGAAATGGTGTTATTCATCTCTACTAGAGTTCTATCTCTCCTAATCAAGATTATATGAGTTCTCAAATTTTGGATATGAAGATTATAAAGGGAAGCAAAAAAAGTGTAGAAAAATTAGAAAATCTATATGACATCCTTGGAATCTATTAATAGGACCCATGTAGGTATATTTGTGAGAGTGATCGAGATAGAGGAATGAAATGTTTGATAAAAAAAAATGGCACTTCTATTTCAGTTTTGTCCTACTATCAAAATATTCCATGGTGGGAACCATGCAGTATGGCGAGAGGAATGGGGTCTAGAGAAAATGAAATTTTATGAATAACATCTAAAAATGCATAGAACAATAGTTAAATGCAAGCAGGAGAATTCATGAAGGAGGCACCAAGTTTTTTGGCTATATTTTCATTAAAACCTGTAGATATTTTTCTAGCTGAGAGTGGTGCCATGTTTGATGATTTTTTTTATTACAATCTATTTTTTAATTACACTAGGGACACACCACATTGTTTTTTTCTTCTTGTCTTTATTCATCAAATGTTGTTGTGCAAGGAGTAGCCATATTTTATTTACTTTTGTTACTAGTTAGAATATGTTTCTACCGAAAGGGATGCATTATATATGCTAGTATTATGTAGCATACAAAGTGATTATAATCGCAGAGAAGAAATATGGCGTCTATACCAATCATCACACATCCTCCTTTTGGTTTCTATATACTTTATGAGTTTTTCTACATTTAGATAGAACCTATTTAGAAAAATGTATAGTATATGCGAAGTACAAATTTATTAGGAATTTTATAATCCGAATTATAATTTTTTTTATGTTTTATATTGGTGAATATTTTTCTTTTAAATTTTAATTTTTAATTAAATATTTTTATTATGGAAGATTCTATCTAAAAAAATTACAATATTTTTCATTATAATATTTTACAAAATATTAATACATCTTGTTCATATAAAAAAAATCACAAGCACTAACTAAAATTATATATAATTAATCTGGGAGGAAATGGCAAGTGAGGAGAAGACTCTTAGTGAGGTGGGACTGAGTGATTTGAATTTGAACTCAATCCCTGGTGATCATGGTGATTTCTAGTTCGGTTAGCCTACGGATTTGGCATTGTCTATTGAGATTGTTGGGAAGGGTGAATCATGCGAAATGGATGCTTTGGCATTCCTTATTGATGCTGCTAGGAAGGATGGGTTGTGTGGTGTAGATGTGGTCAAAGTTGCGAACTCTAAGAGTTAGCGTATGTTTGAGGCTTTCAAGGAAACGTGTCTTGGTTGTCCATTGGAAGAGGCGTTGGTTCATGCTCCTAAGGCACCTACTGGTCATGTGGTGGCTCCTGGTGAGTCCATATGGTCCCCGACTGGTGAGTCATATGAAATTAATTGAAAAGATTCCTGGTTTGAACATGTGTTGGTGGAAAAGAATTGGTCGGCGAGGCAGTCGTCTTTGCTCGGGCAGAGATGGGCTGACCTTTTCTGTACAAAGCTCAAAGCTAAAGGTGTTGTGTCTGAATCAGTTTCTTCTTCTAGTGTGGAGGGTGGCTTTGCTCTGTCTATTTTGGATTCTATTGTGGATAAAAACATAGCGAGAATGGAATTTTCTCTAGTGGGAAAGTTTTTGGGTCCTAGACCTAATATTGAAGAGGTTCACACCTGGGTTTGTAAAAAATGGGTTTTGAATGGGTAGGTTGAGGTTGCGGCTATGGATAAAGGATTTTTTCCTTTTCCTTTTCCTATGATGAAGGTTTGAGATTGGTTTTTGCAAAAGGGTCATGGAAATTTGGGCGTCTTACCTTGGTGTTATGTCCCTGGGAACCTGGGATGGATCTTTCAAAGTTCCTTTTCCACTCGGCTCCAGTGTGGGTGAAGCTGTCAAATCTATCGTTGGAATATTGAGATGAATATGTGTTTAAAGCAGTGGCTAACTCTTTTGGACATCTTGTTTCTATTGAAAAAGCCACTCTTTCTAGAAGGTGTCTGGTTGCAGTGAGATTTTGTGTCATGATTGACCAAGATGCTGCCATACCTAATTTTTTCATCTTAACTCAAAGGTGGGCTATTGGAAGAAACTAATTATCTTTGAATCCTTCCCGTTCATGTGCTTCAAATGTAAAAAAGCAGGTCATTGGGCTAAGGACTGCTCTGTTAAGGTTGTTCCGCCCAAGGTTGTCCCTCAAACTAAAGTTTGGAAGGTAAAGGTGGCTAAGGGGTCCTCTACTCTGAAGCATGAGGTGTTTGCTATGGGTAAATTCATGGAGGTTGCTGCCACTATTGAGGACCACCCTACTCCACAACCGGACGGGGGTGAGGAGTTCAAGAAGCATGGGGACGAGGCTATTCAATAGTCTTAGAATCTGGATGTTGATCATGTGTTAGATACTTTGTGCTCCCCTAACCATACTGTGTTGTAGCCAAATGTTTCCCCCTCTTCTCCCCCAAATCATGCATCTAGGCTTGTGGGTGGAGAGGGAGCTCTAGTGGTTGTTGATACTGGGAATAAGGAAGAGGAAGGATATATTCCAGTGAGAGGTAGAAAGAAAAAGTTCTCCTTGTCCCCCCAACCCCACAAAGGTGTTACCACTAGAAGGTAAAAAATAGACTACGAATTTGAGCAGAGGGGTTAGGGGAGACCCTCTTCGCAGAAAAGCAAAGAGTGAGATTGCAAGCGAGATATTGTGAAAGGGGTTCAAAAAAACCCTCTTTTATTTGTGCTCTAAGAGCACCCCCTCCTCGTGCAAATGAAGATTATTTCTTGGAACATCAGGGGGTTAAATAATATTCACAAACATGACCTCCTAAAGAACTTGATCCGAGACCATAAGCCGAATATTTTGTTGATTCAAGAAACCAAAATGCAAGTTGATAAGTTGGAAGCTTTAAATAATTTCCTCTTCAAGGACTATGGCTTTCATAGGGTTATCCTTGAGGGAGCATCAGGCGGTCTTTCTACCTTTTGGAATTCTAGACTGATTAAAGGTGACCCAGTTGTAGATGGCTTTAACCATGTGAATAAATTTTTTGTTAAGCTTAGGTACTCTTACTCCTGGGTCATCTCCAATGTTGATGGCCCCAATTTGATGAGAGCTTGGAAGAAACTTTGGGATGATCTTGGTTGTCTTCGGGATATTTTTTTGGATAGTCCCTAGTTGGTAATGGGAGACTTTAACACTCCCCTTTGTGATAATGAGAAAGTGGGTGGCTCTCAGGCCAATCCTGACAGTCACCTAGATTTGAGAATGCTCATTGATGACAATGCTCTTATTGATGTGACGATGATGGGGGCCAGGTTTACCTAGTCCAATAGGCATGTTGGTGCTCATAATATACAATTTAGGTCAGACAAAGCTCTTACATTGGCCTCGTGGTTTGTGTATTTTTCTTACTCCCTTTTAACAATCACGAGATCTGGGTCAGATCATTTTCCTATCTCTTTTGTGGTTGATAGGGTTAGAGGTAAGAAATGCTTTCCTTTTCATTTTGAGGGATCCCAAATTTTTGGATTGCATCAAGAGTTGGTGGCAAGTGAAGATTGATGGTAGTGCGATGTTTAGAGTTGCCAAGAATCTGGCTCATGTGAAGAGAAATCTCAAAAAATGGAATAGAGAGTCATTTGGTCTTATTTTTGAATCTAAGAATTCAATAATTCTTAGGTTGGATAGTGTTTAGGAAGAGATTCAGTCAAAGGGTCTTTTAGAAGATCTCCAGCTATAGGAGGATTGTCTTCTTTCCCAGCTTCATGACATTGTTGCTAAAGAGGAATATTTTTGGAGACAAAGATCTCACGCTATTTGGCTTAAGTCTAGGGACAAAAACTCCAAGTTTTTTCATCTTACTACCCTCAGGCATAAATCAGCCAACAGGATATCCTCAATCATGGTTGATGGCCTATTGTTGGAGGAGGAGGAGGCTATTGGGAGAGCGACTGCTAATTTCTTTAAGCATTTTCTCGAAGATGATCTTGTTTGGGACCAAAACAGTGTGGAGGCCTCTTTGGAAGTTATCCCTCATCTAGTTTCATAGAACCTGAATAAGGAGCTTATTGCCATCCCCTCTACTTTGGAAATCAAGGATGCAGTTTTCTCTATTGAAGGGAACAAGGTCCCTGGGCCTGATGGTTTTCCTTTTCTAATTTTTAGTCGTGCTAGGAGATTGTTGCAGACGATGTGATTAATGCCACCAGGGAGTTCTTTTGTTCTAAAATATTTCTTAAAGAACTAAATGCGGCCTTCTTTATTTTGATCCCCAAATCTACTAATGCTAATTGCTTCGGTGATTACCGACCGATCAGTCTTATAACTCAATCTACAAGATTTTTTCAAAGGTGCTTGCTACTAGATTGCAAAGGATTCTCCCTAATTTGATTTCAAAACATCAAAGTGGATTTGTTAAGGAGCACTAGATTTTGTACCATTATAATTGTCCATGAACTTGCTCATTCTCTTAATTATAACAAGAAGCTGAGTTTTTTCTTGAAACTAGATCTTCTTAGGGCCTATGATAGGGTCAACTGGAGGTTTCCTTATTACGTTCCTAGCTTGCTTTGTATTTTTTCAGAAGTTTCTTTAACTTGTTGATCAGAGCATCTCGACTCCTTCTTTTGTTGTGCTAGTGAATGGGTCTCCATCTCCATTTTTTTGGAGCTCATGTGGTTTGAGGCAAGGAGACCCTATTACTCCACTGTTGTTCATCTTGATGGAAGAAGCCCTTGGAAGAAATATTCAAAAGGCTTTGGCTATAGGTTCTTTGAAGGTTCTTTCTCCCTCTTCTAGATGTGAGCTCATTTCTCATCAATAATTTGTTGATGACACTATCATGATGGGTCAATATTTTGTTCGTGAGGTCAGAACTATGAAGGGGCTGATTGAGGCTTATAAGAAGGTGTTTGGCCAACGTATTAATTTTCCTAAGAGTCAAATTGTTTTCCTCAACACCCCCAATGCTCTACAAATGAAACTAGCTAGGATTCTTTCTTTTAATTGGGGCTTCCTTTGTGCATTTCCAAGACTCCAGAGTATTTCTGGTTGGGTTTGTTGGACAAGTTCAGTAGAAATTTGGTGGGATGGAAATGGGTGCTTCTTAGTCAAGTGGGGAAGGTACAACTCATTTCCTCCACACTTCAAAATCTGCCTCTATATGCTATGATTCTGTTTAGAATCCCAGATAAATTTGAGGAGAAAATGGAATAGATCATGAGAAGGTTTTGGTGGTCAGGAGTTGAATCTAAAGCTAGAATTCCTCTTGTGGCTTGGGACTTGGTTTGTAAGCCTAAGAAATGGGGCATTCTGGGTATCAAAAACTTAAAAGCTTTCAATAAGGTGTTATTGTCGAAGAATGTTTGGAGGCTCCTTAGTGGGGAAGCTGGTTGGGATTCTCTAGCTAGAAACAAATATCTGTATGGTTTTGGGAGAACCTGGAATATGCCAACTTCTGATGATATCCCTTTTAGTTCTTGTTTTTGGAGAAATATCATTCCTTGCAGGGACCTGATTACTAATGGTGTTAGGTGGATTTTGGGTGATGGTACCAGAATTCTTTTTTGGGAGGATGCATGGTGTGACTTTGAAGCTTTGATCAATTATCCTTGGGCTCCCCCCATTGCTCCTTTATGCAAGAAAATCTTTGGTATTAGAGTGGCTGACTATTTTTAGAATGGGGGATGGAAAAATTTCCAGGACTGGGATCTATCATTGAAGGTTTTAAAGGATTTCCTATGTAATGTTCACACTCTCATCTATCCTAGACCGGATAGGGTATTTTAGGCTCCTTGTGCTAATGGTAAATTTTTGGTGGCCTCTGCCTTTGTTAATTCTTTGGAAAAGCCTGTTTATTTTCCTTTCTGGGGGAAGTTATGGAACACAATGTTGATTATGAAGGAGAATGTTTTCTTTTTGCTGCTTATGCAAGGCAAAGTATTAACGCAAGATAATCTCTGTAAAAGGGGATTTGGAATTTCAAATAGGTGTGTTCTTTGTGAAGCTAATGCTGAGAGTGTTTTCCATATCTTCCTTGGGTGTGGTTTTTCCTCTCTCCTCTAGAGTACATTTCGTGGCCTCTGGAATCTAGATTGGGTCTTTACGCATTCTCTGTGTAATTTTTTTGATCAGTGGAAATGTCCTTCCACTTCCTCCACTCTTTGGTGGCTCTAGGATCTTATGGCCCCACATATTGCTTGGGGAATCTAGAAAGAACATAACAATAGAATTTTGTGTGACTCTAAACTCAAAATTGGTAGTCTTTTCATCAAGATTCGTTAGGCGATCTTGGAGAAATTTGATCTCATTGGGTCTAAGTCACCCTATTGTGCCCCTTCTGCATGCTTGGCTAGGTATGACTTATTGGTGATTTCTAACTGGAAGATCCCTTCTATTCCTTTTGAGATTTCTAAGTCCAGTATTAATGCTAGATTGAATACCAAGTGGAGACCACCACCTTCAGGGTGGGTTAAGTTAATTTTGATGGGGCAGGCAAGGCTAACCTTGGTCCTACAGGTTGTGGGGGGTGTTGAGGAATGAGGAAGGAATACTCTTAGGCACGGTGGCACTCCCATTGGGAAATCAAACTAATCATTGTGTTGAGGCATAGGCTACGTTTATAAGTATTAAGTATGATGTGGATAGGGGTTACTCTAAACTATGGGTGGAAGGTAACTCACTAAACATCATTAATTATCTATGTGGCACCCATAAGCCCAGTTGGAATGTTGATCAATTAATAAAGGATGATATAATCATGTTAAGATATTGTGAAGAGACTCGTGTTTCTCACATTTACCGAGAAGGTAATTCATTGGCATATTTTTTTGCCAATGAAGTTGTTAGGCTTAATGAGTATCAAGCATGGGAGGAAGGCTCTCTCCTTCCCAAGGAAGCTAGGATCTTAATGAGAAATTATGGTTTTGGCTGAGCTTATGTGGTGGTGGCATTTAACCATTAGTACCAATTCTCCACTCACACACTTTGTGGGTATTGTTTGGCTTGTTGGCTATCAGACGAACACTAATTGCCAGGGTTTTCTACTTTTGGTTTATGTGAATATGGGAGGTGACATAAGTAGAATGCATCCTCATTCTTGTGTGAGTCTGAGAAAGAAGAAGAAAATTTGGAGGATTCTTCATCATGGGAATTTTATGCCATTCTTAGAAAGATTGCATGGTCACGACCTAAATGCTTCGACAAAGTTTGTTTCTTGTTGGCACAACCGTAAACTTAAGATAAAGGGATTGGTGGTTGATATCAATGAGGAGTTGATTGCTACTGTGAATGGGTTGCCTATGGTTGGCCATAAATTCTACAAAGACAAGAAGAGTAATGAGGAGGAAATGGCTCAATTTTTCAAAGATGACGAAAGGAACAAACTTGTCAAGATGGAGACCTGGAGCTGTGAGTGGAAGTCCCTTAAGAAGATTTGGGTGAATATTACAAAAGTATTAATGTAGTATGTGACTCTGGAGGGTAGATTCACTCCAATCCTTGACCATCATTTTACTCTTTTAAGCCATTTTAGGCATGGGTTATTTATTTCCTTTCCATTTTTTCTCATCTTCCATGGAAGTCTTTGTGTATGCACACTTAAAAAATAGGAGGGATCTAGTCCTTTATGAAGGTTTCATTCTATTAATTATGGATCATGTAAAAACCCTTATCCCAGCCTCTTCAATTAATGGCAAGGAGAAGATTCCTAGTGAGGTTTCTCGCTCTTCTAGCTCAAACACCATCGTAGCGAAGGAATAGGAGTGGAATGATGATGATGAGGATGGGACCCCATCCCTTGTGGCTACCTCCTCAAAAAAGAGGAAGAAAGGTGACCCTAAAAGAAAGCAAATAGCTAAGAATCTTATCTTCAATGTGTCAGGGTCCCAGTCTGATGGTGAGGATACAGAGGTGGGATCTAGGGATTCTACTCCCAGAGATGAAGCTATGGACATTGGCCAGGGTGATATGGAGGTTGGTGGTAAGGAGGAGGGGTTTCAGGAATGTGGCGATAACAAAGGCCATGGAGAAGCCTAGAAGGGCTTCTAAGCACATAGCCAAGATGAAGAACCAGGCCTCGAAAGATATGGCTAAGGATTCCATGGTGCTCTACAAAGAGAAGGTTATGGAGGAGAAGGAAGTGGAAATTGATGAATCCCCAGTTCGTAGGCCTCCTATTGTGGAATCAGAGGGTGAGAATAAGGTTGAGGAGGAGGAGGATGTTGAGCAGAAACATGTGAAGTCAAAGCCTCTAAAGGTTAACCCCCTTGTCAGAGGACTTCTCTTATCTTAATGATTATTCCACCTCTATGTTTGAGCTTCTTGACATGGCGAGGGCAGGGACCAAGGGCAGGGACCACTAGCACTTTCAAATTGGATAAATGGATGCTCCAGAAATTTAATAGGGTAAACATCAAATTAAGGGGTTTGAAGGAAATTCTACAGAATATCTAGAAAGGCTTGACCTCAGATATTTTGATTGATAGAATTGTTGATCTTTAGGGATCATTCTATGATTTCAAATCCCTATGTGAGCAGCACTTGGCTGGTCTTGAAGCTAAGGAATTGGAAACTAATGAAGACATAAAGAAACTTCTCCATGCATGTCACATTTTAGTTAAGAAATAGTGTGGACTCTTTGGAGGTCCAATTTCGCAAGATCAATGAGCTTAGAGAGGACCAATTTTATTTTTCTGAGTTAATGGAGAAGGAACATGTGGCCAAAGGTAAAGGGAAAAAAGGTGTGAAGGACGATGGTAAAGGCCATGCTGCTAGAGAGTTGATTGAATGGAAGAAGTCCTTTGAAGTTGAGAAGAAAGAATTGTTGGACATGATTGGGCTGCATAGCTTGAGGTGGCTAACACCTTAAGCAGCATGAAGTAGTGTCCTGTTGTTTGTTTTTTCTATGTTTTTCTACTATTGGGTCTCAATTTATTTCCTGTTGTTTTGTCGCTAATTGCTACTGTTGATAGTCTAATGTTTTATCTTTTGGGTAGCATTTTGTATCTTCTGGTTTTATGGGTTTTGGGTTGTTGATGGTGTTTTAGTTTTTTATCTCTTGAGCAACATTTTGTACCTAAAGTTGTAAAGGGTTTCGGGTCCCTTCAAAACCTTTTTTTCCCTTATAATCAAAACTAAAATTATATAATTAATAATACTAATTTCTTTCATGTACTTCTATTAGTCCAATCAATTCAAATATTACTCTATATAATACTAATTTCTATGTGTAGATGAGGATTTCAAGTAATAAAAAATTGAAGGATCTTGATAAAGTAATTGTATGAATGATTAGTATGATCTAACTTGCTCAAATAAATTGATTTTAAAATAATAGAAAAGACATACCAAATGCATTACAAAAAATACCTTGCACATGTGTTGATTGAACATAAAGAGATTTCCCACGAAGTTCTACATATCTTCTAGTATAACCTATAAAAATGATTAGTATGTCATAGCTTGCTCTAATACCTTGTTATAAATTAGGATCTTAGGATACTAATCATTATAAACAAAATATAAAATAAATAAAATGGGAATCATACAAGCATATAATCTACACATTACACAAGATATACATGCGAAAACCCTTTCAGGTAAAAAAAACCCATAAAGCATCATTTTATTAAAAATATTTCAAAAATGGTTTATTCTAACATAGACCTAACTTGGGAAACACTTCTCCATACTTCCACACAGACAACAATACCTCATTTTCATAGTGATATAATTCAATATAAATCTCCAAATTCTTTACCTCTCAATTGAGAAGGAACCATGTTAAATATAGGAGAAAGGGTGCCATACTACTTTAAGGGGTATTATTCACACCTATTCAAAATAACCATCCTTAAATAATTAATAATCTAATAATTTTAGACTATAATTATTTCAAATGGGATATTCTTAGTAAAGCATATAATATATATGGTTTAATAGCCTTATATTAGAATATTATATAAATTTTATAAGGATAACAACCCCTAATAATATTATGTTCTAACACTTACCATATCCAAATTTTCAGATATTATCCCACATACATTTCATCTTTCATTATAATCCATTAAAAACTCATCAATAGGTACAATATTATAGCAAAAATAGTCACCCATCCATAATCAACAATCCATCATCGATCAAAATTGCTTCATAGGTTCTCTAGATCTTACACCCATTTATCTCTAATTTTTCACTTTTTCTTAGAAGTTTTCCTTCTCCAAGTAAAGGGTCAAATTAGCCTATCATCATTATAAATTATCTTAGAAGTTTTCTAATTCTAAGTTAATATATTTCACCCCCTTATCTATTGGTTTGAACTCATTAGTCTAGTTTGAATTGAACATATCAAATCAAATCCCAATCATCATGTAGGATCTAGATATACTTTGGAATTTTCTTGGTATCACTATCCAACATATCAAACTCCTAAAAATCAAAGGGTCTCAAAACATGTCATATGCCAATTTAAACTAGGTCCCATACTAAGGAAAATATGCAACCTTAACCAAATCCTAATATGGTTCCCATAAGCATATATACCTTCCAAGAAACACAAGGAGAGTCCTCACAATTATGTGTCAAGAGGGTTTGAAACACTACCACCTAGTCCTAAGACTACACCCAACGTAATTAAAGACAAAACTTGAAGAATTGGCAGAAGAACAAGAAGATGCTAACACCATGAAACTTGTATATTCCCTTCTTGTAGTGAATTGTGATCAATATTTCCTATCACTAGAAAAACAAAGAGTCAAGTTACCATCCACATTTGATACCACACTCATTCAAGACATCACCAATAATACATCATCACAAACCTTGGGAGGAACAAGTTCCAACACCATTCCACAACAAAATAATCCCTTCATACCACCACTTAACAAAACTTCTATTCCACAACAAACCAACCATTTCACACAATATTCTAATACCATAACAAATTTCCACCACCATACCAACAAACTCAACTTAGGTATATGTACCTCTCGTAAACACTCAACTTCCACCATACACTTTATAAATCACTCATCTATTATACCAATGAAACAACTAACATAACACCACTATCACTTCTATCCCCATGACTAATCCACAAGCACCTCCACATGCATCATACATTTCAAAAGCACATACATCCAACATATACAGGACCACTTACATACCTCAAAATCAAAACACTATACCACAAAAAAATTCATGCAATAACTCTATCACTTCCATTCCAATAATAATATATAAACCTATTCAAATATAGCATACACCTCACAAGCACCTATATCTCACATATACACAAATTTCTAGGGTAAGTGAAAAAAGATGGGGGACCAAAAAGGGGTCTTAGGTGGCCACTTTTTTTTTTTCTAAAATAAGGAAAGACTGACCTTGGATGGGAAATTGAAGATCGTTAAACTCAAATTGTGAAGATGCAACAAAAATTAGAGTCATAGTGCTTTGAATATACTTTCTAAACTACTTTTTTTTTTTAAATGGTAGAGATTAAGGGGTTCAAAAGGGGGGGCATGGGGAATGGCTGCTGTTTCAGAGTCTTCTGTTTACGTCTGCCGAGCTAGGGCATCCGTGCCCTAGCTCACTTCCTGTTCTTGTCTGAATCTGTGCTTGGAGGGGGGTTGTTGTCTGTATTTGGGGGTGAGGAGCTGTGTGTGGCTTCTACAGAGGATTCCTTTCATTTTTTCCTATGTGTGGGCAGTTCTTTGGCGCCGACCAGAGTGTGTGGTGCCGTTGGGAGCCACGGGTGTGCAGCGTGGAGCGAGCCTTTGGTGCCTGGTTTGTGTGAGGTCTCCTTTCAGCGGTGACTCTTGTTCTTTTGCCAACGGATCATGGTGAGCTTTGGGTGGGGCTTTGAAACCCTTGTTTTGGATTTTTATTTCTCGGGGGCTTTGCATGCCCGATATAAGTTGGGTATTATGTCTCCTAGGGAGACCTCGGGTGCTAACCCTTTAATGAACTTTCATTCAGCGCTTGGTGTGAAGTCTCCTCAAACGCTTCAAAAGTCTTCAATAATAATTTGTTTGTGCCATAATCGAGGCTAGATGGAGTGGGCTCGTCTACTGGAGCTCGGATCACGAAAATCAATGGTTGCTTGGAACGTTGCAAGGAGAGACCGAAACTGGTTATTCCCTTGGAAATGGTTGTGGAGGATATTGAATATTATTCAAGGCACTCTTTTTACTGTAAGTTTTTGGGTATGAGGATATCGATGCAATTTCTGGAGCCCTGGGCCCGACGGACTTGGATGCCGGAGGGTGAGATGGATATAAAGATTCTGGCAAATAATTATTTCATGGTTACCTTTGATTGCATGGCAGATCGGAATAAGGTCTTCGAAGGAGGCCTTTATTTCTATAATCAGGTCAGTTTGTTTCTTAAATCATGGCATGTTGGTTTTAACCCTGCTAAGGAGCTTCCATCTTGTGTCCCGGTGTGGGTTCGGCTTCCACGGTTTCCTGTGGAATGCTGGCGGGATGATGTTTTGCATCTGTTGGGGTCGATGCTTGGGAAGTCGGTTGGTTCCTCGCTGCAGACTCAGTTTAAAAAGGTAATCACTTTTGCTCACATTTGTGTGGAAATTGATCTTAGTAAACCATTACCAGATTCTTTGGATATGTCTGTGGGTCCTTACTCTTGGGTACAGTCATTGGACTATGAAACCCTTCCTTTCCGATGTCGTCTATGCCATGAATATGGTCACTTGCAACGAAGATGTCCAAGGGCTAGGCCTGTAGAGCCTCCAATTTCTCAGCCTCCTCACAACCCACCTAGGGAGGATAAGGGAAAGAACCCCATTCCTGGGGATGGTGATGGTTCTAATGGCTTCGCCCCTGTAAAGAATCGTAACAGAAACCGTGGCCAAAAGAGGACCTTGAAGGAAAGACAAGATGAAGACTCTTTTAACAGATTTGAGGTTTTGGATGATCTGGGGCAGCAAGAAGTGAACCCGGGTTTGGTGAATTTGGATCAAGGTATTGTGTGTTCTGGGCAGGAGGGTTCTCTGTTTGGGGATACTTAGGATGCACAGGTTACTGGAGCTTTGCAAATGGTGACCGATCTTCAAATGGATGTCCAGGTGGAGTCGGCTCCTACTATGGAAATGAAGAAAGATGGGGGAGATGGTCCCATTGTGGCTTTGCATACAGGAGTAGATGTAGTGAGGAATAACAGGTCTTCTCCTTCTCCTTTGGGTCTTCATCAAAAGGATATCAAAAAAGGGTTGGGGGAGAAATCCTCAAAGCTTGGCAGGAAGAAGGATATGGAAAAGATTAAGCTAGCTGGGGAAACTTTGGTGGAGTCAGGGTCGGTTAAGACTTTGGATTCACACTTCTCGAGCTCTTTGAAATGATTGTTCTTTCATGGAATGTAAGGGGCCTAAACAGCGGCCCTAGACAAAAGGTTGTTCGTGAGTTGGTTAGAAGTCAATCTCCTGATGTTTTGTTCCTGCAGGAGACTAAGTTATCTGTGGAATGCATGCTTGGTTTATCCCCTAAGCTGTGGGGCAGTGGCGAATGTCAGTGTGTTGGTGCTCAAGGATCCGTGGGTGGAGTGGCTTTCCTTTGGAATCCTCGGAGGATCCGCCCTCTCTGGTGGATGGCCAACAAGTCTTCTATCTCAATGATCGCTTCCTATTTTGAGACTGGGGAGTCTATCCTCCTCTCTAATATCTATGCGCCTATCGAGTTTCAAGGTAAGCAAATTCTATGGTCTCATATTAGATTTGTCCAGAGCATGGTGCCTTTTCATCCATGGATTATGGCTGGGGACTTTAATGCTATTTTTGAGTTAGCTGAGAAGCGGGGGGTATTGCTAGGTTGGAGCCTTTTACGATGCTTCTTCAGGATAATATCTCTACTTTGAATCTTGTTGATGTCAAGCCTAATAATGGTTTATTCACCTGGAATAATCGAAGGATTGGGGATAATTGCATCTCTGAAAGACTTGACTGGTTTTTGGTTTCTTGCTTATGGGTTGGTGGATTATGGTCTTCTAGCTCAAAAATTTTGGATTGGAGGGGGTCTGACCATTGGCCTATCAAGCTTGTAGTTTCTTCAGTTCGTGTGCCTCGGTCATCCCCTTTTAAGTTCCAGATTATGTGGCTGCGTGAACCCTCTCTTCATGACTATGTGGCTAAATGGTGGAGAGAGGGTAGACCCGCTTATGGTACGGCAATGTTCACTTTTTCTAAGCTTCTTCAATTTGTTAAATATCAACTTAAGCGTTGGAATCGGCAGTGCTTTGGGAACATTTTCAATGCTAAGGCTGCTGCACGGGCAGAGTTGGATAGCATTACAAGAGTGATAAGGGAGGAAGGTGTGACTGTTGGTTTACTTCAAGAGGAGGCAAGGGAATGGAAAGTGTTGGAGGAGTGTGAACTGCGGGAGGAAATATATTGGAAACAGAAGGCAAGGGTTGAATGGCTTCAGGAGGGAGATAAAAATATGGCCTTCTTCTTCAATTCGGTCAAAGCCAAGTGACATGGGAATTTAATTTTTGTTTTGGTGAATGACACTGGTGAGCATCTATCCTCTTTCAAGGATATTTTGTGTGAAGCCATGCAGTACTTTGCTACCCTATTTAGGGAGGACTCACAGGGGGTTTCTGAGGAGGAGGCTCAAGTTCTATCCTGTATCCCTTCTCTGGTTACTATGGAGATGAATGAATGTCTCATGGGGGATATTTCAATCGAAGAGCTTGAGAGAACGGTGTTCCAAATGAAGAAAGGGAAAGCTCCTGGCCCTGATGGCTTTCCGGTGGAGTTCTTTCAAGAATTATGGGATATTATTAAGCTTGACTTATTGGCTGTTGTCCAGGAATCTCAGACAAATAAGCAGATGTTACGGGCTTTGAATTCCACCTTCCTTGCTCTCATCCCCAAATCTGATGGAGCAAACAAGTTAAGGCAAATTAGACCCATCTCTCTTTGTAATGTGATTTACAAAATCATCTCTAAAGTAATTGCGGATAGGCTGAAAACTTGGCTTAGAGTGTTAATTTCCGAAGAGCAGAGTGGTTTTGCTGCGGGCAGGCAGATTCTGGATGGGGTGGTTATTGCCAAAGAGTCCATTCATTCTATGGCTAACTCCAATGATAAGGCTATGTTCATCAAGTTGGACATGGCAAAGGCTTATGATAGAGTTCGATGGTCCTTCCTTTGGAAGATCCTTGGTGCTTTTGGGTTTGGGGATGATTGGATTCAGTGGGTCAAGAGTTGTGTGACTTCTATTTCCTTCTCTATTTTAATTAATGGTGAACCCTCAGAGATTTTTGGAGCCTCTTGGGGATTGCGCCAAGGTGATCCTTTATCTCCGTATTTGTTTCTGCTCTTTGTTGAAGGTTTGGGTCAGTTGTTGAGAAGGAATGTGGAGAGGGGTCTCATTCAGGGATGGCGTTGGGGAGGTAATATTCCCCCACAGTCTCATTTACAGTTTGTGGATGATACTACTTTGATGGGTATGGCTACAATCAGGGAGGCTACAAACTTGCGTGAGGTGTTGGATGTTTATCTAACCACCTCAGGTCAAATGATTAATGAAGGTAAGTCCTCCATCTTCTTCTTCAACACTCCTGGTCTGATTCAAAGGAGGATTGCCAATATTTTAAGGTTTCAGACTGGATCCCTCCCTTTGATCTATCTTGGAATTCCTATTTCTGACACAAGGATGCCTAGGGATTCATGGCAGAATATTCTGGAAAAATTTCGGATGAAGGTTAACCATTGGACCCATAGATGGTTATCCTTTGCTGGTCGTGTTCAGTTGATCAAATATGTGGTTCAAGCTCTTCCCATTTACAGATGCATGCTCTAGGTGGCCCCAGTTGGTTTTCTTCAGGAACTTGATGCTTTATCTAGACAATTTTTATGGGCAGGTAATTTATCGTCATCCAAATGGAGCTTGGTTAGATGGGAGCTTGTTTGTAGTCCGAGGCAATATGGAGGTCTTGGATTCAGGCAGTCATCTTTGTCTGGGGTGGCACTTGCTGCCAAACTATACTGGAGGTGGTGTGTGGAGAAAGATCAGACCTGGGCCAAGATTTTACTTCATAAATATTTTTCAGGGATCCCTCAGATGGATATTCATCGCTATCCCTTAGTGGGGAAAGGATCAGTTATTTGGGGTACACTTAAGAAGGGGGCTGCTCTAGTTAAGGGTGGCTTATTTTGGATATGCAAAAGTGGGTTTGAGGCTCAATTTTGGTTGGATGCTTGGGATGGTTTTCCTCCCATTGTTTCTCAGTTTCCTAACCTTTTGCCCCTTTATCAAAGATTCATTGAGGCCGGTTGGGACAAGGTGAAAGACTTTAAGTCAGTTTCTTCTCAAGGTCAGTTAATGACGGCTAGATGGAAGAATCCTGAGGAGTGGCCTGTGGTTGGTATGGAGGAGGAATGTGCGGAATTGCAAAGCATCCTCTCTAGTAGGACTTGTAGTGCCCTTCCGGATGGAGATGTTTTATCTTGGTCTCCCAACCCTAAGGGTGTTTATTTTGTTTCCTCTAGTTATTAGGTGTTGTTATCTCAAAAGTTGGATGGGGTGGAGGTTCAATGGTGGAAGAGTGTTTGGAACAAGCTCTCGTGGCCGAAGTGTAATTGCTTCATTTGGACTTTGGCCTGGAATAAGTGTTTGACCTGGGATAATATTCAGAAGAGGGGATTTCAGGGACCATCCATGTGTGTGTTGTGTGGGGATGGAGAGGAGGGTTCTGCTCACTTGTTTTTTTGTTGTCCCTTTGCTCTGAGGCTATGGTACTTGTGGTGGGAAGTTTGGAGAGTCCCATGTGTTCATGCTTCCTCTCTGGTGGATTTCTGGCGCAGTCTAGGTAGACCTCCTACTACCGCATCTTTCTTACAGGATGTGTGGTATGTGGGGCCTACATTCCTTCTCTGGTAGATTTGGCTGGAGCGGAATCGTAGAATCTTCTGAGGGGAAAAGTTGATTATTCAACAAGTTTGGCAGAGAATTATGGGTATGGTTCGGGAGACTGTGGAAGCAAAGTGTGAGGTAGATTTTCCCTTGGAGAAAGAGGATGCTAAGAAGATGGAGAGATTGGGACTTCAGGAGTTGTCTTTGGCGTCAGCTTGTGTCTAAAAGGGAAGGCAAGCAAAAATGAAAGTTATGAAAGTGGGTAAATGGTTTCCCCCTCCTGCTGGAATTTTGAAGATTAATACTGATGGTTCCTCAAAAGGAAATCCTGGGCCTGCTGGAATTGGTGGAGTTGGTAGAGATTCCACAGGCTCAGTGGTCTTCTTCTTCTCTTCTTACGAGGGGACGAAGACCGTTAACCTTATGGAAGGTCTGGCGATATTCTCCGCCCTTGAACGGGCTTATGCTTTGGGGTGGAGAAAAGTCTGACTCACAGGTTTTGGTTAATTTGCTCAAAGATCGGAAGGTGGCTGATGTCAGTTGGCAGTTAGCTAGGATGGTGCAACAGATTTTGCAAATTAGCTCCTTGATGGAGGAGGTTTCTTTTGTCCATATTCCAAGGGAATGGAACAAAGCTACGGATTGCTTGGCAAAATGGGCTTCGACGCATCTTGATGGCTGGAGGATTGAGGGGTGGGATCAGATTTCCCAAGATCTTCGCCAAGAGTTGAACAAGATTATTGCGGAGGATGGCGATGGGATTGGTGATGGATGATGTTGATTCTTGCTTTGCTTTATTGTATTTTTGCTTTCTTGGGGTTTAGGCCCTTTGCTTTGTTGTAATGCTCATTTTTTATTATCAATAAAGTTTTTACCCCTTTTATTAAAAAAAGGGGGCACACAAATTGGTCCTGGTTTTTTCAAAAAAACATAACATAGCATTCGGTGTGGCCCCCTAAAATGTTAACTTTTTTTAAGTATTTTAAAAATAACTTTGGTGAGAAATTAGCTAACACCATGTAGTTTATCCCTGATTTATGCTAATTTTTTAATGAATATATGATTTTTTACTAATTCTCAAAGTGAAAACATCCTAAAATAAAATAAAAAATGAGCATGCTCCCCCTAACATTTTTGAAAACTAATCAAAAATAATTATTTTTTAATATGTTTAGAATGGAGTCTAGTTTCTAAAAATGAAGTTAAAATTACCACACATTAGTTTTTGATAAAAAAACGAATACAATAACAGAAAAAATTAAAGATGAAAACCTTAACATACTCAAAACATGAAAAAAATACATGGTTAGATAGCTAAGAGATATATTAACATTATCATGGTGTTTTTTGATTTGGCATTGAAACTCATGCAAACTTTATGGGGAGCATGCTCGAGATTATATCATTTTTTTACAATTTGCAAAACATGTCTTTGGACATTGAAAAGTCACTCCAAGACTTTAGGTTGGAAGCCCAGTAAAATCCAACCCAAAAGATTGAAAATTTCCAAAGAAAACAAAAATGCAAGCATGCTATAATGTGCTCGTATTATTTGAATATTTTCACAAAATGTGAGTGCATTATAATGTGCTAATGTTATGTTTTGCTTTGAAATTTTATCTTTCTCTTTCTCCTTCTCTTTCAGTGAAACTATATAAATGAAATTTAAACATGTTGAAATTTATATATGAACATTTACTTACTTATACTTTAATTTGTATTTCATGTATATAGTTTCAAGATGTTTTAGAGTGGTTTCTAATCTCTAGGAGTTATAATGAAATTATAGTTTTTGGAAGATCTTATAATTTTTTAGATAGTAAAATTTTAGTAATTAGCATTCCAAATTTTAGTAATAAAGAGGTCAAATTTCAATAATCACAAATTGTATCATCTCTCTCTCTCTCTCTCTCTCTCTCTCTCTCTCTCTCTCTCTCTCTCTCTCTCTCTCTCTCTCTCTATCTCACTCATTGTTTATCCCTTATGCTCTAGACTTCTATCTCACTATCTTTACCTTTATCTTGTCCTATCCCTCTCCTATCCTCTACCTATCCATGTTCTCTCTACTTCTATCTATCTCACCTCTCCCTCCCTCCCTCCCCCCTTCTCTCTCTACTCTCTATCTCACCTCTCTCTCTCCCTACCTCTCCCTCCCTCCCTCTCACTCCTCTCTCTACTTCTATCTATCTCACTTCTCTCCCTCCATACTTCTCCCTCCCTTCTCCCCCTATCTCTCCTTCCATCTCTACTTCTATATATCTCACCTTAAGTTAGATTAAGGGATGGAGATAGTGAGAGATAATTCTAGAGAATAAAGGATAAACAATGAGTGAGATAGAGAGATAAATATGATATAATTTATTGATTACTAAAATTTGACATACTAATTCTTGAAATTTGATTGTTTGAAAAATTATAAGATCTTCCAAAAACTATAATTTATATTATAACTCCTAGAGATCTGAAACTATATACATGAAATATAACTTAAAGTATAAGAAATTAAATGTCCATATATAAATTTCAACATGCTTATTTCATGTATATAGTTTCACCAAAAGTGGAAAAAGAGAAAGAGAAAGAAAAATAAAGAGAGAAAAAAATTCAAAGAAAAACATAACACAAGTGTGTTTCATTATAACGCAATCATGTTTTCTCTTTTTTTGGACCAAAAAGTGGAGTTGCCACTTTTTGGTCCCCCATCTCGGTGTGCATTCCTCCTACATTCCTCAAATCAAAGCATCATTCCAAAAAAATACTCACAACCTCAAAACATTATCACCTCAAACCAAATTCCACAAAATCAAAACATCATCCCACAAAATTACAACCCCATCTCACAACCTCAAACCACATTCCATAAAACCAAAACGTAATTCCACCTTTCAAAACATCTTCTCACACAATCCCCCTCAAAAATCCATAACACCTGAACAACAATTTGTTTCATCAAACATATTTACCAATAGTTACACTCTACAAAACCATGCACACATTTCACAAAACAACCAACAAAATAAATTTCACCAAGGTCAATCATCCACTCACTACATTTCCACGTACAATCCCATTAATATACCCACTTTCACCATCCAAATGATTTGGATCAAGAGATTCACAACTTGCAACAACAAATCTTAAACATTCAAATGGAATAAAAAAGAGGAGTTATATATTGGAGGACATATATCCTCATCCCTTTGATAGAATAATAAAAATTTCACCCTTTCCTCATAATCTTGAAATGCCAAAATTTAAAAAATACAAGGGAAGGGTAGATCCTTGTGAACATATCAAAGAATTCTATATAGCTTGCTTGGAGGTGGATTGCAATGAAATTTATCTTATGCACCTCTTTCCACAAAGCTTAGGGGGACAATCCATGGAAGGGATTTCTTGTCTCCAACATGATATTTGAACATTTCAAGAACTAGAAGAGAACTTCATTCACATTTCTTGTATAAAATTGAACACAAAATAGCCATGATAGATCTATGTAATACCAAAAATAAAAATAGAGAATTTTTCACGTCATTCCTACAACAATGGAGGAACTTAGCCAACAAATTTCCATGTCATATATCAAAAAACAACTGGTCCAAATGTCCATACAAAATTTGAATACCAATATAGGATTCCACTTACGAGTTCAATGTTCCAACAATTTCAATGAAACCATAGAGAAAGGACTTACTATTGAGAAAACCCTCATAACTAAAGGACTTGTAAAGATATAAAAATAAAAAAAATATAACACAAGTTCATCCAATGAAAAATCTCATTTCTAGTCCAAAAAAATTTAGTCAATGATGGTATGGTTGATGCCAAGATGGCCCAAAATTCTAACCCACATTAAGCCTACAAGGACTATCTAATGCTCAAATATTTATGACTATTCAAAATAATTCACATAGAGGTCCACCTAGGAAAAATAATACCACATGACGGAAATATACTCCTTTTGGAGAGCCTATTGAGTCAACACTTCAAAAATTGGTCCAATCAAACTTAGTAACTGTTGAACACCCAAAATACTGAGAGGGGGGTGAATCAATATTCCATTAAACCATTTGATCATAACCCATCCAATTAACAAAACACATCTAAGTGTAATAAATAATGAAAGCATGAAACAATCACAAGATCACATGACACATGAACACTAGTATTTTTACATGGAAAACCCAAAAAGGGAAAAACCACAGTGAGGATTAGCTCACAATATATTATAACCAATTATAATATTACAAAAGGCCTCACTACCAGGACACACTATCCAATAGGGCTCATAGGGCCACAAAAAGAAAGATAGATACAAAATAGAATTAGCCACATAGCCAAATTGTGAACTGATACAAAATTTATCCTCCTTGTGTTGCATTCAGTTCCTTTGAAGTTTAATATACTAAAACTATGCACTTTATCAGATACAAAATACAAAACACTACTCTACTTTACAGTTGCTCAATATTCACAATATGTCTATTGCTGCTTGGATTATACACATACAAAATTCACATACTCACATCTCATGTCTCTCCTACAACTTCAAAAATGTCTTACATTTATACCCAATTCATTTGCATACATCAATTAGGTCAGCCTAATTAGATGTAGCCCTATATTGAATCAAAATTAAACCAAAATTGCCTTGTTGGCTCCATACTTGAATCAAAAACACCTCTGAGCTTAAACCAAATGTGCAAAACTTGATTTAGGTTGGCATGGACCTAAATTAGATCTCACTAACATCTGCATTAAATATTTAATCACTGCAACACACATCGAGCATTAGGTTGGCCAGGAATTAGACCTAATCACAAAATATGCTAACTGATCAACACTAGCGATCAATCTGACCAAATAAACATGTGTTATCTAGAGTATACAATGTGCTGACACCTATAAGAAATCTACCAAAATTGCAAAATCTGATCCTTACCACCAAAGGAACCCAAACCAGTTTACACATACTCACTTGCATTGTACATAGCCAAAATTGTATGCCAAATTACTGTCACTTATATCTTTCAAATTATACATCCAAACCCACTGAAATTTTGAACACATATGTAAATTATAGTCAACAAAAACATACTATCATCACATAAGTAGATATTATCATATGAGAGAATGTGGACCAAAATACTGGATCTGGGTATCTCCATTCTATTCACCGAATTAGTGTAAATATCAACAACCAATGTTGACATCAATGACAACACATTAAGGGGATCCGTGTTCATTATTTCAACAATCTCCCCCTTTTTTAATGATGGAAACATGTGCCAAAAATGAATCTCCAAAAAAAACTTCACAAACTCCAAATATACACCAAATATACACCAAAAATTCCAAACATCTCCCCCTTTGACATCAAGGACAAAGGGTGTGTCGGTAACACATATGTGAACTCCCCCTTAAATGAATATGTACAAAAAATTAATTGAATTGAATATACTGACTCCCCCATAGGGAGTTATCCCAAAAAATTGAACCAACTATATGGAAAACTGAAAAATTGGAACAATGAATATGAAATATAAAAGTGAAAAGATATTTAACCAGAGGTGGAGGCTCCTTCAAGCTCTTTGAGAATAGCTTTCCAAGCATAATTCTCTTCATTCCAAGTTTTCTTGGTTGTTGCAAGTGATATATACAATGATTCCAACTCAACTATCCTTTCTTCTCCCTCTTCCAAAGTACTAGGTTTCAAATTTATCTTTGTAAGCTTTTCAACATCAGCTAGAACACTTGACACTAGTATATTCTTGGTTTGCACCAAGTCCCAAAGCTATCCAAACAACCTCATGATGTCTTCTTTCTGCCATTGCAATGTGAAGAATTTGTTGTGCATGTCTTTGATGGAAGTCCAAGAGGTGTGATCTATGTCCTGTGACGGGTCATAGGCACCAGAGGCATTGGATAATTGAGACTCAATAGAGTCCATTAAGTCCTTAATGCCCTGAGTGGCATCCAGACACTTCATATATTATAACAATAAATTCTTTGCTTCATATTCATACTCTTGAACATCCTTTATGCATTTCTCCACTTTATTATGTGTTGATGCACATATCTCTTGCAGCTCTAACAACCTTTTCTCTACAAACCTTGTTTCAACTTCATTTTTAGCCCGTTCTTTCAGACTAGAGGTGTACTCCTTAAGAGAATCTACCAAAAAAATTAGATTTTCAATAGAAGTTAAAGAATTTTCAATTGAACAACTGAGAGTAGCATCCTACAGGGTCTTTATTGCTTCATTTATTGGTTTTGTTCCCTTTTGGTGAGTTTCAATTATTTCCTTTCTTCCAGAAGCATGAAAAACATCTCCAAGCTCCAACTTCTAAATAGGTGAGATCTTCTCCATATCTACACTCCCTTGATGCATACGGAGTTGTAACAACTAAGGTACAATAGGTTAAAACCTTATTTATCTTGAAAAAGGACCTTTAAGAGGATTGTCGAAGGAAGATTCTCCGAAGGGCTTGGGTAAGTCCATGGTCTTTTGTACTTCTTCATTCTTTCTTTCCTTAGAATCTTCTTCATTCTCTACTTTTTCCTCTTCACCAGAGGCTTTTTTTGTTGGCCTTTCCATTGCACCAAAAGATCGACCTGTCAATGCCCGATACAAGCTTCAGTTAAGATCCACAGGAGGCGGTTAGACCATGTCACAAACCAAAGTGTTGTGCTGCAAGGAAGACCAAGGGACACACCATCTTGAAACATTTTCCTTTTTCTTATCTTCATACTCCTTTTCATCATCTTTCTTGTTATCCTTCTCTTCCTCTCCTTATTCTTCTTCAGCATTCCCATTTTCATTTCTTGCATCTTCATTCTATCTATCAGAGTGGTCCTCAATGCCATCTGCATCATTCTTTTCTTTTTCTTGGCCTACACTTTGTTTTCCATCATCAACGGTGGGCATATAAGTGTCTTCTGGAGGAATAGAGGTCTCTAGGGTAACTTTTGTTTCATCAAATGGTGGTGGGGATGACACAACATTCTCCGTAACATCAAACATTGGTGTTTCTTCTCCGATCTGGTCATCTTCACCTTTCTCCTCCATGAATTCTTTAAATACTAGCAAATTTTAATTGAGAGGAGTATTTTCCTCTGCATCAGTAAACTAAACTTTTCTTCAACAACTACACTCAGGTTCTTTTCTCTAAAAGCCTTGTGTTTCTTTCTTCTTGTAGAGGTAGTACGGGTTGCTACTAGAGTCACAGTCTTCCTCTTTCTTGTTCTTGTGTTAGGTCTAGCTGGAGTAATGGTTTCTTCAATCACCAAAGCACTAGGCTCCATCTTCTTTTCTTTACCAGCAATAGTAGCAACTTTGGAGGACTTAGGCAATGTAGAAGCAGGGATGGAAGTTGTTCTTCCAGATCTCCTAGATCCAGAGGGCTCACTTGCAATACTAGCTTCTCTTGCTCTGGCCTCCTTAATCTTATCTTCTATATATCATTCCTTTCTAGCCCATTCCTCTACTATTTTCCTTGATTTTCTCTTGATCTCAGGTTTCTTCAACTCCATGTGCACTTTTGATGATTTTTCTTCATATGTCCCATACCTTGCTTGTGAAGGGTCCTTAGAACTTTTAAGCAACATGTCCACATATACATTAACTTCATCTTCAAAAAATTCATAACCAAGAGGCACAATCCATATCATCTTTGGTTCAATAGCCTCAATAATATATTCATTATATGCAACAATAAAATTTATTTCCTTTGCATATTTGTCTACAAGTTTGTGGGGAATTCTCTACCTTTCATGCATCTTCTTTTGAAAAACTATAAAGAATGCAATTAAGGCATCATCTTGAGTTTTTAAGCTACCTAAACTATGCATGTAGTCAAGAATTTATTGTGCCATTAGTCTACTCCTAACCCATATGGAATCCTTTCTTTTGGGAAGCTCTCTCATGAAGTAAAAAAACAAACATACAATTAGAGTGTCCTTAAATTCATATTTATTTTCCCTTGTCATCTTCAAATTCTCAAGAATTTGTTGCTAGAGAAACTCACACAAGTCAAAATCCTTTCCATTGACCACCATTTCATGTGCAACATTGATAGTTGTAGCTGAAACTTATTTTTCTCTATTTTTAAAATAGATCTTATGAACTATCATCATGGAAGTATATCTCATAGCAAGGTTCTAAATAGGTTTAGTTGTTAAATCTATTTTTTCATAGATCTCATTGGTGAGTTCCATAACCAATTCATTATTCATAGACTTAAGTACTAGTACAGGTCCGGTATCACACAACCCTATAACATCCTTAATTACTTCTCTGGTTATGATTCTAGGCACATCGGTCCATAGGAACTTGTCATGTAGTATGCTTAGTGTTATCCTCACATATTTGGCATCAACACCACTACTATAATTAGGGAACCAATTCCAAACATCTAGCTTCTTTCACACTAGGTTAACATATTATGGTTTCACAAGGTGATTATCACTAGTAAGCTCATCAATCCATAGATCTTTGATTTTTAGGTGATTATATTCTTCCATTTTCCCATGTATATATGCCCTAGTATCTTTCATAGGTAAAACCCTAAATGGAATGCTTGAGAAAGCACATAAAAGATCATTATCAAACACTTTCATTAGATATCTTTTAAACTTCAGTCTAGGCCTCTTAGTGATGTGAATGACAATTGGGGTAGCCATTGTATCCTTGATTCAAGATCAAATTCTTAAGAAAACAATTCTACTTTAAACCCACAAAGCACAGTAATCTGTAAATACCTTTTCATGTGCACAATAGGATCCATGGTTTGAGTACTCTGCACCAAATTTGTTTTGAATCACCTTCAATTCTCCTTCAACTTGCTCTGCTCTTTTTGAATGTGTAAATGTGAATAAAATTGACTTATAATCTCACTTTAAACCTTTCTGATCTACCCTAATGTTGAAAGGTGCAAGACAACTGAGAGGGGGGGTGAATCAATTGTCACCAAACACAAATTCAAATCTCAACCACTTATCAATTTCTTATCCACTTAATTCTATTATTAAGTATGAACATAAAATGTAGATAACAAAAAGCAATATCAACATAGGAAACACCAAATTTACGTGGAAAACCCAATAAGGGAAAAACCACGGTGAGGATTAACTCACAATGTAAAGTAATAGCAAAACCAAATACAAGAGGCTCACTACCAAGGGCTCACTTCCCAGATACAACGTCTCACTACCTATAGAAAGGAATCACTATCCAAAAGGGAGGCTCACTGCCTACAGATAAAAAATATTACAGTAAATATCCACCACAATAGGTTACACACATTCCCATCCTTGATCAGAAGAATTGTAGACACTGTCAACTCACTACTTTCAGGAATCTAACACATTAAAGTATTGCTGCCTCAATTCACTTTCGTACAAATCTAATTTTCTTCTTGCTTCGTTATGTCTCTTCTTATTCACAACATCTTGACTTGAATTTATACCCTCTTCAACCTTAGAAACTTTCTCCAAGGTCGGCTACATACACTTCATTTCATAAATTTAAATTAGCTTAGAAACTCAACATTCCCATAGTGGAAAGGAATGAGAGTGGACCACACCAAACTTAACTATGACCCAAAACAATGTCTTGGATCAATCACATGCTTCCTTAATTAAAACTTATCCTTTGAATGAAGTGTAAACACCAAGTAGGTCAAACCTAATGAAAACACAAATGAATATTGAAGTACACGCTTCCCAACAAGAATATAATATGTGAACGATGTAACACGCTTCATCATGGATGAGAACACATCTCAGATACCTTCAAATACATCTGCATCATCTGCAACAACCTTTAAACCCTAAACACTTCTCACCAATCCATCCAGACAATACAGATACACACAATAATATTGAAACTCATCTTCCAAAGCACCAGACCATGAACATCTTTTCCAAGACATAAATAACACCATTACAAAACATATTCCAGATCTGCAAGACCTGAAACAAAACAATGGAGGACTACGGAGCAGAAACATTTCTCCCAGTCCATAGAAAATAGCTTTGCCAAACCATTTCACATACCGGTGATCACAACTTTCAATCTCCATCAAACTAGAAGCTACAAACCAAGAGATATCAACAACAGATGCCCATAAACAATCCTTTAGATCCACACAAGCATAGGATTGACACAGAAGAAACGTGGAGCACATACCAGAGCACATTCTGAACACATACATAACTTTGACTTCACTCTATTAATTTTCTCAAAAGCACTTGGTAACCCATCATATCAACATACCTGCAACATCATAAAGATAGCTCCATGTACTCACAACATCTCAACATCATCTCAACTATACATGCATAATCTGCAACATCTTGTATTGTGTTGATATCAATGACAACATTAATGAAAACACCACCAAACTTGCTCATATTTGCAACACCTAATTCCACATTAAATGCTTCAAATTCCATAAAGTTGATAAACCCTTCTCTAATAAACAGTAAACCCTAAAACACTCTGCATTTCTTCATATTTGCATTTTTTTTTGGTTTCTTCTCCAAAAGCTTTAGCATATGTTTTTTCACCACATATCTTTGTGTCACTCTTTAACACCTCATATTTCTAGGGGGTTGTTTGATTTTTCAGTTAATGCTCCCCATAATCCCATGCCTAGGTTTAATTTTCAAGAGAATTATCTACACTAGAGGGAGGTACATATTCATTTGTAGTTCCTGATTCTTCTTTGTTCCACAGGGAGGTACATATTCATTTGTAGTTCCTAATTCTTCTTTGTTCTCATGCTCCTCTTTCTTTCTCCAAATCTTCTCCATTTCCTTCTTCACTTCAATAGGATCAATTTTCTTCATAGGTTCATTTCTCTTTGTCGAATTAGTCTGTCTTCCATTCTTACTTCTACAAAATTTTGAAATGTGTCTAGGTTTGTTGCAACTGTAGCATATGACATTTTTCTAACCAAACTGACCTCTATTCAATTTGAGTCTGCACTAGTTAGCTTTGTGTCCAAATACATTGCATGTATAGCAGTAGCCATTGAAAGATTGAACCATTCTACTAGCATTATATATATTCATCATCTGATTTCTACACTCAATAGCTCTATGTCCAAATTTCTTACATGCAAAACATTTTTCGAAGAAGGATCCAGCATTCCGATTCATTCTACTTCTACATTCTATTGCCTTATGTCCAAATCTATTGCAAGAAATAAAATACGATTAAAAGATGGGTACATTTGAGCATTTGGTTGTCTAATAGGGGGTCTTCTAGCATTGCTTCTTTAATTCTTGATTTTTTTATCATTTCCTTGAGTCTTCTCTTGATTGTCAACCTTGTTTGGGGTCCAGTTAGCCTTTGATATTTCTCCTTCTTCAAGTCCCACACCTCCTTTATTTTTAGATGGTTTTTGTCCTACAATTATCTCATCAAGCATTATAGAACTTATTTTGAATGTCTTCATGAACTCTTGATTTTTCCAGATCTGATCTCAGAGTTACTACTTTTTCAAGTCTTGTGCATTCATTAGTCTTTCTTTTTACCATTGCATTCAAACATTCCTCAATTCTTATTTTTTTCCACTTGTACTTTTATTTTGTTGATGTCTTTATTTGCTTTCTTTAATTGTTCATTGACTTCCCTATGTCTTTCTCTGAATTTCTTAATTTGTTCTCTTAATTTTTTGATGCATTTATTTTCTTCCTTGAGATTTTCCTTCAAATCTTTTTTTTCACCTTCAACTTTCTCAAGGTCTTCAAGAGAAAATTTGAGTTCTTCTTTGTTAGTCATGTAATCACTTTCAACAACAAGATTTGGAAACTCTTTATCAACCATGTGTTCAATCTCCAAGATCTTCCTCAAGTTGTTAGGCTTCTTAGAAGGAACCTTGCTCTGATACCAATTGTTGAACACCCAAAATACTAAGATAGGGAGTGAATCAGTATTCCATTAAACCATTTTATCATGACCCATCCAATTAACAAAACACATCTAAGTGTAATAAAGAATGAAAGCATGAAACAATCACAAGATCACATGACACATGAACACCAATATTTTTACATGGAAAACCCAAAAAGTGAAAAACCATGGTTAGAATTAGCTCACAATATATTATAACTGATTGTATGATATTACAAAAAGCTCACTACTAGGACACACTGTCTAATAGGGCTCATAGCCACAAAAAGAAAGATAGATACAAAATAGAATTGGCCACACAACCAGAATGTGAACTAATACAAAATTTACCCTCCTTGTGTTGAATTTAGTTCCTTTTAAGTTTAATATACTAACACTATGCACTTTATCAAATACATAATACAAAACACTACTCTTCTTTACAGTCGCTCAATATTCACAATATATTTGTCAATGCTCTGAGTATACACATATAAAATTCACATACTTGCATCTCATGTATCTCCTACAATTTCAAAAATATCTTACATCATACCCAATTCATCCGCATAAATTAATTAGGTTAGCCAGATGTAGCCCTATATTGAATCAAAGTTAAACCAAAACTACCTTGTCGGCTCCACATTTGAATCAAAAACACCTTTAAGCTTAGACCAAACATGCAAAACTTTATTTAGGTAAGCATGGACCTAAATTAGATCTCACTAAAATTTGCATTACATATTTAATCACCACAACACACATCAAGCATTAGGTCGGACAAGAATTAGACCTAATCACAAAAATGCTAACTGATCAACACCAACAATCAATTTGACCACATAAACATGTGCCATCTAGAATATACAATATGCTGACACCTATAATTAATCTCCCAAAATTAAAAAATCTGATCCTTATCATTGGAGGAACGCAGACCGGTTTACACATACTCACTTGCATTGTACATAGCCAAAACTATATGTCAAACTACTATCACTTATATCTTTCAAACTATGCATCCAAACCCATTGAAATTTTGAACATGGATGTAAATTATAGTCAGCGACAACATACTATCATCACATAAGTAGATCTTTTCATATGAGAGAGTGCAAACCAAAATATTGGATCTAGTTATATCCATTCTATTCAACGGATTAGTGTAGATATCAACAACCAATGTTGACATCAATGACAACACATTAAGGGGCTCCTTCATTCTTTCAACAATAATAGTCCTAGAAATCATGACAATGTTGATACAAACTCAAGTCAAATCCACATGATGGAAAGATACATATTTCTATGAGTATCATAGAGTGAAACTATTTACAACTCCCAATTGTTTGAATAAAGAATCTCATTTAGAACCTAATCAATAAGGGAGATATTGTCATTGAAAATCAACCCAACACATCTAATAATGATCATGTTATTTTCAATGATCCACTACATAACCATGGGAAGGGAAATGCCTTCAATCAAGGTAGTACCTCTAATAATTATAAAAGTTAAAATACAGTTAATTATGACTATATCATGAATCCAATTCAAGATACAAATAGTCAAGTGTCCACAATTACCATAAAGAATAAAATTTTGAATATGTTGTCACAACCTGTAGAGGTAAAGTCACCCTTCAAGGTGATAAATCCAAATACCAAACTACAACACAATATAATCTCCTAGACCATTTGGGTAAAACAAATCCATAAATATCCATCTTATAGTTCTTATGTATATCTCCCATGTGCAAGGATATCTTGGATAAGGCTCTCAAAGAATCTTCAATACCTACCAATCTAAATATTGACCGATTTCAATCTATGGTAGGCCATCTCACATCTACACATCATCTCACATTCATTGGTAAAGATGTATCAATCCATAGAGCAATTCATAATGATATTGTCCGTCTAAATATTTTTCTCCATAAACATAAGATTAAATGAGTGTTAATAGATGGTGGAGCCAATTTGAACATTTGTACTCTGAAATTGGTGAATACATTAGGATACTATGAAGGAGTCATTGATATGCATAAGAAAATAGTCATAAAAGCATATGATGAAACAAAACAACCTTATTAAGGAACAATCACACTCCCCATTCAATTTGGTCCAACGATAAAAGATACAATATCTCAAGTATTGGATCTTGAGCTCCCATATAACATACTTCTTGGTAACCCATGAATACACACCATGTAGGAAATTCCATCTACTATCCATCAATGCATAAAATTTCCTCACAATGGAAATGAAGTTGCTATCTTAGGAGATCATAATTCCTTTCATTATTGTAGTAATTTGAGAGGAAAAATAGAGAACCATGTTCCTAACAATGGTGATGCCTCATCCTCTTCATCCTACCTTGATCCCAATACATTAACCAAATCATCCAACTAATCCACCATCATTCCTGAGGTCAAACTCCAAGTACAAGACAAATGATGTGTTGAGTACAACATAAATCCTTTTGCATTGGAAAAATTCTATCATCACCAAGGTCCTATGGTAAGCCATAGACAAAACAAGAACTTTCCAAAATTATCATCAAAGGAAATCTGATCATATTTTCAAAATGAGGTGAAATCCATAAAGAAGACATTGAATAAGACATATCCAAATGGATTTATAAAGATGAAGAAGAGGCCATCATACTGCCTATTGAGAAATACTATAAAATATTTCAAATAATGGAACAATAGGGATATGATAGCCATAGTTTTCTTGGTCTACATAAATAAGGAATTATGGAACTCATTTCAATAACACAAAAACCAAGTTCTGAAGGGCTTGGGTTTGGAAAAAAAGAGACTATGTCCTTTGATATCGGGATTTTCCTTACAATGGAAACTAAATATTTTTGCAAAGTTAAGATTTCTAATGAGAATGATTCTGATGAATCCTTTGAGAATATCACTAAGCTATTTGAGGAATATAATGCCAATACCTTATCATCCATATCCTTCAAACTCACATCATCTAACAATAATCTTTCATTATTCTACCCCCAACACATTGACTAGGATCAATGAGGACCTTTGAGTATGGATATCTTCCAAAATGATGAAGCCATAGCTGAGTTCATGGGACTACAAGATGGAATTACACTTTGGGATCATAGATATGGTTTCACTATAGATCTTGACAAAATGACATACTTTGGAAGAAATGTCAAACCTTCTAATTGTAAAAATGTGAAAAGCATGAAAAGGTCCTCGATAAAAACTATAATGTGACACTTTCAAACCATAAAAAAGTAAAAAAAAAGATGCATACAAAGGTGAAAATATCTCTAAGGTACCTAAGGATGGAAGGATTTAAATTCTCACCTTGTTGATAAATCAAGAGAGATCACCAGTTGTAGAGAAAATAAAAGAATTCAACATTGACACAACAAAGATTCTTAGGATCACACATTTTACAACATCACTATCAAAACAAGAGAAGATCAAATTCATGATATTATTGTTAGGGATTAGAGGCAATACTTATCAATTAAATGTAGAAAAATATGAAAACATAGATTTATAAAACCCCAAAAAATGAACAACAAGGAGAAAACACAAAGATTTAACGTGGTTCACCCAAATCCGACCTACATCCACCAACAGAGGGTCCAATATATATTAACATACTAGAAAAAACCTTTACAAATACATGCAGCAACATCTACAACCTATAGCAACATTTTTCATCACATTTTTCAACTGTTGTTTTTACACAACCATTGCTACGGGTACCTGTGGTGCTTCCCTATGTTTTTCCAACCACTGCTTTGCAATTTTTTGCTAAGGTTTTTCATGACATGTTGCCCTCCAAACTCTAATCTGAGTATTGAAATATGTTCCCACACATGTCCCATTAATTACAAATGAAGCGTGGCCATTGGTTTTGACTCATGCACCCAATAAAACGTTTTCTTTGGGCGGTTACCAATAACTATTTGCAACTTTCTTTTAAATAAATATTGTAACTGATCATTTCCAACATTTAATAATTGTTTGTAACTGTTATTTTAAATACAAGTGCAGTTAAATATTTATTATGTGCAACAAATTAGTTAATAAGATAATGATGAAGATTTTTATCTGAGTTGGATTGGTTTCCATAACATAACAATCTCCCACTTGGAGATAGATCAAACTCTACTCCGTACCATCTCCCACTTGGAGACTAATCATAACACCATTTCCCTTGCAACTACCACTAGAAATAAGCACCTTGGACCTTGTTCTCTTTTGTTTAAATTTAACCTTGAAGGCCAACTGAAGTTGAAGAGGAGCTCAATTTCTCCCTTGTCACTACCTTCGTAAACATATATATTGGATTATCATTTGTATGTATCTTTTCCAACTTTACCTTTCCATCCTCCAACACCGACCGAATAAAATGATATCTCAGTTGTATGTGTTTTGTTTTTGAGTGCAAGGTAGAATATTTTGCAAGATTTATAGCACTATGGTTGTCTATAAACAAGTAAATTTCAGCTTGTTGTTTGCCCAACTCTTCCATGACAAGTTGCAGCCATATCATCTTTTTGCTTTCCTCTATTGCAGCTACATACTCTGCCTCCATGGTGGATAAAGCAACCACCTTTTGCAACTGATAAATCCAACTCACTGTTGTCCCACCAACTGTAAATACATAACCTGTGGTACTCTGATTGGTATCTATATCCTCTGCCAAATATGAGTCAACATAGCCTTTTAAATCAGTATTAAAACCCCCAAAACATAAACATTTATTGGATGTACCTCTCAAATACCTAAGAATCCATTTTACCGCATTCCAATGCTCCATTTCAGGATTATTCATATACCTACTAACAACTATAGCATGTGCAATATCTGGTCTCATGCATACCATGGCATATATTAAACTGCCTACAGCTGAAGCATATGGTGCCTTGAACATTTTTTCTTCCTCCTCTTGTGTCTTTGGACACATATCGTTAGTCAATTTGACATGACTAGGAAAAGGTGTGCTGACAACTTTTGCTTTCTCCATATGAAATCTCTGCAACACCTTTTCAACATAGTTAGCCTAAGATAAAAACATTTTTTTGTTTTTCCTATCTCTTGTAATCTTCATTCCAAGGATTTATTTTGTTGCCCCCAAATCCTTCATAGCAAATGAATTTGCTAACTGTTGTTTTAACTCCCTTATGTGATCCATGTTATACCCTGCTACAAGCATATCATCAACATATAAACATAAAATAATGTAGCTATCATCATCTAACCTTTTAAAATAAACACAATGGTTTGAATTACACCAGCTGTAGCCTTGCTCGGCCATAAAACTATCAAATTTAATATACCATTTCCAAGGTGCTTGCTTCAAGCCATATCAAATTTTCTTCAATCTGCACACTATTTTCTCCTTACCTTTGACCTCAAATCCTCATGGATGTTCTATATATATTTCCTCTTCCAAATCACCATGGAGAAAGGTTGTTTTAACATTGAGCTGTTCTAAATGCAAGTCTTCAGCATCCACAATACTTAAAACAATACGAATAGAAGTCATTTTAACAACTAGAAATAATATTTCATCAAAATCAATGCCTTTTCTCTATGCAAATCCCTTTACAACTAACTTGGTTTTAAATCTTTTCTTACCTCTGTCTTCCTCTTTTAGCCTATAAACCCATTTATTTGGTAAATCATTTTTACTTGCAGACAACTTGCATAATTCCCATGTCTAATTTTTCAGCAAGGAGTCCATTTCTTCTTCCATTTCATGCTCCCACTGAACCTTGGCATCCACCTGCATAGCTTCATCATAGCATTATGGTTCACCAACATCAGTTAATAAAATAGAATACAAAGAGGGAGAAAATGTTTTTAGAGGTCTACTTATCCTTGAATATCATCTAACATTCACTAGAGTTTGTTGTATTTTTTGTTGCTATTGTTGTTGCAAAGCATGAGGAACCACTAGAACATCATTGTTTGGAGTATCATCCAATAGTACATAATCATTTTCTTTCTTCTCATGCTTTTGCAATTGATCTTTGTACAACACTTTCTCATTCAATATGAAATCCCTTCTTCTCACAATTTTTTTATTTTCAAAATCTCAAAGCCTATAACCAAATTCATCAAAGCAATATCCAAAAAATATGCATTTCTTTGATTTTGCATCAAGATTGGTTCTATTTTATGAATCTACATGTGCAACTGCTCCAAAACCGAAGGTTTTGAGAAAAGAATAATTCGCCTTCTTACCTATCCATGCTTCCTCTAGAATACCACAACCCAAAGGATTAGAGGGACCTTCATTAATTAAATAAACAACACTATTTATAGCCTCTGCCCATATTTTTAAAGGCAACCCAACATGTAATCTCATAGTCCATGCACGCTCCATTATTGTTTTATTCATGTACTTTGCCACTCCATTTTCTTATGGAGTCCTTGGAACCATTTTTTGCCTACGAATACCATTAGAGGAACAATAATCTTGAAACTCTTTTCTGCAATACTCACCACCATTATCAGATCTGAGACATTTTAACATTTTACCTGTCTCATTGTCAATCAAGCTTCTCCATTTTTTAAAAGTTTCAAATACATCAAATTTCGGCTTAAGGAAATAAATCCATACCTTTCTTGTTGCATCATCAATCAAAGTGACATAATACTGAGAACCACCAAGAGAAAATACCTAAGTTGGTTCCCATACATTCATATGCACAAGCTCTAATTTCTTATCTTTTTTTTGCTTCCCATCCTTGAGAAAACTCTCTTTTATTTTCCATACACACAACTTTCACAGAAATCCATATTAACACATTTTAGACCTGGTAAAACATTCTTTGAATGAAGTGCTTTCATACCTTTTGCACTCATATGCCCAAGTCTATTATGCCACAGTGTTGATTCAAAGCCCATAACAACTGTTTGATTTTATGCCTGCTGAACTACAACAACTATTCTTGAACATTGACTTTTCTTTACAACAACTAAAATAGAAGGAACAATATGACTTGTACAAAGATATAAGGTGCCTACTTTCACACCTTTTATAACCTTCCAATTTTTATCACTAAATGTAACAACACAACCTTCATCATCTAGTTGCCCTGCTGAAATTAAATTTATACTTAACTTTGGAAAATGTCTTACCTCATGTAGTAGCCAATGATTACCATTCTACAACTTAATCTTGATTCTTCCCTTTCCAACAATCTAACAAGATTCATTATCTCCCAAGCAAACTAGCCCAAAATCCCATTGGAAATAATCAAGAAAATAACTTCTATGGGGCGTAGCATGAAATGAAGCCCCTGAATGTAACACCCAAGAATCATCAGCATTATCAAGGGAAAGAATCAAAGCATCCTCATCAGATTTATTACTTACCACATTTTCCTCTTTATTTCCTTCATTTTTGTCTCCTTTATTTTTCTGAGACCAACAATCTTTTTTTAAATGACTCGGCTTACCACAGTACCAACAATCCTTCTTTTCTCTAGATTGGGTCCTCTTGTCCTTTGATTTTCCTCGTGACTTCCCACAACCTCCAAAATTCTTTCCTCTCTCCTTTTTTTTCCCTTGCTTTCTTCATTCAAAACACTACTTGATGTGGATGTACCACCTAAGTTTTTCCTACAAGTTTCCTTGCTCAAAATAACACCAACATCATCAAATTTCAGCGTATTCGAACCAGAAACAAAATCACTAACCTCCATTACCAAGCTATTCCATCTTTTAGGCAAAGAACACAAAATCAAAAGAGCCCTAACTTCTTCATCAAATTTTACATTAACAGAAGTCAATTGACTAGTAACTGTGTTATACTCATTTAGATGATCAACAACTGACCCACCTTCTACCATTTTCATATTAAATAAATTCTTCATAATAAATACCTTATTCAAAGTGAAAGGATTTTCATATAGTTTTGTCAGGGTCTTCATCAAATCTTTTGTTGTCTTTGTTGTTGAAATATTAAACTCCACCAATTGTGCCAAGCATAAACAAATACTGCCAAGTGTCTTTATATCCAAAATATCCCAGTCCACATTAGACATAGCCAAGGGTTTCTTGGCTTTCCCTTCCAATGATCGTCATAAATCCTTCTGATAAAGATAGTCTTCCATCTGCATCTTTCATAACTGATAGTTATTCCCATTAAATTTTTCTATGTTCAGATTTCCCTCTTCTTCCATAACTCCCACTCAACTATGAGACCTTCCAGCAAAGGATAACTGAACACAACCTGATTTGATATCACTTGTTAGGTATTAGAGGCAATAACTTATCAATTAAATGCAGAAAAATATGAAAACACAGTAGATTTATAAAACCCAGAAAAATGAACAACAAGAAGACAACACAAAGATTCAATGCGATTCAACCAAATCTAGTCTACGTCCACCAACAGAGGGTCCAATATATATTAAAATACCAACAAAAACCTTTAGAAATACATGCAGCAACATATGCAACCTGTAACAACATTTTTATCATGTTTTTCAACTACTATTTTTACACAACCATTACTACGGGTACCCATGGCGCTTCCCTGCATTTTTCCAATCACTACTCTACGATTTTATGCTAACATTTTTTAGGACTTGTTTCCCTCTAAAATCTCATTCGAGTATTGGATTTTTTTCCCATACATGTCCCATTAATTAAAAATGAAGTGTGGCCATTGGTTTTGACTCATGCACCCAGTAAAATGTTTTCTTTGGGTGGATACCAATAACTATTTGTAGTTGTCTTTTAAATAAATATTGTAACTAACCATTTCTAACATTTAATAATTGTTTGTAACTATTATTTTAGATACAAGTGCAGCAAAATATTTATTACGTGTAGCAAATTAGTTAATAAGATAATGATGGAGATTTTATCTAAGTCTAATTGGTCTCCATAACATAACAAATATTTTAGGAAAGACAAGTGAAATTTACATGGTTCACACATATATGCTAGGATTAGATCCCGAGTTAGTTCTTCATCATTTAATGGTAGCCTCAGGGGAAAGACATCCAAACAAAAGATACACAAAATGCATCCCCAAATTGCATTATTAGTTAAAGTAGAGCTACAAAAAATATTAGATGTAGGCTTCATCAAACCAATTGATTATCTTGAGTGGATATCTAATCTTGTATCTGTTACCAAACCAAATGGGGGTATTTGTATATGAACGGACTTCAAAGATCTCAACAAAGCATGCCTAAAAGATGATTTTCCTTTTCCAAGAGTAGATATGATTGCAGACCTGATAACATGGCACAAAATGGTATATCTAATGGATGGATTTTTAGGTTATAACCATATTCATATAGCCATAAAATATTATCATAAAACAAATCTCACATTTCCATGGGGAACCTTCTACTAGAATGTCATACCATTTGGTCTTATAAATGATGGGGCTATATATCAATGGGAAATGACCACTATATTTCATGATATGATTAATGTCCTCATGGAAGATTATGTTGGTCAAATATTAGCTAAGTAAACTACTAGAGAAGATCATCTGGAGTTACTTGCACAAATTTTTGATACTCAAAAAATATAGTGTCAAATTGAATCCAAAAAAGTGTGTCTTTAGGGTCACTTCAAGGAAACTACTAGGCTACATTGTTTCTTGCATAGGCATAGAGGTTGATCCTATAAAGGTAAAAGCTATAATTGGTATGCTTCCTCCAACAACTCGCAAGAAACTACATAGTTTACAAGGGAAACTATAGTCCATTCATCGGTTCAATACTCAGTTAGCTAGCAAGTGTCATCCTTTCACACATCTATTGCACAAGGGTTTTAATTTAAAATGGGACAAGAAATGTCAATAATATTTCCAGCTATTGAAGGATCACCTCACTTCTCCTCTAGTACTAATTCCACTATTCAATGAAAACCATTGTTATACATTTCCACCACCACATAACATTGGGATCTTTACTTGCACAAAATGACTCTTCATGAAAAGAAATGGCATATTATATCATTTGCACCCTATTAGGCTATGAACTCAACTACATCCATACTAAATATGCATGTTTGAAAATTTTGTTTTCTTCTCAAAAGCTAAGATACTACATGCTAAATAATCAAACCAATCTCATTGCTAAGATTGATCCATTCAAGTACTTGTTAAACAAGGCGACACTCACAAGAAGATTAGAAAAATGGGTCATGATATTAAGTGAATTTGACATCAAATATGTAGATAGAAAATATATCAAGGGAAAAATGATTACTGATCAGTTAGTAGATGCCTCCATAATTATAGATCAACCATTGGTATATCATTTCCCGGATGATGGAATATTCACTATGACCCCTCCTCACTTGTGGAAATTATATTTTGATGGTCCATATACTCACCATGGATCAGGAGTAGGCATACTATTCATAACCCCACAAGCTGACTATATACCTAAATCATATTGATTGGCATTCCCTAGCACAAATAATATTTTTGAGTATGAAGCATTGATCACTGGACTAAGAATGAAAATACAATGCTAGATTGAATAACTATAGGTTTTTGATGATTCTCAATTAGTTATCAGATAGGTGAATGATGACTATCAAACTAAGGATGAGAAACTCCAACCCTACAAGAAAATGGTGGATAGTTTCAACGATTAATCTACATAGATATGATTTGAGTAGATCCCTAGGATAACAAAAAAAGAAACCAATGCAATGGTGACTATTGGGTCTCTTTTGGACATGCCACATAATACTCAACATTATGAGTTCTAAGTGGAACAACTTTTGATCCTTACATTCAATATCTTAGATTCTAAACTCATGTGAAAAAATGTTGGTCCTAACTCTCCTTGGTATCGAGAAATTTATGCATACCTCCATAAAAATATCCTTCCATCTGATTTATCCTCCAATCAACGAAAAAAAATCATTATATGCTTATCTCACTTTGTAATACTTAACAATACACTTTATTGAAGAAGTATTGATGGTACTCTCATTAGGTGTCTCAACTCAAATGAAGCCCACACTACCTTAGATGAGGCACATAATGGTATCTTTGGGGCATGATCTAGTGGTCCTAATCTAGCTAAGAAACAAGTGATAAATGGTTATTATTGGCCTATAAAGGATTAAGAGGCACTTAAGCTTTCTATAAACTATTTGAAATACTAGCAGCATGGATATATCATTCAAGGACTAGCACATGATCTACATACAATTACTACACTAAGGCCTTTTCATAATAGGGACTCGATCTCTTAGGTAAGATCCACCCATCGTCATCCAATGACCATATATTCATTATCATTTCCATAAAGTATTTTATGATTTGGATTAAATTAATTCTCCTCATATTCATCACTAGAAAGCAAATAGCTAAGTTCATACTCAATTATATCATTTGTTGATATGGTGTCCCTTCAGCCATTATCATTGATAATGGTTGACCTTTCAAAAATTGGGAGGTCTATGAAATTTACCATAAGTTCCATATCCAACACCAATTATCCATCCCATACTAACCTCAAAGTAACGGTCAAGTTGAGGCATCAAATAAGATAATATTGAAAATCCTTAAAAAGGCATTCAATGAAGTTGGCCTGATTGACATATTCATCTCAATGCCGCCTTATGGTATTATCAAACCAATATTTGCACACCAACAAGAGCCACTCCTTATTCATTAGTTTTCAAATCCGAATCCATCTTACCTACTGAGGTTAGGCTTCCATCCTTAAGGATCTTTCTATAACACACCATTGACGATGATGAGTACAAAGTTTCTAGTCTACATGACTTATAAATATTAGATAAAAGGTGTCTTTAGGCACTTAATTATTTATAGTCTTATTAGAACTTCCTTCATAATAGATATAATAAGGTCACACCACACAAGTTTGAGATAGGATATATCGTACTCAATGAGAACCAAAAGAATCAACAAGATCATGAAAAGAAAGGGAAGTTTGAACCAAATTGGTAGAGACATTTCATCATTATGGAAGCTTATAGATTTTGAGCATACCAACTGGCTACACTTGAGGGTGAACTTCTAGATGAACCCATCAATAGAATTCATTTAAAGAAGTTCTTTGTATGATCCTCAAATTATTCTAATAGAAAATACAAAAAAAATAGAAAATAGATAAAGTCAAAAAAGTAAAGAGAAATAATTTTCCCTATGGTGACAAGCACTTTGGTGGCACCTTGGGTAAGTACCATGGTGGAAAAGTGTTTATAGGTACCATGTGTAGAGGTCATTATCTACTATATATTAGTGTATAATTCACTTGATCCATAATAAAATTACGTCAATACCTATCACCCCTACCATGGCTTGCCAATTACTGATATTTAAGGTCATTTTGTTCCATCTTAGGTCCTAATAAAATTTTCAACATCCATCTTATAATAAATAAATCCTATAGCTAGGGGCATTTCCTTGACCTAGTGTTGAAATGGGATCATTGGAATCAATATTAGAGGAAAAAATTTCACAACCACCATGAAATCATCACATATTGTCCATAATAATAATAAATCTCACATATCAAAAACCATAATAAACCTAGCTCATACTCATCCATCATTTCCATAATAAACTGCCTATAATACCTAGACATGACAATCAAGCAAGTATGAAAACATACATATTACCTAGAGTTATCAAGCGTTCATAAAGCAATCACAAAAAAAATACTCCTTTCAATCTAGCTTACTGCCCATTGATGAATTTCCTAACCAAATTTAGCCAATATTATCCAAATTATCATGCCTTAAACAAATGCATCCTTCCCCTAATAGAATTATCCTATTTAAACATATATCTTTTGGTAAGAAAATCTAATGGATAGTGATCTATTTGGTCATTGATTTGTCATATTTCCTAATTCCTATGCCACTTGAGGATATCTCCATGAGATTAGAGGGGGAAAATTGAGGTAAGGTCAGTACTTTCATATGACGTGTTTGTGGAATTTTCTTATTACATTATTAGGGCATGTACCTTCCTTGTGTGTGTTGGAATGACTTATAGCATTAACAAACTTCCTTTGTATATAAGGTCATTTAAATATCTTTTCAAACTAGGGATATTATGCTTTAAGTTCATTTTCTCACATATTTCAATAAGGTTCTATTATTCTTGGTATGTATGAGGTCAATCCTTGTTTGTAGTATCAAATTTTCATGTAAAGGATACCAAATTCACCATGGTTTGTCATACCTTGATGTACATGTGTAACAAAATAAACCCTAACTTTCATATGAGTTTAATGTGTTTGGCCTTATTATGTAGAGATTAAACCTTGAAATTTATTTCTACCCCAAATATTCACCTCTACTTAATAACCCACAACTTATTCAAGAGCCCCATATATTAGCCCTAAAATATTTTTTCCTTGGCATATATTTGTGCAAAAGAAGTATATGTTTTATAATACCTCTTGGAGGAAAAATAACATGGATCAATAAAAAGAACAACAAATGTGAACTTAGGGATTCCTTGACCATAAAATTCTTAAATAAAAATGGATATCGGTTGCAACAATAGAAAATAAGTAATATCTTATATTGATCTTTTGAGACATTTACAAGTTCATGAAAGATTTTAAAGAAACCCAAAACTTATTACATTCATATACATAGTTGCAATGAATATCTATAGCTCAACCCACATGAGCTTGAAAAAATAAAAATAAACACCAACCTATTACAAGAGGAAAATATACCCATACATAGATCTACAACTAGGTTATACAGCCATAGAAGAGAAGACATGGTCATTCTACTTTCATAGGAAAGAATCATTCCTTTGACATTATAAAATCAAAAAAGCACGTGTCAAATCCTCTCAAGACCTAAATATGCACATGTAAGCATAAAAATTGAATCCTTATGTGATTCACCATCATGCTAGTCAATGGTGACCTACGAATCTATGTGTATAGGGAAAAAACATTGTGAAATTTATTGGAAATGGTCTTCGAAAATGACGTGAATGGTCAAGCTTTTCATTTTTCAACCACTATGATAAATGATTGTATGGAAAATACACCAATTATAACTTTGAGTCCATACCAACCTGCATAAATATCGGTTTCTCAGTGCCATCAGATCTAATATGGCGGTTGAAGGACCATAGTGGATCATTAATGGAATCTTGTGGTATTTTAGATCAATTATTAGAAAATTGTGTGTAAATCTACGCCCAAATGATCAATATATTTTCTAGGTAGGAAAAAAATTCTTTGATAGTCATTGCATCAAATCAGGCATAAATGGCCTTATCAACATGCAAGGGAGTAGGTGGGACAATTGGGAAAATGGTAGGATTTTTAGATTGTTGGGTGTCAGGGGTCAAGAATATCTCATAACTCATACCAGTTGGAAGTCATAGTACTAGGGAACTAAAGTTGATTGTAAATTTATGCTAATAGAGGTAAGCCTAAATAGATAGCCCTAATGAGATAAAAGAGTGTTGGGATGTCAAGTGTCAGGGTTCAAAGATGATTCATACTTTGTACCTCTTTAGAGGGAAGTCTACACCTCAAACTCTGACAAGAAATATAAAGGAATTTATTGAGAAATAGAGTTTTAGAGATATAATACTAGAAAGAGCATTGAGGTAAAGGGATGAGAAAAATTTACTCAAATAAAATGAATGAAGGAATCGAGAGGGCTTGGGAGTTGAGAATGATAGGAAATAAGTGCTTGGATAGAGGGAAGGTCGTATCTCCAAGTCTAAAAGACCTAGTAAAAAATATTGAAGAAAGAGTTGGGAGAAGTCTAAATGAGGTACTTGGATAAGGTATATCTTGCATCTCTAGTATGAAAGACAAAAAAAAATGACTAACAAAGAACCATCAAATATTGAGGGGTGAGGATGACATGGAAATAGTGACAAGGGAAGCACATGTCTAAAAGTATAGCACTACAAAGGATTTAAAGAAAAAAAAAATGGGACTTTGGAGTTCAAAGGAGCAAAGGAGATAATACACATGTTAACAAATGCCCAAAACTCTAGCACCAAAAGACTTTTAAAAAATATAGGAAAAGGATCATATTTTTGGGAAATGAATGTATTATATGCGAGTAAGGGGGAGGTTAATAGTTTGACAACTTACAAAACTTAAGGAAAAGATCCAAATACACTGCACATGAGATTTTTTAGATATTTTGTAGACTTTAATGAACAATGATCACATAGGGGATAACACAAGGTAGACCAAATCTACAAATTAGACCTGCATAACTAGGTTTTAACACTATTTTAGTAGAATCATGGTCAACACATTTAGGGAATTCATAAATGAATTTTTAGAAGTGAATTTATATGATTGGATTGTTTATGGATTATTAAAAATATCACATTTAGGTGTTAAGCTTGATGTTGAAAAGATGCAAGAGTTGGAGAATAGTATTTGGCACCTCACTAGGGTATATAATCTAAGAAAAGGCTTGATGGTTGAAAAATTGAAAGTTGAAATAATTTTAGACCTCCCTCCACTAAATAAAATATTTGAAACCAAAACATTTTATGGGATATATTGTCCATACCTGATGCAGGAGCATCCAGTGGTGTAAGGGCAATCTTGCATCACCCAAAAATAGCTAAATTTCAAGTTTCTCAGTTTTTAGATGTTTTTACATTTTTGGATACCCTTTTCGTCATAATGAAATTCCCAATTTATGGTTTTTATTTTTTGTTCCTAGGTTGAAAGATATTGCAGTTTTAGTTTCCCATATTTTCACCTGAAAATCTTCTGAGTTAGATTTGAGGCACTTAGAGTTTCCAGAACGGCCCCGAAACTTGCCAAAATTGGTGTAGCATATTTTGAGCGCGTTATTGACTTCGAGACCTTTCCAACGGTTCAAACGGTTCGTGAATCGGAGTCCCAGATCAAAAGTTATGGCCCCGGGAAGTTGGCGCACTTTCTAGAAGATACAATTGCAAATGCTCTTTTGAAATTTGAACTTCATGTTGTAAATTTTTGGCACCAAACTGCCTAAACTCAAATTTGAATGTTTTTTTGGCTCCAAACTAATGAGGAGCTCTATTTATGGGCGGGTTTCTAATTTTTGGGTAACTTCTTAGGGACAGGCTCGCATATTGTGAAAAGGTTATTTTGTAGCTGTCTGTAACTTGCATGTGTTGTAGAACTTGGGGATTTGAGATCCTCTACATGTAAGAAGCTCCATTTTCTAAATAATAAAATTATTCTCTTGTTTGTGGGTTATTTTCTAAGCCTCGGGCTGCACCCTCATCAATACCACCACAAATTTATCCAAAATTATGTGGAAATTATAGGTCAAATTAAGGAGCTCCTAAAGAAAATGAATAATAAAAAGTTTGAATGAACAAGTAAATGTCAAGAAGCATTTGATGAATTGAAGAATAAAATTAAATATCCTATTGTAATCCTTCTGAATTGGAAACTACCTTTCTATGTTCATGTAAATGCCTCCAACATATAAATTGGAGTATTACTAGTGCAACCTTAGGGAAATAAGGACCACTCCATTGCCTTTGTAAGTAGGAAGCTAGCACAATCTAAGAAAAAATACACCACAAATGAAAGGGAGGAACTAGTGATTGTATTTACACTATATAAGTTTAAGCATTGTTTATTTTCCACACCATTCAAATTTGATATCAATTATGAACCTTTGAAGCACTTGATGAATGGTAGGGAAAAATTTATATGGATTATGAATGTATTGCAAGTGATGAAATTCCCTTGTGGCTAGTTTTGGTACAAATCCCATTTGAGAAGTGAGTGATGAATTTTATTGGTCCCTTTCGACCCACCTACTCATAAGTCACATGCACAATTCATAATAATAGATATTGAAATTCTTACCCAATGGATGGAAGTAGAGGCTATAAATATTATGTAGCTATAAGTACCACAAAATTCATATATGAAAATATATAACATGGTTTGGATGTCCCTTAAGTATTACAAGATACCAAGTCATACATTTTGTAAATAAGATAATTATAGAATATTTGGAGAACTTCATGATAACCCATAACAAGAGTACCCCTAACACCACAAGCTAATGGGGTTAGTGAGGTATTTAACAATATTTAAGGCATTATGATAACAAATATGTGCAATGATAATACTACAAATTTGGATGTCAAAATTTCAATAACTTTATGGACTTAGGGAACAACCTACATTAGACACAAATTTTTTCCATTTAACCTAGTGTGCGGGTTAGATGTTGCATTGTAATTAATGATGATTCAATAAAGTAAATATTATTTAAATTAGAGAGACTATATGAGAAAATGATTATAGTTGCATATAACCGAGTGTAAGAGAAAACACATTAAAAGTATTGCATGAATATATGTTGAATGAACAAGAAAATTGAGAGGGGGGGTGAATTAGTTGTAGCAAATTAAAACATCAAAACCCTCAAAAGTAATCAGATCTACATGCATTCATTAAACCCTTAGTTTGTTAAAGTGATTAATCATGAAATGAAGATAATAGAAACTGAAATAACAACACCATACACAAGAAAACACCTTACTTAAATGGAAAACCTAATGAGGGAAAAACCATGGTGAGGATTAGCTCACGATATAAGTAATTGCAAAATTGGTACATGGGATCACTGCCATAATAGGACACACTGTCCAAAAAGGCTCACAGCCAAAGCTCACTACCACAAAAAGAACACAAGAAGATAGAAGAGAAATTTTACACAAAGAACAAATTCTCAATGCAACAAGGAATCCACCACAAATGCTCCAACACTTTCGCTACCTTGCATGAAATATTTTGGACACCTTCAACTCACTGCCTTCAGGAATCCAACACTTTGAATTTTGCACTACTCTCCTCAAATTTGCATCTATACTTTTGTAATTCACATCACACACATCACTCACATCTATCTTGTCTCTCTCTTACATCTTACAACAACATTACTCTTATACCAATTCACCTTCTCCAAGGTTGACAACTATCTGTTGCATTCAAAATTTCAAATTAGGTCGGCACCAAAACATTCCTTCAATGGATAGGAATGAATGCGACCCATATAACTCCTTAATTAGGACCCAAATTAACCCAAACATACCTTAACATGCTTTCATAAACTTCACATGTAATGCTAACACAAGGTCAACCAATACTCGTGCTAAACACCATAAAACATTAAGTACACACTTCCTCAAATCAATCCAAAACTTCTAGACAACATAATTCACTTGAACGTGATCTAGAATAATCCTTGAACCACCTGAGATCCAACAAAGACTTCATCCAAACTCGCAACATGGAAATACAAGAACCCAGAACATTCGATAAACCTTATTCGCGCACTGATGCATGAAACACACACTATACTATACCAAATCAAGTGAAACCTTGAATTGTGAAAGATAAAAACATTATAAGAAACTTCCCAAATCTAAAAAACTATAGAGAAATGCAGAGCAAATACATTTCTCCCATACCACCAAAAAAATCATTGAAAAACTAGTCACACACTGGAGAAAATATCTCTATGTACAATGATACATAAACCCAAATTTTGAATATAGCAACCTCAAACAACCTTGAAAAATATATAAGATCTACATAGGCATAGCATCAACACAAAATAAATGTGGAGCACATCCTAGAGCACATTCTGAACACTTACACAACAATTTTTTTGAAAAGCACTTGGAAACCAAGTACCAAAGACATCATCTCAACTCATTACTTCATTCCAACTCATTTCCAGACACTACAACAAAAAGATAGCTCCATGTACTCACAACACTCCCTCAATATCTCAACTACACATGCACAACCTGCAACAACCTATTTTCCTCTTTTTCACAATTTTCTAAATATTTTCTAAATCTTCATTATGCAACAAACTTCCTTAACACATAGTTGACATAAATGACAACACCAACTTTTTGGCTTCCTGTTGACATCAATGAAAACACTTTCAAACTTCCAACAATCTTCCCCTTTGTCATTAATGGCAACACAAGATGTAAAAAACCATTAAAAGACAACACAAAATATATGAACACACTTTCTTATGATTTCCTTTCTTTTCTCCCCCATAATAGATAAAAAAAATTCACATGATACTTTCTACCCCTTTGACATCAATGGCAAAGGAAAAATGTTTTGCATTGTTCTCCCCGTTTGACACTGAACCAAGATACTTACTCTGAATACTCCCCCTTAGGAGTACACCCAACCAAATCAACAACTCAACAACAATGACAACACATGACACTACCTAATTCCCCTAAGAGGTATCCACTAACATCAATATAGAAAAGAGGTGGATCCATAGATCCTCTAAGCTGATGTATCTCCATATGCATCTAGTTTAGAGAAGGAGGGGAAATAACCTCGAACTTCTCTCGAAGATACTCAGAAGTATCCTTAGGAAGAGCCTTAGTGAATATGTCATCAATCTGATCCTTTGTAGTTACATATTCAAGTTTCACCTCATTCTCCATAACCTTCTCTCTTAGAAAGTGATACCTAATTGATATATGATTTGTCCTTGAATGCATCACTAGATTCTTTGAAATGTTAATTGCACTTGCATTATCACAAAAGATAGATATAGGATCATCATATACTACTCTAATATCCTTCAATGTCTATCTAATCCACAAAACTTGTGTACAACATGATGTTGTTGCAATATACTCAACCTCTACAATGGATAAAGAATCTGATTTTTGCTTCTTACTTAACCATGACACCAATCTACATCCAAGAAATAATGCACCACCACTTGTACTTTTTATATCATCAACACAACCAGCCCAATCTGCATCTATATAAGCACATAGTATGAAATCAATATCCTTAGGATACCACAAACCATAATCCATAGTGCCTCTTAAATATTTAAATATCCTCTTCACTATTGCAACATGTGTTTCTTTAGATTCTTCTTGAAATCTACCCACAAGAAAAATTGCATGCATGATATCCAATCTAGTAGCAGTTAGATAAAACAATCCACCAATCATAGATCTATATTTGCTCTAATCAGCCTTAGGCGAATCATCATCTTTGCTCAATTTACAACTAGTCACCATAAGGGTGCATACTGGTTTGGATTCTTTCACTCCAAACTTGTTTAACATCTATTTGACATATTTATACTGTGAAATGAAAATTCCTTTATCTGTTTGATTGATTTGTAACCTAAGGAAGAAATTCATCTCTCCAAACATTAAAATCTCAAACTCTTTTTGCATCTCTTTTGAAAATTTCTTACACATAGCTTCATTTTCACCAAAGATAATATCATCCACATACACAACCACTATCAATATTTTATCTACCTCAATTTTGAAGGATTACTATTTGTGGTGCCTTTACTGAATCCTTGTTGTATCAAATATATGTCCAATCTTGCATACCAAGCTCTAAGATCTTGCTTCAATCTATATAATGCATTCTTCAATTTGCAAACCATATCTAGTTGATCTAACAACTGAAATCCTTCTGGTTGTTCCATGTAAACCTCTTCTTCTAATTCACCATTCAAAAAAGAAAACTTCACATCCATCTAATAAACTTTCAATTCCTTGTATGTTGTAAATGTCAAAAACATTTCAATAACTTCCATCCTAGCCATAGGGGAAAATGTCTCCTCAAATTCTATTCCTTCCTCTTGTGAGTAACCCTTACACACAAATCTTTCCTTATTTCTCACCACTTCTCCATTCTCATTCACCTTGTTTTTGAATACTCACTTAATTCCAATTAAGTTCTTGTTTTCCGGTCTAGAAACCAATTCCCAAGTCTATTTTTTCTCAATCTGCATAATTTCTTCTTACATTCCCTTCATTCAATGTTCATCTTTGCATGCCTCACTCACTGTTTTAGGTTCAACTTTAGAAAGTAAACATGGATTTACCTACACCTCAGCAGCTTTGCTTCTTGTCAATACTCCTTTCCTCTTGTTTCCAATGATTTGATCTTCGGAATGATTCTTTTGCACATGCTTAGGGGTATTAGGGGTCTTCTTCGTAGCTTCTTCCTCTTCATTCTACACTTATTTTTCTTTAGCTTTTTCTTCTTCTTCTTCTCTACAATTAGGTTCATCTAACATATACCCATCTATTGCAATTGAATTCTGTAAATTTTCATCAACTTTAACATTTGCTTTTTTAACAATCTTTCTCATCCTTTTGTTGTAATATCTATAAGCTTTGCTTTTAGTATAATATCCAAGGAAGATACCTTCACCATACCTTGCATCAAACTTTCCTAGGTTTCCTTCATCTCTCTTGATATAACATTTGCTTCTAAATACTCTAAAGTACTTGACAGTAGGAATCCTTCCATACCATAACTCATAGGGAGTCTTTGTGTTGTTAGCTTTAGCTTGAACTCTATTAAGTATGTAAACAATAGTATGAATTTCTTCTCTCTAGTATACTTTCGGTAGATTTTCTTCTTTCATCATAGTTCTAGCAGCTTCTTGAATAGTTTGATTTTTCCTCTCAACCACTCCATTTTGCTCAGGAGATCTAGGGGCAGACAAGTGCCTCTTTATTCTATGAATTTCACAAAACATGTTAAACTCATTGAAGGTGAATTCTCCACCTCTATCAAACCTCAAAAATTTTATTTTTACATTCATCCCATTCTCAACCATAGCTTTAGATGCTTTGAATCTATCTAATCCCTTAATTTTTTCTGTAAGAAAAGTAACCCATGTCATTTTAGAATGATCATCAATCAAAATCATAAAATACCTATCACCTTGAAGACTTCTCACCTTTGTAGGACCACATAGATTTGTATGTATTAATTCTACTAGTTTGGTAGCAGATTGTTCCATTCCTTTGAAACTACACCTTACTTTCTTTCAAAATTGACAATTCTTGCAAACAACATTGATAGGCTTTGTGATTCTTGGTAGGTCTCTTACTACATGAACTATACTAATTCTTACCAGATTACAAAATTCATGTGACACATCCTCTAGTGCCATAACCAACTATCATTAATCTAAGACATAAAGCAATGACCATCAACATCCTTAAGCTGATAGATGTTTCCATCTATCCTTTTACCAGCTACAATCACAATTCTAGACCCTCTTTTGATCTCACATGTTTCACCCTTAAACACAAGATTATATCCTTTGCTACACATTTTTCCAACACTCAAAATATTATGCCTTAAACCCTTAACATAGTAAACATATTCAGTATAATTCTTTCCATCAAAACTAATTGAACCTATTCCACAAATCTTAGCTCCTAAATTATCTCCAAATTTAACTAATCCTCCATCATACTCTTCAATTTTAACAAACTTAATTTTGTCTCCAATCATGTGATTAGAGTCATTGTCAATAACCTAGTAATTCTTATCTTCTTTAACATGAAAAGAGACCACCAGAGTACCTTCAACCCTATCCTTCTTCTCCAAAACACTTTCCTTCACACAAATTTTAGAGTTAGCAAAACTAGATTCTTCTTTTATAGCCAAGAACAAGCATTCATTTTCATTAACATCTCCATAATCAGATTCATCATCAGAAATACCAGCATCTTCTTTGACATAGTAACTTATTTTAATCATCTTTCCTTTATTCTCCTAACTCTTATTGTTCACAGCTCTATTTGGACATCTTGAAGAATAATGACCTACATTTCCACAACTAAAAAATTTGAAAGGTAGTTTACCTTTGTACTTACTGGTACCCTTTTCATCCTTCTTATAAAGTTATCTTCCACATCATCAAGATCATCTCCATTTGAATCTTCAATCTTTTATGATTTTCCAACCATAAAAGTAGTCTCCACTTTTGTATCATTTTTCAAACCAAACTTTCTCATTTCAAATGAAGTTAGTGTACCAATCAACTGATATCTAGAATAAGTATTAAAATTTGCAACTTCCTCAATAGAAGATACTTTTTTCACTATATGAATTAAGAAGATTTCTAAGAACTTTCTTTACCACCCTAGGTTCTTTGACTTGTCTGCCAAGACCTCTCATAGCATTTACCAGTTCATCAACTCTTTGCATGTAGGTTGAAATTATTTCATCTTTAGACATTCACATAGTCTCAAATTGTGCCTTCAAATTCTACAACTTTTCTTGTTTAACATCTTTAGCATTCTTGAGATTCATAACTTTAACCAATTCAAATTTTGAAATATTTTTCATCAGAATAAATATTGCCTTAGTATTTACCTCATGTGCCTTGATCTCATTACTTATGCTTAGACCATTATGAGGTTCAACATATTGATTCTTTATTGCCTTTCTGATATCAAATCCATGAGATGTCAGATATCCTTCCATCTTTTTCTTCCAGAATGCATATCTATTCCATCAAATCTAGGCCAATCAATTTTCTTCGCCATCTCGGATCTACATCAAGTGGTTAAGCTCTTCTCCAAGGAACCTTGCTCTGATACCAATTGTTGAATGAACAAGACAACTGAGAGGGGGTGAATCAATTGTAGAAAATTAAAATATCAAAACCCTCAACAGTAATCAGATCTGCATACATTCATTAAACCCTTATTCTATTAACGTGATTAATCATGAAATGTAGATAACAAAAACTGAAATAACAACACTATACACAAGAGAACACCAGATCTACGTGTAAAACCTAATGAGGGAAAAACCACGGTGAGGATTAGCTCATAATATAAGTAATTAAAAAATTGATACAAGGGATCACTACCAGAATAGGACACATTGTCCAAAAAGGATCACAGCCAGGGCTCACTACCATGAAAAGAACACAAGAAGATAGAAGAGAAATATTACAGAGAGAACAAATTATCAATGCAACAAGGAATCCACCACAAATGCTCCAACACTTTCGTATCCTTGAATAAAATATTTTAGATGCCTTCAACTCACTTCCTTCAGGAATCCAACACTTTGAATTTCACACTACTCTGCTCAAATTCACATATATACTTCTATAATTCACATCACACACATCACTCATATCAATCTTGCATCTATCTTATCTCTCTCTTATATCTTACAATACCATTACTCTTTTTTATATATCTTAACCTTGAAAACCTTCTCCAAGGTCAAAAACTATCCATTATATTCAAAATTTCAAATTAGGTCGGCACCAAAACATTCTTGCAGTGGACAAGAATGAAGATGACCCATATAACTCCTTAATTAGGACCCAAATTAATCCTAACACACCTTAACATGCTTTCATAAACTTTGCATGTAGTGCTAACACAAGGTCAACCAATACCCATGCTAAACACCATAAAACATTAATACACTCTTCCTTAAATCAATCCAAAACTTTTGGACAATCGAATTCAGTTGAACATGATCTATAATAATCCTCAAACCACCTAAGATCCAGCAAAGACTTCATCCAAACTCGCAACATAGAAATAGTTCAACCCAGAACATCCGATAAACCTTATTCGCACACTGACGTATGAAACACACACTATACTATACCAAATCAAGTGAAACCTTGAATTATGAAAGATAAAAACATTATAAGAAACTTCCCAAATTTGCACAACCTGAAGCCAAACTATAGAGAAACAGGGAGCAAATACATTTCTCCCAGACCACAAAAAACATCACTGAAAAACTAGTTTACACATTGGCGAAAATATCTCACTCTATACAATGATCCAGAAACCCAAATTTTGAATATAGTAACCTAAAACAACCTTGAACAACATATAATATCCGCACAGACATAGCATCAACACAGAAGAAACATGAAACACATTCTGGAGCACATTCTAAACACTTGCACAACACTAATTTCTCTGTTTATCAAATTTTCTCAAAAGCACTTGGAGACCAAGTACCAGAGACATCATCTCAGCTCATTACTTCATTCCAACTCATTTCTAGATATTGCAACAAAAAGATAGCTCCATGTACTCACAACACTTCCTCAATATCTCAACTACACATGCAAAACCTGCAACAACTTGTTTTCCTCTTTTTCACAATTTTCTCAATATCCTTGACATCTTCATTATGCAAAAGACTTCCTTAACACATAGTTGACATCAATGACAACACCAGCCTATTGGCTTCCTATTGACATCAATGACAACACCATCCCGTTGGCTTCCTCTTGACATCAATGACAACATCAGCCTATTGGCTTCCTATTGACATCAACGACAACACTTTCAAACTTGCAACAATATCAAGAATAAAAGTTTCTAATTGGTGACACTTTTATAATGTATGATAGAAAAATTAAAAATATTATAAAATTAAAGATTTTATTTCTTTGGAAAAATATAAAATAGATTTTATTTCTTTGGAAAAATATAAAATAGATTATATTTTACCCTTAAGAGAAATTAATTTGGAAAACTTACATAACTAGTTGCTAAAGGGATATGTCAATAGTGTAAGACTGAAAACCCTGCTATGTGGGTGACTAAAGAATGGAATTGGTTTAAATTGGGCTTAGATAAAGATGGAAATAAGTGCAAGCTAATGAGTCCACTTTTAATGGAAGTTTCAAGCTTCAAAAAAATATTGACAAGAATGGATACCCATTTCATAAAAATGGGTACCCATTAAAGGTAGAGCTCCTGAACAAAATTTGTACCAATATGAAATAAGTACCCATTTTTACTTCTAAAATGGATATGTATTTCAAAAATGGGTTACCCATTTTTATTTCTAAAATGGGTACACATTTTAAAATAAGTACCTATTTTTATTTTTGTCATATTTTCACCCCTTTTTAGAATGTGTGTGTGTTTTGGAGTAGGTACACATTTCATAAAATCTAATATTTGATTGTTTTTTAAGGCTTGGAAACCCAACCCTCAACATTGGACCAAAAAAAATAATGCATGCGTGTATGGCGAGCAGGAGTGGTAACGGGTAGGGAAATTTGAATTCCTTTGGGGCTACAGAGGATGGAGATTTTGATGTGGAGGACGAAGACGATGACTGCCATTGGTTGGGGATGGTGTTGGACTGTTATGGTGGTCTCTTGGAAAGCTTCTTCTTGGCATTGGCCATGTCTTGTGGGGGTCTTTGTTGCCTCTTGTGTTCATTTTGTTGTGGTTTCTTAGCTTCATGCCTTGGTGCATTATCTGTTTGCAGATATGTGGTGGGTTTGTTACCTTGTGTGGGCTCCTATCGGGGGTGGTGGTAAGGGTTTCTTTATTTCCCTTTCCTTGGTGGTGCCCTCTTTGTGTTCTTTGCTTCTAGCGCCTTGTAGAAGGGTCGTCTATTTTCTTTGTGGTCTATTTGTTTTATTCTGGTCCTTTTGACAGCTAGAGGTTGTCATTCTACTTTTGTTGACTCATCCTTTTTGTAGTGCGAGTCGGCTGTGTTTTTTGTTTCCTGCTTGTTGGGGGTTTAATTATGCTTTGGCCCTCACATTGGTGTTCAACTCCTCCTTTGGTCTACCTTGTGCTTTGGAGGGGTGCTCTTCAGTTGGGTTGTTGGCTTTGGGTCTTGAGTGGTTGCTTCTAAGTCTGTGGCTTCTTCTCTGGTTGGGCTTTGTTTTTACCGTGGGTTTCTCATTCCCCTTAGAGGTTTTGGTTGCTTGTTCTTTTTTTTGGTGTGGCCTCAAAGGCTTTGTTGCTAAAGCTTGTGTGGGTATCTTCCAGTTTTGGTTAAGGTGGTTCTCTATCCTCATGGTGGCTGGGTTATCTTCTTTTTCAACCCTGGGTGTGGTCTGTTGCTGGTGGTTCTGCACTGCTCTTCCTCTAGTTTGTTGGTTATCTAATGGGTATTATTTCATTCCTTTCTTTATGACCCAGATGTTTTTTTTGCTCCTTTTTAATTTCCTATTATTAGGGTTGTTGAAGGATGGTGTGTTTACTTTTTCTGTAAGAGTGGTGGCTTTCTCTTTGATTCTACAACCTATTCCTATTGAGATGTATTCCTCTTCTATCAAGGTGAAGTTGGGTAATGTGGTTTTGGTGGGAAGCTTCCTTTATTGGTTTTATTTGCTACTGTCCCTTTTGAGGTGGGATATACTACTATTGACGTGGATTATGGGGCTATTGGAGTTCTCCAAGTTTGGTGGAAAAAGTTTTCATGTGATCCTCTCCAATAGAGGGGATCTCTCTCTCTCTCTTTGTTTTGGAGATTGAGTTGGCTTCTTGGCTTGACAAGGGTTTCAAGGATGGTTGTGCTAATGGTGTTGGGAATCAGTGTTTGGAGGCTTTGGAGGTCAAACTTATTGCATGTGTTATGTCGGTTCTCAAGGTTAATGATGGGATCTGGCTTCCTCATCAAGATTTGATGGTGTTGTCACATGGGAGTGTGTGTTGCACTGCTTTCAGTTTGGCTCTCCTTCCTTTATATGTGGAGAATGAGAGTAGTGATGGGAATTGTTGCTTCCCTATTTTTAGTCATCCCTTTCTAGTGTCTCATTTTGAGGTGGTTTTCCTATTAAGGTGGAAAATGTTTCTTCCATAAAGGTTTTTTTGGGTTTGATGATAGAGAGTTGGTGCCACCCTTTTCTCAATCTGGTCCTCGCTTTTTTTGGGAATCTATTAGGCTTAGTTTTGAGTAGAAGTTCTGCTATAGTCCAACTGTTGCAATTGGTTTGTGGCCTGGTTGTTTTAGGCAAGTCTTTTGGTGGGATCTGTTAGGCTCAATTTTGAGTGGAGTTTTTGCTGGGGTTCGACTATTACAGGTGGTTTGTGGCTTGGTTGTTTTTGGAAATTCGTTTGGGCTTTCCATTTTGGTGACAACAATGGGTTGTTAGTCTGTCTTTTACTTAGGACTGTTGTTGGTTCTAAGTGTTTTGTCTTGCCTGGTTATCTAGTGACTAAGTGTTATCGATGTTTCTGTTGAGTGTTGTGGTGTCTCCAGTGGTGCTAGTTTTTTGTTGTATTGGAAAAGTTTGAGACTTTTTTTTTTGGAAGTGTCTTCCTCTTAGGTCTATAAAAGGTTCTTGGTCCTTTCAAAACCTTGCTTACCTTATCAAAAACAAATATAATGCATATTTCCCAAAAAAGGAATTACAAAAATTTTGGTGTGAATAAGGTGTTTTACCTAACTAGTTTGTTAGTAGTCCTATTCACATGTTAAGTTTATTTAGGTCCTAGGAATCTTTCTATAAGTCTTAGTTGTCATTAGATCTTATATTATGTCAATTACTTCTTGTGTCCTAGGTTATTTAATATTTGTTATGTTAGTTTTCTCATGTCATAAGATTAAAAAACTTGTCATGATCTTGTCTAACCCTCTCTTCCACCTTGTGTATATAAGCAAGGCTACTTGTATATTTTTAATCATAGGGTATGTACTATCACTGCTCCTTTATTGATCATTATACATTATTGCATCAATATTAAGCAAGATATTTTCTTGCCATACGAGTTCTCATGTAGAAAGTTATATTTTGTTTTGCAGCTGATCTTAGGTTATGGGAGCTAACTATCAGCTCCTTAGAGCTCACTATCATCTCTTTTGAGTTCACTATCACCTACTACATGGTATCAAAGCTTTACATCTACAAACTCCTCACATTTAAGGGTGATTTGGAAATGATATCTTTTGAGTACATTTTCATGCAAAAATAACCTCACCATTGAATCCAAAAGGCTCAAAAACCCCTAATTTCATATATAACACTTCATATTTTGGTAATAGATTTTTTTGGTGATTTTAATGTTAACATGACTATCTTAAAGTTGATAGCCAAATGACCATCTTAAATTTGACAATCAAATGACCGTAATTAGGGGCCCTTATTTACCCCTCAAGATATAATTGGGTATTTTTCTTTTGGAAGCCATAACTTTTGACTCGGGTATTAAATTTTGGTGAATGAGTTATCATCAGAAAAGCTAGTTCCAAAAAAAGATCTAGTGGTGCAGGTCTCATTATCAAATATTTCTATATTTCATTGTTGTTTTAAGTTATATCTTCTAGTTGGACTTTCGAGCTCATAATTTTTTTCCTAAATCTCTAAATTTTGTGATACTTGTGACATTTGAAAAGGAATTGAGGAAATATAATTTTGTGTCCATACATTTTTTCCAAATTTAGCCCCAAATATATTTTATTCATTTTTTACAAGTATTACATTATGACTGATTACTTAGACATCTTGACTCTTGAAGAAGTTTTGCATTTTTTACAAGGATTTTTTGGTAGTATTCACAATATTTGGGAGTTTCTATTTTTTGTTGAGGTTTTTTGTCTTTATAATTTTGGAGATATCTCAAAGTTCATCATGGGTTTTCCATTTCATCCTTCTTTGATTATCTTGAAAATGGGAACTATAAACAATGGAAATACGACATCATAAAATATCTCCATTGGCTTCATATGTTGCCACACTTGTATGGTCTTTTTCCCCCTCCAAGTGTTGGTCTATGGAGCTTGATCAACCTTTGGGGTTAATATTATGGCATTTATTATTTTAATAAAGAATTCATTATAAATTCCTATTGTATTTTGGTTGGAAAAACTAATCTATAACTGTCTGAAACAAGAAGTTTTCCCTACTATTAATTTATAATTCGAAGTGTCACGACTTTGTGAAGAAGTCGAAAGAAAGGTATATGTGGGAATGTAGTGGAAGGTCATATTTTTTATTGAAATGAGCAAATAGAAAAACATGTGGGAATTAGCAGTAAAAATTGTAAAGAATTAAAGTTGCATGTTACAAAAAATTATTGTAGGTTATTTGTAAATTATATTTCACTCGAATTTTAATAAAATTGAACTAAAGTTGTTTGTGGATGTAGCCCAAAGGGTGAAACACGTTAAATTTTTTTTCTTGCATCTCTGTGAATTCGTTCCTCTATTTTGTGAATTATTTATTTATTCTGTGATTTATTTTTGCATTATAATTGGTAATTTAATTCTTTTATCTTGCGACAAAATCTTAACACCACACCTAGTAAGAAAATTGCTTAGAATTGTAAAATGGATAATGCCTTAGGAGTTAGTACTATTAATGTTTATGATGACATCTTAAAGTCTATTGGTCACTTTGAGTGTCTTCATGCTCTTTGGACTCAAATTTGGGAGAATATGGATATCCTAATACTCACTCATTCCTAGATGAACCTATTTGATACTATCTCGTACCTCTTCGTGTTTTAGATAGGATATCATATGACTATGATACTATTTATGAGATTTCTTCTTTAGAAAGCTTTGAATATTTAAATGAGGATGATGATTTTTCTTCATATTCTCCTTCTCCTTTAGAGACAATTGTCAATCCTTCACCTTCATTGATTCCTTGTGAAAATTCATTGATTAAGGCTCTCATCATTCCTATTTAGCAAGATCATCCATATTTTTTTGCTTCTTCAAATTCCAAAGTTGCTTCTTTGAAAGATTCCATTGATTCATTGTAGTAGGTAAATCATATTATTTCAAATATCTTCAAGTGGGATGATTAATTGATAGGTATTTCAAAATTGTTTGTGGAGTCTCACATTTCATATTTGAAGGGTCACACATTTGAGGGGTTATCTCTACTCTTTGATGATAGTCATTGTACTACTATTTTCAAACCATAATTGTCTTCAGAGATTGTTCTACATTAGTTACCACTTAGTCCTAGTTTGTCACTTTCTTCATTGACTGGGCATGTACCTAATTTTATTGTGACATCATCATCTTTCATGGATATGGTGACACATGATTAGACTTCAGAGAAATCATGATAAATATTCATGATTCTTCTTATTGATTCCTATATGGAATTAGAAGCATTACTACATATGTACTTGATTTTGTTTCTTCCCAAGGGGAGGAATTTTTTTGTAGACATTGGATCATATTTTATCTTCAAGCATCCACCAATTTTGTGGGATATTATACATTGTGGAGTGCATACATAGTCTCTCTTTCCCTCTTATGGTAGGGTTATAGATTGTATTTTTTGATGGATGTATTCTTTGGGGGTTATGTTAAGTCCTCCATTCATCACCTATACATGATTTTTTCTTTCATCCTCTCTTTTAGAGAGGGGACTTTTCCCTTAGGGTTATTAGCTCTTTGGAGTTCACTATCAACTTTTATTTAGGTCAAATTATTCTTATCATACACATGCATGTTATGGCTCTAAAAAGTGAATTTTGTACATCTTGTACAAAATTAACTTGTATTATCTAGGTATTAGAATAAATTACATATTTGAAAACTAGACTCAAAATCCTACATTTCATATCACTAGATTTTCTTAAGATTCTATGTGTAAGTGCTTCAAATTTTTACTCTAATTGTGACAAACTTTGATTATAAAAAAAAACACTTCCACTTTTTCTCTAAAAAGTGGACCCGACTTCTGTAGAAGTTGAAAAACCAACTTCACAGTCCCCAAGAACACCTGCAAGCAATCACCTATCACATGCACAAAATATTCAGAACAAAACAACAAAAGTTCTGTAAACTCTTAGAGCCAATGTGTGCAAGCAAAAATCAGCATTCTTGATTATTGAGAATAATGTTTTACAAATAATACAAAAGCCTTCGAAAAGGCAATGATGCAATAAAGCAGGAAAAAGCAAGCCTAATCTTATCTTGAGCAAAAAGACAGCTCAATAAGATAAGATAAGAATTAAATGATAATTATCCTAGGAAATAAATAATTACCTAAGTAAACTTATCCCAAAGTGTAATTAAATAATTAATTACACCAACACCCCCCCATAAGTGCAACTTAGGGAGAATCAAATTATTATGCAAAGATGAGTCCCGGCAACAAGGCCTGATCAGGTACTCATTTACAAATGCAATGCAAACTAAATCAAATGGGGTAAAGGAGAAAACCACATGGGAACAAAACTCCTCCCCAAAATAGAATGCAATAAACTACCTAAGTGATGAAAAATGGACTCCATAAGACCCCCCAAGGACACCATTCATCACAAAGATACATGAAAGAATCTCCCCATAAGAGAGGAAGAAAGAGACCACAGATCCCCCCCAGAATGAAGTAACTCCAAAAAAAGTAAAGAAACTGCATCTCTAGAAAGAAGTGAGAGGGAAGAGGTTGAATGAAAGAAATCTCTAAAGGTGGAATAGGTGCAGCCCAAGATGTCTCCACAAAAGTAGGTGTGACCTCAGCAAATGAAGAAGTCGAAGTAGGTGAAGACTCAATAGAAACCTCCAAAGATGTATGATCAACTGGATCCTGTTGCACTAAAATAGAAGAAGCAACAGGAGGAGGAGGAGATAAAATGGAAGGCTCGAGAATAGGATCCAAAGTGAGAACACCAATGTTCAAGAATCCAAATCTCTCCTCTGAATGATGATGCACACTCGAAGTGTGAGGAACAGCTATAGGAACAGCACCACTATCAGAACAGAAGAAGTAGCAATCTACAACCGAGATGAGTGATCCACTATCCCAGTAGCAATAACTACTCTACTTGCCAAATCTCTGATGATAACTGAATCAGGTGTGAACTCCACAGATCTCTCATTGCCCCCATGTGTTATCTGATAGATGGAAAGAAGGTTGTTTGTCAAGTGAGGAACACACAAGACATCCTGAAAGGAGTGGTCCCCAAAACTAATAGACCCCTTCCCTGTAACACTCATGTAAGTGTTGTTTCCCATCAAAATGGGAGACATAGTGCAAGGCTCAAAGGAAGTAAACATAAACTACGAAGATGCCATATGATGAGATGCTCCTGAATCTAGAAGCCATCTCCCTGATCTAATACCTAAAGAAGCACAAAGAGCATGTCCCTTCATATCTGATGAAGTATGTAAACCAGCTGTGCCTGTGTTATGCTGCTCTGAAGAAGAAGAATGAGGAGAAGAAGATGATGCGGACATCCTAGAAGGAAAATCAATCTGATGTTTCTGAAGAAGATGTTTCAGTTCATCAATGTCCTTGTAACAATTATATTTTGCATGTCCTTCCCTCTTGCAATATGCACATGGACCCTTCTCTTTCCTAAATGATTTCCCCTTAGAAGAGGAGGATGAATTGGAGGACTCCTTTTACTGCTCATGAGGTTTGGAATCCTATTCTTTCTATTTCTTGCCTTTTCCTGTAGAATCCTTATGATCTCTAGGCTCCTGTGATGCAATAAGTGCCTGTGAAGAGGAAGAAGGTTTCACCGTACCCATGCTAGCTAACTTAGCTTGCTCTCGAGTGAGAGATGAAGCAAAGTCATCAAGAGATGGCATAGTGAATCTCGTACCAAGTGCATCCCTAGTGGCATAAAAGGTAGAAACAAAAACTGAATAATCAGGTCCAAGCTTAGAAAAGATGGACAATATCAATTGAAAGTCTTCTTTTTGAACACCACACTGTGACAATTGTAATCTAAGAGACTTGAGTTTGGTGAAAAACTCCTGGATGCTGTCAAAATCCCTAGGATTTAAGCCAATAAGCTCATTCTCTAACTGAAAACCTCTCATAGTATCTTGCTTCCCAAACAAGGACTCCAAAGTATCCCATATCTCATTTGGTGTAGTGCAAGATTCAATGTGGAAAAGGAGGTCAGATGAAAGAGATAGACATAATGTGCCATAAGCTTCATCACACCTATTAAACCATTTTCTCTTTTCAATAGCACCTGTAGGTTCAATTTCTATACCCATGGTTACTCTATACAACCCTTTATGTTTCAAGTGAATCTCTATTTGTTTTTTCCAACCAAAATAGTTGAATGGAGTAAGGGGTGCAATATTGTGTAAATCCATGATAGAAAACAGTAGTAATATACTCTCAAATAAAAAAATTCCTCTTGGATCTCAAAAAAAACTTCTGATTGCACGTTTCCCAAGAAAATAACTCAAAAGATAAAGGCTGAGTTCTAACAAATAAATCAGATACCTAGTAAAATTTTTGCAAAAAACAGGTCTGAGATCTGAGAAGAGGGTGGAACCAGCTTTCCAACGCCTATTCGTTTTCGAAAAACGCAGCCAGGACGCAAAAGTTATGACTCCTGGAGTGAAAAAAACAACTTCTGACTTTGATAGGAAAACAAGGCATCAAAACAGAAAAATCAGAAAACAATACCAGCACCACTAGAACGGCGTCGGAAGCAGCTTTCTGACGATATCTCGTTTTCGAAAAATGGAGACCATATGCTCAAGATATGACCATTTTACTAAATATGCTCATTTAGGCTTTAAACCAAAAATTTTATTAATTTAAAGATGAAAAAATTAATAAAATATTTAGCTAAACCTTCATGCACGAAAATCGAGGTAGCACAAAAATCAAAATTGCACGGAAATTGATGCCGCCGTACGGTTTTGTACTGATTTTTTTTGCAACTGTTTTAAAATTTTCCAAAAACACTAAAAAATTAATTTTCAGCAAACCCTATCATATTTTATATGAAAATATGGGTTTTTGGGCCTTCTGAGCGCATCTATGAAGTCCGTTTTGCACCAGCATGCACTATTTGAGAGATCAAAGTCGAAATTTCTTAAAAAATGATGAAAAACCCCACTGATCTGACAAAAAAAAATACTGGAATAAAACCCTTGCACATAAAAAGATGTTGTGAGAGAATATCTTCAAAACATGAATAGGCAGCAACAGATCTAGAGCTCTGATACCATGTAGAAGTTGAAAAACCAACTGCACAGTCCCCAAGAACACTTGCAAGCAATCACCTATCACATGCACAAAATATTCAGAATAAAACAACAAAAGTTCTGTAAACTCTTAGAGCCAATGTGTGCAAGCAAAAATCAGCATTCTTGATTATTGAGAATAATGTTTTACAAATAATACAAAAGCCTTCGAAAAGGCGATGATGCAATAAAGCAGGAAAAAGCAAGCCTAATCTTATCTTGAGCAAAAAGACAGCTCAATAAGATAAGATAAGAATTAAATGATAATTATCCTAGGAAATAAATAATTACCTAAGTAAACTTATCCTAAAGTGTAATTAAATAATTAATTACACCAACAACTTCTTGCACTTACTCATGGATTACCTTGTATCAAATGTAACATAGTTATATATTAATGTGTAAACTAGATAATTTTAGGTCTCTCAATTCCAAACAATTGCTTATCATAAAATAAAAATAAAAATTAACAATTAATTGAATTCAAAATGAGTATTTAAAAAGAATTAAATTGAAATTTTCCTATTGGAATCTTATCTAAGGGTCATGGATTCAACAAAGTTAAAAAAAAACACTTAGAAATATATGGACCAAGGTAGTGATATTTGCAATTTAGCAAGAAGATTTGAAGTGTATTACAAGGTGAAGTGATAAATTATAAAAAAATTGTGAGCTAGGATTAAACATTACACAGAAAAGAAGTACTTTTAGGGTTGCAAGGAAAATAAGGAAAGAAGTGAGAGTTATACTTGATTAAGGAAAATATGGGTTGATTTAAGCAAAAGATAACTCCAACCTAAAGTATAATGGAAGGTGTTGGAGATAAATAAGGATGAATCCTTCTAAAATATTCTTATCAATTTTCTCTATGAAAAATGTATCCATGTCTCTCTTATTGAGATCAATCACTATATAATTTGCGTAGGAGAAACTACCCCTAACTATAATAAATGCAAACAATCGAGTATGAGAATATTTGTATCAATTTCATGGAGTAAAATAATTGAAGCTAGACACATAATTGAAGTTGGACACAAGATTTTTTTCTAGATATGTGTTCAATTGGTTTTCAACCAAATCCATTGACTTCATATATTTAGACCAACCTATCAAATTACAAATACACTCTCGAAGTGGTGATAAGGTTGTGAAATCAAGTTGATATGCCTATGAAGAAGATAAAAAAAGAGAGCAATTAATGGTGTTGATTGGACAAAAATTTGATGGGAAGAACCTTATGGTAAATGACATTACAAATCCCAGGATAATATATGTTACAAAGGGAATTTCATGCAATATCTACTATACATATAGGGAGAACTCATCTATAGGGATAATAATTATGATCACATATAATAGGAAAGAGTTTTATGTATGTGAAATACTTTGCAAGCAATTGTTGCAAAATGTGCATAAGAAAAAACAAGCTCTTACATTTTCCATTATGGTAATTGGATTATCTACCTAACATTTTATTTATGAGAAAAATAATAGGGATTTATGGGTATAGCAAGGATTTATGGGTATAGCAATTCAATTACTATACTAGTAGGAGGACAAATAAACACACATATAATGGTATTCTAGCAAGTCACTAAGTATAAAAAGACTTAAAAATAATTCTTCACCACATTCCAATTAGACATGAAAGGGAGGGATAGTGATGAAGGGAAACTCTCCCTTGAACACACCTTACACAAAAAATAACATTCCAAAACAATAAATATGCAACTTTTTTTGAACACCTGGAATACTGAGAGTGGGGGGTGAATCAGTATTCCCTTAAACCAATTAAACATAAGCCATCCAATTACCAAAATATATTTAACTACAATGATGAATCAAAGCATGAAGACATCCACAAAATAACATGACACATGAACACCAGTATTTTTACATGGAAAACCCAAAAAGGGAAAAACCACGGTAAGAGTTAGCTCACAATATATTATATCTAGATATAGTATATTACAAAAAGGCTCACTACCAAGTGGACTTGATGTCCAAGTGAACTCACTGTCCATAGAAAGTAAGAAAGAAAAAGAGAAGGGGTGGATACACGGCCTATTTTAACTGATACAATAGCATATATCATATGTTAGATTACAGTTCCAATGAGGTACAAAATAATCTTCACACATATCTAAATCAATACTCTGCTTTGCTCACAATCTGCTCAACTCTGATTATATTCGTATCACACACATGGAGGTGAAGCACCATACATGTCATATATCTCTCATTACTCGCATGCAATCCTCTCTCACTCACACCATCATCCTCATCATTCTTCCCTCTTTAAAATTTGAAGTTAATCTCCTATATATATATCAAGTGTAACTTCAATTAGATTGGCCTAATTAGAAGTAACACAAAAAATTCGAATGTGTCATCCTCAAAAAAATTTATACACATCTCATGCCATAATTTAAAATTTAATTCACCTTAAGATAGGTCAAGGTGGACCTAATATAGAATAAGATAAAGTTACTTGCTTGTCATCCACAAAACATCAAATGTGTTAGGTCAACCCAAAATAAGACCTAAACACAAAACCTTCATATGTACATACAATTCACCGTATATGTGACTTCAAAAGCTCAATCTTTCTTTGAATTCCCACTCAGCCGACATCTAATAACTTATCCTCATCATCGTAGAAAAAAATAATTATCTGTGAAGAAATGCAAAATATCCCACACTGATACATTGTACAAGGAATAATTGCAATATACAGAGTTGAACTCTGTCATTCATAACTTTCAAAATACTTCACAAAATATCACCAAATCTTGAATGTAGATGGACCTGATGATCTCAAAACTATAGTTAAAATCACATAGTGATATCTCAACTTGCGGTGGAGTGTGGACCCAAAAAATGACGCACTGAACCACAATATTATCAAAAGGAATACATAGCCAAATTCCTATATAACCATAATTTTTGTATCAACTTGTTATGTTCAAATGTCTTCAAGAATGCTTCCAAGCCATGATAGAATGATCATAAAATTTTTGAAATCAATGACAACATTGGATCATACAATATATGCACCTCATGCTCATGTTGCCAAACAACATCAACAATGAAAAAATTCCAACAGTCTTCCCTTAGCTTCCAACAATCTCCCCCTTTTTCATTGATGGCAACATACATATCAAAAACAATTTCCAAAAACTTCTCTCTCCCCCTTACACATATCTCTCCCCAAAATGCTTTTTCATTATCTCTCCAAGTGTTTTTCCAAATATTTCTCTCAATATCTCTCCCCCTTTGACATCAATGGAAAAGGTTGTACAAAAAAAAAATTGTATACTCCCCCTCAAGGGGTCAACCAAAAACTTGTATACTTTCTACATATATGCAAAAAGAATCTTAAAATTTTGAAAGATGCATGAGTAGAAATTGTCAACCTGAAGATTTTGACCCTTGAAGCTTCTGTAGGATGACTTGCCAAGTGGATTTACCCTTTTCTCAATTCTTTTTTGCTGCAAGTATTGTATTGTGACTCAAGCTTCACAAAAATTTCCTTTCCTTCTTACAAAGTACAAGGGTTAAGATTTATCTCTGAAATCATATCTATACTGGCAAGGGAACTTGAGATAGATATATGCTTTATCTTTACCAAGTCCCTTAGCTTCTCAAATTGTCTGATTATCTCTTCCTTTTGGCTCTCCAGGGTAAAGTATTCTTCATGTAAGGTCACTAAAGCAGTCTAGGTCTGATCATCTATGTCTTGTATCAGGTCATAAGTGTTTGATGCACGACTTATTTGTGTCTTAATTGTATTCATAGCATCCTTTATGCTTTGTGTGACATCATACCACCTCATACAATACAGAAATAGGTTCCTTGCTTCCTCTTCACAGGCATGAACATCCTTCAAACTCTCTTCTACGTTATTGTGTGTAGATGCACATTTCTCTATATTGTCCGATAACTTATTTTCTGCAAGCCATACTTCATTTTTTGTTTCAACTTATCCTATTATTCCAAAGCCATATTCCTTGATGTTCTCCATTGATGTTATCTCTTGTGTTGTCTTTACAACTTCACTAATCTCATGCTCATGTTGATCATCATCTACATCTTCTTTAGAGGTCACAGTGATACCAGTTTCCTTTTTCCTTATGGATTTTTGGTTGATTCTTCTTGTAGTTTTATTTTCTTCTACCCTGATTGCATGGATTACCCAAGGGGATTTCTCCCTTATCAGAGGACTATCTGTGGATCTCCTCTTTTTACTAGTTGCAAGTAGAGATGCAATAACTGATCTCCTAGAGCCATCGAAGGATTCTTTTATATTCATGTTATCTCTAGCTCTCTTTATAGCTATTCTAAATTTGTCTTCTGAGATACCAAACTCTTTGGCATATGATTCTACCTCAACATCAACTTGTTTCTTTATCTATGATTTCTTGAATTTTTGAGAAACTTCCATTGTCTTTTCTCTATAGTTTCCATACCTTGGTTTATTGGGATCCTTAGGACTATTCAGAAACACTTCAACATAGCCAGCAACTACTTCTTTTGTCACTTCATAGCCAAGCTCTGAAACCCAAACAGTTTTGGGTTCAACTAGTTCCATTATGCAATAATCAATAGAGACCAAAAAGGTAATGTCATTGATGTATTTTATTACAATATTTCTTGGAATTCTCTATCTTAGGTTCATCCTTCTTTGAAACATTGCAAAGAATGTTGTAAGGGCATCACCTTGAGCATTCATATCTCCAAGATTACTCAAGTAGTCTCTTATTTGATGAGTGACAGGATTTTCACTTGACCAATCAACCTTTCCAACTACCAAAACTTCCTTCATAAAATAGAAAACCAAACATACTACCAATGTGGCATACCTAAATACATACTTTTTCTTCTTAATTTCCTTCAGGTTCTCCATTAGTTGTTGTCTGAGCAACTCTTAAAGGTCATATTCACCATTGTTCTTAATCATATCTACTGCCACATGAATTACGATGGCAGAGACCAAATTATCTCCATAAATCATATGTCCAATAACCATAGCTACATATTGAATTGTCAAATTTTTGATAAAGTTTATTGTAATACTTGTTTTCAACATTATGTCTTTATTCTTGGAAGATCGGACTGGAATCTATCCGATGGACCACAAACCAATTATTTCTCTAATCACTTTCTTGGTAATCATGTGAGTTCCATCAATCCATATAAATTTATCATGAATTCTACTCAATTCCATTCTAATACACTTATCTTCATAGCTAAAGTCTAGAAACCAATGCCACACATCTAATTTCTTCTTAGTTAGGATATTGTACTTTGGTTTCAAGGTGAAATCTTCTCCAACTAACTCATCTACCTATAGATTGAATAGTTTTCCATAGTGGTGCTCTTTCATATTCCCATGAATATAAGCCCTAATATCTTCAGTAGATAGAACCCCGAGAGGTATATGCAAAAATGCACCTAGGGGATCATCTTATAAAACTTTGGTGGAATATCTTCTAAAATTGGGTTGCGGTATTTGGGAAAAAACTACAATTTCTAGTGTCACTATTGCATTCAAATTTCCTTTAATTGATAATTCCAAAAAAATAGAATGTGCAGGGATTGCTAAATACCTTTTTCCCTTGCTTAACGAAGTAGGGTTTTGAGATTCTACAACATGGAGATGCTTCAGACCCTTCAAACTCACTTCCTTATCCTCTACTCTTCTTTGAATACATTCAATGAAATGAATTTCCTTTGCAAGTACACTTTTGACTCTTTGATTTGACCCATTTGAGCAATAAATGCTTTAGACAAAAAGTTGATAACCCTAAAAACTTGTATGCACAGTCAACTTTCCAAGCTCCACAAATTGTTGCATTAGTATATTTTCTTTTGTAATTTTCTTCCACAGATTAAGAATTTTATTTTTATGACATATCTTTGTGCTATATCTCAAGCACCTCTTTTCTGGCAGAGGACAGAAGATATTCATTAAAGCTCCCCCTAAGCCATAGCTTTGGGCTTAGTTACCGGAGGAAACATCTACACCAGAGAGTAGTATAGATTCTCCCTTATCCTTAGTCTCTTATTTCTTTCTCAATATCCTTTCCATTTCCTTCTTCACTTCATCTGGATCAATATTTTTGACTGGTTTACTCTTCTTTATCAAATTTTCCTTTCTTGTGTTTCTACTTCTGTAAAATTTAGCAATATGTCTTGTCCTTTTACAATTGTTGTATATGATATTCCCTTGAGCACCATTCCTTTCATTCATTCTAGATCTACATTGGTTAGCCTTGTGTCCAAATACATAGCATGTATAATAGTAACCTTTGAAATATTTAACCATTCTACCATTATTATATCCATTCATCATTTGACTTCTGCATTCACTTGCTCTATGTCCAAATTTATTGCATGTAAAACATTGACCAATAAAGGATGAACAATAAAGGATGTTCAAATTTATTGCAAAAATAACAAATACCATTACAATATGGGTACCTTTGAGCATTTGGTTGTCTGATGGGAGGTCTTCTATCATTGTTTCCTTTATTCTGAAGCATGCCATTTTTCTTCTTGTCTTCAGTCTTATTTTCATTCTGATTTGATTTTGAGATTTCTCCTTTTTCAAGTCCCAAACCACCTTTATCTTTGGATGCTTTCTGACCTACAATTAATTCATCAAGCATTGTAGAACTTGTCTTGAATTTTTCCTCATGAACTATTGTTTTTTCTAGATCTGATCTCATATTTACCACTTCTTGCTCAAGCCTCATACGTTCATTAGATTTTATTTCTAGCATTTCACTTAGACATTCCTCGATCTTTTTATTTTCTTCCACTTGCACTTTCAATTCATTGATGTTCTCATTTTCCTATTTCAATTTTTCATTAACTTCCTTATGCCTTTCTTTGAATTTCTTGATTTACTCTCTCAATTTTTTGATTCACTCATTTGCCTCTTTAAGATTCTCCTTCAGATATTTGCTTTCATCGTCAACTTTGTTAAGATCTTCAAGAGAAACTTTGAGTTCTTCCTTGTCAATCATGTCTTCTTTTGTGTATTCAATAGTAGGAATCTCTTCCAGAGGAATAGGATAATTTCTATCAGCCATGTGTTCAAACTCCAAGATCTTCCCAAAGTGGTAAACCTCCTTCCAAGGATCCAAGCTCGGATACCAATTGTTGAACACCTGAAATACTGAGAAGGGGGGTGAATTAGTATACCTTTAAACCAATTAAACATAAGCCATCTAATTACCAAAATATATTTAACTGTAATGATGAATGAAAGCATGAATACATCCAAAAAATCACATGACACATGAACACCAATATTTTTACGTGGAAAACCCAAAAAGGAAAAAACTATGGTGAGGGTTAGCTCACAATATATTATATTCGAATATAGTATATTACAGAAAGGCTCACTGCCAGGTGGACTCATTGTCCACATAAAGTAAGGAAGATAGAAAGAAGGGGTGGCTACACAACCTATTTGAACTAATACAATAGCATCTATCATATGCTAGATTATAGTTCCAATGAGGTACAAAATAATCTTCACATGCAAATCTAAATCAATACTCTGCTCTACTCACAATCTACTGAACTCTAATTATATTTGCATCACTCACATGGAGGTGAAGCACCATACATTTCTTATATCTCTCATTACTCGCATACAATCTGCTCTAACTCACACCATCATCCTCATCATTGTTCTCTCTTTAAACTTTGAAGTTAATATCCTATATATATCCATATCAAGTGTTACTTCAATTAGGTCACCCTAATTAGAAGTAACACAAAATTTGAACATGTCGTCCTCAAAACATTTTATCCACATCTTGTGCCATAATTCAAAATTCAATTCACCTTAAGATAGCTCAGGATGGACCTAATATAGATCCCACATAAGATAAATTTACTTTCTTGTCCTCCACAAAACATCAAACGTGTTAAGTCATCCCAAAATAAGACCTAAACACAAAAGCTTTTGTCATATGTGTGACTTCAAAAGCTCAATCTTTCTTTGAATTCCCACTCAACAAAAATCTAATAGCTTATCCTCATCATTGCAAAACAAAATAATTATCCGTGAAGAAATGTGAAATCTCCCACATTGATACACTATATAAGGAATGATTGCAATATATAGAGTTGAACTTTGTCATTCATAACTTTCAGAATAATTCACAAAATGTCACTAAATCTTGAATGTAGATGCACCTGATGATCTCAAAACTATACTTAGAATTGTAGAGTGATATCTCAACTTATGGTGGAGTGCAGACCCAAAAACTGACACACTAGACCACAATTAAAGGATTGCATAGCAAATTCCTATATAACCTTATTTTCCAGATCAACTTGTTATGTTCAAATATCTTCAAGAATTCTTTCAAGCCATGCTAGAATGATCATAACAATTTTGACATCAATGACAACACTGGATCATATAATATATGCACCTCATGCTCATGTTTCCAAACAACATCAACAATGACAAAATTCCAACAATCTCCCCTCCTTAAATTATTCCTAGCCTAATTTACTATTCTCTAGTATAGTCCTTTCACTAATGGTCCCTACAATAGTGTCATAGGTGTAAGCAGTTTTGCAGTAGTCTTGTCCTTTACCTTTGTCATTCCCCTTAGAATGGTCAAGGTTTGGATCCTTGTAAATACCCATGTCATTATTTTTGGAGGTTCCAAGATGATTCTCAATATCAACCTCTCCTTTTTCAATTAATTCTTGGATGAGACTCTTTAGTTTCATGCATTTTTTTGTTTTATGACCCTTGATTTCGTGCAATTCACATTAATCGTTTTCATTGTACCAAGGGGTTTAAATTGCAACTCTTCATAAAAAAAAAATTCTGGAAGTTTGATGAGATTTGATTGAATTAGCTTTCACATAACCACCTCAAGAGGTTCTCCAAATGGAGTGTACTTTATTCTCGTTTGGTTATTTTTTCTTGGTGGTCCTCTTTGAGGGTTTTGGTTTTGACTCATTTGTTGATTGTTCTAAGGGTGGGTAAGTTGATTGTTTTGAGGATAATTCCTTTGATTGGCTTAGGATTTTTTTGGGGATTATTAGGAGGTAGTTGTACGTTTCAAACAAACCTAGTGTTGACCACTCCATTATTTGTGACATTTTTGTTCTTTTCCCAAATGTGAGGTTTATCATTTGAACTGAATGCTTTATCTTTATTGTTGTAAATTTTGATGAAACCTTTCACGATGAGATCTCTTTAAATAACTAAATATTTCTCAATGATCTCTTCAAAGGTATTAGGGAATAGCATAGTCAATTGATAGCTTATGTCGGTTTGGAGATTTATGATAAAGATTCCAACAAGTTGTTTCTTAGGAACAATCCATTTTCATTTACTCGCTTTATGTCTCCATCTTTGCAAGTAAGAAGGAAATGATTCCCCTTGGTTTTTCTTTATTTTATACAAATCAAGAACTATAATGCCGTGTTTGATGTTATATGAAAAGTGGTTGATAATTTTTTTTGATAGGTCATCGAAAGTTTTAATTCCATGTGGTAGATGAGAGAACCATTCAATATCTACAGATCCTAGACTTCTTGGGAAAAGTCTCAATAGATAAGAGTCATTGTTAGAAACCTCCATGCAAGCTACGAAAAATTCGTGTACATGTTCAATTGGGTCCCCTCTTCCTTTGTATTTATCAAATTTGGGAATTTCAATTTTTTTTGGAAAGGGGATCATTGATATGCTACAATAAAATGGATATGGACATATGTCTTGTAATGTATAGCTCTTCTTGGGTTTCCAAAGTTGTATATCCAATATCCTTTGATTAAGGTTTTGAATTTATAATGATATGTCATTACTAAGTGTGTTCATTGGAGGATTAATCATGTTGTAGTCTTGTTGTCTCATATATGATGGGTTTTGTGTGGGTATAGGACCTTGTTGAATGTTTTTGTGTGTGTACTTGAGGATTGGTTCCTTTTGTAATGTTGTGTGTATATTGTGGATTGATGGTTTGGTGTTGCAAATTAGGGTTTTCATATTTTTTATTGGGGTTTTTTTGTTTTTGATGTATGAATGTTTGGTTTTGTGGATTGGGGTTTTGTTGTGTGTTGAGGTTTTGTTGTGGATTGAGGTTTGTTTATTGTTGTGGAACATAGGTTTAATTTTTAGGATGGTTGTTAGTTTGTTTTTCTAAAACGTAATTTTGTGGTCGAGGATGGGAATTATTTTGTTGTTGAGGATTTTGAATGAATGACGATCCATTTTTATTTTGCATGACATTAGGATCCATATTTTGTTGTTGTAACCCTTGTTGATATTGTGCATTGTATGAAGGGTCATAGTATTGGGATTTTTGTTGCATGTATTGTGCTTGTGCTTTATCTTGAGTATTTGTTTGATGCATTCTTTGATCTTGAGGGATGTTAGTTTGTGTTTGTTGGTAGGTAGGTTGTCATTGTGTATGAAGGAATGGACTGTTTTGTTGTGCTTGAGGATTGTTTTGATTGGGTATGGCATAAATAGGTGATGCCATGTATTGTGATTGCGAAGGAATGTTGGCATGAAGTTGTGGTTGATTGTTGGGTTGTTGATTTGATGTGTGTTGTGGTGGTCTAGGTGGAAGATTACCCACATTTTGCATGTTAACATTTTTTCCTTGTTGTAAGGATGTCTCATATGGTTTCCTTGATACATTAGGCCTCCATGTATTTGTTGACACATCAAATGTTACAAGTGGTGTAGAGAATGGATTGGTTGATTGTTGAGGCATGTTTTGAGCTGCCATAGTGTTTGGATTCCCTTGACCATGTTGAGCAACCATCTCTTGTTCTACTTGAGAAGGATGTCTATATAATGGATTGATTGGTGCTTTTGACTTGGAGAAGATGGATGGTATCTTTGGATCTACATCTAGTTTTAGGATTTTTCTCACAACCGTTTCATCACCCATGCGAATGAGATTTAGGTCTTTGGGAGCTTCCACTTTAAATTCAATTGGTAACTTGGCACCATGTTGTGCAAGTTTTAGGAAGTATGTGCTAGGATTTGTTCCAAGTACTTTATCCATTATCCTTTGCATTTTAGGGTCTTGGGTGTATTATAAAATGTCCTCTTCGGTAATTTATGAATCACTATCATTGTCTTTTATGATCATATCTTGAGGATTAGGGTGTTGGTTTTGTTGTCGAGCAAATCTTCATTGATGTTGAAGATGAATGTTGGTATCATGTAATGGTGAATTGAGGTCAAGTGGTGGTGGATCATTGAATGTTGGTGGTTGTGAGGTAATGTTGGTGTTTTTTTGAGGGGTTTGAGAAAATAAAAGGTTCATTAGGATCAACCCCCATGGTGTAGGAATTGGATTTTCAAAATTGGTGGTGGCAGGTCCACTAGAGCTACTTGTGTTAGCTGCCATATTCTTTCTATGTTGAGACCTAGTAATTTTCATAAACATGCGCACTAGACCGTGGAGAATGATAGATTGCAAGTTATGAAAGTGTGGTGATGTTTTCGTTTGAGGTTTTCGTTTGAAAAATGATGTACAAAGGGAATGTTGGTAAACCTTTTGGACAAATCATGTTGTTTGATTGATGTTGATTGGTGTTGATCTTGGGATATTTTGATGATAAAGTTTAATTTTGGATGTTTGGATGTTTAATAATGACAATATTTTGGTACTCAATCCTATGATGAAGGTATGAGTGGATTTTGAAAGATTTTTTTGAAAAATTATGCTATGTTTTTGGTACTCAACCCCATGATAAAGGTTTGAGTGGATTTTGGAGATTAAAGGATGATGCTAGTCTATGGACACAAGGATAAACAAGATTTGGGTGATGTTTGCTAAGTCTCAAAAGTGTTGATGAAGGATAAGTTGATTTCTCTACTTGAACTAGGTTTGTGAGTTGCAAGTAAAGACAAATGATAGTAATCTAGAAACTTAGGGAGAGGATAATGTCCACTAAATTTGACTAGACCACAAGATGATAAGTTGATTTGATAAAGACTCTAGCAAGATGATGAGGTTTGATATGTTGTGTTTGATGTATGTCCAAAGGCTAGTTTGATGTTTGATCTATGATGATGATGCAAAGGATGGTCTAAAAGAATAGTGATGTCTAAAGATGCTAAGAAAAATCTAATGTATGTCTAATTGATGTTTTTGTCCAAGAGGTCTATGTTGAAAAAACCTAGGTAAACCAAATTCAAAAGGTGGGTTGAAAATGCTTGAAAGTGTAAACAGATGGTATAACTATGCAGGTACACTATAATAGAGATTTTGAAAGTTGAGAAAAAGATTATGACAAGGTCTAAGAAAATTTTTGACAAGTATGGGCTAAGAAAGAATACACATATGATGGTTATTTCAAATAGATGTGGAAAAATCTTAGACAAAATCAAGCTTCTATAGAGGCAGTAGTGACAGTATTGACAAAGGCGACTATGTTTAGACACGGTGACTAGCAGATAAGTAGAATAAGCAATAGCAACTAGTTGTACAATAGTGACCAGATGCAGTACAATAGCAATTAGATGCTTAGACAAGCATGAGAAGATGCTCAATAAGAGTAGAAAGATTCTAAGAAAAACATGATAAGATGTACAATAGCGACTCAGTTTTTTGACAAGTGCGACTCTATTTTCTATTTCCAATGTGATGATAGTTTTGACAAGTTTACAAGTTAAAATTTTAGGTATGATGTTTAAGGTTATTTGTTTGAAAGAGAAAGTGATACACACAATAGATAAAGTATGCAATAATTGACTCAAAAGATAAGGGGGATATTCTACAAGCTTTCTTCCATAAAGCTTACTAAGCAAGGATTGATAAGCACTTTCCTATTTAGTCAAGTGGGTACATCTCTTGAGTTGAGTTTGCACAATAAAATACCTAGCTTGAGTGGATGACTAGAGTATGCACATACATGATACACCTCTTACCTTGAAAGGAAAAAATCTCCTTTCAAGGTGTTTGTCACCTCAACAAGCAATCAATACATGACAAATATCTTCATGGAATGACCAACTATCCCATTGCACCTTCTCAAGAGATGTTCAAAATTGGTAAGGCTTCTAAGTAGAATGGTTTGTAATGACTCAATGAACACTAGAGGTATACTTCAAACATGACACTAAAGTCTCTAGTTGACCTACGTGTGGTCTATACACCCACATAAAAATCAGCACGCAAGGTATAACGTCCCTAGATACATGCTACTTTCTTTTGCTTTCGTACTTTTATATAGCACACTTAAACATGTGCTTTGAGGTCATCTTGAGTTCTCTATTGTGGGATGTGTCTCAAGGAAGGCCCCTCCACTAAAAAAGCAAGGAAAATTTCTATATTTCTCATCACCTAGGATCATCAAATGATGCAAGCGGAGAGGATACGTATACAAGACTCCTTTAGTGACTCAAAAATGCAAAGTCCAAGATGTTTCTCATCACCCAGGATCATAAAATGATGCAAGGGGAGAGGATACGCATCCTACTTGCCAAGCACAGAAGACACTTCAAAGAAATTCATCTTTTAAGCACCAAACTAAGTGTTCTATTTTAACAAGATAAAATCATAATTCTTGAGTAAATTGATTCTTGGAGAAAGGCCTACAAGAAAAGTGTTAGTAGTTTAGACAAGAAAAGTTTATAATTATTTTCATTCACCCTACAAGAGTTGCATTGTTATGTTAGATCAATCTCAAATCAACAACAAACAACAACTAGGTTATGGTTGGGGTTAGAAACCAAAATCCAAAAGTTTGAAAGAGAAAATAGTAGGCAAGGAAAAAGATAGTCGCAAACCTATTACTTACAATAGCGACCTTTGTCTAAGACAGATGTGGCTTTGTTTCTACAATAGCAGCCCTAGTCTATGGTAGAAATAGTATGTTTATGCAATATCAAACTTCTTCTAATACAACTTCAAACCTATTTCCTTTTTTAATATGGTCGCGGCCAAATTTTTGAACAAGAGTGACCCAATTAATGATAGCGACCTCTATAAAATATGGCCGCACTCCAAAAACATGTAACTCATGAAGAACTTGATAAAAATGTTATATTAGGGATGTGAGTCCCACTACACATGTCATTTTATGTAAGAGGTAAAAGGATTAAGCAACAAGACTTCAATCAAAAAACCTAAAAACTTGAAGATCAAACCCACTTACAAATGAAATTGGATTGCAAATCAAGCCATGAATTCAAACACAAGGGTTAGATAAATCAAATCAAACACAATGAATTCAAAATAAGAAATACAACCTCACCATCCCATTGTTGGAGATCTTTGTGTAATATGGTTTTCGATTGCTCAAACACTTGAAGCCTCTATGATTGCTAGAAAAAGATTGATTGAATGTGATGCAAACATGACCTAGATGCTCAAGATGAATGCTCAAAACTTGAATGGATATGACTTACCTATCAAAATTATAGGTGATAAATGTCAAAGATGAAGGTTTATTTTATAGATTTTATTGATTTAGATAAATGATCTAGATTAAGAGGTGTTGATTTGAGATCAAAGGTTGAGAATGAACGAGAGGAACTGATTTCCTAGTTAATTGACAATAGCTGGTTGTAGGATTCCAGTTAACTAGTTACATGAGATATTGATTGAAGTGTTAATTCAATTAATTGATCAAAAGACTCCAATTGAGTGGGAGTTAAGAGAATTAATTGATTATAAGAGTAGTCAATCAATATCAATTGACTGAGAGTGTGTGTCAGTTAAGATTTGAGGAAATAATACATGATATAATTAATTAATTATTGGAGGAACGCGCAAGATAAGATTGATTAATAAATAAAATGTTTATTTATTAATGGATGATGTTTGAGATAAAAGAGGAGAATTAAATAATTTCTATAATTACTTAATTTAGAAGAAGTGTGAATGTGAGGGATTTAATCTAGAGGTGGGAGAATAGATTAATTAATAGTGAATTATTTAAACAATTCAAGATTATTTAATTAATAGAGAGAAATAGGGTTAAATGATGGAAATGATGTTAAAAGAGGATTAATGATGAAAATGAAGTGAAATGATAGTAAATGCAATAATGGTAATGAAAATGATACTAATGGTAGAAAAATGCAATTTCGAGATGTGTGACATGCGTCAGGAATTTTTGCATGTCTGCAATTAGTGGCTCATGTGGTTGAGTGTAGAATATCAAATCCATCCATCCAAGAAATCTACTAAAAATAATACTCTGTGGAATAAAATGTCAAAAAAAGTGGTTAGCAATAGTAAATGAGGCATGGTTGAGCATAAAATTAATATTTTTGGGTATCCATCAAATTTGGTGGTTGGTGAATATTTTAGGTGTATTAATGGTTCCATATAATGGTAGGTGGGAGAAAGTAATACCATAGTATAAAAAATATTTTTTGGGGATTAGGGTTTCTAGAGGAAATTTCCTTTTATTTTGGTGTATGGGGCCTTGTTGACAATTATATGGGTAAACCTTGTTGAAAGTCAACAGAGGTTTTGAAACCTTTATAGACCTTTGACACACATAACACTTACTTTCCTTGAAGAAATTAAAAGGTTAAAAAATGGTTGTCAAGAGTCGATGGAGGTTCAAGAACCCTTACAACTCCTGAGGAACTAACACTTAGCCCTTATTACCATTTCTCTCTTATTGTCAGTGAAACTAGAATTTTTTGAAACTACAACAAATCTTTGACACTACTTGGTAACTCTATATTACCATTCCTCTAAGTTTTGGTACTTGGCATTGATAATATAACCACTTTTGGAAACCTTGTCAACTTATGACAAGGTTGTGAGAACCTTATCGGGAGTTGATAGAGATTTCACAATATTTTCATCTCATCAAAAACTTAACACTTTTTTTTTCCTCTCCCTCTTCATCTCTTGTCAATGAAAATTATCAGTCCTCAAACTTGTCTCAATAACCCTGTCAAGCTACAACAAGGTTGTGAGAACCTTTTCAAGAGTTGATAGAGGTTTTGAAGCCTTTATAAACCTCCAAAAACTTGAGCACTTAATATTTTTATTTAGTTTGACATAGAGGTTAGGAAAGTGATGACAATTTCTATGAGGTTCTAAGAACCGTTTTGAGCTCTAACAAGGTTGTGAGAACCTAGTTGAGAGCCAACACTAGTTTTGAAACCTCTTCAAAAAAAGTTGACAAATCTTGACACTTAGCCAATTTTAGGTTTTTGCAACTTGGGAAACTAATTGAAACATGAAAATGGGAGAAAACATAGCATTAAGAGGCATGTTTTGAGAGTAAGGGGCTATTTGAGATTCCTTGGGTTATCTATAGCAAAGGGGGAAGAATGAGGCATGGAATAAAAGTAAAACCTTTTTCTATGAAATAATCACATCACATTAAGTTGCCTTGTCATTTAGGATTATATGGATGATGGTGCACTCAAACATGATGTAAAAAAAATGAAACTTTAATAAACATATAAAAAAAGAGAAATAACATGTCTCTCTTTGGAACTATTACAATTTGTGGCACAAGAATTTTGGACTAGTCAAACATATGTTATTTTTATAGTTTGATGACAAATAATACATATGAGTTCTATTTTTTTATGAAATGTATAATGTGTATAAGATTGGATAAAATACTTTGAATGGTTTTGTAGAGTTTCATGCTTTTGTACAAGGTATAACATTTCATCATGTTGAAAATTATATTATTGGAGCTGATGAAAACAAGGATTTGAAACAAACTTATTCATCACCAAATCTAGATGATAAAGAGTTAAATGATAGTATGATATATAAGTTTAATATTGATTAGAAAATATGGGAATTTTTGGGGAAAACTAAAGTTAATAATTTAAATTTTAAGATCAAATAATGGTTGGTACACAGGTTTACAATTTAGTTTAATCCTATGTCAATTTGGGTCATAAACTTGTGAAAGGCATAGTGGTTGGCTACTCAAAGGTTGGAGGTAGTGATTTGAGTAAAATAAAATGCAAACTAAATTAACAAATAAGTTGTGGAAACTAGAATCCTATATAATGGTATTCAAAATATACTATAGGAAGGGTTTCTACTAAATAAACTATTTGCTACAGGAACATAAATCATTTGCTATAGGGAACATAAATTGTCTACTCCAAGAACATAAAGTAATCTATTATAGAAAATAAATTTACAAATTATTTAGACCAAAAATGAACAAATATATTTAAAATTATTCTATCAAATATTATTCATGTAGTGGATATCTTCATAAACCATGAGTTATTATATTATTATATTGTAAAATGAATCTTTAATTTTATAATTCACACCTCTATTTTCTATAAATAACAATTATAAAAATATAACCATAAAATAATATGTGGGGAACAATTTAAATAATATATCATGAACAACACATTGAATGAAACAAAACAAGAAAATACCACCAAGCATTCCTAAGAGTGGGTTGGTCTACTAGGTAATTGAATAGTTTGCCCCAAACTTCTCTTGATCAAAATAGAAATTATATTTCTTAAATTTCTAAATATGTCTACTAAAAAATATATAATTTGTGTTATAATTTATATAACCTACAACTTATAACCACTCTACCATAAAAAATATATATATATAAAGAGTTGTGTTGACCTTTGCCCCATAAAACTAAAATATAGCCATGGAAAGTGATCTTGGTCAATGGCCATAATATCATACTAGTAGAAAAAATAAAATAATAATTGTATTTGTCTCATGGCATAAACATACAAAAATAAAAACATAATTTTAACAATATAAGATAATAATAGCCAAAACAAAGTGTTGTGCAATTTTTGCACACACGCCCCACCGGAGGCGGGGACCCTCTTTTTTCTTTTGCGTTTGTGCCTCTTGGCTTGGTCGAATTTTGGTTTTTCTCTTCTTGGGAGGCTATTTTGGGATTAAGTCTAGACTGGGTTTGTTGAGGACAATATTTTGAGGCTCTAGGGGAAATTTGTCTATCTTGGAATTCAAAAATGGGGATTTTGAAGTGAATTTTCAATGTTATATGTAAATATTTTTTGCACCTGTGGATAGAGGGTGAAAAATTAGGCAGGGTTGCTTTTTGAACTTCTTGAAAATTCCTTCTAGAAAAAAAGTTATGAGGTTTAGGGGATTTCGACTCTGCAGGAAATTTGGGAAAATCCGTTCCCTCAGGATTTTCCCAAAAATTCCTTGACCCCCTGAAAATCCCGAGACCCCTGAAAATCCCGAAATTCCTTAAAAACCCGAAAATTTCCAAAAATGGAAGAAAAAAATTCAAAATTTTATTTTTCCGAAAATGGAAAAAAATTTCAAAAATGATTTTTTTTTAAATTGAAATTTTTGAAATGCATTTTTTTTTTCAAAATGGAAATTTTTCCTTGAAATTTTAAAATGTTCCCAAAAATGAAATTCTTGAGATGGATAGAGAAAATCTTGAAAATAAAATTTTCAAAAATGGAAAAAAATTATGAAAATGGAAAGTTCCCATTAAAAAATGTAAGTTTTTTTTAAAATGCCAAAATTTTATTCAAGTTTAATTTGGATTGGAGTTTTTTTTAACATGTGAGCTACTAATGATGATATCTTTTTTTTCAGGATTAAATAAATATTAAAAGGGGAACTTGCATATGGATTTGTGCCAAAAGGGAAATATGGAAGAGTTCAATTGAAATTTTAAAAGTGGAACTTTCATAAGAATCCATGTCCAAACTGTCTACAGTTGGAAGGAATTTTTGGAAGACATGTGAAGTTGATTTCATCATCCAATCATAACTTTCATTAATGACAAGCTGGCATAATATTGTTTTCTCATTGTTCCACGATGTAACTGCTTTTATGCAATTGGATGATGATGTACCATGAGCTCCCAAATTAAATGTAATTGTTAGATGCTTCTAAAGGTGTAATTTCTGCCATTGGATTGATTTAATCCTGGCCTTTGATTCAAAATGTAATTTTCTATAAAAGGCCAGTGCCTTCTCATTTGTAGGAGGAGAGACTAGGTTAGAAGAGCTAATTAGAAGCCAGAATTGGCTAAGTTTGAAGTTAGATTATGCAAGATAGTAGCTATAGGAGAGAGGAGAGATTGGAAATTGTTATGTAATGTTGGAGAAGTTAATGCAATTTGATTGTTGATTTGGCAAGCTTTGTGTTACACTTTGACAGTTTGTGGTTTCTTGTTTTCAATTCTCAATGTTAGATGTTAGATTTCAATTCTTTTGCAATAATGGTAAAATTGTAATGATGTTGATAGATCTCTGGTCCATACTTTTAGCAATTTGCTGATTGTAATTTGTTGTGTAAAGTTAGTTTGGGCCTTATTTTGTGCTAAGTTCAACTGTGGATGCTTGTTTACATTGCGCCAGTTATTGGGTATGTGAATGAATGTTCAGTCTGAAAATCTTCAGTTTCCTTAGAATATTTCACCGTTTCTGTGGAGTTGTAGGCTTGTCCTTGATCAAACAGAGGTTGGTTTCATTGGGGATCTGTCCATCTGCAGCATTCATCATTGTTGTGATTGATCTTAGTTCTTAGTCTTAGAAATCTCTCTTAACCCTTATCTCTTTTGTTGTTTATTTTGAATCTGGGTTAGTTTTAGGATTAGAAGCATCACCATATTGTTACATCTGATGAAAGTACGCTTCCAGCATTGTTCATTTGTAAGGTCCCATTGTGATTACCAGCATTTTCACATTTATCACTGAGTTGTTTATGCATTGTCAAGACCTAACATTAGAGACCTTAGGGTTATCTTTTGAGGCTTGCTAATAGAGATTTACCTTTCAAGAGAGATAGGATACTTGTATCTTGTCTGAGTTGTTGTTGTGCAGAAAACATCATCAACACAAAGGTTTCCAAATCAACAATTCTCTCAATGTATTCCACATAATATCTTCTGCTATAGGAGGTCAATTCAATTTGTTTTAAGTCATTCTCAACCAAATGAAAATTAGTACTTCTAAATATTAGTATCTAAATTATATTTTATCCTTCTAAAACATATTAATTAACTTCTTTTGATATAAATTATTAGTGGCAGAAGTTAAGGATTAAGGTGAAAATTAAATAGCTAGACTTAGGCATGCAAAGAATTAAAGATATCAAAATTTAAATAGGTTTTTAGCCCATAATTTTCCTCTTAGCTTAAGTTATTACATGTCCTCGTGTGATTAAAATGAATTACTTATAGACTAAGGTCACTCTTTCAGTACGATAGCTAGTCTCTGCATAGTTTACATGATTTCAACATACCAAGAAGCCATTCAATCCTCTATTTTCTTATAGTTAGTCTCTGCATAGTTTGCATGATTTCAACATACCAAGAAGCCTTTCAATCCTCTATTTTCTAATAGTTAGTCTCTGCATAGTTTGCATGATTTCAACATACCAAGAAGCCTTTCAATCCTCTATTTTCTAATCATGCTTTTTTCATAGTTATGTAGGGTTCTTGCACTACATCCTATTATTTTTCATTAACCAAATTTTCTAACTGATTTTTCAACTCTTTTATCTTCTTGATTTTCTATTGATAAAATTCATATATTTCTTGTAGGTTCCCTTGTAAAATTTGAATTTTAGTTTCTAATTGATTCACCTTATCCTTCAAATCCCATATTTCTTATTTTTGTTTCTTCAAAATTGGGTTGTTTTGAAGATGGTGAACCCTCAAACAATTGTTCCTCTATGATATGGATATTATCTTCATTATTCTCTTTTGAAATAGGGGAAACATGCATAATGCTTGAATCAAACAAGGTTTCTTCTCCCTACCACTCTTTAGGAACAAGGTTATTTTCTTCCTCTAGCTCTTTTATATTTTTTTATTTCTAGTAGATAGGAACATTACTAACAATTTCTTGGAAAATGTCATATTACCACTTTATTCAATTATAGGATTTCTAAGAAGAAAAGGGAGAATGAGGATGAATTTTCCTCCTCAAGACCATTCTCTTTTTTTTGAAGCTCATGGGAATGGAGGTCTTGGGCATGAGCGCGATCTACAACAAGCCCCGATAGGGTGAACTCCAAACATTAGCCATGGGCAGTCTATAGCTTTTCTATGGTTTGGTGGGCCTCCTTCAAGTTTCTTGCACGCTTCCCTACCCTGCCAGTTCTTTGTTGCTCTAGCTTTCTCTCAACACTGGTGACAAAACCATGTCATCACTTTCCCCAACACCTGATCATTGGGAACAAAACCCTACAATCAGGGTCAGACCAAAGGAAAAAATAAACTCCCTCAATGTTCATCTAGCCACATGACTCAGCATCAAAAAAGTGGGGTTTCTAAAGTAGCCTAGCTCCCAAGTCTTTTTTGTAGACTTCAATGTCATCCTCATCCTCTCAACTAGAATACAGAGTGCACATTTTTTAAGACTTGTTGCTTCCCTCTATGACCATCCTCAAAATTCACACACTTATAGGTAATATTTTTAATTGCATCCCTCTCTTTGATACTCTAGAATCATGGGTCCATGATCAGTGGACTAGGGTATCAGAAGTTTTCTACATTCATGAGGAAATGGGTTATTTTATTGTTATTTTTAACTTCAGAAGAGATCATGAAAAAACTCTTAAAGAAAAACCTTGGTTTTTTAAGGAGAAAAGTTTATACCTCTAACCCTCGACCCCTCACTTCAACCCTAGCTCTACAATAATTAATTATATACCATTCTAGATTTAGATGAAAAATATACCTCTCGAACATAAGGAACCTCAAATCTTGGAATCCCTAAGTAACTTCATTGGCATCTTCTAGATAGTTGATATGGAGCTTGTAAAATACTTATACAAGCTAAACAAAATTTGTGTTGTTCTAAATGCTAAAAATTCATTGCCAAAAGTCTTTTCCATTTACTCCAAGAGTGAAATCTAGAAATAGTTGATTGAACTAGAAAATCCTACTACTTACTACTCCTCATGTCATTCCTATGACCATCCAACCTCACAATGCCTCTCAAAAACTTTGGTTTCTGAGGATCTAGAATCTAAATGTGAAGCACATTGTCCTCTCCTAAAAAACACAATAACGCAAGCCTCTATTTTGGAAAAACACAAAAACCAAACTCCACAACAAGAATATGATCTCCAAATTTCCAAATACCTACCGATCCGCATCCCTCTAGCTAAAAGGGCTTGGATTTGTAGTAGAAGGACACATCCTTGATATGTAAATCAAACAAAAAGACAACTTGAGTATGTGTACAGAATTATTTCCCTTTCACATCAGAGCTTTTTGTTCAAATCCAAATCTTGGCCCAACAAAGAGGAAGCAACAAGCACCTAAACCTTCCCCCTCTTTTGACTCAGGCATTGTTTTGAAAGCTTTTGTAACTAGTATAGCAAATGGTAGGTAGGTTACCATAGGTGATGCATTTGCTAACAAAGTACTGTAGCATCATAAATTGTCATCCATGACAATTTCACCTTATTTTTTTCTCCCCTTTAATTTATTGGACCTAATTGAGTATTTAATTTCCTAAATTATGCATTCTATGGCCTATTTTTCACAATTTCTAAGGAATTGTAAGCTCGAATGAATTACATTTATCTAACACATTGCCCTCAACACCATTTGTCATAGAAAATAGGTCTAGAACACTCACACCTTAGGCATGAGTGTCCTATTTTCCCTCCAAATTGAAATATGTCAGTTGTGGAAATTTAATATTTGAATTTAAACTATCCAACATTAGCTATCAGGATCCAATTTATTGGAAATTGAATAAGTTCCTATAAATACCTAGTTATTGCATCATTTGATATCCATATAGCAAGAGGTGAAAATTAAGAGTATCCAAGAGAAAGATTACAACAATTTAAGATCCAAGCATCATGTCAAAGTGTATGTAATTTCATGTTTTCATATTATCATTGTTTTGTGAAGGCTAACACTTTTGTAGGTCTTCAAAGCATTCAAGTATTCAAGCATTCAAGCATTCAAGCATTCAAGCATTCAAGCAAATCAAGCAAGCAAGATCTAAGATCCTTGAAGTGATGTGTATGACTTCAGTCCTTCAAGGAATCCATTTAGTGGTGAGTCACAACACTTTGTGAATTCATCTTTCCCTCCTATCACTTATCTATTTATCATTGAAATTTTCCATTATGTAAGTGGAAAAACTTACACAAGGTTTACCTAAGACAAGCCCCTCAAATGGCCCAACAATATCTCTCTTTTTGAATGTCCAAATCTCAAGTTTGAAGAGTATTGAAAGGATATTGAAGAAAAATTATTCATTGTTGCATTTAAAGACCTACATCTTATCAACCCACAGAAAATTAGTTACAAAAATATCCAACAATTTTATAGGCAGGAAATCAAAGAGCAAACAAATCACTACAGGATCAACTTTTGAAGTTTAGAAAAATCCTACAAGGACACTCATTCCCTAGGCATGAGTGTCCCCCATTTTCAGCCCCAAATTTTTAGGAAAGGTGCACAGATCTCTTTTTTCTCAGTTTTACGCGTCGAAATTGATGTTACAATTTTCCTGTTATCGAAATCTTGCATTTTCAGTCTAGGGCTCATAGTTTGACAAGGTTATTTTGGGAAATTCAATTCCAATCCATTTCCAAGAATCAAAAGCATCAGATCCAAATCTAATTGACTCACCTTTTTGGTTTAATGTCAATCTAATTGCCTTGTGGATTTGCATCCTAATGAAATTCTAGAAAAGGTGGAATTTTCCCTAGGTTTTGATCATTGAACTTAAGGATTCCCTTTTTCTACATTTCATATTGGTGAACATGACCTATTAACATTATATACCTTCTAAAATTTCACCCCAGATATAGGTTTTGCATATCATTGTTTTGCATCTCATTTAGGCTTTCATGTTTGTATCATAAAAAAGTCGTAAAATCCAAAAAATTACATATCATATTCCATTGTAAGTTGCAATAGCGTTGTTCTAGTCATCTTAGATCATATTTACATTTACCTTGCATTCATTAGGTCATTAAAATCTGAAATTATTCATTGCATTCAAGTTGCATCTTTCATTTAGGTCAAAAAAGTGAAAAATTGCATTGTTTGCTTTAAAAATTGCATCAAATCATCATTTTTAGAATTTTGCATCTTGAAATCTATCAATTAGTTCATATTAGATCTGAAAAATTGCATTCAAAATTACCATTTACTATTCAAACATTTTTCAAATTGTTGCACATTTGCATTTTTAAGTTCACAATCATAAAACTACCAAAATCTAGAAAAATATTGATTATCACACCTATCTGATCACATAACTAAGAACCTTATACAGTAATAAAGATAGAAAAATTTTAAATTTTTGAAACCCTAGTTGGTACATCGATTCCTTGGGAACGTACGTCCTGTTGTTTTTGTGCTATCTATCTATTACTGTTGTCTAATTTCTGATTTGGTTTGTTCTATTGTAAAAAGTAGTTCTACATTTGAAAAGAAGATGTTACTTTGTTTAGCTCATTGTAAATTTGTGAAAAATTGTTGCATTTTACTATTGATAATCACTAGATTTGTGGGACAATTGCTTACATTTTTTGAAACATTGCATAATCTGGGTAAATTGGTTTTCATTTTGGATAAATTTCAAAACCATAGGATTTTACAACACATTGCACACTTAAAACCTTCCAAAATAGCAACATAAATAATTCCAAATCTTGGTTTAAACAATGTCACACAATCACCTTATTTCATTAGTGCTTCTGAAAGAAAAATTTTAGACAAAGCCCTACTAGGACACAGATGCCATTTTAGGACATTGATGCCTAAAGTGGACATAGGTTCCCTAGGCACCTTTGTCCTACTAAATCTACCTTAGATTTTAGGTGTAGATTCATACCTATTGTCAATTTGCAAATCTGGAGTTTGATTTCTAGATTTGTGTTTGTAATAGGTTTGTAAGTCTATTTTCAATCCTAATTTTCCTTAACAAGCATAGATATAGTTTACAATTCAATTTACTAATTAATCTTGGAGAAAGCATAGTAATCTAATCATGTTAGATATATTTCCACGAGCAGATTGTATATTTACCAAGCCCTTTAGCTGTGATGACTTTGACATGTTAGATGATGCCCTTGGGGACTTCATCTCACCTAGATTGTTCACTAAGGTTTCGAACATTCCAAAAAATGCAATCATTAATACTCAAGACAATCATGTTCATCATTCTCCCAATATCTCTCCTAATTGTGAGAGTATCTGAACACAAGAGAGGGAAATCATTGACACATTTATTAATAAAACTTTTCCTAATCTTCATTTATCTCGCAACATCTTACGTACTTGTGAGAACACTTTGGTGCAAGAGGATGTAATCATGTACAATCATGATAATCATAGTTGTACTTCTCTCGATACCTCACCCACTTATGAAGAAGGTACCATAGTGTTAAAGGATCCAGTCATTGAGTGTCATGAAAATATTGTTTGTTTCTCTCCCAATACTTCTCCTACTTGGGAATATATTGTGGCACAATAGGATGAAATAATTGATACATTTCTTTCAACAAATAGTAAGATGAATGGCATAGATGAAGATGCTAAGTTGACATTAGATCCCTCCTTAATAGAAGGTCATCAACAAGTAGGTAACTCAGTTGAGGTTATGAACACATAAGTAACAATTGGACCTCCTTTAATTAGTGAACCTCCTAAGTCACCTCCCATCATAGGACCACCTCAAAACAAACCAAAACCTCTAGGTGATATCTTAAATTTTTCAAGACAACTCACTAGTAAGCATGTGTCGTAGCAACCAAGTTATCACACATATAACATTCCCCAGCATAGTGGTAAAGAGTATGATCTTGTTGAGAGACTTCATCGTACTCCCAATGAACATCTCCCTTTGGGATTTGATTCAAACATCACCTACATACAATAGGATGCTCCAAGAGGTTTTGCAGAATATTGATGTCCAATATTCTATTAGACCGAATTCTATAGCTACCTCATTTGATTATATGCAAGTGAAAAATTTGGATATTACATTTCCTCAACATGAATTACCCTCATTTGAGATCTAAAATAAACATGAGGCCTTAATGATAAAAGTGATTATTAATGAAACAAGAGTTAGGCATACTCTCATAAACAATGGAGTGGGTCTTAATGTTTGTAACATTGACCTCCTAGATAAAATTGGTGTGGACAAGAATCTTATAGAACCCAACGATGTTAATTTTTGTGGCTTTGACAATATTAATAAAAAATCATTAAGAATGATCACATTACCCATTGATTTTGGACCCATGGTTTTGCCTACCTCTATCCATATCATACCAGGACCTCTTTCATACAACCTTATCCTCAGTAGACCATGGATTCATGCCATGAAGGGAGTCTCATCTACTCTTCATCATGAGATGAAGAATAAATATAATAACAAGATATGCATGATTAAAGCAAATGAACAAAGTTATAATTCATAATTTCAACATGATGTTAACACTTCCAACTCTCTTAATAATTTAATTCTAACTTCAAAGGTAGAACCTATACAAATTGATGGTAATCCTAATTGGCTTTCACCTACAATAAAACTCTTAGATCATGATTGGGGGTTGTTATATTTTACACCTTATTCTAAAGGAGATTCTAAAATATTTTCATCAAAGTCCAAAGAGTCAAATACAAATAATTCATCTTCAAACACATGTTTTGGGGCTGATTGGGGTGCATTAGATTTTACACCCTCCTTTACGGGAGAGTACAAAATCTCACAGTCTAAACCAAAATAGTCTTGTGTCTCATTTTCTCAACTTGTTTCTACATCAAGAACATCACCCCATGGTGGTGATAGGGGCACTTCAACTCATGTCCCTCATGAGAGGAAGAAGTGTAACATTAAAAACTTAAAAAGGATTTGTGTGCTCAGGAAGAAGCCAATCTTTATCATAAGCATGTAGATAAAATCTCTTCATCTGAGTTGGAAGCATGTTATGGTCTTGGATACAAAAAATTTTGTAAACATGGATGTAATGAAAATAGGGAACCAAATAATAGGAATCAAGTGAAGTCTATACCATACTTTTCCAAGAAGGGTTTATGTTTCCATCCTCCATCTCCATGTTCATCTAATGCTTTATCATCTATTGTGTGTATGACATCTTGTGATAAGAAAACAATATTGTATTTACAAGAGAAATAAACTTCCCCTACTATTGATCAAGAGAATATATTTTTGAGGATTCTCAAAGCCTGCCTAATTACTCTCCCTCTAGAAACATGAAAGAAATTCTACAAAAAAAGCTTATTTTGTGCATATCATCGAGTGCATGGTCATTCTACCAATGAATTTCAGGCCTTGAGTAATACAAAATCTTAAGGATTATGGTGCTCTTCCTTATGTTGATGCACCTAATTCCTCTAATCAATAATTATCTTCATCTTATCATGTTGCTCATCACTATGGCATTGGTAGCTTTATGTTTTTTTCTCATTTCCATTCATGGTGGTACAATCTTAAGTGCAACTATTATTTTCATGGCAGCAACATGATAGTCCTTGGTGTTTTTGTCTTTGTTTGTATGCTTTGGGGGGAAGGATGACTAGTTTTGGGATGTGTGCATTTTTTTCAAGGATCCCCTTCTTCCCCTATTTCTCCTTAAAACACCAACATAGAAAGTATGTTGACATTTTAAGGGAGGGCATATATTACCCTTATCCATTTCATCTTGTGATTTTTGACCTATTGACATACCCCCTTTGGTGGTGGTGCTATTTGTAACACCCCCTGAGGCATGGTTATCAATTCATCTCCTAAGGTGTTAAACTTTGTGCACCCCTTGAGGTGAGTTTTGTTGCACCCCCTAAGATGAGTTTTGTTGCACCCCCTAAGGTGAGTTTTTGCAAGGTAGTTCATGGATTCAGCATAATAGAGTTTTTAGGTCATGAACTTGAGCACCCATTTAACATGGCCACCTAGCATAACACAACTTGCTTGCCATTGGAGCCATGTGTTTTGTAAGTGATTTTACATCCTTGTGAGAGTATCATTTTATTTTGACCGCACATTCAATGGATGACATTTGGTATTTGAGACAATTTATGGCTGAGGTCTCTTTGCCTTACCAACTTGAATCCCTTTAGCACTAACCTTGTATTTTGTGTGTGCTTCTTGTTTTTTTTATCCATATTTGCATCATGTTTACATCATTTTTGGTTTCATTTCATCATCATCTTTATGTTCTAGCATGCTATTTTTTTTCATCATGTATGCTTCATGTTTTCCAACATGTATGTTTGTGTATGTTGTCTTGCTACATTACATACATGTGCAATACTTTGTGCTTATGTTGGTTTTCCATGGGATCTTGGATCTTGGGGGCTTGTAAGCTCCCCTTAAATCCTTATTCATCCTATATCTTCCACGTTTGGACAATTAGACCCCTATTGACATAGATTTTCTACTTTGGTGTGAGTCTAAGAGTAAGTTCATACTCTCACTAAAGTTGGGAATAAATGTAGTTCATAAATTGTCACCCATGATAATTTCACCTTATGTTTTGCTCCCCCTTAATTTATTGGACCTAATTGAGTATTTAATTTCTTAAATTATGCATTCTATGGCCTATTCTTGACAATTTTTGAGGAATTGTAAGCAGGAATCACTTGCATTTATCTAATACATTGACCCTGACACCAACTATTTTCCCTCCAAATTGAAATATGTCGGTTGTGACAATTCAATATTTAAATTTCCACTATCCAAAGTCAACTATTAGGATCCAATTTATGGGAAATTGAATAAATGCCTATAAATAACTAGTTATTGCATCATTTGAGATCCATCTAGCAAGAGGTGAACATTAAGAGTATCCAAGAGTAAGTTGAGAGAAAAAATTTAGTGATTTATTGCAGAAATTCAAGATCCAAGCATCATGTCAAAGTGTATGTGAGTTCATGTTGTCATATTATCATTTTTTGTGAAGGCTAACACTTTTGTAGGTCTCAAAAGCATTCAAGAATTCAAGCAAATCAAGCAAGCAAGATCAAAGATCCTTGAAGTGATGTGTATGGAATTAGTCCTTCAAGGAAGCCATTGAAGGGTGGTGAGTTGCAGCACTTTGTGATTACATCATTCCCTCCTATCATTTATCCATTTCTCATTGAAATTTTCCATTGTGGAAGTGGAAACACTTACACAAGGTTTGACTGAGACAAGCCCCTAAATGGCCCAACATTTCCTCTCTTTGTGAATGTGTAGATCTCAAGTTTGAAGAGGATTGAAAGAAGTTTGAATAAAATTATTCATTATTGCATTTGAAGACCCACATATTGTCAACCCATAGAAACTCAATTACAAAAATATCCAACAAGGATTTGACAATTTTGCAGGCAAGAAATTGGAGAATAGACAGAGTACTACATGATCAACTTTTGAAGTTCAAAAAAATCCTACAACGACACTCACACCTTGGGCATAAGTGTCCCCCATTTTCAACCCCAAATTTATAGGACAAGTGCACAAATCTTTGCTTTTCTCAGCTTTATAATCGGAATTGTTGTTATAGTTTTCCGATTATCAAAATATTGCATTTTTTAGTCTACTTTTGACATGGTTATGTAGGGAAATTCAATTCTAATCCATTTCCAAGACTCACAAGGATCATATCCAAATCTGATTGACTCACCTTTTTGGTTGAAATTCAATACAATTTCCTTGTGGATTTGCATCCTAATGAAATTCTAGAAAAGGTGGAATTTACCCTAGGTTTCCATCATTGAACTTAAGGATTCCCTTTTTCTACATTTCAAGTAGGGCAGCAACAAAACCTACACAACTTTGGTCCTTGATCAAATAGTCAATTTTTTCTACTAATAAAATCACCAACTACTACTACCCCAAAAAATGCCAAACAACGAGAGCAAGATTCATAGTTGGTAGAGGAAGTTTTTCCTCAAGAAGGATTTAGTAAATATCACAGAAAATCTTCATAGTTTGGCCAAGGATGTAAAGTATGTTGCAGAATATTTCTTAGTGGCAGTTCATTGAATCGATTCATAGAAGTCTCCAACAGAGGATAGAATATCTAAACACCCTTCTCAACACCAAACACCCAAAATAGGTGATATTAATCATGACAAAGGCATACCAAAGGATTTAAGGAAAATAACATAAGTTTCTAAGAATCCCATGAGATCATGACAGAAGAAGAAATGGTAGATCATAAATTGTTTTACAAGAAGGTTCAAAACTATTTGACCAAATGGTAGAGGAAGCATTAAATAAGGATCTAGAATATGATTTTCCCCAAACTATCTCTATTGCACAAATGAAAATAGAAATCTCCCAAGTGTTAATTGCAAAACCTCCAACTAGAGGCAAACCCCCTAAGAGTAAAAAAAATCAAGGAATAAATAGCTACTGGTATCCAAACTACATTATATAAAAATCTCAAACCAAGGGCTTGTTGCTCTCCTTGAGGATAATGAGAGTCCTATTATGGAATGTTAGGGGCTTGAATTCCCCTAACAAAATATGTTTGATAAAGCATGAGCTAGACTCTAGTGAAGGAAACATCATTCTTCTACAAGAAAAAAAAATCACCAATGATCAAGCACAAGAATTCTTTGACAAATGGAATAAATGGCAATTTTTACACTCTCCATCCCAAGGTGATTGAGGAGGCTTAGATGTACTATGGAATGGAAAAAATACTTAGATAGAATTAATCCTCTCAATGCAACATTGGATGCTCATCAAGGTAACTTCCTTTGATCTATATTTGTGGTTGTTTAATGTTTATGCTCCCACATCAATAGTCAAGAAAAAGATCCTTTGGAATGTCATATCCCCACTTTTATCACAGCTAAAAGAGGAGAAATTTCTTATGGGGGGGAGACTTCAATGCAATCTTGTACCATAATGAAAAAATGGAGGCATAATCCCCCCAAGGTCATGGAAGACTTCAAGGACTTTATACTAGAAAATTATCTATTAAACTACCCCCCTCAAAATGGCACATTCTTACGGACAAACAGGCAAAGAGACCTCTGCCTAATTGCAAAAATTTTGGATAGATTTCTAATTTATGCATAATGGTATGTTAAAGTAGCTCCTTAATTGTCCATGCTTTCATTCTAAGAATTATACCACTTTCCTATTCAATTGATCTTATCTTCACAAACATCCCATCCAAAATCATCCTTTAAGTTTTAGGAAATTTGGTTCAAAGACCCTCAATTCCTGCCTCAACTCAAGCTTTGGTGGGAAAATAATCCTTTTATTGTTGGTTCTAGAATGTTTCAAATAGAAAAAAAATAATCTACATAAAACAACAAACAAAAATTTGGAATGAACAACATTTCAAAAACATTTTTTACAGAAAATAGAATTGCAATCCCAACTTGATGAGATCAACAACCAAACCATAAGGTGTGGAATGAATAATGCCTCTTTTAGCTTACATAAAAAATTATAATTGGAATTAGAATAAATTATGGCAAGGGAAGATATATATTGGAGGCAAAAATCCAAAGAGTTATGGCTCAAAGAAGGGGATAAAAACACTAAATTCTTTCATTTATCATCAAAAATTAGACAATAAACAAATGTTATGTTCAGCATCAAAAACTAATCAACCAAAAACCCACCCAAGTAAGCAATACCATCTTAGATGAGTTTATTCAACATATTCCTTTATTGATTTTTGAGAAAGAAAATGAGCTCCTGTTAAAACCATTTACACTAGAAGAAGTAAAAGAAGTGGTTTTCTCTATGACACTAGACAAAGCTCTAGGTTTGGATGGGTTTACTACCATGTTCTTCCAAAAAGGTTAAGAGTTCATGGGAAGATAAATCTCGCTATATTTAGAGGACTCGAGGAGAAATGAAAATATTTTAAAGCAATTGAATAATACCTTTATAGAACTAACCCCTAAAAAGAACCCCTCCACATTTATTGATTTCAAACCCATATCATTGTGCAACACTATCTACAAAATATTGTCCAAAGAAATCACTACGAGACTAGCTAAGATCATCCCAATAATCATCATGGATGAGTAAGATGGTTTTGTCCCAGGAAAGGATACAACTTAAGGGGCTTTAATAGCTCATGAAAATTTGCACTCCATTAAGGAGGATAAAATCCTAGCAATGGTTATAAAACTCAACATGTTGAAGGCCTATGACATACTCAATTGGGATTTTCTCTTAAAAGTGCTACAAAAACTCAGCTTTTCTAGTGTCAATGGATTAGTTCAAACATATCATAGACCAAGTTTTTCGTCCTATTAAATGGAAGTCCAATAGGATTTTTCAATTCTTCATAAGGTGTCAAACAAGGTGATCCTTAATCACCTTTCCTTTTCATTTTAATGGTGGAATCTCTAAGTTGGTTAATAGTAGGGGCATGAGCTCAAGGTAAATGGCAGGGTATAGATATTCCAAACTCAAACATCAATATGACCTACTCATTATTTGCAGGTGATACACTTTTATTTGGAAAATCTTTTATCCAAGAAGCAAGAGGCATCAAAAAAAATTTAGAGGTTTATTGTTGGGTATCAAGTCAAAAAAAAAAAAAAATCAAGCATATTCTTTATTTACACCTCCCTAATGGTATCAACATGCATCTTATCCATTCTTTATTTTAAATATGATGAGTTTCCAAGTCAATAACTGGGAATCCCATTCTTTTTAGAGCCAAACAAGCCTAAGTTCTAGAACACAATTTTGACTCAAATTTAAAATAGGATAGCATCCTAGAAAGGAAGATGGCTAACAATGGCAGGAAATCACATATTAACCAAAGTAGTCCTTCCAGCTATTCTCAACTATGTTATGTCAGTCCTTAAGTTACAAAAGTAGTGCAAATAAATATAGAGCAAAGAATCAGAAAATTCCCTAGCATGGGAACCTTGACAGCAAGAAAAAGAGTAAAATCCCAATAGTTTCATGGAACAAACTCTATGAAGATAACAAATTTGGTGGAGCTATTCTCAACTTTCAGCTATTCTCAACTATGTTATGTCAGTCCTTAAGTTACAAAAGTAGTGCAAATAAATATAGAGAAAAGAATCAGAAAATTCCCTAGCATGGGAACCTTGACAGCGAGAAAAAGAGTAAAATCCCAATAGTTTCATGGAACAAACTCTATGAAGATAAAAAAATTTGTGGAGCTGGTTTACACAATCTAAAGGCAAGTAATCTAGCATTGGGAGCCAATCTAGTGTGGAATGTTTTTTCAAAACCACTTCCAAGTGGGCTAAAATTTGTTGAATGAACAAGACAACTAAGAAGGGGTTGAATCAGTTGTATCAAATTAAAACATCAAAAACAATCAACAGTAATCAGATCCACAAGCATTCATTAAACCTTTATTTTGTTATAGTGATTAATCATGAAATGCAGATAACAAAAGAAGGAACAACACCTACACAAGAGAACACTATATTTACATGGAAAACCTAATGAGGGAAAAACCACAGTGAGGATTAGCTCACAATATAAGTAATTACAAAACAAATACAAGGGCTCACTCTCAGAATAGGACACACTATCCAATAGGGCTCATAGCCAAAGCTCAATACTCATAATATGAAAAGAAGATTGAAGAGAAATGTTACATAGAGAACACTATCTCAATGCAACAAGTAATCCACCACAATTACTCCAACACTCTTGCAACCTTATTTGAAAGATTGAGGACACCTTCAACTCACTGCCTTTAGAAGTCCAACACTTTAAATTTCACACTTCTCTACTCAAATTTGCATCTATACTTCTACAATTCACACCACATTCATCACTCACATTTATCTTGAGATCTTCCAACAACACCACTCTTATTTATATCATCCTCAACCTTGAAAACCTTCTCCAAGGTCGGCAACACATCCTTTATATTTACAATTTCAAATTAGGTCAACACCCAAACATTCCCGCGGTGGATAGGAATGAGGTCGACCCACATAAATCCTTATTTAGGACCCAAAATTATCCTAACACACCTCAACACACTTTCAAAAAAATTGAAATAGCTTCACATGAAGTGTTAACACCAGGTCGGCCATTACATGTGTTAAACACCATAAAACTATTAAGTGCACACTTCCCACTTGATCAAGACAACACACAGACCACACAAATATCTTTTACATGATCTAGAATAATCCATGAACCACCTAAGATCCAAAAAAGAATTCTTCCAAACTTGCATCATAGAAATACTTCAACCCAGAACTTCCAATTAACCTCATACACACTCTGATGCATGAAACACACTATACTGCACCAAATCAAGAGAAAAATTGAATTTTGAAAGATATAAACAACATAAGAAACTTCCCAGATCAACACAACCTAAAACCAAACTGCAAAAAATGCAGAGCAAATACATTTCTTTCAAACCATAGCAAACAACACTGAACACCTAGTTCACACACTGGTGAACACATCTCACTCTACACAGTGATCTAGAAACCCAAACTTTGGATATAGAAACTACTAACAACCCTGAACAACATATTAGATCCACACAGGCATAACATCAACACAGAAGAAATGTGGAGCACATCCCAGAGCACGTTCTAAACATTTGCACAACACTATTTTCTCTATTTATTAAATTTTCTCAAAATAACTTGGAAACCAAGTACCAGAGACACCATCTTAGCACATTACTCCATTCCAACTCATCTCCAGATACTGCAAAATAAAGATAGTTCCATGTACTCACAACACTTCCTCAATATCTCAACTATACATGCACACAAACTACAACAAATTTTTTTCCCTCTTTTTCAGAATTTTCTCAATATCCTCAACATCTTCATCATCCAACAACCTTCCTCAACACATAGTTGATATCAATGACAACACCGGCTTGTTTTCATCAATGACAACACCTTCATACTTGCAAAAACAATCATACAAATAAAATATATGGACTCCCCAATTCCCAAACAAATATTTACAATTCTAAACCCACCAAAGGGTTCTAAAATGTGGAACTTTATCACAACTTGTAGAGAATTCATCATCCCACATTTAACCTGGTCCATAAGTAATGGGGAAAAAACATTGTTCTAGGATGAATCCTGGAATGGCTTTCCACCACTATCCAAAATTGAAGGTTTATAAGAAGCAAGAGTATACTTAAAGTACCATTGGGGATTAAAATTAAAAGATTACCTTAAGATGGAAGATAACCTTCTCTCAGATGCATAATGGAAAAAAAATGTTGGTTGCAACTTCCCAAAAAACCAAAAGTCTCAGCTGACAAAACTTCTTCAGCAATGCCAAATATTTTTTCCAAGGATCTTGGCATTGCTCATTTGGTCTCCTTCCAAGAAAAATAGTTACAAATTTAGTCTAGGATACTCATCAATCATCCAATAAGGGAAAACTGAATCAACCAACTGGCCCCACAAATTATATTGGAATTTTGTAATTCTTCCAAAAGCAGGGTCGTTTGCATGGTTGGCATTAAACAAATGCATCCTTACCTATGAGAGATTGGTAAAACTAAAAATATCTACCCCTTTGAACTATGTATTTGGATATAAATCATCTTCTATTAACCTACACATTCTCACAACAGTATTGGTGATGGCTTCAAAACAAACTAAATTGGGTTACACCCCTTCAAGATTCTTTGCTAGCAATTTTTTCCTCGTGGCCAATATTGAATAAAGACTCTTTATTCTACTCCATTTGGATAACAATCCCCTTAATGATAATATGGTTCCTATGGTGGGAAAGGAATAGAAGAATATTTTGAAAGGAATACCATATAGTGGAAGAAGTAATATGCAATTTTTGAATCAGTAATGTCTAATTCATATAAATTAAATGGATCGAGCAAAATCTTCTCAAATTGGGATGAAAAAATATCTTCTCAATGGGAATTGATTCATCCATCAAACCCTGGAACATGGATATCAAAAACCAAACGCAATCACAAGTGTAGTATGAATTCCACCTCCATTGGGAGTGGCAAAACTCAAATTTGATGGGGCCTCTCGAGGGAACCCGAGTACATCTAGTGCATGTTGTGTACTAAGGAATCATTCAAAGAAGATTATTAGTGCCCTTGCACTAAAATTGTCAAATAAAACAAATAATTAGGGAGAGACAAGCATTACTTGCAGGTCTAAAATTGGAAAAGGCAACAGGCACTAAACAAATATGGATTGAAGGGGATTCTATTATCATAATCCATGCATGTAAACAAATAAACTAAGTTAGTTGGTTATTAAGCTCCATCCTAAATTAGGGCTTCAAAATGTTACAAGGCTTTGATTATTATGAGCTCATTCATTGCTATAGAGAGGGTAATAAAGTAGTAGATATGTTGGAAAATATAGGTTATGACCTAAATGATGGGGCACTTCAAATTAACCAAACAAACTCTGCTAGCTATCTTTCCCTAGCACACCTAATCATCGATGAATTATATCCCATGAAGGGGAGCGGATCTAATATTATTTGTGTTTTAAGTGTGTAGGGCTTGTGGTGTTGAGGTTTGGTAGTAGTATTTGTGTCTATGTTTCCATTGCTATCTTCAGCATGGTGCAAGCATCATACATTAAACATCTTAAGACATGTTGGTTACCAACACCATTAGTATTCTTTTGTACCAATCAGGTCTGTTTCTCTAATTTCCAATCTTGATTTGTTTAGTTATCCTTCATCTTCCATCTTTCTGAGCCCTTTGTCGATCATTTTCCTCCATCTGCTATCCTTTCTTGCATTTAAGTTCAAAGTTTTTCGAAGTTGCACAAATTTTTTTGAGCCCAAAAGATTAAGTTTATAGCACAATGCACTGAAGTGCCACGTGGTAGCTTCACACTCCACTGAAAAAGGTGTGCAGTGTTTTTTTTTATTTTATTAAGCACTTGCTCCTACATCAAGCCACGTGTCAAGCTAGCGTAGCCTAGAGTAGCTCCTAAATGTCGCAAGTAATTGATGGCATGTGATTGGCCAAGTCTTTTGATGGGACCACTACGAGGTAATGGAGGTTGTTGACATGTGGTGGACCCATTCACATTCAAAAAAACAAAGGCACGTATTTGGCATTACCTGGGTGCTAGTCAAATTTTACCATTGCTAAAGCTAGTGCTAAACTCATACAAAGCTTTCGTTCTCTCGACTCATAAACTCATGGTAACAGATCACTCTCCTAGGTGTCTTACCTAAGATTTGGTTGGTCTAAGTTGTAAGGGCTTGACAAGAGGAAATGTTGTCTTCGGCCTACTTACTTTACATTTAGAATTAAAATTTGGCATGTCTCCTCCACTTGGCTGATGTGGCATGCATTAACTAACATCACTTATATCGATGATATAATCAACTGGCAAGTTCAAAATGGCTAATTATTTGGATGTGATATGGCTCATGCCTCTCTAGTTTGACAAATGCCTTGAGGATCAGCCACATTTGGCAAGGTGGTTACGATGTACTTTGACGATGAGCTGGAATGTACTACAATAATGGAAATAAAGCTCTTTATAGCATCCTCAGTACTAATCCAACAGGGGTGAGAATCTGGAGATGATTTCCTCCTTCCCGAAGCATGGGAGGATGAGGCACCTTACTAATTTAAAGCAACAATGTAATAACCTTGACATACTTTGCATAGTCACCTTGAGAGCCTATTGAGAATGGATACTACTATCTGCCTCACAAGTTCGCGTTGTTAGTTGGCTTTTGTGGGTACCATAACAGACCAAAGGCTAAAGGTGATTATGAAGCAACCCAGTGGTAGGGATTTGAAAGTAGTTAAGATGATCCTAGGTGTTGATTTCTTGATGGATGATGCGAGGTACTTAGAGGTTAACACCAATATCATAACACGCTTCATGTGGCCTCCCTCCTAGATTTAGGTGAGCAGAAGCAGTTGGTACAAGAGTTGGCTTTGAAACTATTTGATAAACACAACCTTGGAGGGTTGGAGGAAATATTGGATGTGGCAAGGTACGTGGTCGAATTCCTGAGGCCAAGGGATGTCTAGAGAGTGTGTGAGGAGTGCACTATGGTAGAATGGCTACCATTCCTCAAAAACTTCCGCATGGTGACGTTGATTTAGCATAGAGCTTTGATGTGTATGGGTTATCATTTTCTAAAGAACGTGAACAATTTCCAGAGCCTATGGCTGACTTTGCATGGATAGTGGAGTTTGATGCCACCCCTAATGTGGCATAATCATATTTGGCCCCTTTGATCATTGGTTTTGTATATGGTTTTCTTTTTTTCATGGTGGTCCTGTAACTAGCTATTTACAGCCTTTTCATTGGCTTGGATAGCCTCTTCTGATACTATAGAAACATTACAGTCCCATATATTTTGTAATCATATTATAATTAATAATATTATAGGTGTTCACCATTTTCCTAAAAAAATTATATGATTTTTACATTCATGTGCAAAGGTATCTATTTGAGTTGTATTATCTTGTTCCACAAAAATAAGAGACTCTATTTCTTGTGTGGCTTCTATTTGTTCTCCTTGTTGCTTTTTATTTTTTATTTTTCTATTTTGTCTTCTTGTAAGACCCTATCCCTTGTGGCCTTGTTGATCCTATTAGTTTTTGATGGTTTATATGATATATTATATGTTCTTTTATGTTGGATAGTAAACATGACTAATGGTTGTTGCTACACCATGAAGATGTTCTTATTCTTGATTTATCCTATCTAATGATTGTTTTGAATTCTTGTGATAGTCAATAACCATTTCTTGTTGCAAATGTTCAACTACTAACACTCATTTGTCCCTGCAGCATTTTTGTAATATCATAAAATTGTACCCCTTGTAATTTCACATACATTTTTGCATCTACTTTAGTTTCCACTCCCATAGCATCTTGTGTAGGCTCATTTATGACTTGCATCAGCCTTTTCCCCTCTCAGGATGCTCAAAAACCCTTTTTCAGCAACTACCCTCGTGTGTCAGCTTTGCATCAAAATTTGTGCTTTTCTTGTTCTTGTCATTTTGCAGCATGATCTATCTAGACACTAGCACGCCACGTGGACATCTGCGTGCCACACTAGCATCCTATGACATTTCAAAATTCAAACAACCATTTTTTATCATATTTTCCACTTGTCAGCAAGTTTTTTCAGTGGTAATGGCTTGGGACGCCCTGAAACGGTTCAAGAAGCTTCCTTTCCCTCTTTAAAAGTTGTATTTTCAACTCATTTGGTCTTCTTCTCTTTCTTGGCTTCTATCTTGGAATTTCTCCCACATTCCTCTTGTTATCTTGCTTGCATAACTTTCTACAACCTTCTACAGTACTTTCAAGCCCTCTTGGAAACTCTCTTTGCAACACTCTCAAGTTCTTACAACACTCTTGGCTCTTGCAGCTATCTTGCTCTCCCTCTTTGGCTTCCTTAAGCCTTGTAGCTGATATCTCCCTTGTCTTGTGCTTGCGAGCATCTTGGGATTTCACACATCCTCTATCTATTGTATCTACATTTTGTGATATGGGTTCTCCTCCTCGAGTGGGGTTTTCTTTTATCACTCATCGCACACTTTATTTCTCTATCTATCTGTCCATGGAGGTGGGAACACCAAAATGGGGGTTTGACTGAGGCAAACCCCTATACAACCCAAACACTTTCTCCAGATCTTACACATGTAGGTATTGAATAAATTCATTTGTTGGAGGCTTCATTACTTGGATTGTTGTGAGAATTTTCTATCTCTTTTCTCTTACTTTATCATTTATACTTCACTTTATTTCAATCTTGTTATATTCTATAACTTTTTCGCATTCTAGAAATTCTCAATAACCAGATTGCTAGTAGTCACTTTGTTGTTCTTTATGATAAACTTGATTTTTGGTCTGTATGGATGCCAACACGCCAGTGAGATGCCAGTGCACCACATTGTCATCCTTTGGCCAAGACCTCATCAGTTTCTCCAGAAAACCTTTGTGATTTGCTCTTTCTGATTCTAGAAGTCTCATGTTGTTCCTTGAGGTAGTTTAGGGTAGTTCACCCCCTGAGAATCTCTTGAGAATAAAGAGACTCATGAGTAGTGAATCCCCCTTCTCTACATTTTGGTCAACCCAATGTGAAACACAGTATTCTTCAAAAAACTAAAAATTTATTTACCCCAACTTGGTGGGGTCATAACTTTTGACTCGATGCTCGGAATTAAGAACCATCTACACTATTGGAAAGGTCTCCAAGAGGAATAATTCAATCCCTAAAATATTATGCCTTCATAAATTTCATTTTAGGGACCGACGCAAGTTTTGACCCCAAATTATGCTCTGAACACCTCTTAAAATACAAATTACTAAAACCTAGAAAATACCAAAAAAATCTAAAAATCTGGATTTTTCGATTTTTCTCAATTTTGTCACCCCTAGACTGCTCTGGATCAACCGACTTGTCTATTTATTGTTTATTATATTTAGCTTACTATTTTTAAAATGAATTTAATATCTTCTTTTATGAGTTTAGTATCTAATTGTGTTCAAAATGTTAATGATGTTCCATTTCATGCATGTGATAGTGACTTAGTTTTGCCCATGTCACTTTGTATATTTGATCCTTCTCATGAGATTCCTCTTGCTTTGAAGGATATCTTGTTGTAAGAAGATGAAATCATTGATACCTTTCTTAACATTATACCTTCTCTTCATTCTGATGCACTCTCCTCTACAGATGATGCATTAGTGAATGATGAATCTCTTCTCTATTCTAATGCACTCTCCTTTAGAGATGATGCATTAGCAGATGATGAATCTCCTTCCACATTTGATCCTCCTTAGATCGATGTTTAGAATATTTATTTGAATAATTATTCTACTAGTTGTGATGATTTTGTAAATGTAATCTGTCTCTGGTGCCTCTCAAAGGCCTCAGAGACCAGTCATTTACCTAACTCCAGCTAGTCCTTCTCCTAAAAAGGTTTTTTCTATTAATGGTGTTTCATTTGATAGACTCTCCTAATCTTCCTATGGCTCCCTCTTACAGGGCAGTAGCCCATGCTTATAAGAAGAGAATGAATAAACCAAGCCTTCTTCAAGCTCCTAAACCTACAACTAAAGCACCTACTGATTATGATCTTGTCGAGCAACTTTGTGTTACTCTAGCTAAAACCTCACTGTGGGACTTGCTTCAGTCTTCTCCAGTTTACTAAGGTATGCTTCAAGAAGCCTTGCAAAATATCCTCTTGCCTTCTTCCAGTTCGACGGATGTTGATGCATTGATAGCTCATATTCGTGCGGATTTGTCGAATATTACCTTCTATCGACAAGAACTTCCACCCTCGCATGTGTAGTTCCAAACAGATCCTTTAATGATTATAGTTAATATTAATACTATCAGCATTAGATATACTCTCATTGACACTAGTTCAACGTTCAATGTATGTAGCATTGATCTATTGCCTAAGATTAATATTGATTCATCTTCTCTTAATGCTTCTTTTGTTGTCATTCATGGGTTCAATAATGTTGGTCGACAAGCCCTAGGCACAATAGTCTTTCCTTTGAGGTTGGGACTCATTACCATACCCACTCTTGTATATGTTATGTCAGAAAAACTACCATATAACCTTCTCCTTGGTAGATCGTGGATTCATGTTGTGGGTGTAGTCCTATCTACCTTGCATAAATCTATTAAGTTCATTTGTAATAATCGAGTAGTCACAGTCAAGTCTAACCCTGAGGCTATGCACTTATGTGAGATGGTAGTTGCTAGTTAGGTTTCAGTTGTGCCTAGGCTTATTCCTTCAGTATCTTCCAATGTGTCGATGTTTACTCCAGTAGTACCCATCATAGAGGATACTCTTGAGACAGATGTCCCTAAAGAAGATCCTTCTGAAGTGAGAAATTTTAAGTCTGCTCCATTTACCTCTTCTCAAGAAAATGCATGTCTTGGTGATCAATGATTGGTGTTCTTTAGAATTTACAGAATCCTTCCGTAGAGAATATAAAGTTGACTCAATCCACTTAAACCTTTTGATAGCATCATCTGAACCTACTATCAAAAATGGTTATTCTTTTGTATCATGAGATAATGTGAACAATAGTTGTAATGTCCTTGATACTAATCCTTCCCCTTCTGAGGAAGATGATCACACATCTATTAAAGTGGATAATGTTCACAATCAAATCAAGAAGGATGATGGTGATCAAGAAGTATGATGGTGATCCCATAGAAGAGTTTCATCCCCATTGATGGAATAATGCTCTCTATGAAGATCCTCCTCCTTCTCAAGATTTGCAAATACGTTATGGCCCTGGCTTTAAGCTCATCTCTAAATATGGCTATGGGCATAAATGTTGTGGGCGTAATGAACAAGGCATTCAAGTCCCTATAGAACTACACCTTGTAAGAATAATTTGGGGCTTGGTTGCTCAAATGAACAATCTAAACAGAAACTGTGATTGAATGTGGACATGATTTTTGCCCAACCTCATTCTTGCAGAATGATTCATCCTTTATTATCTGTTGTCTTTGTGCCTTCTTGTGAGCAGTCAAAATTTTCTCCACAAGAGAAAGGATTGCTTCCTGCTCCTCATTCTTTATCTGAGAAAGAGCGTATTTTGTTGAGGCTTCTTAAAGCTCACTTGATTACTCTTCTCCTACATGTAAGAAATTTCATAAGCATGATAAGGAAAAATAGTCTTTTTGTGCATACTATCGAGTGTCTGGCCATTCCACTAGTTAGTGTAAGGCCTTGAAGGATAAAATGAAATAACTTCGTGATTCTAGTGTCATCACTCATCAATTTGTTGATGCACCTGTCTCTTCTTCACATGACAAGTGATATCGAGGTCTACCTCTATCCTGTATGCTTTAAGTATCTTGCATGGTTCTCCTCCCCTGTATGTTGGGGGCAATGATAACTTGTTCTAGAGATGTGCATCCTTCTAAGGACCCCTCTCTTCTCTCTATCTTTCAATTGGATCATCCCTTTGAGTGGGCCCCTTTCTGTCTTGAGGGGTTTTCGAGGGACCCCCTTTGAAAGTTTTTATCTCAAATGAATTCATTAGTGTCTAGCTTGGGGGTAGCCCGACTAGACCTATCTTTTATATGTGACTATCTTGCAATGCAACTTGTGGTAGCCATAGGCTTCTCTAATCAGTCTTGCTCTACAAGACTGAGAACATATAGAGCTCCTTTGCATCAAGCTCACCTAACATGTTTAGTCTGTGAATTAACATGTTGCTTTGTAGGTGCACCTGTGAAGCTATTTTTCAATCAGACTCTACAGAGTCCCCTACATTGGGCTTCCCTCAGGAGAGAGTACCTGGGGCGCCTTCTTTGCAAGTCTGAGGACCTGTAAAGTGCTTTCATCCTATAGGATTTGTTCATCATTAGTTTGCAGGCCTTTGGTGCAGTTTGTTCAACTCTATAGGAGAGAGTACCTACAGAGCCTTTTGTTCACCTTTCGTAAGTCTACGGATTTGCGGCGCATTTTTTTAACTCTCCTTAGGTCTGAGGACCTGTGGAGCCATCTATCTTGGAATTTTCATTCCTTTCTAGCTTCTCTTTCTTTATCCCTCTTAAATTCTCTTTTCTCTTCTCTTCTCAAATGGTGTATACCGGATCAAGGATCTACATCTTCTTCATCCTGAGTCTATGCTCTAAATCTCTCTTCGACATTGGTTGCTTCCCTGATTCTTGGGTGCATTCTTCTCTTGAAGCAATCAATCCTTACATTTTTCTCTTCGTTTTAGAATTCTTCTACATGTTATTGTTCTTAATTTGGGGATGACACATAGTATTGAGACAACCTTTTACATCGAGGTATCTTTCACTTTGCTGACTCAAATCCTTTAGTTTGTTGTGTGCCTGTGTGTGTGTTTTTATGTTCTAACCCCGTGATGCAATGGATTTTCACATTCTAACATTGTTGTCTTGTGCAAGTCTCTCTTGTCTAATGTGTTTTTTTTGTAGGTCTTTAGTCTGGGGGCATGTTTCTTTGGTTCGAAGAGTTACCTACTTCCTCTACAGTATCCTTTTGGTATCATGATGTTATTTATGTTCACTAGACTTCTTTTAGCGTGTATATTTGTGTAGATTCATATGTCTACTAAAGTGGGGGAAAAATGTAATGTCATAAAATTGCACCCCTTGTAATTTCACATACATTCTTGCATCTACTTTAGTGTCCACTCCCCTAGCATCTTGTGTAGGCTCATTTTATCCCTTGTATCAGCCTTTTCCCTTCTTAGGATGATCAAAAACCCTTTTTCAGTAGCTACCCTCTCATGTCAAATTTACGTCAAACTTTGTGCTTTTCTCATTCTTGTCATTTTGTAGCGTGATCTGTCTAGACAGTAGTGCACTGCACGGACATCCGCACGTTGCGTGGACATCCTGTGACATTTTGGCGTTCAAATGACCGTTTTCGAGCCTATTTTCCACTTGTCAGCAAGATTTGTCGGTGGTAATGGCTTGGGATGCCCTGAAACGGCTCAAAAAGCTTCTTTTCCCTCTTTAAAAGTTGTCTTTTCAACTCATTTGGTCTTCTTCTCCTTCTTGGCTTCTCTCTCAGACATTCTCCCATATTCCTCTTGCTATCTTTCTTGCATAGTTTTTTGCAGCCTTCTATAGCACTTTCAATCCCTCTTGGCAGCTCTCTTTCCAACACTCTCAAGTTCTTACAACACTCTTTGCAATTCACTCTTGGCTCTTGCAGCTATCTTGCTCTCCCTCTTTGGCTTCCTTAAGCCTTGTAGCTAATATCTCCTTTGTCTTGTGTTTGCGAGCATCTTGGGATTTCACACATCCCCTATCTATTGCATCTTCATTTTGTGATATGGGTTCTCCTCTTTGAGTGGGGTTTGCTTTTATCACTCACCGCACACTTTATTTCTCTCTATCTATTTAGTTGTCTGTGGAAGTGGGAACACCAAAACGGGGGTTTGATTGAGGCAAACCCCTATACAGCCCCAACACTTTCTCTACATCTTATGCATGCAGGTATTGAAGAAATTCATGTGTTGGAGGCTTCATTACTTGGATTGTTGTGAGAAGTTTCTATCTCTTTTCTCTTACTTTATCATTTATACTTCACTTTATTTCAATCTCAAGTTATATTCTTTGACTTTTTCGCATTCTAGAAATTCTCAGTAACCAGATTGCTAGTAGTCACTTTGTTGTTCTTTATGATAAACTTGGTTTTTGGTTTGTACGGACGCCAACACGCCATTGAGATGCCAGTGCGTCGCGGTCTCATCCTTGACCCGTGTTGCCGTCCTTTGGCCGAGACCTCGTCAGTTTGTCCAGAAAACCTTTGTGATTTATTTTTATTTTATTCTAAAACTCTCGCGTTATTCCTTGAGGTAGTTCACCCCTTGGAAATCTCTTGAGAATAAAGAGACTCATGAGTAGCGAATCCCCCTTCTCTATAGTTTCAAAAATTGTTGCTTCCCTGTCTCTATACGTTTTAGGATATATGTCATCTTAGTAGAAGCTACTTTAGAGTGTATGTGCATTAATTTGTAACAAACTCACTTTTCTAATCAACAAGCTATGAAATGAATAATGCATAATACAAGTTTCGAACGCTAATGTTAACTTAGTGTTGTATGGAGGATAAGATATTATTAAATAGGCAAGTCTTTATTATGATATGCCGAATAACTGCCTTTGGCGTTTCAGTTATAGAATACCAAGTGTTGCTTTCAAAAGAGGTATCCAGCGATTCAATTACTAACTGTTTGGTGTCATTTCCAATATGCTTAGTGAATACATGTTCTTTTTGTTATGATTTATTGATTGAATCCCGGTGAAAGCACTATAGATAATAACCTCTTTTGTGAATGGAAAGAATGCTAGAAAAATCAATTAAGTTTAGAAAGATTATATATATGTTTTAATTGGAAAATTAAGCAGAATAATATATTTGTCCTTTTTCTCAGCATAGCAGTCCTGAAGCAGCGGTTAAGGTTGTAACGAATATTTCCTTTCCTCTTCGGGGGGGCGATGAAAAGATCTGATAAGCCTAGCGAATGCATATGGTGTCTGGAATGTTTTCTATTATTAAACAAAATCTGCACGAGAGTATTTGTCTTTGCTATGATCCAAATGTTAAATGCTTTATGTTCCTCAGTATTGCACACCGGTAAAGCTAGTAACTCCCTTTTCATCGACAGCTTATGTAATATATATATATATATGTGGATATGTTCTATAAATCTATGTGCAAAGGAACAATTATAATCCAATTCTTATATCTTTTATGTATTTAGAGTTATAAAATAAAAATGCATTTCAGTAATGATGATATATAAGTATATTTGGATTCATTAATGTTTATTGGAGAATTTATATATAAATATATGCATACTTGTTCACTTGAGTAGAATAGATTCAAATGAAATATATATGTATATAATGAAATTTATTAATGGACCATCTAGCAATAAGTATAAATTTTATATGTAATTTAATTATGTACAATTGTTAGTTCTATATTACGTTATTAAACGAAACATTTTTAATAATTTTTTAAGTTTTGTATTTGTCACAATCTCAATTTTTCATTAGCAAGATTTGTGTTAGTTTCATTCTCATATTATTGTTGGTATCTAACCAATAATATGGATTCTTGGGCAGTTGTAGTTAGTCAGGTATTAATATTTCCTTATCATGTTCATACTATTAAGGATATTCTTGATTAAATAGTTCTTTATCTTATATTAATCTTTCTCATGTTTAGATATTATGTTGCGTTTAGTTAGTTATCTTGGAAGGGCATTACACTTCTCTATTCTTGACTTTGGTGGTCCTTGCTCTTCATGAGAAAGGTTGCAAGGATTACTAGGTCAAATTTAGTGGCTTCCTATTCATTTTGAACCACTTCACTTGCAACAACCACTAGGTTTCACAACTTGGAAGATGACTCACTAGTCAAATCCATTTTTCTTTTTTGCCTTATAGTATGAGAAGTTCCTATTTGGGTTTGAGAATTTTCAACCCTAATTTCATGAACTTCAACTTGAGCTTTAGTTTCAATGGCTTCAAGACCATGACTGTCAACTTCATGAGCTCCAACTTTAACATTTCCTTTTGAGGCCAAACTGCTAGACTACTCTTCTTCCCCATTTTGAATAAAAATGGACCAACTAATTGGTAGGACAACTTGTTATAAACCCTCTATAACAAGTAATTTTATTAAAACATGATGGGAAGAGAATTTTTACACTCTTTTTTCACTTATTTACACACCATTTGTAATGAATGAAACGAATAATAGGACACATTAGCAAGAATTCAATGGTGAAAATGATAGATTAATAAAACATGTTGGAAAAAGACATAAGCATACCTTCCTTCACAAGTAGCACACTAAATAATAAACTTGACTACAACATCTAAATGTTTGAGTAGTGATTTTCTTGTTGTGCTTTGTCCTTCTACCATTTCCATTGATTCTCCCTATTTTAATATTTTTTTCTCAGCGATTGTAAATCAATAACTCAGCTAGATTCTATGGGAAATAATGCTTATGTGATTTGAGACATTCTTATGGCTACAACAATTTTTTTAAAGGTAACAAAAAAGATAACCTCCTATAAAGTAGCTTGTCCTTCATTGGAACCTATTGTGAAATCCTTAGAGACATTATCATTGACACCACACAATATTTTTTAAAAAAAATACCATCCAACATTATGAAAGAGCTTGTAGGCTACCTTATGAGATTTTAATGCCTTAACATTAGTGGGTTCTACATGGGTATATATTCTACCCATGGTGACTTGTGGCAAGAATTTTAAAAATATTATTACAATAGAAATGTCTATACATAGTAAAAGGAAAAATGACTATAATGGTTTGGAGATGTAGTGTCATAAATTACATACCCTTGCAATTTCACACTATACAACACCTTCTCTTTAGCCTTTGATGTAAATGGTTTAGTTTTAAAATGTTAGCACCTGCATCATGCATTTTTATTAATTTCATGTTGTTCCCTATCTTTTGTGTGTGAATTATTTCAAATGATAGTGTTCTTTTCTTGTAATGGCCCTACATGCAGTCGCATTATAAAAATCAACCCAACTTGTTTTGGAAAAAAATTCTTTTGATTTTTGCACTATCTCTCTCACTCTCATGCATTCTCTTATTGAAGCAACTTTGGAAGTAGTAATATTATTCACCATTTAAAGAACATCAAGCTACTATTCACATTGCATATCACTATTTCTTGTTCTAAGAAACATTCTTGAAGCAATGAATCACCTTTGAGGATTACTCAAAGCTTCAAGGTTATCTTGTCCTTTATCATCACTATATTTTCTTTGTATTAACATTTGAATGCTTCAGGTGTTAATATATTGTTATTAAACTATTTACATCTTTTGTCATAGCATTTTTATTTAGATGTTGTATTTTTACATCTTTTTCAACATATATCAAAATATTGGCTACTATGGAGGTAGGAATATCGAAATAAGGGTTTGACTGAGGCTAAACAACTAAACCAAAAACATTTTTTTCTTTTCTAGTGTGTATGTAGTATTTTTCATAGAAGAGGGATAAGCATAACCTAGTGCTATTTCTCCTCATTCACCTTTTATTTACTTTATGTTTTAATAGTTGCATTATATTACTATTCTTAGCATTTATATATTTCTTGTACCATTTAAGTTTTTCCTTTTTTTTTGTTGTGTATGTAGGTTAGTATTTAGACATTATGTGTCTTCCTTGACATCTCTATATTGGATGATAGCATGTCATGAGATGCTAAGAACTGGTTCTCGAAGTCAGGACTCTTTGCAACTCACAAAATCATCTTCAAAATATGTACTTTCTATTTCTATTGGATTTACATTGTAATTATTACTATGTAAACATTTATTTTCACCAATTCATTTTAGTTAGTTATTTGAACTTGTAATAGAAAAATTTATATTTTTTTCTATTTCAAGCATTATAGAAAATTATAATATGAATAGTTCTCATGATTGTCAATTCATCATAGTGTATTATATGAAGAATTAATCTTAAGAGTCCTAAGCACTTTCCATAGGTTATATCTACATTTTGGTGAACCTGAAATTCCTACACCAAAACATTTTTATACTTTAAAAATATGAAACATAAACTTTACACAAGACCACTTCTCTTGTAAATTGAAGAATAGTAAGATTGTACATCATAGAGTCTCTTCTGATTTTTATGACCCCGTCTCTTTTTTTAGCATATGTAGTAAGAAGAAGCCTTTGCAATTTAAACATGCAACATTCCAAACCCTTTTCAACACTTATTTGTGTGGCTCTTAAATTTCAAAAGAAAAATATACTTAAAGGATGTCACAATCACCACCCATGATCATATTGATCTTGGTTCCCCATCTCGTCCTCCCTTACTCCAGATGGGGGATTCAATCATGAAGTTGCATTAAGGGTTCCTTTCACATAAATTCAAACACTAGATCAAACATTACATAACTTTTAAACACTTCTAGAAACTAATAACCTCCATGAGGAAATGCCTCTCATCGATTTTATTTGAACTATGATTGTCTCAAACCCTCAATCAATTGAATTTATTAGAGTATTGGAATGCATTGCTCATGGGAATATCTCATCCTACACTTCTATAGCTAAAAAAGCTACATAATCACAATATAATGTTACTAGCGGATAGATTTCTATATTAATGCCAATATCTATCATGCACATGGTGATCACTACGTCGATGGCCATGGTAGCTACTCCTAATGCTATTTTTTCTTTTGATTCTTCAAAAGAGCATTTGGAACCTCTCATCCTTTAGCTTCCACTACTTTCACACATATTGTCCCAAAAATATCCACCATTCATACACATTCCATCAATCTTGTTCTTCATTAATTAATACAGAATGTTGGCAAGTATCAAAATCAACTTGCCACCTTGACTAACACTTTGTCTCAACCATTGATTGCTCCTTACTTTAAAAGTAGTCCACTTTCACCAACCACTCTTGCTACCCTTTACCTATAGGCTTTAAGGTACATGAGGTTCAAAATATACAATGAGAAGGGAGACCTTAAACTCACATCTCTACTTTCACTGTTTAATACAATAATTTCTTATTCCATGATGCTTTGATAGAAAATTTATTCCCATAGTCATTGAAATACACCACACTAGATTAGTCTTCTCACTTCTTGATAATTCTTTAAACACTTTTGAGAAGTTGATGAACCAGTTCCTTCAGCACTTTCAAGCAAACATTAGACCACAAGTCACTTTCACTAATGTCGTCCACTTCAAGCAAGGACCTACTGAGAAGGTGATCGAATTTATCTTTCAATATCAGTTTATGTTCTCACATATCTGTATGCTCTCCCTAATTTCAATTTACAAAGGGTGTTCATTCAAAACTTGCATCAAATACTACATGATAAGATATTAATGAAATATAATTATTTTTCTCATCTTTGCACTATATTGCATGATTATCAATTCTTTGTGAGTTAGTATGGGGGATATATACCTCATCAACTCCATTTGATACCTAAGGAGGTGCATCACACTTCTCATGGATATAAGAAAAATAAGTTCTTCCAAAACACAAACATAATAACTACATTATAGGCTTCTAATTTTTTTGTAGTTCCTCAGTAGAGAAGAAAATTCACCAAATTGTTTAAATGATTATAAAGTGTGATGTAAAATTTATTAAAAGATAACTTAATTACATTGCCTTATATTCATCATCTTCTAACTAGTCAACCTTTACCTACTTCCTATGATTCAAAAGAATTTTATCAGTTCCATCATGTTCCTAAACATTAAATTGAGTGATGAAGCATATTTTTCGCCTTGTGCAACACCACATCAATTTGGGATCTATCCAAATCTTTGATCGAAAGGACAATGTGAACAAATCACTAATGAAGCCCGGCCAAAATTTATAAATTTATCACATTCATTTCCATCACATTTTCTAGCTTTATCACTATTGACACTTCTATTTTTTATTATGAATCTTTTTCTCTAATGAGTGACATGGTCAATATGGTTGATACTCGCCCTTCTCAACATAGGTGCACAACATTGTTAGCCCCACCATCTCATTCTTGGATAATAATATACTTATTGGGGTACAATATGGCCCTCTTTACATTCTTGCTTATTTTAATGAGAAAACCATTAATGGGGTTCTCGTTAATCCTGGACTAATAGAGGAAATAATGTTAATTAATCAGCTATATAAATACAAGTATAATGACTCTAAGGTCATCATACACACACATGATGGCCTATATTTTTCAACTATGGGTTCTATTACTTTATCAATACAAGTTGGACCAAAATGTGTTAAACAATTTTTTTTCATCATTCCAAAATCTAACTTATTTTGTGTCAAGTTAGGCATCCCTTGGCTAACTTTCATGAAAGTGATCACTTTGATTATTCACAAATGTTTAAAATTATGCCACAAAGGAGTGGTGCATACAATCCAACATACTAGATATAAGCCACTTATCTTTCATGGGGGCTTCTCTCTTGATCATTTCTAGTCCTCTACTTTAGGGCCCCTAAAATCTCATGGAGACTTGATTTATAAAGAATATTTAAAATTCAAAGTTATTTTCTCAAATTCCTCTTCTTCATCTCCTCCTTCTCTTATGATTGTTCTCATTTTGATCACCCAATTGCAACCTTTTTCTATCCATGTACGTACCCTTGTAATAGCTAAGGATAACAAGGCTTTTTTGGGTTGACCTCCCATTCCTCCTAGTTTTCCCAACCTTCAATGATGCCTTGTGTTCCTCCACATGTCATCATGACAAATCGAGGAAAGGAACCTATGTTTACAAAATCTTCCCCACATATTTTCTATCCTCTTGTGGATCCTATAGTCTCTCTACCTAGACCTCTAGTAGTGAAATAAAACTAGATCATTGGATATAAATATTCTTATGTATCATCCATCCCTCATCCCTTAATGGTACCTCATGTTCCTCTGACTTCCCTTGTGACAAAAAGATGAAAGACACCCATTATGTAGGTTATATTGTATTCACTTCAAACCTCTCACCCTCTGCAGGTATCAAGATTATCCTTCCTCCTAATTCTAAAGTGAACATAACCCCATAATTAGAGAAAAATAATCCCCTCCTATAGTTGTACCTAAGCCCTGTCATTAATGTAACCAACTTACACGTGAGCGTAAGTGTCATTGACGTGAGATGTTTTGCAAGCATGTTACCATAGAGATACCTACTACTAAGCATCCTCCTCTAATGTGACCACTTGTAGAGCTTGTTATTCCTCCTCCTTATCCTCCTTCTTTGCCTCCTAGTGTTGCTCTTATACCACCTTCTATCTCTCATTGCAATGTTGATGAACCCACCCTAAAATGGTGCAAGTTTTCTTAGCTTCTTTGATGGACCCTTCAATTATTCCAAACATCACTACATTTTTCCTTTCTCCATGTCATTGGATATTCCTAATATATGTGTCATTTCCAACACCATACTTTCTAACTTAGTACCATTACAATGCACTTGCTACCAATTCTTTCTAGATGTTCTCTATCTCGACACTATTTATATTAATATCCCTTTCCTACCACCCAAAATAAATCCTAAACATTATCCCACTTCTCCTTAACAAAAGAAAAAAATAAACCCACCTTCTCTACCACCACTAGAACACTCTTCATAAATTATTTTCATAGAGGAAGTTCCAACTTCATCTATGTACTACTCGCATTCGAGAGATTAGTAGTGACAACTCTCTTGTAACATATTTCGACAATGATTCACCAAATTCTCCTCGTGAGGAGTATCTATTTGAATCCTTCATTGAAATTTTGGTGGTGTCTTCAATCTTCACAAGATCATTGACACTTTCCCAACATGATGTTCAGGAAGATGTCATACTTGCAACTAATTATTTTGCTATTTTTACAAATAATATGCCTAGTATTTCTCTTATAGTACTTCCTTAGTAGGCCTGACCTCCCTTACCATATAATCAAGATTGGGAGATTGGTGATTTATTTGAGGAAGGTCCTTAGAACAATACTTTCTTATCTTTAGATTAGATGTGTTTACTTGAGTGTTTTTTTATTTTCATACTTTTGTTTGTTAATCTCTTATGGAGGACCCATGATACCCTTGTACATACATGGATACAAGGTAAAGGAAATATTGTAAATAATTTTATTTATACCATCATTCTTCTATCTTTTGTACTTTACATTTTTTATTTTTGGGAATGACACAAAGTGTTGAGATATTTATACCTCTTCCATGTTGACCCAAAAAATTATTTAGTTTCAAGTATCTTTCTTCTTTTATACTTGTAGTTCCACTACACCTAGGAAATGACAAATTTTCATCAATTTTTTAATGATATACATGATTATCACATACTCTTACTCACCCCGGGTCTATGGGTCCCTTAGTATGTATTTTTGTGTGAGTGATGTTGTATTTTCCATGTGACATCCCTATCTTGTATGATGTCATTTCATGAACACAATGTTACGTGTTTCATGATATAAAATCCTTATTGATGCTTCTCCTCAAGCAAATTATATTTTTCTCTTCTTATAATAACTTGCATTCTTGGTATCATGCAATTATTTTAAGGGAGGCTTTCATAATGCACATAGTCTACTTCATTGAAATTAAAAATATCAAAAATCTTTAGCTTTCATTGTAGCTTAGTAGCATATGAGCCACCTAGTATAATACATCTGCTAGACTATGGACACTCATATGTCTCACCCTTTTAATGGTTATCTTACACTGCAACTTGTAGTAACCATGGTCAATCAAAATCATTTGTATAGACTCTAATATACATAGTGCATCATAGTGGGTTTAATCCTTTGTCTTTTCGTGGAAACTTTTCATTGGACTATTTTTGGTCTCAACCTGTGGAATATATTAGGTCTCAAAAATGTAGGTTTTAACCTTGAGAGGATGCCAAGCTCTTTGGTAAAAATTTTGGATAATGAACGAAGTTAACCTATGTGGTTGATGACTCCCTGCACTTCAGGCTCTGCTAAACCTAGGCAGGTGAACCTTGATAACTGATTGCAGATTTAAAAGTTGTATGACTTAATTGGATCTAGGGATCTATCCACAATAGCATGAGGTGTGGGATAGATGGAAACTTAATATCTACTCCTACTCCTAGTGATGAAATTTGAATGTATGAATAAGATTTTATGAAATTTTGTAATTAAGTGGGTTTGACCAGTGCCTAATTCTATTGGGTTAATGGAGTCAAGGTTTGTATGATATATGTGCTCCTTTTCTAGATACAATTTGAACTGTTTCACACTCTTAGAAGTTTATGACTGTCATAAATGTGCAAGGATGTATTTATCAGATTCTTCTTATTGATCCAAATGACCTTTTCCAGATTACTATGATTAATTAAGAGAATTTAATCCTTACTTGAAGGAGCCAATTAACTGAATCACACAAGAACAACAAATGTTCCTTGATAAATTGAATATATACTTGATACACCAATTTAAATAAGAAGGAAATGTCAACCTTGGAGACAAAAAGATAGTATTTATCAATTAACTCAACAAACAATTGACACCAGAATTGGATCACCAAATTAAGCCTTATTCTCCATTATATTGCTTCAAAAAAAATTGTAGTATGCATCGTAAGTCTTTATTTTTTATAGTATGTTCCTACTATCTAATTCTAATTCCTAATGTCTACTAATTGATGGTTCCTTCATTAATTTCATCTGTAATATATACGTTGTACTTCTAGGGTTATGACCCGTTACGCGTCTGTCTGGTGTAACTCTTCATTTAATTAATTATCTTTGGAAAAAATAGCACTTCTTTTTCCTTTCCATCTCGTGAAGATTAATTTTAATGATAATCATCATCCTTCTCTTGCTCGCAATTTTCACCTAATATAATAGAATACCCCACTGAATAGATTTTGCATTTTCTTTTAACCTCCTCAGTGAAAAGCTTTCACTTTCAATTGTATGCTCTTTCACATAATTAAAATATTCTTTAGTTAAAATAATCATCCACTCCCTTGGTGAAAATATTTTACAACTGGACTTTTATATTATTACCACAAGATACTAACATGTTGTGATTATTAAAATAAATCTTCACTTGGCATTTTGTTGCATTCCATATTTATTTTAACATTCTTGTCAGTCGTATGCAATTTATATTTCTTCAATGCTTGTAAATTTAATAAATATTTCCTAAAAAATATTTACCATACTTTAATGGGATAATACTTTTAATGGCCTCTCTCTGATAAGAAAAAGTCTCTTTGATATCTTTTTCGTTTATGGTGTTCCTGCTTCTATCACACTGGCTTTAGGGTTTACTACTTTGTCTTCAAAGTTCTTCAATGTATGTTGCTTCCTGTCAAATCTCCCCAATACAGCGCATAAATATGTGAAGCTCTTAGATCTGATATGAAGAAGCATTTGAACAACTCATATCAAATGAGACATTATCCCATTATGTGCACCTCTTTTCCATACAATCTGGTGTTAGAATTTTTATTCATACTAAATATGTTGAGTCATGGCTCACACGTTCCTTTCAAATCAACCCCTCCTTTTATTTGTCTTCAGCTTGTTAGGCAATCATCTCTATACTTTTATTTTGCGCGGCCTCCCCTTTCAATATTGACTTAGGATCTTCATTTATTCTTGCCATATGCTCTTTACATTCTCCTGCTTCTCTATGAACTTTGGCAGCATCAAGTAAATGTTTACAACACTCAACATGCAATTCTATCTTCTTCTCATCAAAGCCATGTGTATGAGGGCTTGCCACAACTTATCATTTGGTTGAACATATAGGGTGCATTCATTAATTCTCCCATTGCTTAATGAACCTCATTAGCAGTATGTTTTTTCTTTTGAAGTATTGAAGTTGAAAACTTCTAAATCGAAATGTTGGCATCAAAGCGTAACATGTAATTTGAGGATGCTAGTTACCATTTCGCTCATGCCTTTTGGTTCTTTCACTTTCTATTCACTACTAACAGAGCTTGCTAAGGTTTTCATGGACTGGGAAATACCCACTCTCAGTAATCATGTTTCAAATAATTTTTTCCTTTTATCTAACATTTGCTTCATATCATTTTCTTACTTTCTTAACATCTATCTTATGCTCAAAAATTTCACACAAACTTTCTTACTTCCAATGAGCTGAATTGAAAAATATGGGGGAATTCTAATCTCATTTACTTTCAGGTAAGAATCAAAAAGACTGATATACATAGTTAACTTTCCTTCCTACCGAGTTTGTGGATTTTAATATCGTTTCCATCATTCCTGTAGTCTCCTATCTATTTCAATGATAACATCGATTAGATCCCCAATTTCAACACCTACTTTTGCAATACACGCGAAATGAATGTGAAGATGACTATAGAGTTTTGTTCCTGAGAACTTGAAATAGAATTAACCATTTTAGGTTTTTATGAAAGAGATTTTTTTCACAAGAATGTGTTTTTAACTAGTATCAATCTCTCATCTACTTCAAGGGAATTTCTCAAGCCATAGAGGGCTAACCGCATTGACAACACCCCATATTGTGGACTTTCTTATCTCCTTCATTTCAATCTCTGGTTCTCCATATCAAACTAGCTTTTTGTATTTCAACATGCTGAAATCCTACATGTAGGATCCTACAGTTCTCTAGGTAAATGTCATTCTCCTCATTTTGAGACTCACCATCCATACATCTAGTATTCTTTAATATATTTTCAGTTGATAAATTCACCTTCTCTGACTTTGTTAATGCTGAAATATTTGAAGGTGTTAAGGATAAAGGTTTTATAGAGAGTTTTGTCCAGTAAAAACCTCTTTCCCTTCATATGAATATGCCCTTTTGAATTGCAATACCTTAACCTTAGACTACCACAGTGATTTCCACTGTCGACTTCAACTCTTTTATGAAACTATCCATATCCAAGAGTTTTCAATTTTCTTGGAAGTTTTTCTGCTTCATGGCTTGACATATTCTCACCAAAGCAGGCATGTTTCTTCAAAAATTCATCCATAGTCTTCCTCAACGAGAACTCCTCTTTAGGCCTCTCTAATTGTGTTAGATTGGGCTTACTCTGGTTAAAGTAGTCATTATACCCTTGGTTGTATGCTATGTGAATATGATGCTCTCTATAATGGGGAGTCTTTAATGTTGAGCAACAACTTTAAGTATAATTGCTTCATGAAGTGGGCTAATGGTGAATGCCTTAGATGACCAACATCAGTCAAGAGTAGAAATGGTGTGACAGACACACCCTTCATGTTGCTTGCATAATCTTTTGAAAGATTTTATCTTCTTCCTTGAAAATTTCTTCTAATTTGAATAGTGAGAAAGAAGTTTCTCCTGACGCTTTGCACTATGATCAAAATAGGTTAAGTAGCCTCCAAAACCATTCTTAAAAACTGGTCTAATATTTTCTTAGAGTTTCGCAAATGCACTAACATATTGGTTTATGATAGGGGAATATGGTTTCCAAATGGATTTGCACAAATCCATCTAGTTTGTACAATATTAGCATCCAAAGTTGCTTACTTAGCTATTTCTGGAAACTACTCCTGTCAAACCCAACTAAAACTCACCAACTTGCCATTTTGAAAAAATATCAAATCTGATTTTGGGAAGCTCCCACCTTGGGGATTAGTTCATTTAGGTCAAATGAACATGTGTGTAATTTTTTTTTCATCAATTTATTTCCTTTACCAAATATTAAATGTCAAAGTGTCCTCTGTGAACTTTTCTAGAAATGCAAATGTTGAAACTGTGTAAAACCCATTTGCTTTGGATTTTGAAAAAATAGAAAACGAGATGTTGGGGCTTTGATAATTGGAATGAAAGTAGATTAACATGGGGAAAATCTAGAACACCAATTGATTTGTCATGACAGTCATCCAGCTGATAGATATTGTCCTCCAAAGTTGACCTTTTTGGCAAATTTAACACTGTGCAACTAGCAAACCTTTTCAGAACCCTCCAACTTGGTACTTTGAAACCTTGTCAAAACTGATCGTAGGAAGCTAAAATCAGGTGTGCACACTCACATATGGCAGATAAACATGCTTGCAAAGTGATTTTGCATGAAACTGAAGAGGCTTCAAATTGTGATTTTTCAAAGTGGATTGCTGAGGTAGATTTTCAACTATATTTTTTAGTGCTGAAATCAAATTTTTCATCCTAGGACCTAAAATTTTGCAAAAAATGGTAGGAAATTTTAGTTCCTAATAGTAGCTATGTTTGGGGATGTATGCCCCTTGTGGGCATAGCAATAATTCATATCTCTAGGATGAGCAAACCGAGTGTCTTACTCATTGGACAATGGAGTCAAATCTCTTCACTAACCCTAAACTAATGTGGTTTGAAAAACAACACCACAGCTGATGGCTCAAGGCCACCAGTAAAATAAAATCCCATACTTTCCTCTATCATACACTTGGTTTTCGTCACATTGTACTAAAGCCAATCTGAAAATATCATTGAAATCTACTTGACAATTTTTGTTGATATCTTTCATCAATCCACTATGCTCAGAATTATCAATGTATTCTTCATTATTATGTATCTAGAAATCAAGTATAATCTGAAAAATCCTATCATCATGTGATAAAATTATGCCACTTTCATCATACAAGGAACATTTACTTTCAATGCAACATGCTCCGTCATTTTGATCACTGTCATGCATTATGAAATGCTTTCCCAGCTAAGTTGAAAATTGAAAACACTCATAATTCACCATACAGCTAAGACCATGAGTTTGCATAGAAGATTTGAAATTATTGTAGGGCCATTTATGCAAACTAGTAAAACAATTTCCAGGTGTATAAGAAGGAAAACAATTATGCTCATTTATGTTGCTCACTCCATATTTTGAATGCTTCTCACATGGGTTTGAAAACTCTACCACATCAACCCCTTCTAAGATAATCAGATCTACAACACTTTCTATCTCTTCCATGATTTTTTGATCCATACAGTCATCATTATGCCCATTTGAATCAAGCAATGTTGAACATTCAACGTCCATGATATGCAAACCAATATCTTTCTCTTGTGAGCAAAAGATCTTCAATTCTTATATACATATATCCCTTCTTGAGTAGAAACAAACATAGGATCTCGATCAACTTCAAGATTTCCCTCATTATTGTCACACAGAGTACTTTCACTATCAAAGCAAATGCATGTTGAGGATGAAATTTTTGAATCATTCTTACATGTATATCTAAATGATATTCAATTGTTAGCAAATTTGAAACTTGTTCACTATTGAGTGAACACGCCTCATCATCCATCTCATTATTGATGTATTCTTCACTTTTTCATCATCAAGAAATGATAATTCAAATGCATTGATTTCATATTCATTTGCTTCACAAATTGACACATCATCCCGATTATCAGAAAATGCTTCATCCTCATCATAGAGTGAATTTGAACACACATGAAATTCATGTTCTGGCACACTTTGGAAAAATGTCATTCGATCTTCTTTTGTTATTTGATCATATAATGGGTTTGAAAAAAATTTAAAACCATTTTCAAGTGTCCATATTTCTTCTTCACTAATTGTGTCATCATGGTACTCAGCTTCAATTAATTGTGTTATTTGTTCATTGTCAAGTAGACTTTCTCCTTCACTTGCTTCACTATTGATGCATTCTTCAAGCATTGTATCTTCAACAATTTATTTCATATTGCAATCCCCCTTCGTCAATCTGTTGAGTAAGGAGTGTGCAAATTCTCCTTTATGTCTCTTTATGCCAAAAAAATACTTCTAGACTATCTTGACCTCTTTCTTGAATATGTGCATACTCATCATCTTTTTCCTTAAAGTAATGCATGAATTTATTTGCAATCTCATCCCATGAATCTATGGAATGCATAGGCAGGCTATCAAACCAATACTCTAAAGAAAAATCTTCTAATGATTTCACAAAGAGTTTCATGATAACATCTTCACTGACTTGACAATTCACCATTAAATTGATGAATTGTTGTAAGTGTGCTCCTACTGATTCATATCCATTAAATTTTGGTAAGATCTTTTTTACATACAGAGGGACAGGATGTGGGTAACCTTGAATGTTACTAAAATCAAGTGGTTTGTATATTTCAAGACAAAAAACCCCCTCATCTTCCTCTAATCACATAAATGTTGTTGATGTACTTGCTACATATTTTTATTTCCAAGAGAGCTGACATTGTGTTGCACATTCTAACATGGAGTTTGGTATTGATATTTATAATGCTTGGGATACTAGTTGTATTCATGATCTTGGTAGCTCACTAGTCTTTGGCCAAGAGGGACTGGATAAGCATTTATTTGATTTGAGTCTTGTGATGTAAAAATGTCATGTTGTGTATGATGCGCACTGCTTTCATTGCCAAGATTCCCAATTGTACCATAATGTGTATAGGGCAAAGAAAAATTGTTATTCATGCTTCAACCTGTGATCTTTATTTTTTACTGGAAATGTTGTAGTTTTGAGATGTCCTTTGCATTCTTCATCAAGTTTTTAACAGAGTCGCCACCTACCTTTTCAAAAGTAGGAAAGTTTAGTACTAAGGTCTAAATGAGATTGGTTTTGCTTTATCCCCAGTGGAATCTCTTCCTTAGTCAGGTGAATGTGTAATTAAACACAAATGTGATTTTTTATGACTCTATAATGAAAGGCCTAGATTCAGAATTGGCTAGGTTAGTCCCTAGCAGAGTCACCAATTTGTTAGGTGTCAAAAAAGAAAGTTTTAACCTTGAGAGGATGGCAAGCTCTTTGGTAACATTTTTTGGCTAACGAATGGAGTTAACATATATGTGTTTGATGACTCCCTGCACTTCAGGCTCTGCTAAACCTAGGCGAGTGAACCTTGATAACTAATTGCAAATTTAAAAGTTGTATGACTTAATTGGATCTAGGGATCTATCCACAGTGGCATGAGGTGTGGGATAGATGGAAACTTAATAGCTACTCCTACTCCTAGAGCTGAAATTTGAATGTATGAATAATATTTTATGAAATTTTATAATTAAGTGGATTTGACCAGTGCCTAATTCTATTGGGTTAATGGATTCAAGATTTGTATGATATATGTGCTCCTTTTCTGGATACAATTCAAACTATTTGGCACTCTTAAAAGTTTATGACTGGCATAAATGTGCAAGGATGTAATTATTAGGTTCTTCTTATTGATCCAAATGACATTTTCTAGATTACTGTGATTAATTAAGAGAATTTAATCCTTACTTGAAAGAGCCAATTAACTGAATCACACAAGAACATCAAATGTGCCTTGATAAATTGACTATATAATTGATACACCAATTTAAATAATAAGGAAATTTCAATCTTGGTGAAAACAAGATAATATTTATCAATTAACTCAACAAACAATTGACTCCAGAATTGGATCACCAAATTAAGCCTTCTTCTCCATTATATTGCTTCAAAAAAAATTATAGTATGCATCGAAAGTCTTTATTTTGTATAGCCTGTTCCTACTATCTAATTCTAATTCCTATTGTCTACTAATTGATGATTCCTTCATTGATTTCATCTATAATATATATGTTGTACTTCCAAGGTTATGACCTGTCACGCGTCTTTCTAGTGCAACTCTTCATTTAATTAATTATCTTTGACAAAAATAACACTTCTTTGTCCTTTCCATCTCGTGAAGATTAATTTTAATGATAATCATCATCCTTCTCTTGCTCGTAATTTTCACCTAATTTAATAGAATACCCCATTGAATGGCTTATGTATTTTCTTTTAACCTCCTCGATGAAAAGCTTTCACTTTCAATTGTATGCTCTTTCACATAATTAAAATATTCTTCAATTAAAATAATTATCTGCTCCCTTGGTGAAAATATTTTACAACTAGACTTTTATATTATTACCACAAGATACTACCATGTTGTGATTATTAAAATAAATCTTCACTTGGCATTTTGTTGCATTCCATATTTATTTTAACATTCTTGCCAGTCGTATGCAATTTATATTTCTTCAATGCTTGTAAATTTAATAAATCTTTCCTGAAAAATATTTACCATACTTTAATGGGATAATACTTTTGCCATGATTTTATCTTTTCCCCTTTTCTATTTAGCTACATCGAAGGGACTAGGAAAATAGTCATTTTGATATTAATAAGTTTGCTCGATAATCATCATTTTGTCAGGAGACCTCAAATTAACTCCTACCGAAATCAATTTCTATCTTTGATAAATTCTTCAAACTATATATTTTGTGTTTTCTTGACTTCCTTGGTAAAAATATTTCACTTTTTTGTGAAAATAGTTTACAACTGTATTACATAAAATAATACCATGAAATAAACTTTTATTTTGTATCTCATGTATTGATTTTACCCGTTTCGGTTCACTTTCTATGCTTCCATCGGCATTTATATTCTTACCCGATAAACTTCAATCATATGTTTGTATTTCGGAGCATCAAAGAGACTCATCTTTAACTCTCACAGAAATTTACTTTTCTCTTCGATGAAGTAGATGTCCTTGCTATCCATCAAGGTTTCGAAGAGACTTTTAATGGCCTCTCTCCAATAAGAAAAGGTCTCTTCGATATCTATTTTGTTTGTGGTTTTCCCACTTCTATCACACTGGCTTTAGGGTTTACTACTTTGTCTTCAAAGTTCTTCAATGTATGTTGCTTCCAGTTAAATCTTCCCAATACAGCGTATAAATATGTGAAACTCTTAGATCTAATATGAAGAATTGTTTGAACAACTTATATCAAATGAGACATTATCCCATTATGTGCACCTCTTTTCCATACAATCTAGTGTTAGAAATTTTAATCATACTAAATATGATGAGTCATGCCTCACATGTTCCTTTCAAATCGACCCCTCCTTTTATCTGTCTTCAACCTGTTAAGAAATCCTCTCTAGACTTTGATTTTACATGGCCTCCCCTTTCGATATTGACTTAGGATCTTCATTTATTCTTGTCATATGCTCTTTACATTCTGCTGCTTCTTTATGAGCTTTGGCAGCATCAAGCAAATGTTTACAGCAGTCAACATTCAACTCTATCTTCTTCTCATCAAATCCATGTGTATGAGGGTTTGCCACAGCTGATGATTGGATAAACATATGGGGTGAATTCATTAATTCTACCAGTGCTTAACAAACCTCATCAATAGTACATTTTTTTCTTTTGAAGTGTTGAAGTTGAAAACTTCTGCATTGGAACGCTGACATCAAAGTGTAACATGTAATTTGAGGGCGCCAATTACCATTTTTCTCATGCCTTTTGGTTCTTTCACTTTATATTCACTACTAACAGAGCTTGCTAAGGTTTTCATGGACTAGGAAATACCCACTCTCAGTAATCATGTTTCAAAGAATTTCTACCTTTTATCTAACATTTGCTTCATATCATTTTCTTACTTTCTCAACATCTATCTTATGCACAAAAATTTTGCACAAACTTTCTTACTTCCAATGAGCCGAATTGCAAAATATGGGGGAATTCCAATCTCATTTATTTTCAGGTAAGGATCAAAATGATAGATATACATAGTTAACTTTCCTTCCCGTCGAGTTTGTGGCTTTTAATATCGTTTCCATCGTTCATGCAATCTCCTACCTATTTCAATGATAGCATCGATTAGATCCCCCATTTCAGCACTTGCTTTTGCAATACGCACGAAATGAATGTGCAGATGACTATAGAGTTTTGTTCCTGACAACTTGAAATAGAATTAACCATTTTAGTTTTTTATGAAAGATATTTTTTTCACAAGAATGTGTTTTTCTCTAGTATCAATCTCTCATCTACTTCGAGAGAATTTCTCAAGCCATATAGGGCTGATTGCATTGACAACACTCCATATTATGGACTTTCTTATCTCCTTCATTTCAATCTCTGATGGTTCTCCATATCGAACTAGCTTTCTATATTTTGACATGCTCAAACCCTACATGTAGGATCCTACAGTTCTCTAGGTAAATGTCATTCTCCTCATTTTGAGAGCCACCATGCATGCATCCAATATTCTTTAATATATTTTCAGTTGATAAATTCGCCTTCACTGACTTTGCTAATGCTGAAGTATTTGAAGGTGTTGAGGATAAAGGTTTGATAGAGAGTTTTTTGCAATAAAAACCTCTTTCCCTTCATATGAATATGCCCTTTTGAATTGCAATATCTTGACCTTAGATCACCATAGTGATTTCCACTACTGACTTCAACTCTTTTAAGAAACTATCTATATCTAATATTTTTTCAATTTTCTTGGAAGTTCTACTCCTTCATGGCTTGACGTATTCTCACCAAAGCAGGCATGTTTCTTCAAAAATTCATCCATAGTCTTCCTCAACAAGAACTCCTCTTTAGGCCTCTTTGATTGTGTTAGATTGGGCTTACTCTGGTTAAAGTAATCACTATACCCTTGGTTGTATGCTATGTGAATATGATGCTCTCTATAATGGGGAGTCTTTAATGTTGAGCAACAACTTTAAGTATTATTTCTTCATGAAGTGGGCTTATGGTGAATGCCTTAGATAGACAACATTAATCAAGAGTAGAAATGATATGACAACCACACCCTTCATGTTGCTTGGACAATATTTTGAAAGATTTTCTCTTCTTCCTTGACAAGTTCTTCTAATTTGAATAGTGAGAAAGAAGTTGCTCCTAATGCTTTGCACTATGATCAAAATAGGTTAAGTAGCCTTCAAAATCATTCTTTAAAACTGGTCAAACATTTTCTTAGAACTATGCCAATGCACTAACATATTGGTTTATGATAGGGGAATATGGTTTCCAAATGGATTTGCATGAATCCATCTAGTTTACACAATATTAACGTCTGAAGTTGCTTACTCAATTGTTTTTGGAAACTACTCTTGTCAAACCCAACTGAAACTCACCAACTTACCATTTTAAAAAAATATCAAACCTAATTTTGGGAAGCTGCCACCATGGGGATTAGTTCATTTAGGTCAAATGAACATGTGTGAAAAAAAAAATCATCAATTTATTTCCTTCACCAAATATTAAATGTCAAAGTGTCCTTTGTGAACTTTTTTGGAAATGCAGATGTCGAAACTATGTAAAACCTATTTGCTTTGGATTTTGAAAAAATAGAAAACGAGATGTTAGGGCTTTGACAATTAACATGAAAGTAGATTAACATGGGGAAAATATGGAACACCAATTTTTTTTTCATGATAGTCATCTAGCTGATAGATATTGTCCCCCAAAGTTGACCTTTTTGGTATATTTAACACTGTGTAGCTAGCAAACCTTTTCAGAACCCTCCAACTTGGTACTTTGAAACCTTGTCAAAACTGATCGTAGGAAGCTGAAATTAGGTGTGCACACTCACATATGCTAGATAAACATGCTTGCAAAGTGATTTTGCATGAAACTGAAGAGGCTTCATGTTGCGATTTTTCAAAGTGGTTTGTAATGGTAGATTTTACAATTGTATTTTTGAGTGCTGAAATCAAATTTTTCATCCTAGGAACCTAAAATTTTACAAAAAATGGTAGGAAATTGTAGGTCCTAACAGAACCAATTAAGCCTCTTGAGGAATTCTTTTACAAGTCATATAAAAAATTTAAGGAAAAGTGCATAATAGAGTTATCCCTTAGCAATATTCTTGAAAATAATAGAGTTATAGTTGTTCCTCCCACCCCACAAGTTGTGGATGAACCCATGCCCAAAGTAAACATTGTCCCAAGCAAACAAGGTATTTATGCAATGGTTCCTCCACCCATATCATATGAAAGATCAAGAGGCAATCACATGATTCCCTTTGTGCCTCTAATGGAAAAACAAGTGTTGGAAGAATGAAGAACATATCATTTGGCCTATTTTGTGTTGTCATCGATGTCACAATGTTATGAGTTGCAACTGCAAGATTATGATCAAGTTTGATCCGATATTCTGGACAGGTATTTGAACTAGTATGCAGTTACTATCGTTCGGTATTTTTGGTCTACGATCCTCCGTCGTTGAATACCTTTGCTTGTGGTTTTGGGAAATGGTTTTTGGAAGCTGGAAGGTTGTATGTTAAGAATCTCATGTGTTCAGGTGCTCGTACAGTGATTTGGCATTATTTTGTTGTTGCATTTTGCTATTAGGTCTATCTCTGGCTGACCTAATGGATAGTTGGTGTTATGGTGAATTAATTTTGTGTTATGGATGTATGTGTGACCTATCTTAGGTCCATGTTGACATGATGTTGTGTGTTGCACGTTTGAATTGTCTTTGGAAAGATTTTGTAAATTCTTGAAGTCGACAGTTGATTTTTGGTGAATAAGGGTTGCATCTAATTAGGCGGACCTAATTGATGCTTATGGATGAATTAGATATATATATTGGTTAGTTTTGAGATTGTATATGTTGATGATAGTGCGAAGAATTGAAGAAGCATGCAAAAATGATGAAGTGTGTTAAGTTAGTTTATTGAGCATCAAAGGAACTGAATCAACACTTGTTAGGTGTACTTTATCAGTTCATTTTCTGGCTATAAGCCATTTTGTTACTGTAACTTTTGTAGGTAGTGAGCCTCTCATTTTGGACAGTGATTCCTAGCAGTGAGCCACCCTTTTTGTAATATCTTATAATTGGTTATACTATATTGTGAGCTAACACTCACCATGGTTTTTCCCATTTTGGGTTTTCCACGTAAAAATATTGGTGTTCATGTGTTGTGTGTTTTCATGTTCTATTAATGCTCTTGCTTATCTTTACTATTATAATATGCATTGGAGTAATTGGATGGTATTTGTTCAATAAGTTAAAGAAGATACTGACTCACACCCCCCTCTCAGTATCTTGGGTATTTAACAATTGGTATCAGAGCTTGGTTCCTCTCAAGAAGCCTAATAGCTTGAGGAAGATTCTGAGGATTGAACAAATGGATGATAAAGAAGAGCTCTGAGTTTCTCTTGAAGATCTTGACAAGGCTCAAAGCGAAAACAGAGATTTGAAAGAAAATCTTGATGAGACAAATGAATGTGTCTAGAAATTGAAAGAGCAATTGAAGAAATTCAAAGAAAGACATAGAGAAATGAGTGATCAATTGAAGCAAGTTAATGAAGAGGTTACCAGATTAAGGTGCAAGTGGAGGAAAAGAAAAGAATTGAAGAATGTCTAAATGCAATGGTGCAAAGCAAGATTGATGAATGCACGGCAAGAAGTAGTGAGCCTGAAAGTAGAACTAGAGAAAGCAAAACTCTGGGAATATAATTTCAAGACAAGCTCCACCAAGCTAGATGAATCGATGATAGGATAGAGACCTTCTAAAGACAAAGGTGGTATGGGAAATGAAGCAAGTGAAATTTATAAGGCTATGCAGAACACATTGGATAACCAAAAGACTCAAGATAAAGGGAATCAGAAAAGAAATCCAAGAAACTTTTCTAGAAGACCTCTTATCAAACGGCCAAATGCTCAAAGGTATCCACCCTTCAATGATGTTTGTTTTCCATGTAATAAATTTGGTCATAGGGAAACTGAGTGCAAAATTAAAATGAACCAGTATGCTAGTTCCTTCTTTGGACAATGTTTTGCATGCAAGAAATTTGGACATAGAGCTACCGAATGCAAAACTCGAATGATGAATTGGTTTAATGGAGGTAGAATGAATCAATCCTTTAATGGCTATTGCTATACATGTAACAAGTTTGGACATAAAGAAAATCAATGCAGCTCAAGGGGTAATGGAGGACAAACTAATTAGAGAAATGTTGTTTGCTACAACTGCAACAAATCGGGACATATTTCAAGAGTTTGCAAAAGAAAAAGGGGAAAGTAGTTTGATCCAGTGAAGAAGAATGAACCAGTGAAGAAAATTGAAGAATGAGGTTAAGTAGGAAATGAACAAGATTTGGAGGAAGAAAGAAGATCCAGAAACATCTGATGCATCTATGCCCCCATCTGGTGCAGACAATTCCTCTGAGAACTAGACCTAACATGATCTTAGGGGGAGCTTTAACAAAAAATTGTTCGAACCCCCTAGACATTTGGCGTGTTAGTCTTTGGCACAAGGATATGTTGTATGGAATGGATAGATGGAGGTTATGCAAAAGGAACCAGAAGAAAAGGTGTAGACATGTTCTTTTGTAGAGCAAATTAGAGTTTTTTTGTGCAGTGAAGAAGTGTTTTTAGTAGCTTTTTAAAATCTTTTGCATTTAATGCGAATTAGGGAAAATTGTTGGTTTATAATGTAAATGTGTAAGGAATTTCAATCACTTGTGTATTTGAAAGTATTGGAGAGCATTTTGGAGCATTCTTGAGGTGATTTGAAGCGTGAGTCATGCAAACCCTAGTTCTACTCTGTCACGAAGAAAAAGGTATTTTGCTTATCTGTGCTATTGTGGGTTTGTGTGAATCATCTTTTTGAAATCGTTTGAGCTTGATTTGTGGAAGAAATGGCAACCCATGTAGTTGTTAATGTGTCAAAAATACCTAGACCGTCATATAGGAAATATTCTATGAAGGTTTTCAAAGAGGACCCTATGGGTGCCTTGTCATTGATTCCTCACGGGGTTATGCCAACTGAAGATACAAGAATGTACATTCGAGTCAAAAATGATGAATCCAATCATAGTAAATTCATAGAAAATTGGAAAAATGAGCTCACTGGGGATGATTCTTGGTAAAACTTGAATATCTGAACATTGTTGCGAAGAAATTGGACAGATGGAACAATTTTCCTAATTTTAGCTCCACGGTTGATGATAAGTACATAAAATTAGCTCTCAGTAGAATGCATGATAAATTCTTGTGGACTGATAGACCCCATCTTATAACCAAGGAAGCAATTAAGGTTGTTACTAGACTCTGTGATACTAGACCAGTACCTATGTTGAAAGCTGTGAAGAATGAAGTGGTGATGGAACTCACCGGTGCTACATATGATAGGAGAGCTCTTACTACAAAGCCTATCACTAATCCTATTGTGAAGTATGTTACAATGATGATCAGACATAAAATCTACTTCACTAACAGAGAGAACTTTGTATCTATTATAACTATTTATACTAGTTTCGATATGGCAGTTAATGGTGCAAATTATGATTTGTGTGAACTTCTCTAGCAACAGTTGTTTGAGAACTTGAGGATGACCCGGGAGAAGAAGTATGCTTTTAAGTTTGGATCCTTGATTGTGTGTTTATTGTTTTACTTTCTTAAGAGACTTCCTAGAAGAGATGATGTAGTGATTTGGGACTCATCCAGACCAGTTTCACATCAGATCTTTGATTGCATGCATAATTTGGGTGATTTGAAGAATAGAGACAATGCTCTAACAACATTCTTTGTTGTGTTCAAGAGAAATATGAATGAAAGAGAAAGGATCCCTAGGAGAGTGGTTGAGAAGTACAAAAATGATATCATATTTCATGTATCTTCTAATGAATGCATGGTTGAAGTTGTTGAACCCTAAATTGTATGGATTCAACCTTTGGGATATGAGATTATAGAAGATGAAGCTGAAGGATATGTGCAGGTGTTGTTGAAAAGTCTGAAAGATGTCAATGAACCTAGAGTTGGCACCTATGCTGAAAAATATATGGAGGTTCACTTGGAGCATAGGAAGCCTATAATAAGGAAGAATGTAGGGAAAAGGCTTAGAGAAGTAGGTTTCACTGATGAATAGATTGCACAAGGTAGGGCTAAGAGTGAGGAGGTGGCTGGAGAATCATTAGGACCAAGGAGATTCGGCAGGACTACTCCTTTAAAACCAGTCACAGCCCCTGTAGTAAAAGTAGAACCCAATATTATTGATAAAGGAAAAGGCTCAAACCCTTCTGAACCTAATACTAGATCTGAGAAAAGAAAAGAGACTCCTCCGGTGGTACCTGACAAAAGAGGAAAGAAAGAAAAATATACAAGGGAGAATAATCTTAGCATCACTAATGATCAAGAGGAAGAGGAGGAGGACCCTGCAACAAAGTTGGTAAGGAAGAGAAGAGGAATCTTGTCCTCTGGTGAAGTTGCTTCTGAGGAAGCTAGTGTTGGTTCTAAGAGACTTCATATTGTATTGTCCTCTAAGGAAAATGAAGAACAAGAATTTGGTGTTCATGTGCACACTAAACTGGAGTCGAAGAAAGAAAAGGTGTCTAAAGAAGCCTCTTCGGACTAGGAAGGACAAAAGGACTCTCCAGTAAGACCTGGTTCCCCTTTCAAATTATAGGAAATAATCAATTCCTTGATACATTTTGAAGATATGTTGAAGCCTACAACAAAGTATTTTGATGAAGTAGGTAAAGAGGATAGAAAAACATTAATTTTAGCCACTGTTCAGTATGTTATCACATTGGATTTTAGTTGGAATGATGTAAAGAATAATGTGCCTCAAAAAATGTGGGTAGCCCTGATGAAAAGGAGAATAGAGGCTATTGAATTAGATGAGAAGATTAGAATGATGCATTTGAGAAAATTGGGTCTTCTTTGACCCCAAATGATTTGGAAACACTGAAGAAGATATGTGCAAAAATGTTTTGAATAAAGAAAAGAGTGAACACTTTAATGACAAAGGACAAGAAGCAAATAAAGAAGATAAGGAAACTACAAAAGTAATCAAAGATACGGCTGAGAAATATGGTATGCTTGGTGCACTACCATCCGGTTCTACACCCAAGTCAGGTGAAGAAGTTTTTGTAGAAGAGGTTGAGGAAGATATTCCTTCTAGTACAAGTGATATAGATATTCTTCCAGAATCAAATGATTCAGATATTCCTCTGAATACAAGTATTGCGAATGATCCTACAGAGATGGAGAAACAAAATATGGGAGAATTTGAGCCAGAGAAACATGATGTTGACCATCTGAAGCATGTTGAACGTGGAAAAGATAATGTTGAAGAAGAAAATGATAGCAATGAAGGTGAAAAAGATAATACTGAAGGAGAGCAAGATAAAAATGAAGGTGAAGGAAATGGTGAAGAAGGCAATGAAGACAAAGAAAAAGATGAAAAAGAAGAAGAGAAAGAAAAAGAAGAAGAGAAGGAAGAGGAAAAAGAAAATGAAGTGGAAGTGGAAGAAGAGAAAAATGGGGAATCTGCTGGGAAGAATGAAGAAATTCAAAGGAAGGTTGTAGAAATTCTTAGGTCCCCTGGAGAATCCTCTGATGATGATGATGTATTCAAAGGCTTGCTATCCAAGCAGATTAGATTCCAACTAGTGATTCCTCTGGAGCTTCTATAACTCCCCATGATTCAAGGTAGTGTGGACTTGGACAAAATTTCTCCTGTTCATAAGTTGGTGTTGGGGGATGCATTGCATGCATCCGGTAGAAGTGAAATTTTGGAGACAGGCTAGAAAGGGACAAAGCTTATTGATGATTCCATTAAATCTTTGCAAGAGGCCACACCTGGTAATTCAATGGATACATCTCTCACTCCAGTAGAGAATTTGAGACTGTTATTGGACTCCTTTAAGGAGTATGCCTTCGTACTTGGTGAGAAGACAAAGCAAGAAGTTGAGGAGAAGTTGGGAGAGAAAAGGTTGTTGGCACTACATGACAAGTGTGCTTTGGCACATACAAATGTTGAGAAGAATCTGGACGCCATGCGGACTTGTGAGTTTGAAGCAAATGTTGTCTTTGCTTATTGCTTAAAGTGGTCAGATGCCACTTAGACTATTAAGGATCTCATGGACTCCATTGAGTCTCAGTTGACTGTTGTCTCTGGTACCTACAATGCATCTAAAGACAGAGACAGGACAACCTGGAATACCATCTTTTCTCATAGGGATAAATTTTTCATTCTATAGAAGTAGAAGGAAGATATCATTAAAAGATTTGGTCAGTTAGGTGACCTTGTAAGCATGGAGTACACCCCAGTTGCCAATGCTTTAGCAAGTGCAGAGAAATTAGAGAAGATAAATCTGACTTCTGGTACTCTAGATGATGTAGAGGAAAGTCTAGTAGAACTAGAATCCCTTAACAGAATGTTGATTGTTGCAAAGAAGAGTTGGGAGAGTGGTAAACCAGCTTGGCAAGGTATACTCAAAGAGCTTCAAGGCTCGCCATCCTCTGGTTAATTTTTCTCAGTTTTCATATTTCTTGTTGGATTTCCCTTTGTCCTTGATGTCAAAGGAGGAGAGAAAAAGTGATAAGGGGAGAGAATATCGATGATAAGGGGAGAGAATACTAGTGATAGGGGGAGACAATGTTGAAGTGTTGTGCATAGGAAGTTTTATAAATTTTTGGAAAATGTTGCCATCAATGACAAAGGGGGAGATTGTTGGAAGAATGAAGAACATATCATTTGGCAGATTTTGTGTTGCCATTGATGTCACCATGTTATATGAGTTGCAACTACAAGATTATAATCAAGTTTGATCCAGTATTTTGGACTGATATCTAAACTGGTATGTAGTTACTATCCTCTGGTATTTTTGGTCTGCGATCCTCTGTCGTTGAATATATTTGCTTGTCATTTTGGGAAATGGTTTTTGGAAGCTGGAAGGTTGTATGTTTATAATCTCAGGTTTCCAGGTGCTCGTACGGCGAGTTGGCATTATTCTGTTGTTGTATTTTTCTATTAGGTCTATCTCTGACCGACCTAATGGACATATGGTGTTATGGTGAATTAATTTTGTGTTGCGGATGTATGTGTGACATATCTTAGGTCCATGCTGACATGATGTTGCGTGTTGCATGTTTGAATTGTTTTTGGAAAGATTTTGTAAATGCTTGAAGCCAACAGTTAATTTTTGGTGAATAAGGGTTGCATCTAATTAGGTTGACCTAATTGATGCTTGCGGATGAATCAGATATATATATTGGATATTTTTGAGATTGTAGATGTTTATGATAATTCGAAGAATTGAAGAAGTGTGCAAAAATAATGAAGTGTGTTAAGTTAGTTTATTGAGCATCAAAGGAACTAAATCAACACTTGTTAGGTGTACTTTATCAGTTCATTTTCTGGTTGTAAGCCATTATGTTACTGTAACTTTTTTAGGCAGTGAGCCTCTCATTTTGGATAGTGAGTCTTGGTAGTGAGCCACCCTTCTTGTGATATCTTATAACCAGTTATACTATATTGTGAGCTAACACTCATCATGGTTTTTCCCATTTTGGGTTTTCCACGTAAAAATCTTGGTGTTCATGTGTTGTGTGTTTTCATGTTTTGTTAATGCTCTTGCTTATCTTTACTGTTATATGTATTGGAGTAATTGGATGGTATTTGTTCAATAAGTTAAAGAAGATATCGATTCACCTTTCCCCCTCTCAATATCTTGGGTATTTAACGACAAGTGTATAGACCTAAGGAGACATCAATTTCCCAACCCCTAATGGTCCCTTAAATTCCTCCCCTGAGGGAAGAAAAGAGACCAATGCTTGAGAAACCTGCTCTCACACCTTCACAAATTAAAAACCAAACAAGAATAAATACAAATGCTAAAGAGGGTAGTCATAGATGTCGTGTTATTACTTCTTTGTTGGGTGAAAACAATAAAACATTACTTGAGAATCAAACACCTATGCAAACAAATCAAGATGAAATGCAACTTTCACCAAAACATGAAATTGAATCTTACATGTCTCAACCAAAAACAATAATTAAAACAACAACATACAACTGATATTGTCATTAAACCTCCCATGGTGATAAATTTAGATGATGAAGATAAGGATGCTAAAATTGATGAACAAGCGCATAACTAGCTATCTCTATTATTTTAAGTCTGTGGATTTAGATGGGGGCAACCATGATAATCCTCCTGATGAGAGTGATTCACCATGTGTTGAACCTGACGATGCTCCTAGTATGACACCTGGTGTAGTCCCTTTAGCTAGTTATCTTCCTTCCATATATGATGAACAATATTAGGATGCAGCAAATTTTCTTTAGATCGACTCACATGTGCAGTACCCTTTTGTTTGCTTTATGTGTTTATTTATGTTTTCTTGCATGTCATGTGATCTCTCGTGTTGTGTTTCTTGGCATGTCTTTATGTTTGTGAGTTTTCTTTTGAGGACCCTTGTTGCTCTAATGACACAAGGATACAAAGAAAATGAATACATCATGACATTCTTCTATTCGTATCTCCATTCTTCCTTATATCGTAAACATTGTCTTTTTCTTTGTTGATACAAGGCGTTGAAACATTTAGGTCTCTTCCATATTGACCCAAAATTTTGTTTATTCTCTTTGTGTCATTATTCCATTGTGTTTGTTATTTCATGAGTATTTGGAGAATTTTGTCAGTTATGAGCTCATTTACATTATGGTAGCAAATATGTGTACTAACCCAAAATCTGTGGATCCCTTATGCAATCATCTTCTATCTTCTTTGTGGCATTGCATATGGGGGAAACCCCTTATCATTAGGCAGCTTTATTTGGAAACATGCCATCGACATAGGGCTTTCCAAATAATCTATCATGTCCTCATCACTTGAATTTATCATTTTTCTACCTTCAATAAATTTCTCAACATGGTTTTTAGCAATTTGTTTAAGGTGGGGGCATACACTACAATATTCACTTCCCTTTGTTCACATGCATTAGACTTAGTGATGCATTGACATAAACAATTTTTGCTTCACTTTTTTGACATGTGTTGGACTTAGTGATGCATTGGCATGGCATTTTGATCATTTTTATAGCACCTTATCAAAATTATTAGGGAGTATAATGCTTGGTATGGTTGACATGGGTACACACCTAGTGAAAATTGGACTTCACTAGTCCTTGTGTGTTTCTCATTTTGCTACTTTGTCATGGGGGCTCACCTAGTGAATATTGGACTTCACTAGCCATGTTTCCTTCGGATTGTGGTTCACCTAGCAAATATTAGACCTTGTTAGTTCATGAGTCATGAAAGCCTTGGGTGTGGATCCTAGCATAACGCAACTTGCTAGTTCATGAGTATTTATACCCTCCTTGTGCATTTTGTGTATGTTGTCTCATAGCATTACATACATGTGTGTTCCTTTGTGCTCATGTTGGTTTTCCATGGGATATTGAATCTTGGTGGCTTGTGCGCTCCCCTAAATTAATTATCATCCTATCTCTTCAACATTTGAACAATCAAACCCCTCTTGACATATTTTTCTACTTTAGTGTGATTCTGAGTGTAAATTCATACTCTCACTAAAGTGGGGGCTAAATGTAGCATTGTAAATTGTCACCCTTGATAATTTAACACTATATTTTTCTCCCCCTTAAGTGCAGGGACCTAATTGTACACCTAATTTTCTAAATTATGCATTATGTAGCCCATTTGGATAAATATCAATAAAACCCATATTAAAAACTAATACATACATTTAATATTTTTTCCTTGACACCTTAAATCCCACAAAGTAGTGTTGGGACCTAGTCATCCATAGAAACTTGGTCCCCCTATTTTACCTACAAAATTGAATGTCATAGATGACATTTTATTATTAAATTTCAAATGTCCAATATTGACTATTGGGATTTAATTTTTGGGAAATTAGAATAATTACATATAAATACCTAGTCATTTCATCATTTGAAAGATATCTAGTACTATTAATAAGCAATAATTAGCAATTTATGATCAAGAGCACTATCAAGCAAGTCAAGAGCAGTCGAGAGTAGATCTATTGTAGCAATTCAATATCAAAGAATCATGTTAAAGTGTATGTGATTTTGTTAGTTGATGCAGTAGGGGAGATCCTACAACACAACTAATCACAATTTCAACAACCAATCAAGTATTAGATCACCAAGTTCTCCATTTCACTCTTTCTCAACCAAATCACACTATTTCCTTGTAGCATTGGCAAACCACTAGATCGGGTATCTTTTCACTAACACACCCTTTCAACTCACAAATCAACACACATTAGGGACCCATTACAAATCTTTCCAACATATCAAACAATCACCAATATTTTTTTTGTACCAAACTACTCAAAACAGGGATTTCTCACTTTCTAGGCCTCAAATTAGGCCACTTTTACAAAGGGACCACTCTCTAGACTTGTCCAAAATTTACCAACTCTTGGGAAGAAATTATAATGTATTAAAAACACTGAATCCACAATCAAATCTTAGAGAAACCACCATTCAAAGGGTAAACTATAAAACCCTCCTTTTTAGCCAAAACCTTAGGGATTTATTGAAAAATGCATTTCCCACACTCTTACAAACTTACCAACACCTCCAACATAACTGATTTAACCTTCACATGCTCAAAACATCATAAAATAATGCTTCCCTTTCACATAACTCAATTTGACATACCAAAACCTCCAAATTTCATGAGGAAAACTCAAGATCCACACATAGGGCTTCTCACCCAACTCACTTCCAGACCTCCCCAACACTAACTCATCATTTCCACACCTTATTTGTGATGGATCAGACCCATTCCTCAAGTTACAGAAGTGACAAAAAGAGGAATGGGTCAGTTACTCATTTTATTGCCTTTCAAGCCCTAAATCTGTGTGATCATACCGGTGCTAGAAAATGACTCACAAAATGCACTAAATTTAACTATATGCCTTCAAAATAGGCTCAAATGAAAGATAAGACAAACCAAAATTTTAATCCATAAATAAATGAACCATAATGATGTTGTACAAGTCCGTACAACTATTGTTATAACAGAAAACACAGGAAAATGAAGGAAAATCATACTTTTATTCAAGCTTTTGTCTTCAAAATTGTTCAACAACCTTCCATTCAAGTTTCTCATGCATTTTATAGTGTTTCCCACCTAAAAAAAACCTCCTCAACTTCCAAAACTAACTTTTGAAATAGGTGACCGTTGGTCTCCCTCTTTAGTGCATTTTACAACCTTGTATTATTCCAATTTAACAACTTAGCACTTTTGCACATTTTGAAAACTTTTTCCAACCCAGACACCTAAAATTTACCATAAATGACTTAATACATCAATATATGGTCTTATAGACCTTATTCTAAACAAAATTCACCCCAAAAATCTACAACATAGACCTTATGAACTTAAAAGGATTAACACCCTTGAATGGTGCTCCTGCACCATTCGTGTTTATGGTATCATATTATTTGTGAGATCTAACCCTTGTAGGTCTTCAAGAAAATCAAGAAAACAACAATCAAGCCTTGAGGAGATGTGCATGACTTCAATCCTTCAAGGAAGCCATTTTTGAGTGGCGAGTTGCATTTCATTATTTATTCATCATTCATTTATCATTTAGACTCGATCCCGCAAAAGGATAAGCTCTTTATCATTGACATTGTCATTGTGGAGGTGGAAACACTAACACGAGGTTTGACTAAGGAAAGACCTTATATGGTACAACCTTTCCTCTCTCTTTGAATGTGTAGGTTTTATATCTAAAGAAGATTGGGATAAGTTTGAAGGTAAATTATTCATTATTGCATTTAAATCCTACACCTTGACAACATACGAAAACTCAATTATCTTAGCATTCGATGAAGATTTGACAGTGCAACAACCAAGGAAAGAAGACTCTAATCTAGCTCTAGAGGACTAGGAATTAGATCTAGAATTCATCTGCTAGTACATAGTTGCCCAAGGTGACTTGGTCCTCAAAAATCAAGCTCATATTTGAACCACAGGTCCATAGAACTTTGCTTAGACTATTTATGAAGTCTAAATTTTTCTGTGACTTTCCAGAATTACTATATTTGCATTAGAATAATTTTTTGCACCATTAGCCTCATCAAATCATTACATTTCATTCTAAGATCCATTCCAAGTTTGGTCAAGGGCAAGTTGACTCACCTTTCAGGTTGTTAATTAGTCCTCTATCATGTCCAAATTCATCAAACCCCCGCTACCTCAAAACTCAAAATGAAATGTTAGAAAAAGTGTATAAAACCTAGAGTAAAATCACATTGTATTCCCTTTCTCTTCATTTAAAGATTAAGTCTCATCAATTTGTTATAAATTTGATATCCTCTTACTTCATCAGTAGTACCATACAATGGTTTCAATTTATCCCAAGCCTCATGAGAATTCTTACATGATTCAATTTGAACCAACAAATCTTAGGAAACTAGGATACAAAGACATCCAAAAAATTTAGTATGTTCAATCATCAGTTTTATCTTTTTATCTACATCTGTAGGTTCAGTACCTTATTTTTAATATATAGAGAGTGACCTTGATTCATTATTGCATTGCATGCATGTTGATGCCAGGTTGAATAGTTATATGATGTTAGCATAAAAACCTTAGAATGATCCATGGAAAGAGGAGAGAAAAACAAAAAACAAATCAAAACAATACACCAAGAGACCCCCTTCCAGAGCACTCAATCAATAATTCCCTTAATAATATGATGTGGCACTTTATATAGTGTGTTTATAATGCTAGAAATATGTTATAGATTTTACAATGCCAAAACGGATCAAAGATGGAAAATTACAACAATATCTCAAAATGAGATCCTCAAACTAAAAGTAACCTTTCCCAATATGATCTAGATTGAAAATGAAGCCTTCCCAAAATGAAAAACCTTCTCTAGGTGTTAGTATGTCAAAGTAATCAACCATAATGCAAATTTGCACAAATCTAAATAAAAGATACTTGGGGTTGAATATGGAAAAAGAGAATGAATAGAAATGTAGATCTCCTCAATACCTTTCCAACACCACAAAAATCACAAAAAAAATGGATAATTTGGTAAAAATTTATGAGCTCAGAGATCCAAAAAGGAAAATATGACTTCAACCAGCAATAAAATTCACCTGAGGCAAAATATGAAAAAATGACTTGCCCCACTATGAAGTTGTTTTTGGAATCATCTAGGTTTTCAAAGTTTCTCAAGATTGTTCCTTAAAGGAAAATGTTCAAGCGGAAAATAAAAATATCTCTTAAACCATGTCAGATGTCGATGAGGTTCTCAAAACCCCATCAAAGATTCCTACTTAACTAAAAGAAATGGTGCAAAAAATGGAAATGATACATTACAGAAAAAACATGAAGCCAAACCAAAAATTATCAAATTCATCACATTACATGAAGCAGTAAGCATATAAACTTATATATATAACAAAAAGAAGAGATGCAAGTACAAATTTTTCATTCACTAAGAGTGAATATAAGGATGTGGATTCCTTCCACAACCTCCTAAATTCTCTCAATCTATGCAGTGGAGAACAATTTTTCATGAAATTCAACATAAAAAAGTATCCATTACATTCCTCTCAAGCCCAGCACGTAGGAGAGTAACATCTTGTTTAATTTCTTCACTCTAGAGAGCAGTGGCAATGTAGATGACATTCCCAAACAAGCCTTCTCATAGATACTCATTCAGGAATCTCAAAGCATATTCCATGTTGGCTATGTACGCCAACCTCACCAGTCTTTCAACAGTTCTAGCACCCCATCCCAATTTACCAAGAGTCTAAATGATGCTATACATAAAAATCTCTAGTAGTGCAAAGTTATGGACATGGACTTGTCCCTGGAAATTCTCTCTGATGATTCTTTGAATCACTCCTTCAACATCATTCCTTATGAGAAATACCCCCTTAGGTAGTCGGCCACATACCATCTTACAAAGTTGCACTCACCACCTTCAATGATGAGAAAATCGCCTTTCAAAGATGCATCGCTTGAATTTCTCAACATTTTGAGAATAAAACTGAGATGTGAAGCATTGAAGGCCACTCCCCTTGATTTATAAAGGAAATAAATGGTTTCCATATCTGTGAGATAAGCCTCGGTAGATCTACTAAGTAGCATCTAGTGTGCAAGGATGCAACCGAATACTGTGAATTAAATTAACACAACAAACTATGTGATAAAATTGCTAGTATTCAAATTAAATGAGCTTTGACTTTGATGCAAAATATTTTAATTAAATTTCCCCACACACATAAGGATCAAACAAATGTATAATTAAATGCATGGATTAAGAGTTGTAGATTGTTCAGATGTATGGTGAATCCATAGTCTTTCACAAATGGAGCAATGACACATTAACCCATCAAAATCGAGTTGATGTGTGTAATGTAATCATGGTTTTCTAAAAAGAGTCATAAATACTTGTAAAGTTACACTAAGAGAGAATTTGGGTAATAATTTATGAAACTCCCACTTGAAAGATGGCAGTTATAATAACTAAAAAGACTCAAGAAAGGGAATCTATGAATATGTAATCAAAGGACTCTGGAAGAGTTTGAACTTTGTATTTTGATTACACTATGATGTAAGTAAAAATAAAGAAGGATCATTTTTGACACACTAGTTCAAAATTTATTTATTATCTATGAGCAATGGAGGTTTGGATGTAATGTTAATGTTTATGCATGAGTCTTTGAACTTAGATAAATATGTGGGCATTCTTTCTTTTATGAATTGGATGCTTCTATATGTTACATTTATTCTCTTATGGAATCAAGTGAGCCTCATCTAAGTGACTATTTAATCTAATATTGATATTTCAGTCTTTGTGTCAAAGTATTAGTACTACTTGTTCCAAGTCTTATCACATTAGTATCATAGCTATGAACCAATGTTAGCTTGTCTTTTCTACTTTCTGGTCAAAAGCATACCCTTAAAGATTAGCTATATTATGAGATGGATATGTACCTCATTAAAATTAAAAGGAAGATCACCAATGAAATGGTGATCTCTCCAACTATTTGTTGTTCATTTGTCTTTATTTTTGGGCACTATAGAGTCATATTGAGTTAATCTTTCAAAGACAAATATGTCAACCAACACCTAGGAAAGGTCGATAATTATGCAAAATTTCTCCTTAATACACCAGTCCTAACTCAATATACTAGACTATCAAACCTTTAATGCCTTTCCCCAATTATGATGCTAAAATATTAGGAGAAAATTAAATATAATATTTTTATTTTTATTTTTAAATAATTGTTGGTTCTCAGTTTTGCAATTTAGTTTAATCTCATGTCAATACTATAGGAATTGATAGTGAACTCCAAGGATTTGATAGTGAGCTCCCATAGCCCAAAATCATCTGCAGAACAAAAGATACACCTTCCATAAGAGAGTATGGAAAGACAACTTGCTTAATATTATTATGCAATAATCTACAATGATCAATAATGGATCAATGATAGTGCATCCCCTATGATTTATAAATGTACAAGAGGCTTTTCTTGTATAGGCAACATGAAAGATAGGATTAGACAATATCATGATAAGTGTCTTGATCCTATGATGTGTCTTAATCTTATGACATGTGTCTTAAATCCTATAACATGAGATAACTAACATAATAAATATTAAATTACCTAGGACACAAGAAGAAAATAGAATAAGATAAGATAAAATCTAATGAAAACTATGACTTCTAGAAATATACCTAGGACCTAAGTAAACTTAACATGTGAATAGAATCTACTAGGTGAACTAGGAAGGTAAAACACCTTATTCACACCAACACCCCCTTATGTGCAACTTAAGGAGTAGCAAATAAATTCAACAATGTAGATATGATGCAAGGATGCGTGGATGGGTCCTGGCTATTAGGTTATGTTAGGTACCCATTTAAAAATAATCTCTCATAAATGGAATAAAGGAGAAAACCCACATGGGAAAAAACCCTCTCCATAAGAGGAATGCATGAAAACAATTATGTACAAGTGATGAAAGAAGTGATGAATAGAGGACTCATCATGATCCATAAGAACTACATCCATCACAAAGATACAATCAATATTCCCCCATAAGAGGGATAAATCTAGACACTATGCAGGCCCCACAACATGTGATTTCCTACAAAAATGATAGATGCTTAAGGATAAAACATGATTCGATGCCTGCAAACAACATTCCTCCCCTTGGGAAGAAACAAAACCAAGTACAAATAAAATAATGCTTCCCATTCCAAATAGGAATTGATAGGAAGAAAAATGAAGATGTATGATGTTGTCTCTGAAATTTGATCATGTTTGTCATGTCCATCGAAAATGACAATGCCACAATCAAATCAAGTACATTCCCAATCAAAAAAGAAGGTGACAAATCAGGACTATGTAGAAAATGATGATAAAAAATCTCCAAAGACAATGATGGTTTAACAATAGTAGTACGATGATTGTTATCAAAGAGGAGAGATAACCCCTCAAATGTGTACTACAAATCTAAAATGTGATACTCCGCAAATAAGTCAAAAATATTTGTCAAGTAATCATCCCACAAAGAAATATCTGAAAGACTATGATTTACCTATTGCAAAGAATCACTGGAAGCTTTCGAAGAAGTAACTCTAAACTTTGAAGAAGCAACAAAAGATGGATGATCCTATTGATAGGAATGACATGAACCTCAATTATTGACTTTGCACAAGGAATCATTAAAGGTGAAGTATCATCAACTATCTATATAGGTGGAGAAGGAGCAACTTGAGATTTGGATGTAGCATCAAGTGTGTTAGATGTACAAGACAACTAAGAGTGGGGTTGAATTAGTTGTATACTTTTAAAACATCAAAAACCCTCATTAACCATTCAGATTTGCATTAGTTCTTAAACCCTTATCCACCATTAAACCCTTAACATGCATTAACAAAATGTAAACATGTAAATCAGTAATGCAAACACATCAAACACATAAGAACACCATATTTACATGGAAAATCCAAGAAGGAAAAAACCACGGTGATGATTAGCTCACTAATATATGAATTTCAACATCAAATATAATAAGGCTCACTGCCAAGGGCTCATTGCCCAAAAAGATAAAGAAAGGCTCATTACTGATGACTCACTACCAAAGGACTCACTATCCAGAAGAAAAAAAGAAGGGGTGGCTCACTGCTAATTTGAACTACTAGCAATGCATCTATCATATGTTGAAGGTACAATTCCACTGAAGCACAAACATCTCATCAAATAGATTGAAATGTAGACACCTTCTGCTCATTGCATTAGGAAGTCATAAGCATTAAGGCTCACACTGAGATCAACACTTGATCACTTTCACATCTTTCACATCTCACTCTCTTCGTACTTCATCCATACAATATTTCTCCTTGCATTTATACCCTTCGCAATTTAAAACAATCTCAATTAAATCAGCCTTAATGAAATGTATGCACCTCAACTGTGTAACACCAAATAGGTCGGCACCAAACACTTCCACAATATAAATAAGTGAAGCCAAACCATGCCACTACTTATTGGGACCCAAATCTACACAAACATGCTTCTCAACACTTCCTCAATCAACAATTATCCTCTGCAATTAGTACTAGCACGCTAGGTTGGCCAAACTTGCACTAACACTAACAAGCGACTCCAAACACACCTCTCAAGGTCCGAAAAAATCTAATGGGCCACACAAAAAAATTCCACAATATTCATACAATATCACAAAATATTCTAGCATCATCAAAATATTCTACATAGCTACTGCAACCACCTAAATCTCAAGCATGCCTTCATTATGTGCAACCAGATACACTAGCACAAACACCCAACGTATCAAACAATATTGTGAAACAACTTAGCACTTGAAACTTCAATGGAAGGTAGATACAAACATTATAAGCACGTTCCCAGATCTGCAACACCAGAAACTTCATTGCGAAGAAATGCACAGCAATCTCATTTCTCCTAGACACCCTATTTCACCAGACAAATATACTGTCAAACACATATTCTACTATAGAATGATCCATAACTTAAAACTATGGATATGACACCTCTGATCATCACGTCCAAACCCCATGAACATATCTTCAAGCATGAAGAAATGTAGAGCAAAACACTAAACACCACTCTATCACACTAAACTTTATTTTATTCAAATTTTCTCAAAATCACTTGGAAACCAAGTGAACCAACTTCATCAAAAACATTACTAACATCTCTACAACAAATCTACATCATCTATAAATTATAAAAATATCTAATTACAACAATCTCTCCAACCTCTGCAACTATACTGAAGTAATATATCAATGACAACACCAACAACATTGTGTTGACATTAATACCAAAAACTTCCAACAACTCCAATGCTAAGGGTTGAGATCATCAACAGCAACAACATTCCAAAAATTTCTTTATACAAGGGGTTAACATCAATGAAAACATCCAAGCAACTCACAAACAACTCTAACATATCCAAACCTCCAACAATCTCCCCCTTTGTCATTGATGGCAACACCTACTTTCTAAAAAACCATCAACAGCAAAAGCAACCAACAATAATAAGCAATAATCCCCCTGACCGGGAAAAAATGTTCTCTTGCAATATCAGCAACACTTGGTCTTCTAGATCACTCTCCTCCTTTGCTCCTCAGACAATACTTCACCATACTCTCTCCCCTATGGTCTTCGGACCATATTCACTTTTGTAACTTTATCCGTGTTTTTCTTTTTCCCTTTATGGTTTTTCAGTCACTTTAACTTTCTCCCCCTTTAACATCAATGGAAAAAGGTCATAGACTCATCCAACTCTCTTGCTCTCCCCCTTTGAAAACATTCAAATGGAAACACCTGCAACTACACTCATTTTTCTATACTATCTTTTTTGTATACTCCCCCTTAGGAAAACACAATATGCTTCATCTAACTGCACCCACCAATAATCACTACTTCCAACTCCCCTTGAGAGATAGCCTTCAGCATCAATCTAGGACCAAGAGATATATATTGAAATGCTTCGCAGACAGATGCACACACTTATACATCTAGTTGAAATAAGGAGGGGTAATAACCCCTAACTTCTCCTAAAGATACTCAAAAGTATCTTTTGGAAAAGCCTTTGTGAAAATACTAACAACTTGATCCTTAGTAGGGACATACTCCAACTTCACCTCATTCTTTTCAATTTTCTTTCTCAAGAAGTGATACCATATTGAGATATGTTTTGTTCTTAAATGCATTGCCAGATTCTTTGAAATATTGATTGCATTTGTATTTTCACACATGATAGGAATAGGTTCATCATATGAAACTCTGATATCTTTTCATGTTTTCTTCATCCACAACACCTGTGTGCAACATGATGTTGTTGCAATATACTCTACTTATGAATTATATAATGACATTGAATCTTGCTTCTTACTTAGCCATGAAACCAACCAACTTCCAAGAAAGAAAGTACCACCAGTTATATTTTTCCCTTCATCTGCACATGAAGTCCAATCTGCATCTGTATAAACACTCAAGGAGAATTTAGTATCCTTATGATACTACAAACCATAATTCAAAGTTGCCTTCAAATATTTGAATATCCTCTTCACTTCTATGAAACGAGATTCTTTGGGATCTTCTTGAAATCTAGCCACAAGAAAAATTGAATGCATGATATCCAGTCTAGTAGCAGTAAGGTACAATAATCTACCAATCATTGATCTATACTTGCTCTGATCTGTCTTAGGAGATTCATCATTCTTGCTCAACTTACAACTAAAAACCATAGGAGTACATACTGGTTTAGAGTCATCCATTCCAAACTTCTTCAACAATTCCTTAACATACTTATACTATGATATGAATATACCTTTCTTTGATTGACTAATCTACAAACCAAGGAAGAAATTCATCTCCCAACACATTGACATTTCAAATTCTTTTTGCGTTTCTTTTGTAAACCTTTTGCAAATTCCTTCCTTTCCTTTGAAGATTATGCCATCAACATATACCACCACAATTAAGATTTTCTCCTTCAACTTTGAAATATAGATTACTATCTGTAGTAATTTTTTTGAATCCTTGCTACAACAAGTACTTGTCTAACATTGCATACCAAGATCTGGGAGCTTGCTTCAGTCCATACAATGCTTTCTTCAACTTGCAAACCATATCTGCATCTTTTAAAATCTAAAAATCTTCTAGTTGTTCAGTGTATACCTCTTCTTCCAACTCACCATTGGAGAATGCAGATTTCACATCCATCTGATATACTTTGAAATCTTTATGTATTGCAAAAGCTAAGAACATCCTGATAGCTTCCATTCTTGCAACTAGAGCAAAATTTTCTTCAAATTTTATACCTTTAACCTGTGAGTAACCCTTACACACAAGTATAGCCTTGCTTCTGACAACTTTTCCATCTTCATTCAACTTATTCTGGAATACCCACTTAGTACCAATCGCATTCTTATTTTTTGGTCTTGGGACCAATTCCCTAGTCAGATTCTTCTTTATTTGTTCTAACTATTCTTTCATTGCTTTAACCCAATTCTCATCTTTGCATGCCTCAGTCACTATTTTTGGTTCCACTTCAAAAATTAAACAAAAATTTACATGTTCTATCATAGCATCTTTTCTCCTTATTAGCACACCTTTTCTCTTATCTCCAACAATTTGATCTTCTGCATGATTCTTTTACACATACTTAGGAGTCTTAGGATTCTTTAACAAAGCTTCTTCCTCTTCAATTGTCAAATATTTTCCTTTTATCTTCAGCCTTTTCTTCTCCACTGCAAGGGGATTCATCAGATTCATATCCTTCTAGCACTGAAGTTTGATGTGGTTCTTCATCCACTTTGAGACTTGCACTCTCAACAATCTTCTTCAACCTTTTATTGTAGCACTGGTATACCTTGCTTCTTATAGAGTATCAAGGAAGTTTTCTTCATCAGATCTTGTATAATATTAGCTTCTAAAAACTCTAAAATATTTCACAATGGGAGCTTTTCCATACCATAAGTCATAGGGAGTCTTTGAACGGTTTGCTCTCACTTTACCTTTGTTAAGAATGTAGATTATAGTGTGAATTTCCTCTCTCCAATAGTTATCCAAAAAATTAGCTTCCTTCATCATTGTCCTAGTTGCTTCTTGAACTATTATGTTTTTCCTTTCCACAACTTCATTTTGCTAAGGAGTTCTAGGGGTTGAAAAATGCCTCTTTATTCCATGATTTAAAAAAAAAACCATTAAACTCATTTGAAGTAAACTCACCACCTCTAGATCAAACCTCAAACATTTGATTTTCAGATTCATTTCATTCTCAACCATACCCTTAATAGCTTTAAACTTGTCTAGAGCTTCTAATTTTTCTTTGAGAAATGTAACCCAAGCCATTCTAGAATAATCATCAATTAATAGCATGAAATACCTGTTACCACATGAGCTTATAATTTTGGTAGGTCCACACAAATATATATGCACTAACTCCAAGGAACCTATGGTAGAATATTCCTTTGTCTTGAATCTTGTATTTGTTTGCTTTCCAAGTTGACATTCTTTGCAGATTGCATTGATAGGCTTTGTAATCTTTAGAAAATATCTCACAACATTAGTAGAGCTTATCCTTACTAGGCTATCAAAATTATTGTGACTCATTCTCTTATGCCATTCATTAGTTTGAGACATAAAGCACTTTGCACCATTACCTTTGAGTTGATAGGCATTAGCTCATGTCCTTATTCCAGCAACAACCAAAATACCAAAGCTTCCTTTTCTAATTTCACAACCACCATTCTGAAATAAAATATTATATCCTTTGCTACACATTTGTCCTACACTTAGAAGATTATGTTGGAGACCCTTGACATAAAGAACATCATTTGTGTTATGCTTTCTATCAAAACTAATTGAACCTTTTCCATAGATCTTAGCAAATGTATCATCACCAAACTTAAAAAAACCACCATCATATTTTCAAGCTTAACAAACTTACTCTTATCACCTATCATATGATTTGAGCATCCATTGTCTATGATCCAATAATTCTTCTCCTCTCTAGCATGAAAAGAAGTCAACATAGTTCCTTCAATGTTATGACCTATTTTTGGAGCACTTTCCTTCACACATCTTTCAAGATTAGTAGAATTATTTCCAAAATTTAAAGTTGTGAACAAGAATTCATCACTTCCTTTTTCTGTATAATATGATTCTTCATCATTAGGTACACTAATTTCCTTTTCAACATAATAACTCTTCTTGACAAATTTACCCTTATGATCCTTTTGTTTTTCATTGGTAACTTTGACTAGATATTTAGATGCATAATGACCTATCTTTCCACAATTGAAACATTTGAAAGATAGTTTACCTCTGTATTTTCCAATACCCTTTTTCAATCTCCTCACAAAGTTTGCTTCCACCTCATCAAGATCATCTAGATCTGATCCATCATCCTTTTCCACTTTGCAAACTTTAAAAGTAATTTATTTGTTTGTAGTATCTTGATCAAATTCTCTCATTTCAAAAGAAGTTAAAACACCAAACATCTCATCTCTAGAATAATTATCCAAATCTGAGCTTCCTCAATAGTAGAAACTTGATGACTATAAGCTTTAGGTAGAGTTCTTAATACCTTTTTCACCACTTCACTTTCATCTAGCTTTCCACCAAGACCATTGATGGCATTGATATCTTCATCAACTTTGAGCATGTAGGCAGTAATATCTTCATCTTCATACATCCTTAGGGCTTCAAATTTGGCTTTGTATATCTGCATCTTTGCTTGTTTGACCTTGTCATATCCTTCATAGATTCCTTCCAAATTTGTCTAGATATCTTTAGCAGACTTGTAGCTTATAACCTTCACAAGTTTTGATTCAGTATGACCACTTAGGATTGCATTCCTTCTCTTTCCATTGTTCTCATATGCCTTGATCTCAGCATTAGTTAATGGTCCATTTGCAAGCATAGTATAACCTCTTTCAATAGACTTCCAAACACCAAATCCAAGGGAGACTAAGAAAGACTCCATCCTAGTTTTCAAGTAGGTAAAATTTGTTCCATCAAACAAGGGAGATTTGACACCTTTCCTATGCGCCATCTAGATCTACCTCAAGTGGTTAAGCTTCTTCTTGGGAACCACAGCTCTTATACCAATTGTTAGATGCACAAGATAACTAAGAGGGGGGTTGAATCAGTTGTATACTTTTAAAACATCAGAAACCATCATTAACATTCAGATCTACATTAGTTCTTAAACCCTTATCCACCATTAAACCCTTAACATGCATTAAAAAAATATAAACCTGTAAAGAAATAATGCAAACACATCAAACATATAAGAACATTTAGATTTATGTGGAAAACCCAAGAAGGTAAAAACCATAGTGAGGATAAGATCACTAATATATGAATTGCAACATTGAATACAATAAGGTTCACCACCAAAGGACTCACTGTCTGAAAGAAAGAAAGAAGAATGGGTGGCTCACTACCAATTTGAACTACTAACAATGCATCTCTCATATGTTGAAGGTATAGTTCCACTAAAGCACAAACAACCTATTAAGTAGACTAAAATGTAGACACCTTATGCTCACTGCATTAGGAATTCATAAGCATTAAGGCTTGCACTCAAATCAACACACTTGATCACTTTCACATCTCTTTCATCTCACTCTCTTCGAACTTAATCCATACAACAATTCTCCTTGCATTTATACCCTTTGCGACCTTAAACAATCTCAATTAGGTCGACCTTAATGAAATGTATACACCTCAACCGTGTAACACCAAATAGTTCAGCACCAAACACTTCCACAATATAAATAAGTGAATTGAAACCATACCACTAGTTAATTGGGACCTAAATCTACGCACACTTCTCAACACTTCCTCAATAAACAATTATCCTTTGCAATTAGCACTAGTATGCCAGGTCGGCCAAACCTGCACTAACACTAACAAGTGACTCCAAACACACCTCTCAAGGTCCAAAAACATCTCACAAGCCACACAACAATAATCCACAATATTTATACAACATCTCAAAATATTCTAGCATGATCAAAATATTTTGCACAACTACTACAACCACTTGAAACTCAAGCACACCTTTATTTTGTACAACCAAATACACTAGCATAGACACCCAATGCATCAAATAATCTTGGGGAACAACTCATCACCTGAAACTTCAATGGAAGGTAGATACAAACATTACAAGCACATTCCCAGATCTGAAACACTAGAAACTTCACTACAGAGAAATGCAGAGCAATCTAATTTCTCCCAGACACCTTGTTTCACCAGATAAATATATTGTCAAACACATTTTCTACTGTAGAAAAATCCATAACCTAAAACTTTGGATATGACACCTCTGATCATCACACCCAAATGACAAGAGCATATCTTCAAGCATGAAGAAATGTAGAACAAAACAATGAACACCACTCTATCACACTAAAATTTCTTTTATTCAAATTTTCTCAAAAGCACTTGGAAACCAAGTGAACCAACTTCATCAACAACATTACTAACATCTCTACAACACATCTACATCATCTGCAAATTACAACACTTTCCAATTAAAACAATCTCTCCAACCTCTGCAACTATACTAAAGTAAGACATTAATGGAAACCCCAACAACATTGTGTTGACATTAATACAAAAATATTCCAACAAATCCAATGCTAAGGGTTGACATCATCACAACTAGTAGCATTCCAACACTTTCTTTATACAAGGGGTTGACATCAATGAAAACATCCAAGAAACTCACAAACAACTCCAACATCTCCAAACTTCCAGCAAAGTGATAGATGAGATGCACACTCAAGCAAGAGTTGGATGGAAATATGTGAGACATTAGGACATAATTCATTCCCATATTGATTGCTCCCATAATATGTGCATCAACAAAATTTATACATGATTCACTCCTCAAATAATAGGATCTCCAAAATTGCAAAGACAAAAACCCTCAACAACAAATAGAAACCCCCAAATATGATGAATACTAAAAATAAATCCCTCTGAAAAAAGAAAAAAATTCTCTAGGAGTCAGAATGTCTAAGAAATCAATCATAATGTGATATTTACAAAAAATGCATAAAATATACCTAGGACTGAATCTAAAAAAATGTACATATATAAGACAATAGAGATCCTCAATACCTTTCCAACACGAAAAAACTTATGAAAATTGGAAATCTAGGGGAAAAATTATGAGCTCAAAAGTCCAAATAGAAGACCTGACTTCAAATAAAAATTAAAAATCACTAGCAACAAAATTTGATAAGACTTGCACCACTATAAATTTCTCAGAACTAGCTTTCCAACAATAACTTATTTTCCAAAATATGATACCCTAGTCAATGTTGAAAATGAAAGTAATATTGTAGCTTAAAACTTGTAAAACTATGAGACTGTAGATCTAATTAAGTGTTATTTGTCACAATTCTTTGTGTATGATTATTTGTTTAGATCAATTTTACCAATTGTAGAAAGATACAGAAGATTGTAGAAGAATGAGACAAGAAGATAGAAGTGACACAACACATACGTGGAGAAACCCTTTTGGGAAAAAATCCACCAGAATCAATAGTGCTTGTATTATTTAACCTTAGAACAAGATTACAATAATATTGTGTCAATCCTTGATTGATATGCTTCCTTGCCTTCAACAATCCTTCTTCACAACCTGCAATAAACTCTCATGGAACTCTCATACACTTGCTGCAATTAATAGACAAAATATGAGCATGTAAACTCATAAGAGTTATACAATACAAGAGCATAAAGCTCCTCACAAAAATCTATACCTAGATTGGACAAGTAGAGTTCCACAATGTAATCTAAAGTCAAACCAAAAGTCTTCCTCAATTTAGGCGCCCCAAACTGAACACTTAACTAAACTTTGGTCAAGAAAATATCTTGCAAACTTCACCTCAAATTTTGTGCCCAAGAATGGGCCCACTTGATTGATCCTTGTAAATATCTTCTCATACAAAAGGTGTTAACTGAAAGATGCCAACTTGGGCACCCAAGGTGGTCTCAAGTCAATCTTAGTTAACTGAAACATATCTCTCCACCAATTCATGCAAACATTATGCATCATTGATCATCCCCACTTAACTGAAAGTATCCATCTATTATTTGTCATGCAACTAAAGTCATTACTTATGCAACTCAAGTCAACTCAAGTCAACTAGCATTCAACTCAAAATAAATACCTACAACTGAAGATAACTGAACTATCAATGAACTGAACTAAACTGAACTAATAGTGAGACTCCATTCATGTAAATATCAATCCCTAATTTTTAGGATCAAAACATGCATTACTGAAGTGTTATCAATCCTCCAAATAGTTAACTGAAGCAAGGTGGGTTCCACCTTCCATGTGGGTGCCCCATGTGCTCCTATCTTGTAGGATCTCTTCTTAGATGTCCCCACATGTTCCTATCATTTAGGAATAATCACAAATGTCAATTTACATGTTCATTTCATTTGAATTTAATCTCTTTCTAATCCTAGTGTTGGGGAACACTTTCTAAGGACTTAGGAGATACATGAAATATGTTTAGAATTGCAATTAAATGGCATCCTATCCCCAACATTCTCCCAATTGACATTATACATTGCAATTATTTTAAACAAAGAATCATTATTATAAATCAAGTACAGGACTCAAGGCCAATGGCCTTCTTGCACCAAGAGAACTTATCTGTAGGAATTGGTTTTGTAAGATAATCTACAGCATTGATCAAAGTGTCAACTTTCTCAATCAATACCTTCCCACTCTCAACCATTTCTCGCACAAAGTCATATTGAACATCAACATGCTTAGTACGAGCATGATACATAGGATTTTTGGCTAAACAAATAACACTTTGACTATCACATTCAAGTCTAATTTGCTTGCAATTAAAACCAATACCTTTCCCAAGTCTTTGTAACCAAACTGCGTCTTTAGAGGCATGTGTAGCAGCCATGTACTCTGCTTCTGTGGTGGACAAAGCAACTGTGGGCTGACTCTTACTCATCCAACTAACTGCAGCTCCAAACAAAGTAAACACATAGCCACTTGTCGACCTTCGACTGTCCAGGTCTCCTACCCAATCTAAATAAAAAAAACCGTGTATGTCCAATGATTTGTGCATAATATCAATATCATTAGCACCATGACAAACCAAACAGTAATCAGAAGTACCTCATAAATATCTAAACACCCTCTTAACATAAGTCAAATGTTCTTTACCAAGGTTAGACATAAACCTACTTAGAACTCCCACTTCTTTGGCAATATTTGGTCTTGTATAAACCATTGCATACATCAAACTACCAATTGCACTAGCATATGGAATTTCAGACATTTCCTCATGATCAAAATCATATTTAAGACCCATGTCTAAACTTAACTCCGTTCCAACTAGTAAAGAAATATTAATTGGTTTACTATCATGCATGTTAAACCATTTCAAAATAGTATCAACATAGTTGCTTTGACTTAAGTAAAGCTTTATGTTACCTCTATCTTTGTTGATCTCCATACCAAGGATATATTTTGCAGCCCTAGATCTTTCATCTCAAATGTGCTAGAGAGTTGTGCTTTCAATTCTTTGATCATTACCTTGTTGTTACCAATAAACAACATGTCATCAACATAAAAGATAATAATTAAAATCTAGTCATCAATAAATTTTATGTAAACACAATGATCTTCCTCAATCCTAACATAACCAATTTTAAATGCAAAAGCATCAAAATTTTGGTACCACATTCTAGGTGACTGTTTCAATCCATATAAAGATCTCTTTAACCTGCAAACCAATAATTCTTTTCCTTTTACAACAAAACCATCAGGTTGCCTCATATAAATCTCCTCATCAAGATCCCCATGTAAGAAAGCAGTTTTCACATCCATTTGCTCTATCTCAAAATCATAAGCAACAACAATAGATAAAAGGAATCTAATAGTAATTAATTTAGCAACAGGAGAGAAGATTCCATTAAAGTAAACTCCCTCTCTTTGGGAGTAGCCCTTGGCTACCAATATAGCCTTGTACCTTTCGAGATTACTGTTGATGGTCAATGTAACACAACAACATTAAAACAAAACATTGCTACTCTATTTCTCCAAAAAAAGATAAATAATCTAAAACTATATATCTTCCAAGGTCTCTGTAGTTGGTTCTCAACTATGTTGTTGTCATTCAGTGGCCTATGCAACTGTAATGTTCAAGGGGCCTATTGGTAAAGAGTACAAACTAATCTAACGTTTGGGTAAATGGAAAAAGATAGGAAAGGGCTTAGGATAGCAATACATGAACACAAATTCCTTTAAATTCAAACACGTAAACTTAACAATGAGCATTTTAAACCAACTAAAACCATGGAACAACATAATCTACAGCATAACCTGTTCCATTGCATTCATTCATAGTAAAAATTTTAAAGCATACAACCATTCAACATCACTTTTTTTTTACTTTCTTTTCAAATAAAAAAATATCACAAACTCGTCAACAAAATTAATAGACCAACAAATAGAAAGAAACATCATCCACAGATAATTCAATGAAAATAGTTTCAAATTCAGAATCTTCTATTGATTTTAATCAAATAAGAGACACTTATGCACAACAAAGCTCACTGGAATACAAATAACCATTGTTCATTAACATTATCACTAAACTGACAAACTTCTAAAAATAACATAAATTGCATTAAAGTTGTAAAGGAGTGTTTATGAGTATCTTTTGCATAAAAAGTTGTAAAACTAGTAAACTATCTAATCTCTCATTCAGGCAGCTAATTTGACTTCAATTAGTTGACCTTTACAACAAGGAGAAAATTTTTACATATAGACAAAATTTAGCACAAATTCCTCCTATCAAAATTCAAGATCCATAATCTGGGGCCCATATCCACAATTGTAGGGATGCCCAGTTAACTTAATAAAAATTATGTGTTGAAACTGTTGCAGTTGAATAGGTGCACCACCTGCTTCTTCAATCCAAAATTTGAACTATCAGTCCTAACTCAGTTCTCTGCTTGATCACCACATGTTATTCTTGATTTTCCAACCCTAACTCATAGTCACCCGTCTGTTCAAAACTGCCTACAAGTTTTGTTGTCAAAAAGATAACTGAAACGCCTTCTTCACTTTTCACCCTCTTGAGAGGTCCCACAATACTCATCATAATTAAAGAAGACTTGGTTCAGCGCATCATCATCTAGCCCACCAACCCAATCAGTTTTGAAAGTTGCTTCTTCGAATTTCTTCCTTGTTGCAGCAACTATGTCCTTCAGGTGGCAAATGTTTGTGATCGCCTACCTCATGTCAGTTCTAATGTCAAGTAGCCTATCCATAAGCATCTAATCAGCAATATCTCCTTGTTTCATTATTCCATCGATCCTTTCCTCCCTAACATCTTTTATATCCCCTAACGACTCAAGTCTCTACTCGAGAGGTAAAATTCTACCAATTAATTTTGAAATGATCTCCTTAAAGATGTCTGCCTGTTCCCATATTTCATGAATGCTTTTGAGCATGGAAATTCTCTGCTCAAGGAGATTCTGCATTTTGAAGATAGATATATTAATGGATTTTGAAACAAAATCAAGGCCTTCATCCCCTAGAATTTGTGATTGGACTAATTCCTCGTCAAAAAATTTAGTAATTCCCTTAATTTCCCTAAATACTCCCTGAGTTTTTCTTCCTCTTCCCACCATTTCCTTATGGACTCTTCCATTTCTCTAACCAACTTAAGGCCTGCATAATAACATTTAAATCATTCCACATTCTCATTTATATCAAAATTAAAAACATTAAACCAATTATCAAACCAAGTGGCTTTCTTTTTCATTTCATTAAAGCTATCTACCTCTTTTTTGCTAATCAAAATAGGAGCCTCTGAGGGTGCAGGTTGTTCAGGAGTAGATGAAATTAACTCCTTTAGAAACTTATTCATTTTTCCCACCTCTACCTTAATCTCATCCTTGGGTTTTTTATCTTTAATCAACCTGGACTTGGTGGTGGTGGCAACAATGTCTATCAAATTTATCTACTAACTTCTAGTATGCTTTCTTAGATTAACATTACTTAGCTGATAATCTTTGGGTTGCAATTCTCTATCATCCTTGTTAGCAATTGGGGTAGCAATTTTTGCTACCAAATCACCCTCAACAGTTAACTTGGTGGAGTGCACAGCACAAGGTCTCTTCTTTGACTTTACCTTATCTATTTCAGTCTTCATTTAATCCCATGTCATAGGCTAGGCCTATACTTGTTGCCTCTTCTCCAAATTCAATTTCAACCAAGTGGGTGTAGCTAGATGAGTGGCTACCTATTGAATATTAGGAGGTGTAGTGGATGGGGGTGTAGAAGAAATAATTTCAATGGTTTGCTGAGAAGTAGCCCTTTGTAGCTCCTCTTGCTCCTTCTGTAATCTTTCCTATTCTTTCCTTTCATTCTCAAATTTTATTTCTTTTTCTTTTATTATTTCTTCCTCTCATTTGGTAGCCTCTTCTCCATCCTTCAACCTCTACTCCTCCAACTCCTTAACCCAAAGCTCTTCCTTTGCTTTCTTTTCTTGAGCAACCTTCAACTCTTTCTCATGAGCTTCTGCTTCTGCTTTCTTTAATGCCTCAACCACTTCCTCTTCCCAAGTTAGCTCCTCAATTTTCCTCTTTTGTTCTTCTTCTTCTTGGGTGGCTTGTTCAGTAGCCAACTTTCGGGCATTATCCATTAGTTATTTTTGTTCCCTTTCAGTTAGCACATCATTTAACTCCATCTCTGCACTATGTAGACTACCAACTTCAAACCCTGCTTCCTACTCTCCTGGTTCCTCCTCAACCTTCTTCAGATATTCCTCCCATTCAGGTCCTTCTTCTTCCTGAGATGGAGTTCTTTTAGAATATGAAGAAACGTTTGCTATATCAACTACAAAAGGTTCTTCTTTTTCAATAGTTGCAATTTTTGAAGTTGTTGGCACAGTAGGAGCACTTCCCTTAGTTTGTGGAGGAATAGCAGCATGTCTCTTTGTAGAACTCTCCTCACCAGGGTGAATAACGACCAAAGGTACTGTGTGATCAAAAATAATATGCGTATACGGGTACAACAATAAAACATGAAGTAACACCAACAGTAGCCACCTCATAAGTAACCTTTGCTTTACGCAAAGCATCATCAATCTCTTGTAAAGAAACATCTTCCTCTGGCTAAGGAGGCTCTTCTGTGGCTACTTCCACCGTCGCAACACCTTTCTTCAATCTTTTATAGTGTTTAGTCTTTGTGGAGGAAATGGGTTCATTGCTAGAACCTCTTTTCTTTGATACCCCAACTCTTGGTTGTTTTAAACAGAGTTCAATCCATTTCAAGCTCCTGTTTACCACTACCCATTACACTTTTTTGATTTTAGTCTCTTCCTTTTCTACCCAATTGATGGGTTCCAAGCCTTTTGTAGCCACTTTGTCTATATCATACCAGGGATCAAGAGTGATCCCATCATTTGTAGTGCCTTCAAGAATATCAATTTTAATATCAAAATCCCTCATCTAGGGAATTGTTAATCTCTCATAGCTGTTTTTCCCTACTTCAAATTGATCCTGAAGGTTAGCCCAAAAGTCCTCAAGAAGTGGAATATGCTAAGTAAAATGAGAAGGATACAGCATGTGCATTTTCTTCTGAGGGTCAAAATTATTTCTACTAGTATGTTGCTACAAATTCAAAGCCTGGAACTCCTCTGTTACTGATTTAGCCATTGCCGACGAAGAACAAGAATAAAATCCCAACTTTAAGGGAAAAGAATGAATAATAGTCTTATGTTGTGAGGAAAATGTAGCATTTACTTTTGCAGCTTTCCTAGCAAATTCCATAAGAATCCACCTGTTGCCACAACATCTTGGAAACTTAAAAGGGTGGCCATCAAAGCCAAATAACCTGAAATAAGTAAACTTGGGGTATTGAATAAACTAATACCCCCATTCCCGAATAAACTCCATAGCATCACGTGACAATCTGAAACCAATGTCACCTGTGAGTTAATTTATAATCACATACAAAAAAGCATCATTGACTCATTTAAAGTGTTTCTCTGAAGCCTTTAGCTCAAGTTGATCGTAATACTCCCAAACCTTCTTTTGACCTGGGCCATCATCCATTGACCCCTAAGTATTTAATCCATGAAACCGTCCAATCCTTGCCACACAATGTATGACATAAGAAGACATGTAGAATGTCTTAGTCTGTGTTACCTTGAGGAGTTGCTCATGAATATTGTCTGGGATGATTTTCCCCCAATCCAAGTGTTGCTTTCCATCTAGAATCAACTAGATAAAAGGAAACATCCAATGTTCAAAAATATGAGAATTTGATTTTCCAAATGCTCTGGCCAGCAGTGTGATAATATCTCTTATGTCTTCAGAGAAGTCTGACCTCTTAGGATTGGGTGGCACCTTCTTTACTGACTTCTTTTCCTTCTTCAGCCACCATTTATTGATAAGTTGTTTATTTCCCTCCACATCCCTATTCCATAGTTCAAGTGCCTGAACCTCAGTCATCATCTTCAGATTAGGGTAAGGAGGGAGTTCAATGACATGTTTGATCATGGTCAGGGTTAAATCAATGATAACATTACCTTGAGCATCAATACATTGTCTCTGAGTAGGATTATACGCCTATGTCATAGTTAGGATGAACTCGTGACACTATACAACTATAGAAAAGCTACCTACATGAGCTAGCCTTGATTCTGTAATTCTCCTTGCTCTTGGGACAACATCCTCTAAAAATGTATCCTTGTTGAACTACAAATCCATATGTGCTACCAATGTTTCAGTTATGTTCATGATTTCAAAGTCAAATTTGGATGGAACTAGGTTCCCTTGATACTTATACTTCATTGTGTAAGGCACCTATTATGGTTTTAATCTTTTAGATTTGGCTCTCTTTGATGTTCCCTCGGACATTCCCTCAACATGCACTTCCTCAGTATGCAATTCTTCTTTGGAGTCAGACATTTGTTAGTTACCCTGCAATTTTCCATTATTAGGAAAGGAGGAAAGATATATGAGGAGTAGCTTAAACATGAGCATCTACATGATATTCACATTAATTTAAGTTAGAATCCAATTCAATAATTTAACTCATCATTTTCGAGCCTCGGGTTCAAAACAGAGCCAAGAACTTAGTCATTTTAAATCATAAATTGAATTATGTTGGGTGTTGAGATCAGGTAGTGATCAGGTACCATACCTAGGTTAAAATAAGTTTAGTACAATTCCAAAGTCTGACCCCGCAGTGTTCAGATGTCGGGATTGGGATCGTGTCATCATTTGGAACCAGACCCATCCAAAATGGACAAGTGTTAGTAACCTCCCAAGTTTTGAACCCGATTAGACACCGGGAGTCGAGATCGAGACTCTATCATGCACAATGGGAATGGGTCAAGTTTGAGTTCTGATCCCTACAATATGTTGGGAATTGGAATCAGGGTATTGTCAGGTCCAAGTACCAACAATGGGTTGAAGGTCTGGTGTCAAAAAAACTTTTCGACCCCGATGGTAATGTGGGGGTCAGAAGTCAGACTTGGAAGAACACCTTAGTCGACATTTTTTACCAAACTCACGGTATCGGTCCAACCCCTGATCCTGATAGTTATGCGGGGATCAGACAAGTGGAGGAAACAACACCGGGCGATAAACAAGGCTAAGAGTTGGTTCGATTCCTGACCCTAATGGAAATGTGGGGATTAGGAATTGAAAGGGTGATGGATAATGCAAGCGATAATAAATATAACAGTATTCAAAAAACATGCCTTCGTGACTGGGTTATGTGTGGGATCAAGAACTTTCATTTTGTAACAGTCGACATTTCAAAATTGGCAATTAAACCAGTCCGACCTAAACATAGAGAAAAACCCTAGACAACTAGGGCACAGTGAGATGGACAAATCCTGCGACCAAGAGACAAGCCAACGACACAAGAGCATGAAAGAAATACACAACGAACCCAACATGGGTTCAAGAGGGAAGGAAAACGCTCCAAACAATGTGAAAGAAAACATAGAGCAACAAAACAAAGCTAAGTGAGGAAAAGAAAAACAACACATGAGACAAAAAGAACCCAAAATAGAAGCGAAAATAAGAAAACAAAAATAAAAACGGAAGCAAAAACACCTACCTTTGAATGCACCCAAGAATTCTAGCAGCACCTTGACAAATTGTAGCAAAATCCTCAAACCCTAGCTCTCTGTTGCTCTCGTTCTCTTCACAAAACTCCTCAAAGTTGAATGGACAAAAATCAAGGAGCGGCAAGATTTAAACCCATTTACACATGCGAGAAGTTATGGCATTAATGGCGGGTTGGTCGAGTCTCGGGATTCGAGCAAAACCATAAATACGAGGTACAAGGATGGAGATAAGTGGAATTCGGGGTCAGAGAATGAACCGAGACTGAACTTCCAAAAGGTGCAAAGTTCAGTCGATGGCCCACGGCTTGAAACCCAATGAACAAACAAAACAACACGGGGATTGGAATCGGGTCGCAAGATGAACCTAGAACTTTGAAAAGTTCAAAGTGCAAGTCATGGCTCGAAGTCCAATCCTGAAAGACAAAAAGGAAATGAGAACCGAGATCGAGACTCAAGAAGGAACGAGAACCTTCAAAAGGTGCAAAGTTCAATCACGGTCTGAAGTCTGATCCCGAAGTGAACAAAGACACAAAAAGGATCCAGGCGTCATGATCAGGCCAGAAATAGGAACAAGAACTTTGAAAAGTTCTTGGTTCTAATTCTGGTCCAAAACCCGACTCCAACATGAGCCAAATGCACAAGGAAAAAGAGGGGCCACAATTGAGACATGCATAGAAACTTATACTTCACATAGCAACAAGTGTGAGTGTTGGTACACGACCTGAACCCGAATGAACAAAGAAAAGACAAGGAAAAAGGCAAGGTCGGGACCGGGACATGAACAAGAACTTGAACCTTTTGAAAAGTAACAAGTGCATGTTCCTTCCCGAAACCCGAACCCGAAAAGAAAAAGAAACAAGGACTTAGCAGGAATAAGAACAACTCCTAAGACTCGAAAAAGAACACCAACAACAAACAAACACAAGGGGGACCCGTTTGACCAAAACCAAAATTGGGTTACCATCTACTCCAATTTCCTCATGCATAGCTTGTGACCAAAGCTTGTTCTCATCTAAAGACAATGCTTCCCTATAAGATCTAGGTTCACCATTAGTACTCATCAAAGAAAATATACAACGAAAATCAGGTGGGCTATACCTATCAACAGGATTTTGTTGTCTTGTAGATCTTCTCAAAGAAGGATCTTCTTGTTCCTCAATATGCTCATCATGAGCATCTATCTCAAAACTCTATGAACTCTCCTCATTAAATCCATCCAATTGTTCTTCAACATGTGCATCTTCATGCTTCTCAGTATTTGTCTCAAAATGCAGTGTTTGAGAAGTATCCTTCTCCTTTGGTTGTTCTTCTCCTATATAAGTTCTAAATTTCCTAAAAATTACATCTCTAGATAAATTAATTTTTTGGTTAGAGGATTCCAAAGCTTATAACCTTTTACATTTTCACCATAACCTACGAATATGCATTTATGTGCTTTTGGATCCAACTTTGACCACTTTTCTTTAGGCACATGAACAAAATCCTCACAACCAAAGATCCTTAAATGTGCAACACTAGGTTTCCTACCTAACCACATTTCATAAGGGGTTTTATCTTCAATAGATGAACTAGGAGATCTATTCATTAAATAATAAGTACTTATAGCCTCGACCCAAAGGCACCGATCTAGCTTAGCACTACTCAACATACCCTTAGCTCTTTCCATTAAGGTTTGATTTATACTTTATGCTATTCCATTTTGTTGAGGTGTATATGGAGTAGTTTTTTATCTCACAATTCCTGCATGCTTACAATAATCATCAAATTCCTTAGAATAGTATTCACCACCATTATCTGATCTCAACACTTTTATCTTATGATCTAATTGTTTCTCAACTAAAGCCTTAAATTTTTTAAACTTATTGAACACATCAGATTTGTTATGCATAAAATAGATCCAAGTGTATCTTGAGACATCATCAATAAACGTGACATAATATATAGATTTTCCAATAGATTCAATATCCACAGGACCCATAACATCTGAATGAATAATCTCTAATAATCCTTTAGCTTTATTTGTTCCATTAGGAAATGAAGATCTAGATTGCTTTCCAAACACACAATGCTCACAAAAATCATTTTTGCCAATCTTATAATCAGGAATACCATCAACCAATTTCTTATTAAAAATGGTCCTAAGACCTTTTTCACCAATGTGGTTGAATCTATGGTACCACAACATACATGTATTTTTAGCTTCAGTTATATTGGATGATTTATTCAAATTGGAGGTATTAAGCTTAAACAAAGTCCCAATCTCAGATCCTTTAGCAACCACCATATTCCATTTCACCAATCTACAACCACCTTTTCCAAATGTCGCATGCATTCCATAATCATTGAACTTAGATATAGAAAGTAGATTTCTAGCAAGTCCTAGAATATTTAAAACATCATTAAGGGTCTTAACCCTACCATCACTAAAATGCAACTTTACCTCTCCTTTTCCCACAATCTTTGTTGTGATATTATCTCCAAAGAAGACATTCCCTCCATCATATGCAGTATACTTAGTGAACCACTCCTTGTTAGGAGTCATGTGATAGGAGCAACTTGAATCAATAAGCCAAGAGTCATCACTAATAGTTTTACATGAAATGATCAATGCATCATTACCGTCATCCGAGGATTTCTCTATAGAAGCATCGTAACTCTTTTTCTTGTTCTTACAATCCTTATTTACATGTCCCAGTTTCCCATAGTTCCAACACTTTACCTTACTCTTACCAGGGGTTTTAGACCGTGCTTTGGACTTACCCTTTCCTTTCTTGTCTCCCTTAGGTTCCTTTTCCTTAGGCCTACCTCTTACAAACAAGGCATCTTGGGATCCCGTTTTAGACTTCCTCCTCATCTCCTCTAATAGGAGAGTAGGAATTATATTTTCAATCTTAGGATCTACACCACTACCACTGATAGCAACAATTAGATTTTCCCAAGACTCTGGTAAAGAACCAAGTAACAAAATGCATTTATCTTCATCTTCTAGCTTTACATGTACAGATGCTAACTAACTTAGAATCAAATTGAAAGCATTTAAATGATGTGCAATAGAATCACCATCTTTCATCTTTAAATAATACAACTATATTTTTAGATACAACTTATTAGTAAGACTTTTGGTTTGATAGATATCACCTATCCTCTTCCACAACTTATATGCAGTAGCTTCATCTGAAACATTCAAGAGAACAACATCAACAAGACATAACCTTATGGTCCCTCTTTCCTTCTTATCAAGCTTAGCCCAAACCTCATTTGTCATCGTTGTAGATGGCTTTGTCTCATTACAAATAGCTAACCACTGATCTCTCTCTTCAAGGAGATCCTCCATTTTTAGTTTCCACATCTCATAACTAGATCCATTGAATCTTTCAATATCTAGACAAGAAGTAGAACTCATTGTAACACACTTATTTCACAAATCTGCAATAACACAATAGTAAAAGCTCTCATTACAGCCAAAAACCTTCAAACTTTTAAGAGAAAGGCATCCCAAACCCTAACCAACCATTGACCCTGATACCAAATGTTGAAAATGAAGGTAATATTGTAGCTTAAAACTTGTAAAACTATGAGACTATAGATCTAATTAAGTGTTCTTTGTCACAATTCTTTGTGTATGATTATCTGTTTAGATCAATTTTACCAATTGTAGAGAGAGACAAAAGATTGTAGAAGAATGAGACAAGAAGATAGAAGGAACACAACATATAGGTGGAGAAACCCTTTCGGAAAAAAACTCCAACAAAATCAATAGTGCTTATATTATTTAACTTTAATACAAGATTACAATAATATTGTATCAATCCTTGATTGATATGCTCCCTTGCCTTCAACATTCCTTCTTCACAACCTGCAATAAACTCTCATGGAACTCTCATACACTTGTTGCAATTAATAGACAAAATATGATCATGTAAACTCATAAGAGTTGTACAATACAAGAGCATAAAGCTCCTCACAAAAATCTACACCTAGATTGGGCTAGTAGAGTTCCACAATGTAATCTAAAGTCAAACCAAAGTCTTCCTCAATTTAGGCGCCCCAAACTAAACACTTAACTGAACTTTGGTCAATAAAATATCTTGCAAACTTCACCTCAAAGTTGGCGCCCAAGAATGGGCCCACTTGACTGAACCTTGTAAATATCTTCTCATGCAAAAGGTGTTAACTGAAAGATGCCAACTTGGGCACCCAAGGTGGTCCCAAGTTAATCTTAGTTAACTAAAACATATCTCTCCACCAATTCATGCAAACATTATGCATCATTGATCATCCCCACTTAACTGAAAGTATCCACCTATTATCTGTAATGCAACTGAATTCATTAGTCATGCAACTCAAGTCAACTAGCATTCAACTCAAAATAACTACATGCAACAGAAGATAACTAAACCATAGCTAAACTGAACTAAACTGATAGTGCCACTCCACTCATGTAAATATCAATCCCTAATTTTTAGGATCAAAACATGCATTACTAAAGTGTTATCAATCCTCCAAATAGTTAACTGAAGCAAGGTGGGTTTCACCTTCCATGTGGGTACCCCATGTCCTCCTATCTTGTAGGAGATCTTCTTGGACGTCCCCACATGTTCCTATCACTTAGGAATAATCACAAATGTCAATTTACATGTTCATTACATTCGAATTTAATCTCTTTCTAATCCTAGTGTTGGGGAACACTTTCCAAGGACTTAGGAGATACATGAAATATGTTTAGGATTACAATTAAATGGCATCCTATTCCCAACAGTCAAAAGTTATGGCTTTTGAAAAAAATTACTTAATAAGGGCTTAAGAGGCAAAGAAGAGCCCCCGATGAGGGTTGTTTTTCCATCAAATTCAAGATAGGAACACGATGATGTTCATTTGGCCATCAAATTTAAGATAATCCCCAACAAAAATCACTTGGCTGTTAAATTTAAGATACACAAAAAATTTAAAAATCAACACAAAAAATTTAAGTGTTACATATGAAATATAGGTTATTGGCCTTCTACACTCAATTGTGAGGTCCTTTTTGCACCAAAATGCACTCAACAAAATATCATGCCCAAAGAGTTTGTGGAAATGGAGCTTTGATACCATGTAGGAGTTGATAGTGAACTCCAAGGAACCGATAGTAAGCTTCCACAACCTAGGATCACTTGCAAAACAAAAGATACACCTTCCACAAGAGAGTATAGCAAAAAAATAGCTTACTTGATATTACGATACAATAATGTATAACAATCAACAATGGATCAATGATAGTACATCCCCTATGCTTTATAAATGTACAAGAGGCCTTGCTTATATAATCAAGGTGAAATATGGGATTAGAAAAGATCATGACAAGTGTCTCAATCCTATGACATGAGAAAACTAACATAACAAATATTAAATGACCTAGAACACAAGAGTAAATGGAATAAGATAAGATAAGATCTAATGACAACTGATACTTCTAGAAATATTCCTAGGACCTAGGTAAACTTAACATGTGAATAAGACCTACTAGGTGAACTAGTTAGGTAAAACACCTTATTCACACCAACAAATACGAGGCATAAACTTGTGAAAGGTATAGTGAAAGTTTGCTCGAGGGTTGGAGGTAGTAATTTGAGTAGAATGAAATGAAATCTAACTTAACAAATAAGTTGTGGAAACCAGAATCTTGTATGATGGTTTATTTGAAATCTACTACAAGGATTTTTTCTACACAAACTATCACAAGAATATAAAATGCTTGCTATAGGAACATAAACTGACTATTACGAGAACAAAAAGTAATCTGCTATAGAAAATAAATTTACAACTTAATTAGATCAAACATACATAAATATATTTAAAAATTACACTATCAAATATTATTGATGCAATAACTATCTTCATAAACTGCGAGTTATTATATTATTATGTTATAAATGAATAAGTAATTCTATAATTCACGCATCTATTTTTTAAAACAATAATTGTATGACAATCATAAAATAATATGTATGGGACAATTTAAATAATATAAATAAAACAATACATAAGGAACAACACTTGAACGCAACAAAACAAGAAAAGATCACTAAGCATTCCTAAGAGTGGGCCCTCCTCTTAGTCTACTAAGTGATGAAATAGTTCACTTCACACTTCTTTTGATCGAAATAGATGAATTATATTTTTTATATTGATGAATACATCTACTAAACTATACATCACTCATCTTGTAATTTATATAACCTATTGTAGACACTAAAACTTGTCGTTCACCTGTGAACACCATTTTTCCTTGTCAATTCCCTTTCTTCCCTAAATAATTAAATAATTTTAATTATTTGATTATTGTTGAAGTCATATTTATTCAATGTTAAACCAATGGAGAGAAAGGGTGGCGAACAAAAATTTAAAGAGGATTGTGAGGCGAGTGAGGAAGGTTCGGAAGGTAGTAGGTCAAGGCTCCATTGCAGTAATTTGATTCACAAAGATCATCTGACAATTAACATGTCTTGTGAGGCCAGCATGGATATCAGAATGCTAACCAATCTAGCAATCATTTGTCGAATTATTGGCCCTAAATGTAGTCGTAAGACAATCCGCAGTTGGTTTCCTAGAACCTGGAGTTCCATGGAGATCGTTAAATTTCTTCCTAAGGGGTTCTTTGTGGTGATCTTCAAATTTGTGAAGGAGAAAGACAAGATCTTGAAAGCCATAATTTGGAGAATGGACAGTCACCCAGTCCATATGTAGAAGTGGGTTTCAAATTTTGATCTACTGAAATTGGATCCCTACAATAAGCTAGTTTGGGTCCGTCTTTACAATTTTCCGCTGGAGTATTGGGTGGAGGAGTGTATTGAAAAACTTGGAAGAACCCTTGGGACATTGATCAATGTGGATGAAGAGATAATTGACGGGGACTCTTACCTGTATCTAAGGATTCAAGTGGGAGCGGTTTGCAAGATCCAGAGTGAAATTCTACTTTGTGTTGATGGCGAGCATAGGGTGATCCTAGCTGAAGTGGAGGAGGATAGGTTCTTTTGTTTGCGATGTGGAAGCAAATCTCATTCCGAAAATAATTGAAAATTGAAACTAAAAATGAATAAAGTGTGGAAACCTAAGACTCCATCTGTTGAAATGACTTCAAAGATAGCTTGTTCAGATGGGGTGGAATGAAATTCAAATTCTTCGGTCTCATGCTCGGTGATGTGTGGTGCTTTGGTTCCCTACCAGGCGGCAAATAACATGATATCTTCCCTAGTGTTTGTTTTGGCAAGCTTGGAAAATACGTGTGAGCCAAACTTGAGTGGGGCCAAAGCGGTGGCTGGTCATTCAGCTCCCACGATAGATCTTCCCCTTGGAACTAATTAGTTGGAGCCTCAGGAGGTGGCCTCTAAGGCGGACGCTTCCAATGAGATGCCCTGGATATTGTCGAGGAAAGGAGAATTTTCCAGTCTGATGCCTACCTTTTGGGCAAGATTAAAAAGGTAGAGGGGCAAAGTCAATGAAGCAGAAGCAGGCAGAGGTGGTGAAAGACTTGGGTTTTCCAAGAATCAAAAACTTCTTTGAAACCAAGCGAACCAGGTTCTCCCTTATGAAGAAATGAAACTCACTACATGGAATGTCAGGGGCCTAACAACCCCTGACAAGTGATGCTTAATTAAGTGTCATTTGGATAGATTAGTTATAGATATCATCATCCTTCAAGAGACAAAAATAAGTGAGATGGAGGGGTGCAAGTTTTTAAAATATTGTAAGAAATAGTCTAGTTCTTTCTTTAGAGCTCCTGGTTCAGTTGGTGGACTGGGTATTCTCTGGCTAGAAAATTTTTTGGATGTTGTGGTGGAGGCTACCTCGCCCAACTAGATGCATTACAAGGTGTGCCACAGGAAATCAAACATTTCCTTTCCATTCTTTAATGTTTATGGGTCAATCAAAGTTGGGGATAAGGTGGCAGTGTGGGAACAAATTCGGGCGAGGGTTAGATCTCTAGATTGTAATTTGTTGGTGTTGGGAGGCAACTTCAACATGGTCCTGGACTTAAAGGAGAAGAGTGGCAAACTTTCAAAAGAAAATAAATCAATGGTGGACTTCAGAGACTTTGTATTGTCCCTGGGGTTGTGGACTACTATCCAAAAAATGGCTATTTTACCTGGACCAATCGGTGTCAGGATTCTACAAATATCTTTGAGCGTCTTGATCGCTTCTTGGTTGGGGCGGCTGATTGGAGGGATTATTCCTCTACTCTAGTAATCTTTCGATTTCAGCCTCTGACCACTTTCTAGTACAACTCAAAATTGGGCCAAGTGAAAAACCTATGAAGGGATACTTTCATTTTGAGTCCATGTAGTGGAGGGACCTAAATCTGATTGATCTCCTAGAGCGGTGGTGGTTGGAAGGAAACATCTCTGATGGGACGGTCAGTTATTGTTTTGTGTGTAGATTGGAATTTGTTAAGTAGAAAATGAAGCTTTAGAATTGTGAATCATTCAAAAATATATTCAAGAAGGCTGAAGTTGAGTGTGATATGGAGGCTCTCAATGAATTGGTGTTCAAGAAGGGGATGACTTCAGTGAAATATCTTAGAGAAAAAGAATTGATGGCTAGGCATGCATAACTCTTGGCTAGGGAGGAGGTGTTTTGGCGAGACAAAGTGAGAGAGTTGTGGCTGAAGGATGGAGACTCTAACACCAAGTTCTTCCATAACTCATCTTGGGCTCGAAGGGACCGAAATAGGATAGATTCAATAGGATGTTCGGATGGCATTGTGGTTGTTGATAGGGAGAGTATTGAATAAGAGGTGGTGAGATATTTCAAATCATTATTGGAAACTAATGATTTTGGGCATGGAGCTAGTGAATGGTTGATCCTCGATTGCATTCCCTATTGTATTGATGATTACCAGAATAAACTATTCTATTGTCCTTTCACTCTAGAAGAATTCAAAAAAGTGGTATTTGATTTGCATCCAGACAAGGCTACTGGGCTGGATGGAATGACTGCCAAGTATTTTCAAAATTGCTGGCACTTTATGGGTTTACATTTGCAAAGGCTATTGGAGGACTTTAGGAAAAATAAAAAATTCATTAAGGACCTAAACAATACGGTCATCGCCTTCATTCCCAAGAAGCCGGTGTGCAAATCATTCGTTGATTTTTGTCCCATATCTCTGTGTAACACTATATATAAAACCCTTGCTAAGGCATTAGCGAACAGACTAAAGTTGGTAATGGACAATGTAATCTCAAAGGAACAAAGTGGTTTCATGCCTAGAAGAGAATTTTGCATAGCATCATCACCTCCTCTGAAACCATGCACTTGATTATATCAGAACTCTTGAAAGTTATGTTAATTAAATTAGATATAAGCAAAGCTTATGATCATGTAGATTGGTGTTTCCTCTTGGTAGTGTTGGCTAGATTTGGTTTTTCAAAGGAGTGGATAGATATGATGGAAATGTGTATTTCTTCTCCCCATTACTTTGTCTTGGTGAATGGTTCCCTTTGTGGTTTCCTTGGGGCCACAAATGGACTCAGGAAAGGAGACCCCTTGTCTCCCTTCTTGTTTGTGATCATGGCTAAGGTCATGGGAAGGCATATAAAGAAACTGAGGATGGTTGGCAGTTGGAAAGGAATAAAGATCGTTGAGGGCTTGGATCCTATGACTCACTCCCAATTCACAAATGATACAATGTTGTTCGGTGCATCCTCCATTAGCGAAGAAAGGGTGATCAAGGATGCCTTGGACCTATATGTACTCTCCTTATGTCAAATTATAAACAAAGAGAAATCAGAAATATATTTCTTCAATACCAAGGCCTTTGTACGTAGCAGAATAGTGGGTATTCTTGGCTTTTTTATTGCCTCTCTCCCCTCTAAACACTTGGGTGCCCCTCTTTTCCAAGGAATTTGTAAAACCGTCCATTGGTGAGTTGTTATTGGGGGTTGTAGAAACAAGGTAGAGGCCTAGAAAATTAAGTGGCTTTCCTTGGCTAGCAAAATTCAAATGACAGATATGTTCTCTCTATCGTCCCTATCTTTGTAATGTCTTGCTTCAGACTAACACACAAAGCATCTACAGACTTAGAAGGATTTATGAAGAGATTTCTTTGGGACGGCGCCAAGGAGGGAAGGAGGATTGTGCTTCTAAATTGGGACACAGTGTGCAAAGACAAGTTGGCCAAGGGAGTTGGGATACAAAATTTGGATCTCTAGAATCATGCTTTGGGTGCAAAGCTTTGTTGGAAGATGTATAGTGACTCGGACAGATTGTGGCGCAAGATTTTGTAGAAAAAGTACCTTGAAAACAATGATCAGCAGAGAATCCTCACTCTTACCAATCCCCCTGGTGGTTCTCCTGTCTAGAATTCCATCTGGGAAAGTAGACCACTTATTGTGAATCATTTGTCATGGTGTATTGGGAATGGGAGAAGCGCGAACTTTTGGAAGGATTCATGGAATGAATTCCCTTCAATTGTGAGTATTTTTGGGGATCTAGTTTGGGTGGAGGTGGCCATTGCCAAGCATGGTAAGTTGGTTGTTGATTATGTTCTTAAGGTTGATGGTTTCACTGGAGCCCTTTTCAGATGGGTGATCATGGATGGTTTGGAAATTATGTTGGAGGCAAAACAACCCTTGCATGAAATGTTGGATGGTTGAAGGATTTTTCTTTCTAACATGGAGGATGTAATGGTTTGGTGTGGCTTGAAATCGGGCCAATAACTCGGTTATCAAATGTAGTGTGTGAAACCTGAAGTTGATAGTTGGCCGGTCAGGTTGTGCTGGAAGAAAGAGGTCCTCCCTAAAGTCGGTGCTTTTCTTTAGACCGCCTTACATCGTAGAATATTGACAGGAGACAAGCTATCAAAATATGGCTTCATTGGCCCTAATATATTTGTAATGTGTTGCAAAGACAAGGATTCTACCAACCATCTCATTCTTAGTTGCTTGTTCGCGATAGCTTGTTGGGATTGGATTCTTAATTATCTGGGGTGGGCCACTCCCCGAAAAAATGATCTTATGCAATTTCTACTTAGTTGGCCTTCCTACATGAGGAACAATGTTTGGTCAGTTGTATGGTGGGTGGCACCATCCTTGTTGGTATGGCATATTTGGAAGGAGTGCAATTGGAGGATCTTTCAAAATTCTTCTCTGTAGGTTGGGGAAGTTCTGAAGAAGATTGAATGCAGAATCATGGAAGTGCTCAATTCAAAGGGTGGAAAGTGCAAGGAAACAATTTTTTCAAATTGGGATAATAGAATTCAAAAAGTGTGGAGTGGGCTAAAGCCCCCTGGGCAACTGTCTTTGAATTCGGCTAGGAAAAGGTCAGTGGCTAAGTGGCTTCCCCCGGCTGTTGGGGTTGTCAAGCTCAATTTTGATGGTCCCTCCAAGGGGAACCTGAGGCATTTAGGGGTGGGTTGTGTGATAAAATATGGCTTGGACAAGTGTATCATTGCTATGTCTAGAAAGCTTGGGATAGCCCCCAACAATGAGGCAGAATTGGACGCATTGGCATGTGGGTTATTCCTTTGTGTGACAAAAGGATTCTTCTGAGTTGAGGTGGAAGGGGACTCACAGGTATGCATAAATGCAGCAGTTAAAAGAAGCTCGCAAAATTGGAAGTCAGGTCTGAGGATTAAGAAGATTTCAGAGTGTTTAGATAAATTGGAGTATTTTTCTTTATTACACATTTTTCATGAGGCGAATGTGTTGGTGGAAAAGTTGGCCAACTTGGGTGTACTTCAGGCCAGTATGGAGGTCCTTTATGATGAATCTTCTCTACCGTCGGAATTCATGTTGATTATTGTTGATGAATCGGCTAGTTGTAGACATTTGTGACTGTTGGATCAGTGAGGTGGTTTCTTGGTTTTCCCCTGGTACTGGGAATTCTTCTCCTTGGGACTATTTCGTCTTGGTTGCTTGACGGGTTGGGTTCTCCTATTCTCCTTTGCTATGAGCTTTGGTCGTGATGAAACATACTTGCATGTCTACAAAGCCATCAATGTGGTGCCCATTTCTCCTAAGTTTGGGCTAGCATTGGGAATTCTTAGCCTCTCCTAAGATAATAAGAAACTTAAATTGAACAAAGCTTAGAATCTCTTCAAACGGGGAGTGGCAAAAAAGAACAATATTAAGGATTTCATGCAATTTATGGTGGAGAATCCTAGCCTGATCAAAGAAAATGTAATGGTTAGATTAGTGGATATTGTGGATGGCGTGGACTATCTATACTATTTATGTCGTATGGATTTTGTATTTCTATTTTTTTATTAATAGTGGGAGCTACCCCCTTTGGTAGTGCTTACCAAAAAAAAAAGGTCATATTTCTTCTATTAATTAAATAATTCTAATTATTTAATTAATTTATCTCATTTCATTTATTTCTTCTTTTGATTAATTAAATAAATTTTATTTATTTAATTATTGTCATTTTTTACTATGATTAAATAATTATTTTTAATTATTTAATTATTCATTGGCCTCTTCTTCTATAAATTAATTTTTAAAAAATTATTTAATGACTTACTAATTTGTCCTTTTCTTCTACTTTTGAATTAAATTATTATTTAATTTAAAAGTCAACTTTCCCTTTCTTCTATAATTAAATAATTGCTTTAATTATTTAATTATTCACTTTCCCTCCTAAATTAAATAATTTTATAAGTATTTAACTTCCTACAACCTCTTTATCCACACCATTTTTATCTCTTCACATCTCATTTAGTTTCCGCCCTTGATTGAAATATTTTATAATTTAATCTCAACTATCCATCCTTAACCTAATTTATCTTTGCACTAATTTTCCCTAACCCTATTTCATACTACATCTTTCAATCTTGGCCATTCATTGTCATGTCATATTGGCTTTTAATCCTAGTCCTTCATTCAAATTTGGTTTTCTATAAAAGAGGCCTATCATTGTCATTTCAACCTACCTAGACTATTGCTATCTAAAGAGACAAGTACAATCTTCAATATTTTGCTATAATTGTCATTAGGCTGTTATTGCATACTCAAAATCTAAGGGCAGTCAAGTATATAAAGCAAGATGGAGAAGGACAATGGAAGTGAATCAACCATGGCATAGAGATATTTGCTAATATTGTACTTCATTGTTTCATAGAGATATTTGCTAATATTGTTTCATGTTTTATATTTCTATGTTGGATTGTACTTCATTGTTGGTTTATGGCTTTAGGGTTTTAGTTTTGTTGATTTATGACCTGAACCTTGATTTTACCCTATTCTACACCTATAACTTATGACCACTCTATTATAAAATATACAAAGATTTATGTTGGCCTTTGACCCATAAAACTAAAATATAACTGTGGAAAGCAATATTGACCTATGGTCATAATATCATATCAATAACAAAAACAAACAAATATATTTGGCTCGTTGTCATAAACATACAAAAAAAATGTAAATTTAACAAGAAGAGATAATGTTAGTTGGAACAAAGGTTTCCAAATAAACAATTCTCTCAATGCAATCCACATAATATCTTCTATTACAAGAGGTCCATTCAATCTATTTTAGTCATTCTCAATCAAATGAATTATTAATTATAAATATTAGTGTCTAAAGCATAGTATATCTTTCTAAAACATATTAAATAACCTCTTTTTATATAAAATATTAGTGGCAAAAAGTGAGGGATTAAGGTGAAAATTAAATAGGTAGACTTAGGCATGCAAAGATTTTAAAGCTATCAAAATCTAAACATGTTCTTAGCCCATCAAGAAGAATCCAGTCTTGATGATTCTCAAGACTTTGTCAACATTGTTCAATATAAAATCATTATTCAACTTGATTCTACTAATTCTTAAAATCTAGTTAATATTTTCATATTTAAAACCATGATTGAACTTGATCCCCATAATTGTCACAAACACCCCAACAATGGTAGATAAAAAATCCCAATTGAACCCAACCTTTATGATTTTCAAAATCAAGTCATTATTGTTAGATTTTGAAAAATCATTGAAATTGATCCCCATAATTGTCACAAATGCCTTAATATGGTAGATATAAAACCATGAGTTAACTTAATATAGATGGTTGCTTAGAGATTGATGTAATAAAGAACTTGATTCAATTGACTATCTAAATTTTTCCTTCTTTATAAGATTTTACTTAAACAATGAGATGATAATTCTATTATATTGGAAAAACATATTTAGATTAAATATTTTTCCCTTTATTATAGGAATATAATTGAACATCCAAATGAAATAAAATTTTAAAATTCTTGGTCAAGTGAAGTTTGTATTTCCTTTCAAATTTGTCTACACTTTTTACTTGGAATACATTCATAATGTGCCTTTTATACAATAGGAGGGCTCCTAAATTTTACGATTATGAAGTAACTAAGACCCAATGTAGAGTAAGATAAATTTCCTACTTATCATTTTCTAAAGTTGTATGTGGGTGGCTCCATTATTGTGTCAAGTAAGAAAAATTTTCCCATTTTCTTGGTAGGTAAAATGGCATTGAAATTCTAGCTCATGGGGGGTGACATGAATTGGATTGAACCCATTTCTTGTGATATTGTCTATGAAAATGCCACATTGAATATTTAAAAAAAAATTCTCCAACTCCACGAAGAGGGTGAAGGGTCATGACCTAACTTTTTTAAGAGAATTTATGAAGAATTATAAATTAAGAGTGGTAAAAGTAAGGGAGTCATTGTTGCAAATCTTAGAGGAGTTAATATCCTAGGTGATAGGCATGTCTACATGTGGTAAGAAGATGTACAAAGATAGATGCAACAAGGATGTGTTGTTGTGGTCCTTCCTTAGGGGCAAGAAGAAACTCAAAAAGTTCTAGTTTGGATTTACCAAAGATTTTGTCTTGCAACCATGGTATGAGGTTTTTCTTTAAATAATTTGGTATGCTTCCCTTGATGGGAATTTTAAATTTGTTCTCTTTCCATTTGTCCCTCTTGAATCACTATTTACATAATGCCCTACTCAACTTTCTTTTTTACACTTTATTCTCTTTAGTATTCTATTTTTAAGGTTAGTCATTTACATCCCTTCCTTTACATCAACCACTTATCCTCCTATTAGTTAATCATGCCATGAATTTGAAACCATAATATAACTCTCCCCCTTTTGGGTTTGGGGCCAATCCTTATCTTAATACCTATAATAATAAGAAAAAAATTGACTATCCTCTATTCTTGAGGGTTCTTCCTTGGTTGTAGTGGCTATTACCAATAGTCTTGTGGATGGAAAATTTATTGATTTGATGTTGGTTTGGTTGGGGAGGGTGTGTTAGTTAAAAAAGGAAAAGAGAAGGCCAGTGATTTAAAGGAATTATTTGATAGTTTTAAGTTTCCAAAAGTGGATGGTTTATGCCTAGGACCTTCATTCGTCCCATCTAATTTTTATTATTATTTGGCTTCTAGTATTAGTGAAGCAACTTCCATGGTGGAGATCCTTGGGGATAATGATTGTGTCTTGGAGAAAGAAATTAAAATGCACCATAACATCCTCAAATGGTTTTTCCTTAAACCTTGCTCAACCAAGAATTTAGACGTGATAGGTAAAATTAGGAGGAAATCAATCTAAACCAAAAAAATAGGATTCTTCAGTGGATATCCATAGGTTGAAGGAGGAAAAAGACAAATAAGAAGAAATAATAAATTCCTTAGAGAAGGAATTGTAGTAAATTAAACTTAATTTAAAAAAGTTGGCAAAGGTCAATAGTTCAACCATTTAAAATTGTGTCACTAGTATCAAAATGTGTTAGGACTATCTTAATTCCTAGACCTCTTCAAAACAAGTTGGCCCTTGTTTAAGGACTCACAATTGTAAAAAAAAGGAGAAGAGGGCCTCTAAGATCCATGATGCTAAATTTGTGGAGAAACATATTAAGTTTCTAAAGGATGAGTGGGAGGTTTTTGTGGCCTTGAATTTGTTGTAACTTTATTTTATGCTATTTGGTTATTGTTTTGTTGTTGTTCTGCAATAATGTTTCATTTGATTTGTTGGTCTTGTTGTGTCCTTCTCTCCTTGAGGATTTTTTGTTGAAGAACTATTGATTTTTTTAATTTTGTCATTAAATGGATGAGGCCCCTTTTGAAACCCCTTAATTACCTTTAATAAAGAAAGATTCAATTGAGAGTACTTCTGTAATGATTTTTTATGATTATGGTTTTATATTTTGGAATTTATTTTGTGTAAGGGGGAATTGGATCAACATAATTACAACAATGAAAACAAATCAATTGAAATAAAAATAAGATAAATCCCAACCTACTCATGAAATGTGATTGTAGAGAAATGAATTCAACAAGAAATGTTAGCATAAATGAGAACATAAACAAATTCAAAGACTAAAATTTTACCATCCCATGTTAGAGTGTATTCGTATTGATAACAAACGTTGGATTTTTTGGTCAATATGAAGCCACCATGTGCAAAAGCTTCAAAGGTAGTAATAAAAGTGATCTAGAATGAAAATATGTGATTAATGTGCTTCAATAGCCAATTTTACATGACCTCTCCACAAATTATCTAGATTATTCGATCATTTTTTAGAAGGTTGTTTTATAGATTTTCAGTTTTCAGATGAACAATTGAGATACAACAATGAAAGATAACGATCAACAGTTGATAATCGTTGAGAAGAAATTTATAGCAACCAAGGTGGTGGATACATAAATCCAACTCAAACTGATTATACTCAAACCAGGAAACCTGCCCTTGAACACAAAACACTCAACTTTCCCTAAACACACAACTAGAGGCTTGTAGCCCTCAAAAACCAACTTTTGAAGTTATATTTTAGAGAAGGTCGTATAGAGGCCTATCAAACATCAATAAAGGCTCACCACAAAACCCCAAACAACATACCAAAAGATCCAATAAGGTTTCATTAACTCAACATTGAGAATCAATAGACTGACCTTGCTTTTAGGACACCAATTAGCCCTATTTTACAAAGGAAGAACTTCCTAAACACTTTTTTTTTACAAAATATCCATATAAAGTCACTAATTGTGATACAAAATCATAGATTCCTCAATCATTTCTTAGATTCATGACATCTAAACTGTTGATCCACCAAACCCTCTCTTTTCATGCAAAAACCTAGGGTTTACTGAAAATCTTATCACTCAGGTTTATCAAACCCAAACAATTCTTCCAACACCTCAAAATTATCCTAAACAAACTCAATCTACCCCCACTTGGACAGTTCCAACAACAATTCATCAAAACCCTTCACTAACTCACCATTTTCACAGGGAAAAATTCACTATTTAGCCCTAGGGCATCACCCAATTTCAAACAACTTGTCACCTCTGCCTATAGAATCATGAAGAAACCTAAATTATAGTGTGTAGGACCCATTCCATGAGATACAGTAGTTATAGAAAGTGGAATGGGTCAATTTGACATTTTAGAAGGCAGTCGACCCCAAATTATAGAGTTTACAGGGTTGCTTCAGAAAATTAAAGAGAACTCTCACAAATATTTATGAAAGAGACCAAAAACTGATTCGAATGAGAGTTAAAACATGCTTCCACTAAATAAAATGAATTTCAAAGCATACCACAGACTGTACGGGCCGTATAGATCTTGAAAAGTTCAGAAACATAAAAAATTTGCAAAAGAAACATTGTATTTTGATTGGAAATCTTCAACACAACAATCAACAACCAATACTCGAGCCATGGAGAGGATTTTTATAAAAAATACATTCAAAACTAACCACTCAAACATCTCTAACTACTTTTCAAATTCTATGACCTTTCATATTCCTAATAAGTTGCATTTTGACAATTTTTGCTTGACAACATTTGCACTTTTTGCAACTTTTGCCAACTTCACACCTATGACTCACAAATTGCTCAATTACATGATAAATGGTCACAATAGACCTTATTTAATATAGATAGACTCAAATTACTCCAAATTCCCTAGACTCACCTACTGACCAACCTATCAAACCTTCAAATGATCAAATTTGCAAATAAGGGTTTAGGTGCTCCTATACCAGAAATAGATTGATCAATTAACTCCTCTGATTTATCTAATTAGGATTTTAATAGAATAATCAATGGGATTAGATTGAATGATTCATGGGATTAAAGAAATCAGATTGAGTGTTTAGAGGGATTAGCATAATTAATGGGATTGGGAAATAGATTGAGAAATTAGTGGTCACAATTTATTCAATCAAGATATGTGAGGATGTGTTAATTAATTTTGGAGATGAACATGCAAGTTGTATTTGACATTAATAAAGAAAGGTATATTTATTTATTTGACCATGTTGAGTTATTTTGGGGAAATTGAATAATTGATTTAATTATTCAACTTCAGAGAAGGGAAAGAGGATTAATTAAATAATTAAAGATAACTATTTAATTAATTTAGACGAATAAGTAGTATTAGTGACATAATTAAATAATTTGTGTTTATTTAATTAATCAGGAGGAATAAGGTTAAATTAGGTGATGACATAGTGAATTAATTAAATAATTCAAGATTATTTAATTAATAGAGGAAAATAGGATTAATGATGTGAATGATGTTAAAAAAGGGATTAATTATGTTAATGAAGCAATATGCAAAAGTGATAATGACAGTTATGTTGATAATGGAAAAATGCAATTTAGGATATGTGATATGCATTAAGCCATTTTTACATGTCTACATTTTTCCCCTATTTGACATAATGTATTGGTTACGTTGTTTCAAATAATTTGATGTTCAGATCAAGATTAAAAAATTTAATATGCCCCACTATGCCTCAGCAATCAGTAGAAGGATGATAAGACATTGGGCTGTCCCTTCAAGAGATCGGCCAAAAAAATTACTTTTTCAGGTCGGGCGCTCAACTAGGTTCTAGAGTAGTTTAGATGTGTAGAGAATAAAAAATTAAGGCCTAGGGCTCATGTTTAGGGTTCCAGATGGTCATAGGTGCTCTAAAATTGACCTAGAAGTGGTCCAGGGGTAAAAATTAGGATTGGGGGGGTTAAAAAAATTTGAAATTACCTTGCTTTGTGAGATTCTTATTGTGGATTGTTTTTAGTGATTTCTTGTGGCAAACGTCAATTTGCAATGCCTTGAGTTCCAGGAGTACCACATAGAGTAGATGTGCTCAGGCAGTACCGATAGCTAGCCAGAGAAGGGATTATGGTATGTGTATCTTTAATTTTTGCTTTCGTCATTTTTTTGCTTGTGTAAATAATGTTCAAACTTAGACTAAGTGATAGATGTAGTATAGGAAAAAGTGCACTATTGAAACAATACATATGTTATCGCTATCTTGTTATGGCCGCTATCGAGAAATATGGCCGCTTTTGCAAAATAAAATTGATTTTGCAAAAGATGGAAGCTATTGAATGGTCGCTTTTACCAAATTTGGCTACACATTAAGAAAACATAAGGTCTTGGTTGCTTTTGAAGAATATGGCCGCTATTGCCTCTTGTAAGGTGTGTTATCACCAAAGATAGTTGCTATTGTGATGAACAACCGCTATCATCCTAGGAAAAGTGTGTTATCACTCAAAATAATTGATTTGGAATGTTTAGTTATAGATTCAAGTTCTCAACTTGATTTTATAGCAAAATTTTGACATTGTGGGTGGAATGCTTGCAAGTTGTCTTATGTCCTTTGTTCATCCAAGAGCAGACACCTCGGCTTATGGATGGGTTAGCCACTTTTCAGAAGCTCAAGAGATATTTCCTTGATGTTGTCAGATTGTGATATATAGCCTATGTGCCTGCTATCAAGGCTCATTGGGCTATGATAACTACTTTGGTCGAGAGGTGGCATTCAGAGACCTCTTCGTTTCATCTACCCATAGGAGAGTATACCATTACCCTAGAGGATGTTTGGAGGATTTTGAGGATCCCCATCGATGGAGAGTTGATCGATTATAACATTAGGAGGGGTACAATAGCTATGTAGAGGTTACTTGGTGTTCAACAACTTTAGGTGGTTGACTCCGAGATTGACTTGGCTCACTTTGTGGATGATGCAGACCTCATGGTCATTATCTTGGTAGGTTTAATTATTAGTCCCTTAATGCCTAATAGGAGGGCTATGAGGTTTCATGTTGGCTAGGGAATTGTGATAGACCAAATGATGGAGCACAGGACAGTATATGCTTGGGGTCAATGTGTATTGGCCCATATTTACAGAGATATGCACAAGGTTGTTTACAGGGGTGGCAGTAGCATATCAGCTAGTGCCAGTTTACTACATTTTTGGGCTTGCGAGAGGATTCCTATCACTCAGCCAGAGGGTATGCGAGATAGGGATGCTCATGATCCCTATGGATACCAGTATTTTAATTACCTACATTACATTGAGCCAAGTAGATTGTCCTATTAGAGGGCAATTTTTGATGATATGACAAACTTTACATGGCAACCATATAGAGATTGCAAGGCTTGACCAAATGACTAGGAGCAATTGGTTTAATATAGGTAGACAATATTTTTGATTGGCCGAGTTGATATCATTCTAGAGAGATCTTCCAGACAAGGTACTTGATAGTTTGGTGAGCGTTAAACTCGCCCGATCAATGACTATATGACCATTTTTGGATGAACCACTAGAGAGGAAATTGTGTGGGGTCCTTGTGTTGATTTTGGGGTTGCATTTGTAGTGTTTATGGCTCTAAGACTATTTGGAAGGGGATGGGTAGTGGGTCTACATGATCTAGAGACCTCAGGAGAGTATGACAGATGGTGGGCATGACATAGGTTGTTGTGATTTACTATTCCTATAGGAGAAGCAGTTGGAGCCCCGGTCCTAGGGGTGAGGAGAGGAGGTGTGGTTGGGAACAAACATGATCGGTCGAGGCTTAGGATCACCCATGAGTAGTAGTAGTATGTACAGGTTAGGCAGGATGGGAAGGGTGATGACCATTAATAGCATGATGGCTAGGATCAGCAGTAGTAGCATGTGTTATAGGCTCCTTCCCCTCAGGGAGACATGGCAGTGAGGATTGCTCAGATCATAGTTGAGAGAGATCAATCCATTCAAGATAGAGATGCCAGAGTCTAAGAGAGAGATGCAAAGGCCGCAAGACAATAAGCTCTTGAGGTCCAATTGGCTACCATCACTGTTGAGTGAGACCATCTTCGAGTTGAGTGGGACTCTCTTAGATAGGAGAGAGATTCAGAGAGGCTACAACATCATAGTGACAGGGATCACCTCATTATAGAGAGGACCTACTACTAGACCCTCTATGAAGCATTTGTGTCAAGAGCATAGAGATGTCCTCATTTCAGTGATCCCATCAGTGCCATAGGGGTGGAGTTAGGAGGAGATTCCATCAAGCAACTACAACTGTCTCCTATTCACAATCAGTAGTAGCATAGATCCCCCCTTGGGATGGCCAACAAGGCTCATTATAGAGAGGACCTACTACTAGTGAAGCATCAATTTAGACAGTTAGGAGGAGATTCCATCAAGCAACTACAACCATATTTCAGTTAGCATAGATCCCCCCTTGGGATGGCCAACAAGGCATGATCATCAAAGACCATTCATCGACCCATTTGAGGCCTCATATATATATATATATATATATATATATATATTGTATATTTTGGTATCACACATGTTGTTTGATGATGTACATGACATTCCCATTTTTTATGATATATGAGATACACCATGTTTTCTTGTGGCATATATGTGTTATGAGATGTGTATGGATGATTATATGTTTATGCAATGGATGATTTATAATTATATTCTCATGTTTTTGTACTTTTTTTATGCATTTATATGATATGGATGAATCGATGATTTTTAATGTATGTGATGGATTTGTGACATATGATGTTTTATTTATATGATGTAAATGATATGCATTGATGATTTTGTGGATGTAGGATGTATGTGGTACTAATGAATTTGTGATGTAGGGTGTGGATGTTAGTCAGAAGATATGTTTAGAGATGGATAAAAGTGTTTAAATGATTATGATGATATGCATTCTAGATCACTGTTACTACTACCTTTTTGCTTTCATGGAGGACTAAGCAGTTTTCTAGCAATCCTTATTGATATAGTAGATAGACATGATGCACCTAGGTATTAATGACCAAGGAAACTTTATATCTATTGCATGGACTTTGACTCTACAAACAAAGAGTATTCTTGCTCATACTAGACATATAGAAACCCTGTTAGAGTGTATGGGTGAGAAGTTTTGAAACATTTTAGAGTAGTTATATAGAAAGGTATGAAGTACGTAATATGCAACTACTACACGAATTATCTGAAAAGAACTTCCATACATAAAACAAAGCAATTATTTGTCATGGTAGTATTGTAAGAATATCCAACAGACATAGCAAATAGAAAATTAATGATCAACGCCCCATTCTTTCCTCTCTAAATCCTTATGGACATCCTCAAGAGATCCTGGGAATGTGACAATAAGATAAATCAAAAAGATAATATCATAAAAAGATAAACAATGTTGTTGTATCACTTGTCATAGATGTTTTGATTTTTCAGGATGTTTGTCCATCGATGTTGTCTATTGTAGGTGTAGAACCCCAATCCTAATACCTACAAAACACAATGAACAAACACATTAGAAGATCAAATGCAAGTAAGAATTAAGATTCCCCATGAAATCCATTAGCAATATTCAAAATAGGAAATAAAGTTGAAGAACACAATGACAAAACAATGAAGTTCTAATTAAGCAAGCAAACTCTTGATCCCATGGGGGAATTGGTGCCAATTTGATGTGAAAATTAGCCCTTTCCCAACTCCAATGATGCAATGTTGATGAGTGATGAAGATTGATCCACTTTGTTGAAGATTCAATTGAGCTTCATGATGAAAAACATGCATAACCTAGCTAAGACTTTGATAAAATGGATGAAAATAGAGATGCTTGAAGATGAAATTGAATATAATAAGTTTGCTCAAATTGTGGATGATCAAATGAGGAGAGAAGCCTCTTATTTATAGAAAGATAAGATGGAGAAATGCCCAAATTGAAGCAATGTGGGACTAACTTTCAACCAATGGCCAAATGCCACTTGTCAAGAGATGAATGATGTACACATTTGATGAATGTTCTCATAAATGCAATTAGGTGGAATTTTAAAATAATGAAATGACATGTAAGAGGGAAAAAAGAATGACTTAAATGCCACTTGGATCAATGCACAAGGACATGCAAGAAGGAATGAATGTCTTGTTGGAAGGACAAAGTCCACTTGGAAGGATTTCAAATTTGAAAGAATATTCTCTAAAGATGTCAAGTTGAGAGAAAATAGAGATTTAATCAATGAATTAAATCTATTTTCATGTGCAAGTGGCAAAAGCTAGAGGATGGGACATGGATTAGAATTAAATTAAACAAGGGTTAACTAATTTAATGAGGGATTAGATGATGTGACTAATTGATTTAGATTTATGGGTTGATTTAAATCAAAAGATGAGAAGAATATGATTTAGAGAATAATTAAATAAATATTTTTTATTTATTTAATTAAGGGGATGAATGTTAGATTAAATCAAATAAGGTTTTAATTTATTTAATTTAATAGAGTAACTTTAGATATTTAATCAAATAAAATGAATTATTTAATTAAATAGGGGCTTAGGATTAATTAGATCATATTGATTGATTTAATTAACAAAAGAGAGAGAGAGAGACTTAATCAGATAAATGATTTATTTATTTAATTAAGGGGTGAAAAGTGTTGACAAGCTGAGAAGGTGATTCATGATGAAACGATGTTAGTTAAATCAGGATCAAGTATGTCTCTACATTTTCCATGTCTATAGTAGAAATGTTTTATCTATTAAGACATATGTCAGGATGTTGATGATGATTCTCAAAAGGTAGGGTAGTTGATACTTTAGGAAAAAATTTAGTCTAATGATGATCCAATCGTTTGGTTTCTTTGCTTGGAAGATTTGGATTTCGTTGTTTGCTTTGTTTGTCAATTTCCTTTTCAAAGGTTGAGGGCAGTTATTATTTATTATGAACAGAAAGTTTATTGCGAATAGGTAATAATGGAAATTTGGATTTTTGAGATTTTCTAAATTTTATTTTTTTTTGCTTTTTGGGTTATTTGATGTTGTTTTTTATTTTTTCGAGAGTTTTATAGACAATTAGGGGGACCTAAAGGGATTGACCTAGTGCCTTGGGGGCTCATTGATGATGGCCTTTGCTATGAGACAAACGTAGAGACATCAAAGTTTAATTGTATTGAGTGACACTATTTTTGGAGTTCTATGACTTTTTATGAATGTTTTTGGATTTTGACAAGATATTTGAATGTTTTAGATTTTCGACCAAATTTAAAGACCAAGATGGACACCTAAAGGGACTAACCTAGTGCCTCAGGGGCTCATCGATGATGGCCTTTCCTACATGCAAGCTCAAAGATAGCATAGTTTGACTTATTCTGACTCAATTGCAACTCGTCTAGAGATGACCTATAATGTTTTTGGGATTTTTTATTTTACAACTTTGTTTTGGAATTTGATGGTTTTGTAGATGTTTTTTATTTTGATAGTTTTTTGCAAGTGATGGGATGAACAAGGATCCAATCCACTACTAGGTTCAAGAGGTTTCCCCCGATTCAGAATATGATTACATTTTATTAGGGATAGGTGGATAAAATGGATAGTGGATAAAGATGGTGTAGCAAGGTTTAACACTTGATCAGTTATCGAGCCATGGTTAGATGCACGTTTATTATGGCGATGGGTGGAATGGATACAATAGTAGATGGATAGCGTCGAAAGATGAGGATGCATGTCTTATTAAAATGTAGCGCCTTTTCACCAGGTTTTCACTACAATACCGGTCTTAGAAGCACCACAAGGTGGTTTTCACTTAAATGATGTTTTATTTCTCTTTACTATTTTCTTGATTTTTGATTTTTTTGCTTTTTTTCTTGGGATATTCTGATATGCTTAGGTGTATAACTCCTTGAGATGACTGTTGTTAAGAGGTTCAGCTAGAGGTTCTCCTTCTGGAATAGCCAAATGATATGCTCCAGAGCTATAGCTCATTGTAATGATGTAGGGACCTATCTAGTTTGGTTCAAACTTACCTTTCCCATCTTGATTCAGTTGGATTTTTTAATTTTCCTTTAGGACCAAGTCATCGACGTGAAAGTTCTTGTTTTAAATTTTCTTATTGTAGCTTCACTTGAGGAGATTTTGATAGGCCTATAGATGGTTCAATGCACTCAAGCATATTTCATCTAGGAGTTCAAGCTCATTAAGCCTGGATACCCGATACTCTTTATTGCTAATAAGATCTTTCAATGACACTCTTAGGGATCAAATTCCAATCTCTATAGGTAGTATTGCCTTAGATCCGTAGACTAAGGAAAAGGGAGTTACACATGTAGGTGTGCAAATGCTAGTTCTATGAGTCCATAAGGCTAGGTTTAGCTATAAGTGCTAGCCACAACTGACGTCATTAACAATTTTCTTTAGGATTTTTAAGATGGTCATATTGGATGCTTTGGCCTGGTCATTTCCTTGACGATAATATAGGATTGAAAAGTGGTGTTGGATAAAGAATATTGAGTAGAGATCGCAAACATCTTGGTTCTTAAACAAAGTTCAATTATTTGTTATGCTAGTTTGTGGGATGCCATATCGATAGATCAAATAGTTAACAATGAACTTAGATATTCGTTTCCCTATGATATAGGTTAAAGGAATAACCTCTATCCACTTTGTAAAGTACTCTATAGCAGTGATTGTGAATTTGTGCTCACTGGAAGAGGTTAGTGATATATTTCCTATTAGGTCCAGTCCCCACTAGGAGAAGGGCCATGGAGTAGTGATAGGATGTGACTCTTGTGTAGGTGCATGCACAAGATCTCCATGTTGTTGGCATTAATGATACTTCTTGGAAAAATGAATTGCTTCTTGCTCCATTGATGGCTAGCAATACCTTGTTTGAAGTATCTTCTGGACTAGGTTAGGTCCACTAGAGTGAGATCCACAAACACCCTTGTGTAAGGAAATTTGCACTTCTTTCGTGTTATGACATCGAAGTAATGTACCATCGAGGCTTCGACGGTATAAGTTATCTCCTAGGATAGTAAATCGAGAAGTTTGACGGATGAAGGTTTTCTTTTGATTGGATGTTAGGTGGGGTGGTATGATTATGTGTTTTATATAGGCAAATGTGTCCTCATACCAAGGCAAGTCAAGACCAACAACATCACACACTAGTTCAAATTTTGAGATGTCAAATGTTGGTATAAGCAACTATTCCACAAGGAATTTGTATCTAGGAATGTTCTTAAGTATGTCAAGGAGTGAACTGATAATAGCCATAACATCATTTGCTTTATTGTTAACCCTCGAGATCTGTTCAAAGATGACAACCATGAAGTATTGTTTGAAGCTATCTACCATCATTTTATATGGCATAATCTTGTCAGATATGTAGTCTGGTATTCATCGTTGACCTACCTTATGACCAACTGGGAGTCACAATAGAGTTGTAGCTCCTTAATTTTCCACTCCATGACCATTTTCACCCCATTGATCAATGCTTCATACTCGACTATATTGTTTGTATGGGGAAAGGAAATCCTGTATGATTTTGGTATATTGTCTCCTTGTGGTGTGAGAAATATGATACTAGCCCTTGAACCATGCTGAGTGTGGGATCTGTTGAAGTACATGGTCCAACAGGTTGACTAAGTTGTCATCAGGATGCTTTCATTTGGAAATTTTGCTATGAGTGGTTGATGATCTTCAATTGGTGCTTTTGCTAACTGATCTACTATCACCTATCCCTTGATGGATTTTTTGTCAAGATATTCTATGTCGAATTCGCTAATTATTATGACCCACTTAGTGATTCTTCATGTAAGAGTTGCCTTTGCCAAGAGATATTTCAAGGGGTGTATCTTAGATATCAACTTGATTTGTCTATTTGACATGTAATTTCTAAGCTTTTGTGTTGTGAAGATAACTGACATAAATGCTTGTCTAAAGGGTGTATAATTCAACTCATAACCAACCAGGGTACAACTAATGTAGTAAAGTGTTCATTCTTTGTTTTGGTCATCAAGTTGTGCTAGTACAGCTCCCAAAGCTACTAGTGTTGTGGACACATATAGAATCATTGCTTTATCCTAAATTGGAGGCATCAATACCGAGGGAGTGAGCAAATAGTCCTTTACCTATTGAAAAGCTTGATCACACCTTCCATCCCATTTGAATGTTACATCTTTATGGAGGAGGTGTATGAACGGATGATATTTATCTGCTAGTTATGCAATGAACCTCCTGATAGATTGAAGTTTACCTTGTAGATTGCACATATATTTCAATGTTCTTGGGGGAGGAATTTTCAAGATAGCCTTGACTTTAGTATAATGCACCTCGATACCTCTTTTGGATACAATGTAGCCTAACAATTTCCCAGATGTTACATTAAACACACATTTCTTTGAATTTAGACGCAAGTTATATTCCTCTAGTCTGTCAAATATCCTAGCTAAGTTAGCCAAGTGTTCATGTGTTGTGATTTATTTATCCAATAGATCATCTACATAATCATCTATGGTGATGTGCAACATGTCATGGAAAATGGTATTCATTGTTCTTTGATATGTGGCTCCTACGTTCTTCAAGCCAAATGGAATTATGTTCTAGCAAAAAGTTACCTAAGAAAAGGTAAAAGTTATTTTATGTTGATCTTTAGGGGCTATCTTTATCTGATTGTACCTGTAAAAACCATCCATTGATGAAAGCATTTCATGAACAACAGTCAGATCCACTACGATGTTGATGTTAGGAAGAGGGAATTCATCCTTAGGACATGCTTTGTTAGTATTCTTGAAGTTTGTATAGATTCGTAATGCCCCTAGTGGGTTTCGATACTGGAACAAGGTTGGATACCCACTCAAGATAGTCTATGGATCTAATGAATCTTACATCCAACAGTTTTTGAAGCTCCACTTTGACTAACAGTGCTATTTGTGGGTGCATCCTGCAAAGCTTTTTCTTAACTAGTTTTGGTGCAAGGAATATCATCAAGTGGTGTACCACTAAAGTTGAATCCAGCCCAAGCATATTTGCATATGTCCAAGTGAATTTGATCCTTACGTTCCTTGATGAATTCCATGAAGTTGAATTTTTCCTCAGGATCTAAGGAAGCTACATGATATGTTATTTTGGGTGTCTTTGTTGTTCCTAAGTTGATAGTTCAGAACCTTCAACCAAGGATATTGAGTGTTCTTGATACTATTTTATGGGGAGATTGAATCCTCCATCTTTGAGTGCCTCAGTGAGGTTCTCAACCTCAAATACATCCTTTATTTTTCCTTTTTCATGATCCAATAGAGCCACATTGTGGTTTTCCCTAGGGGATCTCATTTTTATTTTTAGATTTTTTATTTTAATTTTATGACTAGAGGACACAATCTCCCCTCCAAAGTATCCTCCTTGTTCTAGTTTTGTGAAAAATCTAGCCTCATGATCTCCTTGAGGGACACCCTATTAAATTCTCGTGAACTTTGTAATAGCTTCGTTGTTCTGGAATAGGTCCACAATAGGTGTGTGATGTTGTTGATCACAATTGATCAACTGTGGGTGATGTAAGGGTGAGTTATCATTTCTATCAACAAAGCTTATGGTGGATGTGGATGGGGAAAAGGTAAGGATAGTAGAGTTATTGAGGTCCCAAAGGGTATCTAGGTTGTAGTCACTAGAGGCATAAGACTCCCATTCCCATTCGTTGGAATTTGTTTCAATATGGTAGTCCTCATATGTAGGTTAGAAGGTGATAGTATTTATGCCAAATTTTTCAAATAGGTCCACGATTTTTAGGTTATCATCCATAAGATGGTAGTTATCTAATGTCTCCATGATGGTAGAAGGAGCTATCTCCTGATAAGAGGTAGTTCCAATGTTTGGGGTAACCACGTCTATCAAATCATAACCTAGTCCCATGTTTTTCTTGTGTTATATTATGATAGGTTCTCTTATGCCTTATTTGTGTATACCAATTATACCTTTCCCAATGTATCCCATATTTCTTGCTATTTTGTAACCTTTATTGCTAAGATCCATAAGAAGGGGATGTAGTTGTTTATGTTCTTTATAAATCCATGATGAGAGGTCCTCTTCGAATACCACTTCATCCTTCATGTCTCCCCACTTTTTGAAGATAGTGGGTTTAACTTCATATGTGACAGCTTGAACATCCTTTATTTCCTTTGGTTGCCTATAGAATTTTGGTGATGGGGGAAGCTCCCCAATGTAGAAGGATTATTTGAAATGGTACTCTCCACATCCCTTTTCAAGCACTTGGATCTCGAGTTTAGATTTTGGAGGATCAGTTGATGTAGATGGAGTTGAGGTTGAAGTAGATGGAGTTGAGGTTGACATAGATGGACTTGAGGTTGAATCAAGTGATGTTGGATCGACATAGTAAAATGAGTGGAATGATATCTCATTGTTGGGTATTTGAAGGAGATTTTTGTACTTCTCTTCCAAGTTTGAGTAGTAATGAAAGGGTTTGAGATCGGTGTATGTTGTAACTTCCTTACCATTGTAAGGCAATTTTAGGTATTGGTGAAATGTTGAAGGGACCACTTGCATTGCATGGATCCAAGGACGTCCCAAGAGAAGGTTATATGGAAACTCAAGATCCAGTACCTGACAAGTTGTTTTTGCTATCATTGGCCCCACTTGAATTGGTAGTCTTATTGTGCCCTCATAATTTCTCTCCATGTCATCATAAACCCTTATCGTGATACTCTTGTTCTTATCAATCATATCATAAGAATATCCCAACTACTTTACCATTTTTAGGGTACATATATTTAAACTTGTACCCCCATCTATTAGGACTCTCTTGATTTTGTGTTTATGGACACAAACCTCAAGATACAAAGCTTGATTGTGGAAGGTCTTTTCAAAAAAGACCAAGTGATGGGGTGAAGTGATAGTACCAACCATGGCTTGAAATTGATCAGTGTTAAGATCATTGGGCACTAAGGATTCAATGAGAGCTTTCTCCATAATCTCTTTATGTGCTAGTGATAATTTCAAAAGTTCAAGGATAGAGATTAATGTTGGAGTTTTCTTTAATCAGTTAACAATGTTATAGTTAGTGGAAGGCTTGATGGTGACTTTGGCTAGAAGTGGGGTTCCTTGGATTGTGACTTTTCCTCTTTGTGTAGTCACATTACATTCAAGGTTTTTGCCTAGTATAGTCATGATATTGATATTTCGATCAGCTTGACATATGGTTCCTATGACTTTGTCATAGGTGAAGTTGGCTTTTCGGTAATCTTGCCCCTTACCTTTTTCATTTCCCCTAGAATGATTGGGGAGTGAATCCTTATATATTCCCATGTCTCTATTATTGGAGGGCCCAAGACAAATGTTCAATGTCGACCTCTCTTTTTTCTATTAAGTCTTGTATAATGTTCTTAAGTCTCATATAGTTATTCGTTGTGTGACCCTTGATCTTGTGGAATTCACATCGATCATTCTTGTTGTACCAAGGGGTTTTGAAGTTTGGTTCATCATAAGTTGTTTTATTAGGATTGGGAAGCCTGATAAGGTTATTTTGGACAAGTTTGTGCATAACTACCTCAATAGTTTCTCCCAATGGAGTGAATTTTCTCCTAAATTGATTATTCTACCTCGACGACCCTCTTTGAGTATCTTGCCCTTGATTTGGTTGTTGGGTATTTTGTTGATTATTCCAAGGATATGTGAGCTGATTGTTTTGAGCATTGTTTGGTGGGTAATTTGCTTGAGCTATTTGGACATTGTTTTGTGGATTGCTAGGAGTTTGTACATTTTGTAATAATTTTGCATCTACCACTCCATCATTGGTAACATTTGTTCTTTGCCCATATTTTTGGTTTGTCATTAGAACTTGAAGCTTGGTCTTTGTTGCTATATAGTTGAATGAATCCCTTTGCTCTGAGAGATCTTTCAATGAGTAAGCCCTTTTCAATGGTTTCCTCAAAATTACTAGGGCGTAACATGGTGAGTTGGTAACTAATATCCGCTTGTATGTTGGTGACAAAGATATCTATCAGTTGTTTCTTGGGAACAAGCCATTTACATTTGCTAGCTTTATGTCGCCATCTATGTAGATATGAAGCAAATGATTCCCCTTGGCTTTGTTTAATTTTGTATAGATCAGGGACTATTACATCTTGTTCTATGTTGTATGAGAAATGATTTGACAAATTTTTCTAACAACTCATCGAATGTTTTGATACCAGGTGGTAGATGAGAGAACCACTCGATAGCGGCCCTGTCGAGTCTTCATGGGAAAGCCTCATTAAATATGTATCATTGTGTTGTAAATCCATGCAAGCTAATGAGAATTATTGCACGTGCTATATTGGATCCCCTCTTCCCCTATATTTGTCAAATTTTGGTATTTCAAAATTCATGGGGAAAGGTATCATAGATAAGGACCAATCAAAGAGATATGGACATATATCTTGTAGATAATAGCTCTTCTTTGGTTTTCCAATTTGGATTTATGATATCCTTTAGTTGAGATTATGTATTTGTAAGGTTACATCATCACTTGGTGTGTTCATTTGATAAGGAAAGATGTTATACCCTTGTTGTATTGCAATGTTGTGTGTGTTATATTGTGGGGTCTATACATATGATGGCTCTTGGGCCATGTTATGGGTGTAGAATGATGAATGGGGTCCTTGAGGACTAATGTAGGTATGTTGTGTATTGAGGGTATGATGTTGTTGTTGAGGTATGCTTTGTTGTTGAGGCACGTTGTATTGTTGTGGAGGCATGATATGTTGTTGTTGAGGTATGTTATGTTGTTGTTGAGGTACGTTGTGTTGTTGTTGAGGTACACTATGTTGTTGTTGAGGTATGTTGTGTTGTTGTTGAGGTACGCTATGTTGTTGTTGAGGTATGATGTGTTGTTGTTGAGGTATGTAGGTTTGGTATTGTGGCAGAGGTTGTGTACCAATGCTATGTTTTGGAGGATTGGGTGTTTGATTTTGTAGGTGTGTGTTTTGTTGTGGTTGAACATACATTTGATGTTGGGTATCGACATTTGGTGGTGCTAAAATGTATGTTTGATGTTGAGGGTACTAGGTAGACAATGATCCATATTGATTTTGTGTGTTAGGATCATAGTATTGATGTTGAGGCATGTATTAAGTTTGGTTTTTAACATTTCCTTGGTACATGCCTTGATCTTGAGGTGGTTGTTGATACACGTGTTGTTGGTTGTTAACATGTAGTTGTGTTTGCGAAGGGTTGTTGTCTTGTTGGTTCACTACATGTTGTTTTGGTTGTCTCATGTTTTGCATATTAGTATTGGGACCTTGTTATTGGTTATTCCAAGATGTCGCATACATGTTGGGTCCCATTGTGTTAACATTTTGTGGTGGCATGTTTTGATTTGTCAAGAGGTTTGGATTCTCTTGAGTATGTTGGGCTACCACTGCTTGTTCAATTTGGGATGGATGTGTATACAATGGATTCTCCACATTTTGGGGAAAATTTTGGTCGTTGATATGTGTTTTTGAGAACAATGGTGGTATCTTGGGATCTACTAGTGCTTTTGGTATTTGTCTTACCACTGATTGGTCTCCCAAAGGAATGAGTTTGGGATCCTTAAGAACTTCAACATTAAAGTTTGTGCGCAAGTTGGCCCCACTTTGTGCTAGCTTGAGGAAACATGTGTTAGGATCCTTTCCAATCATCTTATCCACAAGTTTTTATATTTTTGGATCTTGGGAGCGTTCTAAAAGTACTTCATCAGTGATTTACTCATCACTATCATACTCCTCTATGATAATGTCTATAGGATTAAGAGGTTGATCCTGTTGCCTAGTAAATATGTCTTGATGTTGAAGGCATGTGTCATCATCACTAGGTGGTTGACTTGGTTGTGCTTTAAAAATTGGTTGTTCTTTGGGATTTGAGTATGTCCTAGGATCATAACCCCATGATTGAGTTTCCTCATTAGTGCCGTTGGTGTTTGGTATACTAGCATTGCTTTTATTAGCTTCCATATTCTTTTTGTGTTGTGATCTTGTTGTAGTCATAAACAAACTCAAGAGAACTTGGTAAGTTTGAGACAACTCATGGAAATGAATGACGTTACATGTTTTGAGATTTGGTTTGATAAAACGATGTACAAAGGGGATGTGTGTATACCTTTTGGACAAATTTTGTCGGTTGTTTGGTATGGATTGGTGTTGTGCTAGTTAGACTATCAAGTTTGATGTTGGATGGTAGGATTTTGCTACTCAACCCTATGATAGGGAGATGAGACAATTTTGGGTGTTGTTGGATAAATGAAGCTATGATGTGTGATGTTTGATTTGACGCTATTTTAGAACATAATAGTTCACAAGACTCAAATCAATTTTTTGATATGTTTTAGAGGATATTGTGTTTGCTTTACTTGAACTAGATATGAGGTTGCAAGTAAAGGTTGCTCTAAAAACACTAGAAAGATAATGGTTTGATTTCTTGTGTTCAATATGTGTTTTAAGACTAGGTTGATGTTTGGTTGTTGATTTGGTGATGTTGAAGGATGTTGATAAACTATGGTGTAAATGTTGATGTTGATGTTATGTCCAAAAGATGGTAGTGATGAACCCTATGTAAACCAAGTCCAAAGTGAAGGATGGTTATGATAGATTTTGATTGATAGGTCCAATGATGTTCTCTAATAACTGAATGGAGTTTTTAGACCAATGTTTGAAAACTAGTTGTTTTGACAAATTTGAGGCAAGCCTACAAGTAGGATGATAGCAACTTCTGTTGAAAGCAATAGGGACATAATTTTAGGTCAATAGTGGTTGAGCTATTTTAGGACAACTGTGGCCAAGTTTTTGCAAAAAATGAATTTGTTTTGAAACTGATTGTCATGAACCGGTGATAGTAATAATAGCTAATCTAAGAAATAGCAAGCAAAAATTAGGTTGACTACAATAATATTTGAGATAGTAGCAGCAAAATGTTAGGACAAAAGTGACCCCATTTCAACTATTTCAAGTTTTGTGATGGCAATTTGTTTGATAAGTTTGCAAGTGTTTGGACATTTGTTTGGGCTAATGTTTAAGACAATATTTTTGAGATACAACAAGTGATAAAACACATTAAACAAAGTGTATGACTTGACCATAATGTTTTAATGAAAATAGGTCAAAATCAACCCAAATTTCATTGATAATAACACATCAAAAACATTTCAAACAGATTTATCCCTAAGGTCAAAGCCAATGGTAACATTTTTAGGCCAACTTGGAAGCTCCTTCAACTAGAGGGTAGGGACACCCAAAGGGATGTATACACTTAAGTCTTTGCAAGAGTGGACAGATAAGGGCCTCCTGGCATGGAAGGATAACCCAAATCACCCTTTCTCTAGAAAGCTACAAGTAGCTTATGCTAAGTCGGGGATTTTTGTCTCAACTTAAGGGAGTTCATATGGTGAGTAAAAAGCTTCAGGGTACGGTACACATTCCTTGCACTAAAAATGTCACCAATACACGGTCAATCCATAAGGTGGCCAACTACTATAAGGTTTTTAGTCTCTGCTTAGGGAACTTAGCGCCTTGTAGGCATCCAACAAGCCGCTTACTTAAGGCTTTAACCACTCCTACTAGTGGACTGATTATACTTCACACGAATGTGGATACCTCCCCATTCTAAATGGCATTGTTGGAAAGGTACTCGCCAGTTAGATCATGACTTTAGCCTTAATCAATTTATATAGCAGCCTAAGGGAAATACCACTTTAGGTCACCTTGAGTTCTCTAGTGCAGGATATATCTCAAGGTAGGCCCAATCTCAAGGTAATGATGTAAGAAAAAAATGCAAAGAGCCCAAAGTGTTTCTCATCACTCAAGATCATCTGAAGATGTAGGGGGAGAGGATACACACTTGGCTTGCCAATCATAGTGGACATGGTAGATAATTTATTACAATTTGATTTTAAGCCCAAAAATGAAGTGTTTAAAGATATCAATTTGTGTTTTAATTGCACCAACTTCAAATATTTGAGACTTCAAACAAAGAATGCCATAAATCAATTGATTGTCATTGCAATCAGAAAAGATGAAATGTTCAATTTTATGCACCAAAATGAAATGTAAAGATTGTAACCAAGTTTTAATGCACCAAATACAAATGTTCAAGTTGTCTTGTTTAGTTTTATTGCACCAATAAAAAGTGAATTCATTTTAAAGCACCAAATATAGATGTTCAAGTTGTCTTGTTCAGTTTCAATGCACCAAAAGAAAGTGAATTCATTTTAAAAGCACCAAATGTAAACGTTCAAGTTGTCTTGTTCAGTTTTATTGCACCAAAGGAAAGTGAATTCATTTTAAAAGCACCAAATGTAAATGTTTTAAGAACTTTAAAAACATTCATACAAAAATGCTTCAAAACTTAAAAGCCTTGGACCATTCGTCACCCTTGCAAGCAAACAATTAGTTGTTCCCACAAAAAATGTCATGACCCTACAAGAGCTGCACCAACAATGTTAGGCAATTTCACAAAACACAACAAACAACCAACAGTTAGGGTTAGATACTCTCCAAATTCAAAAAAGTTAGCAAAATTTATAGAGACTTAGAAAACAAGGCAATAGCGGACTTGTTACCTACAATAGTGACCTTGAATTTAGTGCAATTGCGACTTTTCCATATGATAACGACAAGAAAATAGTGCAATAGTAGTTTCGTCTAGGATGAAAGCGACTCTGTAATGTCAATTCAAATACCCATAATCAGAAACTTGCAACATAGACAAGACAATAGCAGCCTTTATCGATAATAGTGGCCAAATTTAGGTTGATAGCGGCAAAACAAAAGTGATGATTGTGTTAAAATTTTAAGATGAAAACATTCTAGTTAGCAAAAGTGATTCTTGCAAAAGATGTGAGCGACCCAGAACTTGCAACTGCTCATAAAACTTGACAAAAATATTAGAGTTAAGGACCTAGGTCCCACCAGGCGTGCCAAAATGTGTAAGGGGGAATTGGATCAACAAAATTATAGCAATGAAAACAAATCAATTGAAATCAAAACAAGATGAATCCCAACGTACTCATGAAATGTGATTGTAAAGTGATGAATTCAATAGGCAATGTTAGCATAAATGAGAACATAAATGAATTCAAAGACTATAATTTTACCATCCCATGTCAGAATGTATTTGTATTGATAATGAATGTTGGATTGTTTGGTCAATACGAAGCCTCCACATGAAAAAGCTTGAAAGGTAGTAGTAATGGTGATCTAGAATGCAAATATGTGCTCAATGTGCTTCAATAGCCAATTTGACATGATCTCTCCATAAATTCTCTAGATTATTGGATCATTTTTTAGAAGGAAGAAGGTTGTTTTATAGATTTTTCAGTTTTCAGATGAACGATAGAGATGCAACAATGAAAGATCATGGTCAATGGTTGAGAACCGTTGAGAGGAAACAAATTGATCAGTTAGCTCCTTTAATTAATCTAATTAAGGATTTTAATTGAATAATTAGTGGCATTAGATTGAATGATCTATGGGATTGAAGAAATCAGATTGAGTGTTTAGTGGGATTAGCATAATCGATGGGATTGGGAAATAGATTGAGAAATCAGTGGTCATGATTTATTCAATCAAGATATGTGAGGATGTATTAATTAATTTAATAATTAATTAATGTTGGAGATGAACATGCAAGTTGTATTTGACTTTAATAAATAAAGGTATATATTTTTATTTGACCATGTTGAGTGATTTTGAGGAAATTGAATAATTGATTTAATTATTCATCTTTGAAGAAGGGAAAGGGCTTAATTAAATAATTAAAGATAACTATTTAATTAATTTAGACAAATAAGTAGTGTTAGTGACATAATTAAATAATTTGTGTTTATTTAATTAATTAGGAGGAATAAGGTTAAATTAGGTGATGACAGTGAATTAATTAAATGATTCGAGATTATTTAATTAATAGAGGAAAATATGGTTAATGATGTGAATGATGTTAAAATGGGGATTAATGGTGTTAATAAAGCAATATGCAATAGCGATAATGATAGTGATGCTGATAATGGAAAAAATGTAGTTTAGGATATGTGATATGTGTTAAGCCATTTTTACATGTCTACACATTTCATATTCTCTCTTCATATTTTTAGTCCCTCCTTCCTTCACTCAAATTCACTCGAGAAATTTTAAAAAAAATAAATAAAAAATAAATAGAAATAATTCATCCAATGGTGAAAACCACTTCTTGTGGTGCCTTGGGAAAGTACCATGATTAAAACTTGACGAACATGTGTCATGTTTAACTACTCACCCTCTTGCACTCTACATTTAGGGTAATATTTTTCCACTCTATCCTACCCACCATATATTATCCATATGTTCCAATATCCACCATCCCATATCCCTTATCCTATCTCCTTCCCTCTATCCTATCTACTTTCATCCTCCTTTCCCACCTTTGATCTTGATAAGAATAGGGTTAAAAGATCTCTACATGCATCCATATATTATCCACATCCTCCAAAATTCTCCATCACACATCCCTTGTCCTATATCCTTCCCCCATCCTATCCAATTCATACTCCCTTTTCACCTTTGATCTTAATCAAGATTAGGGGAAAACTATCCATGCATACTTTAGATAATGCGAACATTAATTCTATACCATCCATACCCATTGAGCACCGTCCTCCCATATCAAGCATCCTTTACTACCTTTCATCCTTAACAACACTACATATAGTATGGAGAATCTTCTTCCTTTGCAACTTAGTCCTTGGAACTCCTTCCTTGTATCCTCCATCTACCATCCTACAATCTCCCATCACCATCCATCCACTCAATCCATTTATCTCCATCTTTCCATCCTTTTACCAAGCCCTGGTTCTCCTTTTTCATTTGTTCCTATCCATTCCTCTATCCTAACCATCATATCCTCCATTAAATCCCATCACATCCGATTGATTTATTCTCCCTACATCCCTTTAATCTAAGCATTCTGATCTAATGTGTTCAAATGCAATCAAGGCTAATCCATGCAATACAATCTTGTAATCTAGCACATTATTCTAAAGCATCCATAGATTTTGATCCAAATCAATTGATAATCCATTGACCCACTTTAATCCAATTATCACCATAAGGATACATCCTTCCAAATCATAGTGTTTTTCTTATCATTAACAACATAATATTTGGGGTACACATTGTTCTTATCATTAACTTTGATATCCTCCTCCTCATCAACCAATCAATTTTGAGCTTGACTAGGGGCACAATCTTGGCTTATTTTTGGATTGGTGTACATGCTTTCATGTGTGTGTTATCATTGTTTGCATCTATCGTGGTCTTTGCACTCTATTACCACAATGGCATCATGGTCTTTGCACTCTATTATCACAAGGGCATCATGGTCTTCCATATCATGGTGTTATAATGCATATGCTTGCATTTGACATTTTGATCATGTACTTGACACATTGTCACCTTGGTTTCTCATAACTTGGTGCATAACATCAAGTACACTATCAAATCCTGGTTTCTTATACCATTGTATCATGAATTTTATCCATCATACTCATCTCCTCAACTCCCATCTATCCTTCTCTAATCCCTCCTTCCATCCTTCATCATCTAATCCTCCCATTATTTTGAGAGCACACCCATGTTCTTCAAACCTACTTGTCCTCTTGAGGGGGCATACCAAACTCCCTCCTAATCATCCTTTCCAATGATTGGGGCATCATGCCACTAGTCTTCATTCCTTGCCTACCCACTATATTTTATTATTCTTTGATACAAAGTCACTCCTTACAGTTGTGGCATCATATCAAAGAGGGGCAAAATGTAGACACTTAAATTTGCTCATACTTGACCGCACTAAACTTTACCCCATCCTAACCAATTAAATAAGTATTTATTATTTATTTAATTCACCCTTTACCTTTATTCCTCACCTTTAATTAAATAGATTTATATTTGTTTTATTAATTCTAAACCTTATCCCCCAAATCCTTCAACTATATCAATTGATTAATACCTACTTAATTAACTGATTTAGGCTAGCTAATACCATCTCCCATAATATTTAAATCAATATAATCCTTGTCCATTTAATCTTGGCCATTAAATCACTTCACATGGATCACAATCTAGACTTTCCATCATATGACAAGTGTCCCCACCTCTCACATGTGAAAGCATAAAAAACTCACACCTACCTTTTACACCTTTATTCCTCTTGTGACACTTGTTACAAGGCTAAGCCTCAATCCAAACCATAATCCTCGATCAATATCAATCATCCATTAACCAATGAATATTTTCTCTTGATTTGCCTCTTGGAAAGTCGATAAATTGGAGGCTTCTCATCCCATTTGGGCATATACTCTTATCATACCCTTATGTTGCTCTATTTTCTATCTAATCTTTCATTATTCTATCCTTATCCTATCCATTTGATCTCTCATCATCTCAATCCAACCATCATGTTGTTGGTTTCATAAGAATCTACATTCCATTCATCAACACATCAAAAGAGCACATCAATAGAGTATTGGGGGAAACTCCTCTTCTAGCCCAATCCAAGGAGACATAAGATAAACAACATAAAATGTTTCATTTGCATGCATTTGAATTCTTTATCTATATTTGTTTATTATTTTATCTTCACTTAGATATTAATGAGATGCATAAATCAATTCCAATAGTACCAAGAGGCATACCTACATCATGGAAAATACCATTTTATCTTGTTGATTTTGGATTTAGAAAGCTTATATATGGAGGATCTATTTTGAATGTCATGTTGCAGTTTCCCTTCCTCCTCTAGAATAATAAAACTAGATGTCATTGGCTATGATTCTTAACCATTAACCTTATTCTAACCTTCAAGATTGTAATTGATGATTTTTATTCAAACTCATAGATCAAACTGTCTTTTTTAACTAAAACTTTTTTCTAATTTTTACATAATCACAAACTATTTATGTATTTTATATCTAAATATTTTGCTATGCAACATTCAATTCATATTATGCTTCTAAGAAGGTGTTAATATACAAATTATATATGTGCTCAACTAGATTAACAATATATTTATTAACTTTGATGGTTATATTCAATCTTTTACATGATATGCCTTTTAATGTTTGAATACAATTTTTTATGGGTCATTTGTGACATCATAAATATTAAACATATTTGAAGAGTACATCAAGAAGTCTATGAAGAAGATTTATGACATGTGTACAAATAAAAATATTTAAATATAATCACTATTTATCCAAGATCAATTACAATCACAAGCTCTATTTTGAATAATTATATACATTTATTTCGATAGAAGCACTATGACCTACCATGGTAGGGTCAATATAATGTAGGGAATGTAGTTTAGTTAAAAAAGACACCTCAATTATTTTTTTTCTAAAATATTAATTCAATCTAAGTGTAATTTCATGTGCCTACAACAGTCATGATGTCTCGATGCAAAATTAACATTTTCAATGTCTTACAACATTCTTATAACACTATACTCTTAGGGGAGGCCTCTATTTTGGAAGTGAAACAATGGAAAGCGATCCTTGATAAATATGCTAAGGTTTATGGCCAATTTATCAATTACCAAAAGAGTAAAATCTATTTTTTCAATACCAACCAGACTGTTAAGGACAAAGTGATTAATATTTTTGGTTGCCAGGAGGTTGATTTTCTTGCTACCTATCTGGGTTTATTGTTAATCTCAAGAAAACACAATGGTAACTACTGGAATTATATTGTGGAAAAGATTCAGAAGAAGCTGCCCGGGTGGAAAGGAAAATTGCTAAGTTTTGTTGGGAAGGTTCAACTCTTAAAAGCTTCTTTATAAAACATACTTGCCTATTATCTCTCTCTTTTCAACATTCCTGCCTATATTGTTGAGAAAATTGAAATGATTCAAAGGAGGTTCTTATGGTCAATGTGGAAGAAAGGAAAAGAATGACTCTTGTTAGATGGGAAATTGTTTTCACTTCGAAGAGGGAAGGAGGATTGGGTATAAGAAGAATAAAAAGGTTTAATAAAGCTCTTGTGGCAAAAATGGGTTGGTTTCTTCTATAAGGAGAAAAAGATTGGGTATAGATTCTACAGGCTAAACACTTGGGTAACAAGGATGTTTGTTGTTTCCCCAGGAAAAAGGAACTTCCCTATGGTTATGTCTTCTGGAATAACCTGCTAAAGGTGAGAGGCACTCTAACAAAAGGAGAAAAATTGAGAATTGGAAATGGGCTTAGAACTAACTTTTGGGAGGATGCTTGGTCTACATGTGCTCCTTTGTCAGCTAGTGACAACCTCCAACAAATTAGAATCGGATTGAAGAGAAGCATTGGAAAGAAGGTCTCTAATTATTTAAATTGGGATGGGGGTGATTTTTAGTTAAATCAACTTATGAGACTATGGATTTGCAGCCTCTCCATTTAGGGGTCTTTAACTGGAACATAGTGTGGAGCAAGAAATTAATCCCCAAGATTAATTGCTTTTGGTGGACAACGATGCATGGAAAGATTGTTATTCTTACAATTGTCAATCTTAAGAAAAGGGGATGGTATTTGGTTAACAAATGTTACCTTTGTAATGAAGAAGAAACAATTATGCATATGCTCTTTCAATGTTCTTATGCTCAAGAAGTTTGGGATTTTTTTTAAAGAATCTAATGGTTGAATGGGTTTTCCCCCCTGGTTAAAATGTTTGTTGATTGTTGGAGTATATGCCCCTATTCTCACAATATAATTCTTGACCTCTGGAGATAAGTCCCCCCATTCCTCACTTGGGGTTTGTGGAAAGAGAAGAATGATAGGGTCTTTAGGGATGCTGCTAAAAGCAGTAAAGAGCTATGTATGTTTATCAGTAAACAAATTCAAGAGAACATAGAAAGTTGTAAGTATGCTCCACCAAAGAAAGGGCCTTCATATCAAGAGATGAGAATCAAGCAACAGTGGGGAATTTCTCATGATCTTAATTATCTTAATTGGACTAAACAAATTATTAGGAAAAACACTATTTGGATCCCCCCCGGACCTAAGGTGGATTAAATGTAATTTTGATGGATGTTCAAAAGGGAATTTGGGCTTGGTGGGGGCAGGTAGAGTTGTTAGAAATGATCGTGGCATCTATGTGGCTAGATACAGTAAGGGCCTGGGAACAACAACAAATAATTTGGTGGAGGCTTACATTGTTTCGATAGGAATATGTTATCTCAAAGATAATGGCTACACGAAGGTAATTTTGGAGGGTAACTCCAAGTTAATAATTGATTATTTAAACAATAAAGTAGAGGCCCCTTGGGAGATTAAATATATTTTGGATGATTGCAAAAATATGTTACAATCTTTCCAAAGTTGTAAGATATGCCATACCTTTAGAGAAGGAAATAGGGCTATCGATGCCTTGGCGAATTTTGGCTTTAGGCAGGAGGTGTTAAAATATTGGGATTTTTCCAATTTATCAAACCAAATTAAGGAAATAATTGCTAAAGATAGATTGGGGGATTTGATTTATCATGGATAGAATGGTAATAATTAAAAATAGTGGCTTGCAGTGTCATCTAGCTATCAAGTTGGTTGTCGTCTTTCTTTGGTGGCAATTGGGCAAGTTGATAAGATGGATTGGGAGGTACAATATTAAAGGCAATGGTATGACAGATCTGAAAGATTTAAAAAGAAAGGGGTGGAAAGGACAGATTGTTTTGGAAACCTCGCGTGTTAAAAAGAAAGATGTTAATGTGGGTTTAGAGATCATTATTCACACCTTTAAAAATCTTGCATCTAATTTTGGAAAAGACATTTTGACATGTGTTATTGCCGACATGAAGGAGGGTAATAGAAAAAGAGTAATCATGGCCCATAAAGGTGGAAAAGTTGTTAGTTATCATAATCACATGATTCAAAAATATAAAATTTGGCTTTGCATTTAGATTGATTATTTTTAAAAAAATGCTAAAAGGTTCAAGCCGTTATTCTTGCAAATGAAAAACCACCGAATCTCTATCAAAACTGAAGTTTTTGAATTACTTGTTACTATTGTCATGAGAGAGGAAGGCCGAACAGACGAGTTTTTACTCCTTCCTAAGAACTATTATACCAAGGAAAAAGCTATGGGAGGCCCTAGAAAGAGGACAAAGTCGAGTAAATACGACTCCCTAAGAAATAATTTGGAGCTTTGGGGTTTGTTTGAGCGGGATGGGTTTACCCCTTACTTTGCAACAATGGAGGGTTACAACGAGCAGCTGAGCTACAAATTTGTGAATGCCTAGAAAGATGGGGAAGTTGAGCTGGGTGGCCTTCATTTTACTGTTGATGCTAAGCTCATAGCCAAAGCAACAAGGATTGCGTATGAAGGGAAGAAGGTGGCTAATGTAAGCATTGGAAAATATCAAACTTATATTGATAAGTTTTTTGAGGCTAAAGAAAAAGCTCAGAGATTTCAAAATGGTTACTCTAGGGTTTTGCTTCCTCCACCGTACCATATGTTTACTTCTTTGTTATGAAATACTTTACGTTGGAAGGCCATTTTCAGTCTGCCCATGGTTATCACTTCCCGATTCTAAACCACATTCGACATCTTGAGAAAATTAATTTACTATTTTTCCCCTTGTCTTTCCTGATTTGGCCTTACCAATGGCACCAACCCTCCTTTACACTAGGGCTTGGTTCATGCGACAAGTAAATATGTCCTTACTACTTCCCCACAAATAAATGTTTTCCTAAATTTGCTCGAAAACCCTACTCCCAAGAGTTTTGTTAAAATTGAGCTTATAGAAAGCCAACCCCACTCCTTGACCAAAGTCTCTACTAAGGCCTCCCCCAATTCTGTGGAGCCCTCTTGGTTGGACCTACTTAAAATTATGCCAGAGAAATGTAGTGCTACTCCCATTGCCCCCACTATGAACAAGAAGAGAAAAATGTTGATTTGTGAGTTGGAGCTGACCCCAACACTATAACAATACTTGATGACAATGACAACAACCCTGAATGTTCCACTCCGGTGGGTCGAAGATCGACTCGTCTTGCTTTTGTTGCATCAAAGGGGCCTAATAATAGTAAAAAATCAAGAAGTTCATAAAGAAAAGAATGTTGAAGGGTCTCTGGATAGTAAGGGGAAGAAGGTGGTAAGGGATGAAAAGGCTTCATCATTTGAGGAAGTGTCAGACAACCTTGGTGGTGGTGGATCTCTTGAGGAGGAGGATTCAGGGTCGGAGGAAGTGGAAGACTCTAGCCATGAGGAGGAGGAAGGGGATTCACAACAAGAAGATGGGCAAGATGCTGAAGAGGACATTGATATGGCCATTGAAAAAGGAGATGCTACTAATGACCTAGAGGATATGGAGATTACTAATCCTGGTAACAATGATTTAAAAGATAACATGCCAGGTTTAGATATTGTTAGAATTCAAAGGGTGGAGGAAATGATGGAGTTGTTGGAAAAAATGATGTAAAAGGATGATAATGCCAATAGGTTCTAGGCACTTGAAAGTGCGGTGAAGAGTATGTGTAGGGTTGTTGATGTGGTTATGAAAAAAGCTGTCATGGCCACTATCTCAAGACAAGGTAAAATAAAGAAACACTAGAGGAAAAAGGTGAATTACAACAAGGCCGATTTGTCTGGAAAGATGGAGCTTAAAGATAATTTTGAAGATTCTGTTGAAGATTTGGTGAAGGCATGGAGCCTGATTGAGGATGCTTAATCCTCAACTCTTGTTCCTCTTGCTTTTTGTTACTTGCTGCCATGAAGTTTTTTTGCTATTCTATAAGGTGTTTAGTTGGTATAGGCTATAGGTGCTTGAACTGTTATATTGCTAGTTTTATTTCTGTTAAGACCTTTGGTTATCAGTTGGATACTCTTTTAAGGTTATGCTTTTATAACCTATTTTTGTGGATGGATATTAAGATGAGTTGGTTATATCTCTGTAGGATTATTGATAGGTTTATAATGTTTGATGTGGCAGGTATAGGCTAATGTTTTTTGGTTAATTGGGGTTGGGGGAAGTGGTTCTCTTTATGTTTTGCTTCCTCTGTTGTGCTGTTTTGTCTAGCTGCTGGTCTCTAGACTACTGTTCTTCTGTAAGGGTCAGGGCCCTTTCCCTGCTTAATCAATCAAAAACATTTTTACACCAATTCATTAATTTCAATCTTAATTTTTTTAATTGTTTGCATGCAATTTTAGTCGTATAAACTATATCATTAATATGATGTAATGTTACACAACTAACTATAATGTGAATTCTTAACAAACTCTTATGTGGTCATGATATTCATGTAGTTCCATGTTATTATCATACACATTTTATTATTTATTTAAATGTCTTGGTCAACCTTTATGTATTGAGTATTTTTATTGTACAACATGTTGCAATTGTATATAAAATATATTATTAAAATAAGCAAACATTAAACATTCAAATGCATTCACTAAATGATTCAATGCATCTAATAATGTGGATAGCATAAAAAATAGACTAGTCTATGACTTCTTTTAATTTTTTAAAATAATGTATTTTTAACGTGACATATTACATAATATATCAAAAAAACTATAATACATATAGTTAATACATATTGTATTACTATTGAGTATCTTTAGAAATCATCATAAATATCAATAAATTCAAATATTTTCAAAGTTGCTTGTTTCATATAAAACATTGAAAATCTCTTAAATTATAACCCTCGTGAAGATTTTGAAATCTAGCAAAAATAATTAAAGGTACTATTCAAGGACCAATAGACATGAATATTCTTAATCTTGTTGACAAAGAATTGTTTAGAATAACTTGTTTCATATAAAATGTTGAGAATCTCTTAATTTATAATACTACAAAATTTTGAAAACTAACAACAAAAAATATACTTAAAAATACTATTAAAAAATTAATAGACATGAATATTTTTAATCTTGTTGACAAAGAATTGTCTAGAATAACTTTTGAAAAATATAATTATATAATATTTATCTAATATAATTATGAATGCAAAATAAAAGATATAAATAGAATTATATAATATCTAACTAACATAATTATAAATGTGAGATAAAAAAGATAGATAATTCTAAATTTAACTATGAGATAATTAAATCCCAAAACACTCTATTTTACTATGATATATCTTTTAAAATCTACAACTGTTTGTACCCACCAATCATATTTACCAATTTTAATTAAAAAATCATTTATAACGCATATGGATGGAAACGAGGCAAAACGAAAGGGAAAGGTGAATTTTTCACCATGACCAAACCATACAGTTTTAGACAATGATGAGCGTCGTGACGACTTCAATTGGAAGGCAAACTAATATATTCGTTTTCAAGACTTATGGTATGATTGGAAACACAGCATACCAATTTATCCTGGGATGTGTGTAGGTAGCTCTGTGTGAGACGTCAGCGTAAACCATGCTCCGAAATTCAGCGTGGACGACTAACAAGTGTCTATCTCTGTCTCTGTGTGGGAATGGCAGGACTCCCCACGGATTTTTCCCCTGGATGAAAAAGCGCTATTCATCCAGGGGCGACAGGTGCCAAGTTCGGTTACCGCAGAGGCAGAGGGCGCTTCTACTCTGCAGGAGCTCTTCTCATCCCAATCACCATACCCACGAATGGGATGAGCACGATGCCGACTATGTGGAGGGCTACGTGGTTGATTCAGGCAACAATTATACTCTATTCCATGTTTGCGTGTTTTTTTCATTTCCTCAACTCGTTTTCCCCTTTTGTTTTTTTGGATACAATTCATCTAGGTTGCTGGTATGATTTTTATCATCATGCTTTTGCATCTTGTTTCTTCAATCAAAGTAGAGAAAAAAATTAAGTGCATCTGGTCGCTGCTTTCCTACTTCATAAGGAAAGAGATGATGTCTGGATGTTTCCATTTGGTGGATTGAATATCCCTAGGTCCTTGAGAACTTAGTAAAAAAATATCTGATTATCTGTGCACCTGGTCATGGGTTGTTTAGTGACATCAAACAGAAAAACTGAGTGCATCATACAGGGCACACCATCCCAGCTCCCAGTATATCCGTTGCAGGAAAATCCATTCAAAATGATACCAGGTCAATTTTATTGTTGTGATTACCTCAAATTACATTTTTATAAAATAGAAAGAAACAGAGCTTTATATAAGATTTCAGATTGCCAACAGTACAGAGCCTTCAGCGTGTGAGTGCCATAAACCATGGTCATTGTGCCCAGAGAATTACCATCTTGACGAGTAGAGGTAGAGTGCACATTCCAGCACTTGTTCATCAAAACTCCCAAACTATTCCAAATACCCTCACATCATGGAGAACTTTCCTAATTCCCTTCAGGCATGGGACAATAACAGATACCCCTCAATCCAGGAATTCAAATCAGCTCATCTTGGTTTGTTAACATTTTATCCTCTTCAGGTTTCGTGGTAACTAAGAGGCTTCGGTTCTGTTTATGGGGATTTAGCTGGGGCTCATTCACTTTTTGGTTTGCTTTATTATGGCTGCATTGTTTCCGGAAGCTTGGCCAAATGGTTCACAGGTGGGATTTGAATCCACATCTTTATTGTGGCAATTGCTCTTCCTCACCTCTTGGTCACATCTGCTGGCATCCTGGTTCATTAACATTAGTACGAACTTGTTTCATCTGCTACAACCCGTAGCACGAATCCTCACAGCCGTTGTCCTGCACCCTGTCGGCGTTTGTCTGAAAATGTGATTCTTCTGTCAATTTCTTTCATACTTCTAAACATATTTCCATTTGATTCAAATTTCTAAACATTAGAAGCAAAATGTGGTCTAGTGCTCTTTTAAATCCATATTAGACTGTGATTTCTGATTCACATTCTTTGCTGATACTATTAAGTTATGATTTTTGTTTTTTTACTGGGAATCAATTATCTACAGTTTTATACATGTGAGAGAATTTTGGTCACTTTTGTATAAATTTGATACTTAATGGAGGTTCATGGGTATCCGTAGCACAGTCTGATTTTCATTTGTGTTCTTCAGCTCTGCTTAAATTTCATACATTCAGGATTCTGTCATTCTTCATGCAGGCATTCAATTCTTAAATCATTATTTTGCATACAAAAGAATCTGGAATTCAAATTTTTGAGAAAAATGCAATTTATTTTCAACTTGTTGGAATCTTTGTTTCTTCTCACTTCTTTAATTGCTTAGAATGCAGAGCTTTTGAAACATCATCAGCTAAGGAAACACGAGCTTTCAGGGGAAGAGAATACTTGGCTCTCACCTCACGTGTTAATGCCACCTTTCAATGAAGCAAAAGAGTCCAAGACTGATCACATGAGTTCAATTGAATATGTGTTTCTTCGGCACTATAAGGAACCTACAATATTTCTTCGAATTTCTTCTGATAGCAATCTCTTATTTCCAATTCTTGTTGGTAAGTGAATCTTTTCTTCTGTTGGTTCTGATATCAGCTTTAATATTTCAAATTTTCAACTATAAAATTTGTATTGTTCAAAGACTTCTGGATTTGATTGTGTACAATTTTTTACATCAACGTTTCGGATCACACTCCATGATCCATCATCAGGATGAGAGAAAAATTTGTTTTAATTTTTTTCTTAAATCCATAATTTTTTGGTTAACTATATGTGGGGTTATGCACCCCAGACCTCCAAAAAGTTGGGTGAAATTTTTTAAAATATAATCCCCAGTTGACATTATTCTTTGATGAAAATGGAATGTGCTATACAAGTGAATGTTTATCACCTTCAGCACCATGGCTTAAAAGTCACTACCATCTGTTAGAATTAGCTATGGAGGTAGCTATTCCAAGATCAAGGTGTCTAAGAGCTAATCACAGAAAGACAAGAATATTAAAATTATAGAATATAAATTTTCTATACAAAGGCTGCAATGTGCATACAAGAGAGAGTTTCTCATTTGAGAGCAAGAGGGTATATATAGGATATATCAACAAGAGATGCAAATGTATAATCAATATGGAATAATAGGAGATGTAGCCTCATGAACAGTATATCTCCACCAAACAAAGTGAGTAGAAATACCCTAAATAAACTTAACCAACTAGGTGTGAAAATGACACAAGGAAACTAGTCTAATAAAAGACACACTCATACCAACATCTTCACAAAATCCCATTATGAAATATGCTTAATAACATAAAGCTGGCTGGTGATACATCCTTTGAATCCATATCAGTCAGGAGATTGCTGTAGTATGAAGGTTATTTCCCTTTCCACACACTTCTTTTATCAATACCACCTTATACATAGGTCAAGTAGCTTTTTGGTCTGCATAACTCATTTTTTACACACTCACTATTTCTTTCTTAACTTCTCTCCTACTTCATATGAAGGAATATCAAATGTGTTTGAATAATAAGTAGAGGGAGTATTGAGGGGCAGGGGGCCTAGTTCAATTGGCTAAACCATCCTGTTGCAGGCAAGAGGTCATGAGGTCTAGTCTCCCCCAAACCTGTGGTATCGGAGGGTGTGTCGCGCCAGTGCTGCCGATCACATGAAAAGAGTTTACCAGGCACACTACAGTTTATAGGGGGACGGATACCCGACCGATTCCTGCAGTCTAAAAAAAAAAAAAAGTAGAGGGAGTATTGAGAAAAGACATTGGAGTCCATGACTTCATATTTGTAGCACCTCTTTCTGTCTCATTTATCGTCAAATGTCATACCAAAGCACATAAATGAATTTGTCTACTAGATTCTTATTACATTTCTTCATCCTCTGGGTGCAAAAAGGAGGACATGAGTAGAGGATTGCAAACTCACTTAACTGAGGATTGAAACCTATTTACAATTACCTTGCATCAGACAACCAAAAATTGATGGATGACCAAAACTTAAAACACAAGGGAAGAATACCAATCTGAAAGTAGCCCCCCCGTGAATTGATAGTGAATGATCTCACATCTATCTGGACTTTCTTTCTCACATTTATCCTCTTCATTGCAGCCCTACACAAATTAAACCAGTAAGCAAGGAATGCAGTAGATGAAAGCTACATTTCTCTCATGCTTATCACTCATCTTACGTTCCATTCAATCCAAATTCTTTTATCATAAGCAAAAAACAGGGGCATAGAAAAGGAATTTTTATTGCTTTCTTAATTTCATTAAATAAGAAAAAGATAACAGCAGATTATGTTTCTATTTCACTGTACTTTAACAGCTTATACCCTCTCTGATTTTAGATACTTCCCACTTCTAATATTATCCAGATTCTCTTCAAGCAATGCCTCTTGGAGATTTAGGAAAAACAAGAAATGGATAGGACCTACATCAGCATTGTAGCTATATGGCAATAATGTATTACCCTTTAATTTATGGATTTTTTTCTTTCTAAATAAGAAATTACTATCCTAGCTAAAATCAAAATCATAATTTATTTGTTTGTGCTAATGACTTTGCATTTCAACATAGATAGTTGCACAGCGATTACGATTTAAGTCCTTAAGGAAATATAGTTCAATATTTTCTATACCATAAATTCAAGTTTTGCTTAATTTGATTTTGGTTCAAGTGGCAAGATCTCATAATTATAATCATAAGTTTCTGCTTCTGGTTCTGATCCTGGTTTGGGTTTGGAGGTTTAGTATGTGGATCTGGCAATTTGCATTTTGGATTTGGGCTCGTTCTGTACAATATATATATTTGCAACCTAAAAGCAAGAACTGAGTTTAAAATATCACATAGCATCATATAATATTTAATAAATGAAACCACCAAAAACTTGAATGCCATGATAAATAGAATTTGCAGCCTAGAAGCAGAAATCAAGTTCAGAATACCACATAGCATCATATAATATTAATTATTTAATAAACAAAACCACCATAAACTTGAATGTAATGATAAATATAAGTATCATAAATATTCATTGTTCAAACTTCAATATTAAAATAATAATGTCAAGTTCAACAATTAGGTTTGAGATGTTACATGGATCTGCAAAAACATCATCATCACTATTATCATTAGATGATGTCAGAATATTTGAGGAACCACAAGCATTGGCATTCTTGTTATCTAGCTCCTCAAATGCAACATGTCAGGAAGTGGAAGCATCCAAGTCTTTATGCTCTAGCATAATATCCCACTACCTCATGTCCCCTTCCTTGTAGCTATGTTGTTTGTGTGAAAGGAGGTACAAGTCAGAATACATGTACGCTAAGTTATTTGCCTTTGCTGAGTGCAATTAGTTGTTGCACTTTACCAAGTGGATGAAGGAGTATGTGCTCCAATTCTGCTTAGATGCGGACAAAATAGCAACCTATTACTATTCAATATTGAGATAGTGCTCGAGAGTAGAAAATTTAAAATAAAAAATGTTCAAACTTCAAAATGTTTGCTTTTTTAAAAGTTCATTTTAGAATCTAGATAAAAGATTCTCAAAACTTACTTGTGATAAAACTTGCATTGCAAGGGGTTGTAGGTTATAGAATTGTTGGCCATGGAAGTACCACCAATTATGAACATCTTTCTTGAACTTGTTAGGAAGAGTTCCAACATTTTGACCATTGGAGTGTACAAAGTCAATAAACTCAGTTTTGGCTACATCTTGCAAATCAAGATTAGAGAAGAGTCTACTAAATGCTGCCTTATACCCTTCAGTGACTTCAAAATCTCTATATGGGGCATTTCTTGTTGCATAGAAAGGATGCCAACACTACAATATTGTGGACTCAATACAAAGGCAAGAGTATGTAGTGGAGTGGTCATTTTGTCCTATCTATCTTCAATAATTTCATGCACTTGTTTGAAGATTTTTTTTTAGGATTTAACTCTTTTGTATTTATGATGGTCTTCATCTTCTCAATCATTGAATTGATGCTTTCACATATCTCTCCCTAACAAGGCTTATCCATGTTGGTATAATAGATTATACTCATAATACGCTTGGTGAAATTTAAGAGATATTCCACACGATCGCAACAAATGTCATCTAGGATCATCTGCATAATATTTGTTGCCTTTTTCAGTGTTGGATTGCTCACATATGGATCAATTGTGATTGATGACCAGGTTAGAAAGTGTACAATTGTGTTGGAGACAAAATAGGTCTTAACAATCTTCAAAATAAAAATAAATAATTAAAAACAAACTTCAAAGAAGAAATTTAAAATGAAATTAAATTAAGTTTTGACAAAATAAAATTATATGTAATTAAAGTGAAACATAATTTTTTTATATTGTTTCATTTACCTTCAACAACTCTAATTTCAAGAATGTTCTGAATATGCCCTGCATCATGTGATGGTTGGTGATGAACATTTGGATTTCTTTGGTTTTAGAATACACCTTTTTGATTCAGTCAATTTTGTTGCCAATTTAATGTAAGGTTGAGGGAGTGGACAACACAAGGTGTCCAAATAATTCATTCCTTGAGATCCTTTCTTAGGCAGCTAAGGATGGTTTGTTTTACCCTTGATACTTCATTTGCTTGCTTGTGCTTTTTAATATATTCTATCACTTGCTTTGATTGCATGGGCACAACATTCTATCTAGGGCAGCTTTGATGCCTTGTCTAGGAATGTTGCACAAGTGGCCTTTTACCCGATAGTATGAACTTCAATATTTGACATCACATCCATTGCAAATCTAAATGTATGCCCCACCACCTAGAACATGTTGCATCATACTAATGTTCTTCCCAAGAGGAGAATTTGGACCCGTTTTGAAGCAGGGTTGGCCCATGGAGCTTGAACTAGCTTGCATTGTAATCTTTATGATAACGAATTCGATAAACAACACATGTGAAACAAATGACAACAAAAAACATATAACCTAACTCATTTACATAGAAGATAAAAATAAAAAAGAGAGTTGAAAACACGAGAAAAACATAAAACAAAAAGACTTAACTCTTTTACAAGAATCTTCCCTCTACAATATCTTTGGCAATGAATGGGCTTTGCACATGCGTAGGAATAGCAATGCAACCACTTTGGAACCTTCAATGATCAATCTTTAGTTCTACTTGAGTAACGACAAGCAAGAATGAAAGTTCAGTAATCAAAATGAGATAAAAGGAGTTTGTTTTAGTGTTTGAAATGGTTTAGAAGGCAATTTTAGGGTCAGGGTTTCATTTTAGCCTATTTTGGTCAGAGTCAAATGCTGAAAATTATTAGAAAAAGTAAAAAACAGTCAAATGTGTGGGTTCCATGTTGATGCTGCTGGATCTGCCAGGGTTCATTTGGGATGAACCCACAGTCAAATATCTGTGCCCTGGCAGAATCAGAAACCAAACCAGATAAGAATCCAGATCAGGTACTGATTGGATCTGGATCCAAGTTCAAAATATGGAGAACCAGTAACTTATAATTGTAAGAGTCAATTTATAAAATCCAATTCTTGACATTTCCTCTTCAAGTCATATTAGTAGGTTATAGGGTTTATTGAACAACAATTCTCCTTTCCATGTGAACAAATCTGACAATGCTCCAATCTAAATGCTATGGAAGGTACTATGACAGCCATTACTAAATTCCTCATTAACACCCTGTACTTCAATTATTGGTTATCCAAGGCTCAATTTGCCAGGCTTATTAAGTCATGGCAGTGAGAGTTCAGTTTTCTTTTTGCAAATTCTATCATCTCAAACTAGTAATAAACTTATTCAATTTAGGTTACAACAGCTGGGACATACTTAATGCCTTCGTACTTCTTTACCCTCATTGAATATTATGTACTTGTAATTAGAGATAAAAGTTATTTTTTTTATATGGTTATAGAGTCTTAGTTTGATTCACCATACATTATCATACTCATTAGGATCATCTTAATGTAAAAGATTTGAATAACTATTTTGAAAGTTATGTGACAGTAGAGACATCACAAAGCATTTTCCATAAGTGTTTTTAAGGACAAATATTTATTGATGCACATGTTCTCATCTTCACATATATGCACGCCTACTGAATTCTCATATTAAGCATTCAGTGGTGTCTTCAATTAGAGATAATATATCATTTAAGCTCTAAACATTGATTTACAGAATTGTCAGTTATTTACTTGCTAGCCCTTCTTATTCAATTGGTCAGACCTACAACAGTCTTTTCCCGAATCACAAAATTGAGTATGAATGACAAGGCTTCCTGACTGGTCTGAGTAACATATATATGCTTCATGCTCATAGAAAGATTTGTCTTTAAACAAAGTAACGACTAAGTATAATCATATGATATTCATAAGAATTTCATCTTCAAGCCTATTAGCAAAGTATAGTTATACTAACAGATATTTCCTTGTTATACTATTGTTCACTGTCAGGTGTCAATACTAGAACTTCAAATGTCAAATCTCAGTTGAAATAGGGGTTATGAATTTTGTGCATGAAGGGACATGACACAGTGTTATAGAGTAGGGGGATTCGTCACCCCCAAGGTTCTCAGGTCACAAAAGAGCCTAAGGGAACAAACTGCCCTAAACTACCTCAGACTACTAATAAGCTAAAGAAGAAAGGACAAGCTGAAAAGGAAGGGCAAACAAAACTCTGTTTCCCTTCAGATTATGACAGATGGTTTTTAGGGGTCAGGTGAGCCGGTTGCAAAGGTCTTAGACTGCAGACCAGACAACTCTGTCTGGGGATGATAGCATGGGATCCAGACTTCAGCACGTCGCATTGGAGTCTTAGGGATGTGGTGGTGTCCTGTACGGACAGAGGGTCAGGTGACAGTCAAAAAACTCATTGAGCCTACTAACAACCTGAGTTTGCTAGTTTCACAGTTTGAAAGGAAAATACAGAGCCGAAGTACAATAAGAAGAATACTATAAAACTACTCTAATGACAAATTGACAAAGAAAGGAGAAGAATGCCAACTCATGTACGATCTAGTTCTCCAACCAGCTCCAAGCGGGCGAACCTGTACCTACACACACAAAAATAGGAAAAATGTTGGGCTATGTTTTGAGGTCTGCCTCAGTCAAACCCTCGTTTCGATGTTCCCACCTCCACGGACAGCCAATATGCAACGATATGGAGAAAAGTGATAAAGGAAAGAATATAAATGACACAATAGAGTAGAGAGCAATGACAACTTGAATGCTACTCACACAAGACGATAATGCAAGTAAATGAGAAGACACAATATCAACTTCATTGCTATGAGCGCTCAAGGCCGAAAGAGGAAGAAGAAAGATGACACCACCACGCCAAGGAGGTAGAGCTTCGTAAACCTGCACCAACAATGGTGTTGAAGTGAGAAGACACTGTATAAGCCAAGTAAAAAGCTGGTAGCTGCAAGAAAGAATGACGGAGAAGCAAGAAGTGTTGTAAGAATGATCAAGAAGTGTTAGAATGAGAGAGATTGAGCTTGAGAGTGAAACAATGAGTTAGAGACCAGTTCAAAATGGCTGAATAGAGGAAAAATAGTCGTTTTTTGTTGGTCAAGAGTCGGCAGGAAACATTACATTCGCAAGCACTCAAGAATCGTAACGTCTCTGTAGATTCTAGACGCAAGAATCTTGTTAGGACAGCAACGCGGCACGCCAGCGTCCGCGCGGAGTGCACACGTCCCCGACAAAAATTCCTCCACCGACACAAAACGGTAGGGACATGTGGGAAAATTGGGATGAAGGCGGCGGGTTTTTGCATCATTGAACTTGTAAAGCTAAGGTAAGGGTAAATTAATGGGAAATTTGCCTAGGTGCAAATTTACGCCATTACAAGTGCAAGGAATTTCATATGCAAACTTTGGACTTCATAATATCTACAAGAGAAAACCATAGCCATGGATTATATCACCGCATTAGCAATTATAGTTGGCAGGTTGCTATTGTATGTATACGTTTATGCATTTAAAGCAATACAATATATCACCTAAGAAGTGATGGATCATTATGACTTTTACATGGTCATGTTTTGACTCCTTGTTTTAAATATGTTTTTGAAGATACAATGAAAGTATCTTTGAGATGAAACTAAGACGGTGTCCATTCATAACCATGACACACCTTGAAGGCCTTCTATGTGTACAAGTCAAAACCAATTGTTGTCTTGTGTGAACCTTACAAACTAGATCACAACCCCATCACAAATGTTAGTCCTGACAGATTGGAGAATCCACATTAAGTATATTGACAACCATCTATTTTGAATAAAGAACAAAACACCATGAAAGACATATCCACATCATTATACATTATCCCATTTCTCAAGAGATTCATTATAAACTGTCACAGAAATAAACATGTTTACAAATCTATGTCAAATGATAACTAATTCAATATGTACAACTGGGTCTAAGACCCTGGTCACAAGTCAAGGATAATGCTACAGTTTAACTCAATGGAATTCCCTTCCCAGATAATACCATTCACTGTTTTCAATGCATCATTGTATCATACAAGCCAATTATTCTGTTTGATACTGATCAAATGACAAGTGAGGTCTTAATTATCACATTCGGTAGAATTTTCCCCCTTAGTGCAAAAGGGATTAGATTCAATACTAAGCTTGGTCATGCCCTCCGTGCATTACACCTAAGGGTCCAAATCAAAAAAATTTGAAAGGCCTCTTGTTGCATAATATATGTCTCAAAACAAGGACTGAAATGCTGTTCTCAAATGTTATAAACATTGAAGATCAGGTACAAATTCTATAAGATGCCTATACAGCGTCAAGGGATTGTAAACTTTATGATCAGATTTAAAGCACAGAAAATTAATTCAAAATCAGACACAATAACACAGCAGATACCCTGGGAAAATCCTCCTCTTGAGGGAGAAAAACCCAGCAACAATATATCACTTATATAGTGAAATGTCACAAAGTGATCTTCTTACAAGAGGCCGATAATCAGGCCTAACAATATGCACCAAGGAGTGATGCAACACAGAACTATAATGCTGATAGAACTCAGCCTTCAACAATATGCTCTCCTACAGAATTTGCTCTTCTAAATAATTTGCACTTCTCCTTCAAAGACTAATATTGAACTGACTTTTTAATTTGATGATTTACAATGAGAATGACATCGAATATATATACAAAGAGGAGAGGATGCGTCTTTTGCCAAGTATCAAGTCGGCCACCATCAAGAAGATGTATTATAGAAAATCGCGCCTCTTGAACAAGGTCGGCCTTGTTAAGAAAAACGTGCCACTTCATATAATATTTATTTGCTTAACAAATGGTGGTGACTCCATAAAAAAATCGCGCCCCTTTAGACTCAAATAAATTAAATAGCATAAGGCTATCATTTAATTTATTATCAATATGAGGATCGCTGGAAGATTATTCCAGACGCTGCATGTAACATCAACAGGGATCACACTGCCCATAAGGTTAACTGATATGTAGGAGGACTGACTAACTCTTGATATGTCCTCATATGTCAACTTAAGGATGCTCAGCTGATTTAGTTAAGCACTGTGAATTATAGTTTCTATTTCTTACACATCCATAAAGGCAAGATACAGTCATCAATGCAAATGGAAACCCGTCTTTCAGATTAATGAACAACTAACATGAATGAGTAACCAACAATGTAAGGCACCAATCCCAATTATGAAAGCTTCTCACTTAAAGGACGTGTAAGATTCATTATATACAAGTTTGAGTATCTCAATTTTCCCTATCTAGTATTGTTCTTAAGATTCTTTGAAATTTAGCATATTTCTCTTGAAAATTCATCAGGATTTTCATCAAATTCTGTCACAACAGTCATGTCACCAGTAAATTTGATCTTTAGTGCCTATCTTTTCTTCTATTTTCACAGTGAATTTGCATCTAAGTCAGCAAATTGTCAACAAGTAATGGGCTGGTTGAGTGTATTATCAGCTAGGGTTTCGACTACTGCTTTGTGTCATATCAGTTTTGAGAATAATTGTGAGAAGTTGTCATTCATCATTCAGAGGGTGTCATGGTCTATTGTTTGATGTTCATCAAAGGAGTTTGTTGTGAAGTTTGGTGTTGCAAAGGTTGTAGGGATGGTGAAATATAGATACAAATGTTCTAGAATTCTCAAGGTTATAGATTTTTGGTTAAGGCTTGATGCAGAACTTACATAGAAGAGTTTTTTAAGATTTATAAACATTAGAATGTCAGGATTTAAGGGTGTCTTCAAAGAAATTGCCATGTTGAGAACAAAGAAGCTCATCATAATTGCCACTAGAGCCAATTGTTGAAATAGTCTATTTTAAGCTGTCAATGTTTTCAAGGAGATAAGTGAATTTTGAGAATTTTTAATGTCTATTTATAGACTATCTTCTAGAAGATCTACTGATAAGTTGGTAGTTATCTTTACCAAGAATCTAGCTGAAGATTGCTTGAGTTAGGATTTAGTATACGTGGACTATGTTTTGTAATAAGCTTTTTTTGCATGCAAGCAGTTTGCTCATAGTGTAGGAGGAGTTGTTATTTATTTATTTATTTTTCATGCAATAGCTTTGTAAACATTTTAAATAAGTGCTTTTGGCTCTTAATTTATCTAGTGTCATTCATTCAATAGAATTTTGTAATGCCTATTTTGGTTTTAAATTGCTATTGAGGTATTTTATGAATCTGTGTATTTATGAGTCAAATATGACTTAACAATTATTGAAAGCTTTGTATTACAATAGTTGTTAATGTTAGAATATTTTGTCATTGATGTCAAGGTGTGAGCTACTTGGCTGCTTGCTTGAGCTACTTGGTTGTCTGGTTGAGCTAGTTGCTTGTCTTCATCAGCTACTTGCTAGTCTACTTTGTCAGCTTCTAAGTGATGACTCACCATTTGAATAGTCATATGTCAATGCAATTTAATTTGTTGGCTTTGGAGTCCTTTTTGGGGTAACTAAAGAACCTGTTTTAGTGTGGCGATTGGAGTTTATTATTTTTGGTCATTTCATATATTTATTGAGACGACTTCATTCAAATGTAATGGCTTCAGTTTTTTTTATTCCCAGCAAAAATGAATATGGGGCGGCTTAGTGTGGTCAACATGCGTGGTTACAAAAAGACATGCGTGCTTCATAATATCACCTATGAATACCTGTCCCGCTTCAGAAGTGTAACGACAACTTTTATTATGTGATGCTGTTTTGAGTCTATTGACGTCTCTGCTTGTAGTGTTGATGTCTTTTGAAAAATCTGGCGACTCTATTTATGGATGGCTTGCATAATATCTCCTTTCTGGCGCTATGAATTTAAGGTCCAAGTAATGTTATAGCTAATATACGCCCAGTGTCACAGGCTGTGGAAGAATATGGGGTTAATAATGTTAGAGGCAGCTCTTGTATATGCGTTTTGAAGTGCTGGGCTGAGTTCGTGGTGATTCAGAAGAATTTAGTTGTAGGAGTGAATATTTCATCAGGCGGCTTATTCATTCTTAGCAAATGTTTTATGCTCCTCCATTCTAACTGAAGACTCTTTGTTTGTTTACATATTCTTTTTTTTGCAAGGTCGTGGTTGAAACTTTTGTTAAAGGGCGGCTCTTCTTTATTCTGGAAATTTATTTATTTCTCCTGACAAATACACATAGGTGTGGCTTGAAGTTTATACACATCTTTTCTTTGCCTCTTATCTATATCCAAAAGGGGGAATGTTTAGAAAGATGACATTATTATGGGTCTTCAGCATCAGTTTTGAAACGGGCCAAATGATGTGTGTTCTATGCACTTAAAAGAGATATCACATTCTTTTTAAAACCCCCCAGTTGTGTGTTTCTGTGCTGTGATATAGAATGAAAATGATAGAGGTTTTTTTTCTGGATGTTGCACAGTAAAAGGATTCTTTTGCTGAAAAAGCCAAGATATGAGAATGTGGACATTTCATTGTCACCTCTTGAAGGAGTGATTATCATGATGTCGAGATGTTGTATTTTGTTGATGTCTCCTTATATTGGATATTGTGCTGTTCCTTCATATAATTTATGAGTGTCAACACTTTGTGGATTGGTACTACAGCTTCGAGAATTTTTGAGTATATAGTGCATGGGCTTGACTTTGTACAACGCAGTTCAAAATAATTTTGTGGTATGAGTGTGAAGATGGATTGATATACACAGATTTCATTGTCATGGTGCTATGAGAAAAGTATAGATAAGGTTGCCAGTTTGTTGAGGTAATGGACAGATTGAGGTTATGATCAGATTGAGATAATATTCAGCCTGTAGAGATATGTGTTTGGGTGTTTGGCTTTTGCTTCAAAAATCAGATTTGCAGTGTTGAGAAGTTTGTTTGAGTTGGTGCTCATATTGGAGTTGGTGCTTCGAAGGATAGTTGGTGCTCACTTGTGTAACTGGGTTGGTGCCCTTTGAAGATAATAAAAGCAATATTTTGCTGTGGTTTTTTACCCTAAAGGGTTTTCCATGTAATCTCAGTGTTCATGGTGTTTATCTTGTTCTTGAATGTTCTTAATGTTTTGATTCCTGATTCATGAGGTTTTCAGTTTTAAAGTTTTTGAAATACTGATTCACTCCTCCCTCGCCCCACCTCCCTCTCAATATTTCTTGTGTGCTCTTCAATTAAGTTGGTAGTTATAGCTTTGAATGTAATTACTATGTTAGGCTCATAACCTTTGATGTGTATGTAGAGGTAGTGACTTGAAGTGCCTTTTTGTTAATTGCAGGCTTTGTTGTAAGTTGCAGTAAAGTGGCTCTTGTAGTTTTGTGTGCAATTTCACTCATTTGATCTATTGAGTCTTTTATGTGATTAAGACTAATCTAGTTTAATGTGTACTTGCATTGCTTGGTTTTTCCCTTAGCTGAGCAACGTAAGCATGATAGCTGATGTAGGGTTTACTTTAAGTCAAAAAGCATAAAAGCCTTTTGCCTTGAGTTGAAGTGCATGCCAGCCTTTTTTCCTTAGGTGAATCCAAAAAGACCCACCTTTAGTTTTGTTTGCTATGCATAAATTACCTTGGAAAATACACCAACATAAATTGTAAATAGGAAGTACATACTATTTAGATTAGGGTTTTTAGGTTGGTTTTGTTTAGAGGGAGTGTCCCCTTCTAATTTGTATAGCGGTTCTACTGCACTAAAAGTTGCAAATCAAAACGCTAATAGGTGGAAGTCCTACTTACTATACCACAGTCTATTTTTAAAATCCCTTGCCTCACAAGTTTTGTGTTTGACAATAAACCATACAACCTATCAAGCATGTTTGATCCTTGTTGACAAATTTTATCAATCCACCTTTCCACACTCTTTCCGTGTGTGAGTAGCTGATCAATTTTTTTTTGCTGATTTTGGAATGCAAAATCTGCAGTACAAAACTGGTGGGGCTTGGTGTGGGTTGAAGGAGATGAGCTATGAATTCCATAAGAGGTTTGTTTTTAGCTTGTAGGGCAGCCTTATATTTGTCATCCTTGAGGATTCTTTTAGGTTGAGCTCTTTTGAAATGATCTCCAGAAGATTTACATCATCTTGCCAAGACTGTGACTTTAAATCAGTCTCAACCATCCAGAAATATGAAGGCTCCACATCTTGCATTGCTTTTCCTTTAAAGTAGCTATCTCAATGTTCAAATGATCTTCAATGCTTTTCTTCATTTTAGACAAAATTTTTGGCCTCTTAGATTTTGACTTAGAAAGAATAGAAGTAAGCACTGTAAAATCAACGTGATTGGAAGAAACAAACTTCTTCCTTTTTGTTACTTTGGATCTCACCCATCTTGGCTCTACTCTTTCGTTCTCATGTTTTCTAGGAGTAAGGGAAGGAATAGTGGTAACAAGAATGGGAAAAAGAGGAGTTGGGAGATTTTTTTGACGTGGTGAAGGAGTGGAGGTGAAACATAAGATATCAAATGTTTGGATGTTGAAGCAACATCCAAAGGTAGGGGTGAAGGAGAATCATAAGAAATCCTAGAAGAAGTAGGAGGAGAGGTAGGAGAAGCAGTAATAGGAATAGATGATGCCATTTGAGGCTTTGGATTTAGTTGAAGGCACGTAGGGAATTTCGTACTTGTCTGAGCAACTAACTTCAACTAGGGATTTTTTGGAGTTTCATCTTTTCTTCTTCTTCTTTGTTACCCATGTTGCAAGTTGCAACTAATGACTTCTGAATTTAGTTTTGTATGTGAGGAAGATTAAGAAAGCATTATTTTCAACTGTAAAGGCCAAGAAGAACTATCTGATTTTGCCCTTGTTCTGCACTTTCTGTGACTTTTTGGCCTGTAGGAACTCTATTTCTATCCATCACTAACTTGGTGCTTTTGCTGATAGAAGTTCTTTCTTTGATAAACCGATTGATTGTAGGCAAAGGCTGATAGTAAATACCTGATGCTACAAATTGTGAAGACAAGACCTTGGATTCAGAGTCTAAGATATCTTTAGGTATTTCCTCAAGAATGAAGCTAAGTATTTGTTTTGTAGTCATATGACTATACTTCCTTCTTCCTACCTCATATTCATCTTGACAATTAGCCCACCAATCTTCTATATTTGCAACATATTGGAATCTACTTCCCAATCTTTCAAGTAAGAGACCTCTCGGATCATATATGTGCTTTTCGTAAAAAAAAGGTTAAATTTAGCCAACTCACCACCTACATCCTTTGTGTCAATATCATCTTTGCATTTTTAGATGTCTAATTGAATTGCTTGCTTGTGTTGATCCATCAACAAGAAGTTAATCTCAAAAACTTGACTACAAAATTCTGTAAAAATTATCAGATCACTTGGATATCTAGGGAGAATGTATGGAAAAACGGTGAAGTCAACAACTCTAATGTAGCTCTAAGTAGGAAATTGGATGAACCAATCCACCATTTGTGAAATTGTTGTTCTAGCTTGCTTTGAGATTTGAACATGAAACTGCTTATCCATTTTTTTGATAGAATGCATCAAGAGTCATTCACCTTGTGATAGTGTTCTAAGCACAGAAACGAGACTCGCCAGGACTCGGTGAGTCCTGAGTCAAGTCTAGGGGGCTCGGAGTCTGAGTGAATCCTGTAAGGCAAATTCACACAGGCAGGTTTGAAAAGTGTAAAAAATACATAAAATATAAAGTTAAAACTTGTTTTGTTTTTTACTTATTGTGAATGCAAAATGATGTATGCCATGAAGGTTTGTATGGTTTTGGAGGTCTTAATTTGGGCTTGATGGCCAGGGCATTGCCCCAAGACCCCACAAGGGGCACTGCCCCTAGACCCTTGCAAGGGGTGTTGCCCCTTGATCCCATTAGGGGCGCTGCCCCCAGACCCCTGCAGTTGCCCCTTGACTCCACTGGGGGCGCTGTCCCCAGACCCCTGCAGTTGCCCTTTGACCCCATTGGGGGCGCTGCCCCTAGACCCATGCAGTTGCCCCTTGACCCCATTGGGGGCGCTGCCCCTTGACCCCATTAGGGGCGTTGCCCCTAGATCCCTGCAAGGGGCGTTGCTCCTAGACCCTCACAAGGGGCGTTGCCCCTTAACCTCACTGGGGGCGTTGCCCCTTGACCTCGCTGGGGGCGTTGCCCCCAGACCCCCGCGAGGGGCGCTACCCCTTGACCCCACTAGGGGCACTACCCCTAGACCCCCACAAAGGGCACTGCCCATCAACCCCATTGGGGCAATTGCCCTCAAACTTGAGATTATGGCTGCTGCATCATCTAGGACCTATTTTAGATGCATTCGTAGGAAGGATGCAGGCTCCTTTGAGCCATAGACTTCTAGTTATTGTTCTGAATCTTTTGATATTTCATATTTGTTTGGAACATTTGATGTCATGGATTTCATATTCCATGAGTTTTGTATACATTTGAGTCTTTGTCTATATATCTAAGTGTGCTATTTCCTTTAGTAGCTCAACTACAATTTGTGTTTATACTTATGTGATCAATGTATACTTGTGTTAGTGACAAGGACCTTGATTGGGTTGACCAAGTAGATAGAGAGGTTGAGGCTGTAGCCATGGTAGAGGAGGAGGCTAGAGCACCAGCAAACACAACCACAATTGATGTTGGTGAGGGTGGCTTGGAGTTACAAGTAGAGACTATGGCTACAACTACTACATCATCCAGGACCCACCTTAGATGCCTTCATTGGAAGGATATAGGCTCCTCTGAGCCATAGACTTGTAGTTATTGTTTTAATATTTCATATTTGTTTGGAACATTTGATGTCATGGATTTCATATTCCATGAGTTTTGTATACATTTGACTATATTTATATATCTAAGTGTGCTATTTCCTTCAGCAGCTCAGCTACAATTTGTGTTTAGACTTATGTGATCGATGTATACTTGTGTATGTGATCAAATTAGCTTCTATTTGATGATGTTATTGTGTCTTTAAGGTTTATTTGATAAAGGGTGCATGAAACAAGTTTTAAATCCTTAAAACTCTCTAAATTTCTTGGGTTTTTCATTTTGCCAAATCTGCGTCGAGTCCGGGCGCTGAGTCTCAAGTCCTGAGTCGAGTCACCCTCGCTGAGTCTCGTTACTATGGTTTTAAGTATTCATTATGTTCCAATTGTGGGAAATGCTTATAATATGTGTGGTATCAAATGACCCTCATCTTGACAATCTTGCAAAAAATCCTTTCTTTGCGAAAGCATAGACCAAATAAGATGACAGATGAAATTCTTGAGTTTGCTTAAACCTCATCAATTATCAAGGAATGCACTCATTGATCAAAGTAGCCCAATTTAGATAGATTTCTCCTTTGCATATTGTGCTCATTAAACAGAACATACACGATGCTATTATTTTTTGCCTCACCTTGCCTTGCCACTCAATTGAGTAGATTGATCATGACAGCAACCTACCCCATGAATTCATTTCTTGTATACAATTTTTTGCTTCTAACTTTCTTTCATCCAATGTTTGTTAAGATGCTTTTGACTTACAATGGTTTTTGCATGACATATACACTTCTCCAAATTGATTTCTTGCATCTCTTCATAAAATGGCAAACTGAGAATGCTTTTGATTGAGTTGGCATCAAGTTTGCAAAGGACTTGGCCACTCACTGGGTTATAGTGTTTTGTACAAGTCATGTTGAATTCTTGACTTTGCTTTGAAGTCGGAAGGAGACTGCCTTTATTAGACTGCTGTTCCAAAGTCTTTTTTCCATTTTACTCCCTCTCTTAATGGGATCATCCATCTCCAATTCTTGTACATTCACATGTTCAATCGCAGTCTCCTTAATCATTGGATGTTTGGACATTAGTTTTGAAGGAAAGTCCACCATTTGGTAATGATATTTGCATTTTCTGATTTGATTATGCAAAAAATAACTGCTATTTTGTTGACTTAAAACCACAGATATAACCCAGATGCCTTGAGATCCCCTTGAGACCCCTTGAAATGTACAAAATGCTGTATTTCATCATTTTAAAGACAGAAGACCCACTGTTATCAGATTGTCATAACTACTCCTACCCGGTGATGGCAAAGATAAGCCATAAGAATGTATACAAGGAGCTTGAAATGTGCTGTTTGCTAAGTGCTGCCACTAGAAACTGCCTCTAAACACTTGAAGTTCAGCTGAAAAACACCCTAACAGTCCTCTTAGACATAAATTATTATTTTTGTCGCTGTTGTACCCTTTTTGAGGATGAAATCCACCATGAAAGCATGCAAAAAGAATTCTAGGACTTTGTAACCTGCTATTTGCCATTGTAACCATTGTCAACCACAAATAATCTTGCAAAACTGACCCCATTGAAATGTACAAAATGCTGTATTTCATCATTTTAAAGACAGAAGACCCACTGTTATCAGATTGTCATAACTACTCCTACCCGGTGATGGCAAATCTGCATAAAGCAGCAGATTGGAAATGAAATAAACTATGGGAGATTTATTTGATTAAGTGTTATTGTCAAGATTAAAATTAATTAGAGATCATTGTAATAATGATGCAATTATTGAGCCTTATAAGTAATTACGATCTGGATAGTGCAAATGTAAGATTGAAGGAAGGCGACTAAGGAATTAAGAATCATGGGAAGACACAACTGTATTCACTTAGCAATAATAACACTTGATATAATGTATCATAATGAGAATTATCTGAACTTAAAGAACCAGGCCCAAATATATCTGATTGTTTAAAGATTGTCTACCTCATGGGTGAAGTTATTGCCTAAAAACCCCACTTTCAGCCCCAGGCCCTAGACAAGGGATTGGGCTTTGCAGCCCCTTAGGCTTATTGGGCTTTGCAGCCCCTTAGGCCCTTGACTAGGGATTGTACACCTCTTTTGAGGATTGAAAATCACACTCATGAAAGGACGAGTGTCTTCTGAGGTGTTACCATGAGTGGAGTATGCAGGTACTAAGCCCCTAGGCAAGAAGGATTGTGATGGACAACCTCTTGAGTTTACATGAGGGCTTCAGGGCGGATCCACCTATGGCACTCCTCTTATGTCTTCATTAATTGATTCATGTTTATAAATATATTGTGGATATATAGATATTATTGCTAACAGATATGTGTATGTGGAAATGTTTTTAAATTGGTGAATGCAGATTTCAATCTAGGATTATTTCATTAGAGAAACACATTCCTTTTGGAAAGAAGAAACCCTAAACCTAATCAACAATTGAATTCTAGGGCAAACAAGCAAATACAAGAGCAAGGCTAGGTAAGGGACATTACAAAAACTCAGTATCAATCTACTGTGATTGCTGTTTTGTTTTAAATACTGCCTTGACAGCCTTGAAAGCCTAACTGTTTTGTACTTGTTATAAGTTTTTACACTTTATGGCATTACTCAAATGCTGTAATTTTTTATTAATGATGAAGGATTGCCATGAAAGCTACTTAAAAGTTTTTAACCACAACAAATCTGCCTCATAACTTTGATGAAACTGGCAAAAACAAGAGGAATACCTGCTTCAAACACTTGTGTGAGTTGAGTATCTTTTTTTGAAAATGACAAATACACCTTGAAGAAAGCTGCTGCAAATGGGCTCCAAATTGCTCCAGTGAACATTCCCTTCAAATCCTTGCTTGAATAGTGAGAAAATAAGAGAAGGCAGGCATTTCTATAAAGATTAAAGCACACTTTTCTAATTTTGAACTTGCTTTTTTTTATCATCTCTCTCCTAGGCAGACCTTTGACCTCCAAAACTAACTTTTTCTTTTGTTTTCATCTTGACTTGCAGTCAACACCTCTAGGATGCACTTTATCACTTAAAAGGCACTTTTCATGGTCAAAATTTGCATTATACACCTTGGTAGTTATGCTTGGGAGATATTATACACTTTTTCTGTATCTCTCAACATTGAGTTTTATTTTGAGTCATGGTGGGTGCTCCTAGGCATTAGAATGACACTTCTCATCTTTTTTTTTTTCTGAGTTTTGTTAATTGCCCCTTTAGGCACTCTTTTGAGGACTCATATGATACTATTCTTGGGTTTTGTCACTAAGTGACAAGATGTGTGCCCAATCAGTCCATTGCACATTTTTCAATTTTCAAACATGACATTAAGTGGCTTGGGCATGCTCCGAGGAGGTGTATTGCACTTTTTGTTATATTTTGTTATTGACTTAGTATTTTCTCTCATTGCTGTATCCCTAGAGGGCCCAATGAACTTTTTCTTCTAATCTGATGTTGAGTTTTGACATTTGAGTGAAAAAACACTTTTTGAATTACTTAAGTAATTTCGTGTTCTATCTCGTCATTGCCTTTGTGCTTTTTCTACTTATGGAAACAACAACACCTAGAAGCATTAGGAAACATTCAAAAAATCCTTCTTGGATTTGAACACCAATGCCACACAAGGTTAACACAAATTTTGTTATTAATTGGATTATTCCTTGAACAATTATAACACTTGGAATTGGAATTGAATGGAAATATTGGCAATATAACCAAGCTTCAACTTCACATTCTTTACACAAAAACACTCTTAACAATTTAAATTGATTTAGAACTTGAATGACAATTTCTAGAGCAGAAGACTTGCATCAACTCTGTTTACAATTTGTGTAACTGAAGCATATTTATAGCCTTTAGTTGTAGCTTCTTGAAGTTTCAAAAATAAAAAATAATTGCTTTGAAAGTAATTCTATCATCATCCTATGAAAATAATATAAAATATTACTTTCTTTCCATTTATGGTTTTCATTTTGAGCATCCATCTAAATCAAGGGCTATGATCTTTTGATTTTGTCTTTAATTTGCTTTAACTGATCCTTATCTCCTTAGAAAAATAACAAAGTATTGATATGTTTCATTTTGGGCATCATTTTGAATGGAGATCTTATATTCATTGCTTTTTATCCTTCATTTTGCTTTCTTTGATGTTCATCTTTCACTTGGGCCTATATACTAACTTTGGTGCCATTTTTTCTTTGCTTACTCGTTTTGATAAGAATTTTTATTTTATTTTGGGGTCTAGAAGAACCGAGGCACCCAATTGTTTTCCATCATTTTACTACCTCCTAAAACCATTTTCACCCGATGAAGCTTGAATTTGTATTGTTGACCTTTTGCCAATTCCATCTAGTGCTTTTCATTAGAGAAGTAGAAAAACCAAAAAAAGAAAAAAATAGAAAATAGAAAGTTGTGATTTTTGTTATCTCCTCAATTTGTGATAGTGAAAAAAACAAAAGCAAAAAGCAACTTTTAGAAAAAATACAAAGTTCGATTTGTGGACTTCATTGAAACTTCTTGTCTTGAATATTGGACCTTATGAAGTGACAAGTTTATGCTTGGAAGACAATCCTCATATATGATTTTGTCTCAATGTGTTGGAGAAGATTTGCCTTAGCCTTAATCCTTCATGCTTGTGCTTGATATTTGCCATCATAGTCTTTCTTTGAATTTCACTCTTTCTTTCCTTTGTTGGTGTTGGAGCCTCTTTCAAGATTCATAGCTTGACAATTTTTGTGACAAGCACCTGCATAGATCGTTAGTAGACCAAGACAGACTAACATGTCAGGACAACCATTTATACAAGAAAGATAACATGGTTCACATTGATGTGACAAGAATGACTTGACATTTGACTACATATATGATTAAAGACAGTTTTAAGGGGTAGGAAATTTGGGTATCAATAGTGACTCTTTCTAGGGACCATGCGACATTCTTGGGTCATTGGAGAACTTCATAATCTTTGATGACTATAAGGACTAGTGCCATTATCCATTGAGGCATAGAGTCGAGCTGAAATTATTTTGCAGCAAAAATAAAGCACCTAAAGTGAAACATATAAGCAAACACATCACAGGAGATGAAAACACTATGACATCACAAATACATGGAAATGACAACATAACCTACCTACATACCTATGGATAAAAGGAAACACACGACTAAATGAAATCATAACAGGCTGGGAAAAATGATATCCCTTTTATTTAAGTCGGGGTTCTAATTGCATTAACTCATGTTTTGGAAACCCCAAAGAACAAATTGTACAGTGTTTTATATTAGTAGGCTTGTTTTCATTTTAGATTTTAGAGTAAATTAAATCAGGGAGCTTCCTGTGTAATTTTGTAGAGGTTTTTTTTATCCATTGTTTTGTTTTGTGTTGTCATGAAAGTGACAAATTATACACCAACAACAGCCATTGGAAACAAGGATTCAAATATGACTTGCAAACGAGAAATAACAAGATGCTAGCTTAAAACATGACAGAATATGATTTTTTTTTTGTGGGTACAACAAGACCAATATAGGGTTGCTTCCAACATGAAGACTGAGTTCTACAAACTCATTTTAGCCTCCGGTAGAAGCAACTTTCTGCAATCCACAATTACAAAACATGGTGTATGTTTTTCATTCTGCATGATTAAAGTAAAGAGCTATCCCAGATATATGGTTTTAACAAGCACCTAATAACATAAATAATCCAAAATAGTGGGTGCACCATTCAATTCAAAATGTACAAAATGTGATCATCAACATTTGTAAATGCTTAGCTTTGCAAGTCTGAGTATCTTTTAGGTGTTTTTGCTTCTCTACACACTACTTTCTGTGATATGGTATTATTTCAAAATTGCCAATAACATATTGCATATGCAATAGTAGTGAGGATGCCATTTTTGTATAAACCAAACATCGTCCAACATTTTATTTTGGTCGGTCACTCACGATTAAGGTCTACATTTCTTTTGTGGCATATTTTATTTAAAAATAGATCAGACTGTTTAATTATTAATTTTTTTGACAGGTGAATTTGCCATTGAAAAGTTGATAGATGCTTCACATGAAGATGAGAAAATTGGGGTAACGGTGCCTTTTAATTTTTACCCCTTCCTACCTGTCTTCGAAAGTCCCAATTGTCACATTTCATTTCTTTTGTCTACTATTTTTTAGCACTTACTTACATCTTAGTTGTACACATGGCTTGCTTTGATTCAGCATCTTAGTTGCAGAACTGACCCGAATTTGGAATCAATGCAGGGACGTCCCAATCAATTTCAGCTGATGAGAAATCTAGTGGGGACACTTGGACATGAAGTAAGAATCAGGATCAATTGCAATTTTAATTCTTAAAAATACTTTTGTCTGTAATGGGTTCTGCTTGTTATTTTATATCTTAAATGATCCATCTTTAGTGTTGTATGTCCGGTTTTAAGGCTTGTGCTTTCATACCTCTTGGTACACTTCTACAGAACTACAAATCAGCAAAGCAGAAAATAAAAAAGCTACATTTTTCTTACATTATTTTGTTCTTTATATTGGCAGTAGAGTTCTATGCTGAACACGATACTATTCTTGAAATTTGGAAGAGTGTTGAAGTTAATTCAGAAGTGGGAAAATTCTTATGTTCTTCCTTAAGGGTTCATAATCGTATGCTATCCTTTATGTTTCCTGTGGAGGCTAACTTAAGTCTGTCATTATTACTTAGAAAGTGTAGCTATTTCTTATCTACATAATGGAAATTCATTTTTTTGTGTCTTCAAAGTTTATTCGCTGTTCATCTTCCTTGCTTTTCTCACTAATCCTTCCAAGGCATTTGTTCTTGGCCTCATTGGTTTTGAGGACTTGAAATTGGTCAGCATGTGTGTATAATTTTCATTAGTCATTGGTACCTTGCAGCAGGTAAATAAAATGATGCATCATTGTTTGATTCTTATTTTTGTTTTGTGGAATTTGTTATGCATATGTTATTTGTTTTTCTAGATGGAGCAAATCATCTAGCTTGTGTTGGGTGCATATTGGATTATATGAGACCTAGGATGTTGGAGAATACTCACCATGCGTATCAATGTAGTATAATCTGCTTCCTTACAGACAATTGATTTTTCTTGTGCAGAATTTTAGTATTTTTTTGGTTTATAAAGGTTCCCTTGATGATGGGGAGTTTGTTGGCTATTTGTACACTATAGGTGCGAATGGTGCGAATCACTGAAAGAGTGGTCAATACATATTATGCTCGTATATTCTTTGGCAAGGTTTGACTTTCATATTCTCTCTTTTTGTATTGTACTTTAGATTACAAAATTTATTAAGAATGTAAGTTAGTTATAATATGATTTAGACAATTGTTTTGGAATTGCATTTTTCATTTTTGAGGAGATTGCATTTGCAGCCAGGGGAGAAGGCAATGCTTAGTGTAGATGCACGTCCATCAGATGCCATCAATTTGGCAAAGAGGTGCAAGGTATTGTAACAATAATGTACATAATCCTAGGAGTAGAAGGATAACATTTTATATTTTGTATTTCCTACCTACACTAGAAGCTGAACAGTCATCTAGAAGCTAAACTAAACAAATCATTTTTATGTTGTTAAATATGCACATTTTGATTGAATTAATGAAGCTTTCACTGAATATTTTTCCTGGTTGTCCAAGTCCCATTCATTTGTCTATCTTTTCTTGTACTACATTCTCAGGCCTGTTAGTGAACAGATTTGTTACAACAATTTGCTAAAGATAGCCCGACTCGCTCAATTGGTGGCAACAAATGCTCACTACAGTTGGATGAATTGTTATTGAATCAACAATTCTCCTCTATGTTAGAGGGGAAACTCCCTCTTATGGTATGGGTTTTTGGGAGGGTTTGCATACTTTTAACCAGATAACACAATGATGAAAGTCAGAAAATACTAATAGGAATGTTATGGGAGAAGAACTTGAATAGGCTTTTACAAGACACTATTATGAGTTTTTTCTGGAATAGATTTAAATATAGGGAACAAAATACAGTGATCAAGGAAATACAGAGTTTTTCCAGAACACTTTATGTTGGACAATGAATGATTTATAAATTAATAGAACAAGACAAAGCAGATAACCATTAACATATGAATAACAAGCATCTCATTGACTTTCCAGATTACTAGAAAGAGACAATATGCATTCCAAATTACAGCACAAGAATTCAAAGAAAAAACCTAGATTTGGACATAGGGACAAATGTGTAATAACAAAGAATAACACTGAAACGAAGTTCATTGTCTTTCTTTATTTCTTAGAATTCTTGATCTTACAATTTCTTCACATAGAAAATACTTTCTATGGAAGCCAGAAGGATCCTGCATACTTGAAATTAATTTTTGTTTATAATGCTTCTTCCCAAAACTAACTTTGTAACTGCCTCCAACCAAACTTGAATAACAATGTTTACAAATAAAATTCACTTTTATCTATAGCATTTGGCTTGAAATATAATAAAATTTATTAATAACTGAAAATTAAAACAAAGTGTCTTGATGCAAATTAAAGAGAAGAAAGCCTATTGGGTCTTTGATTGCTAGAAACATCTCCTGAAGCCTGTTGCTACTATTTCAATTTGTAAATTCTAAATTCGTGTAATAATTGAGCCATAACCTTGTTGTTGGGGACCATCACATTTGTCAGATGAATCTTCCAAGTATTTGCTAATCCTACTACATTTGTGCCCACCTTGTGAAATTTAAGAAGTCCTTTATTACATCCAAGGATTTTAGAAGCAATAAATATTAGCTTATCCATAGCTTGGAGATCAAGATTTTCCTTCGCAAATATCTCTTCTAAGATCATTTTCTTGAAGTCCTTAATATCTCCCATGTTCAAGAGCACGTCTTCTCCCTCCTTCAAAAATTCAGTATGGATTGATGTGAAACAAGCCTAAATTTTAAATTTTACTTTGTTCAATAGTTTACTCATTTTTTGGTATTCCTCATAGGCAACCTTTAGTGTTGACAACTTCCACTCCATGCTTTTGAACCATATTTGAGAGATCTTTTGGTTTCAAAAAGACTTGCTCAACAAGTAATAGATTTGTATTTAAAGAGGATGGTTCTTGGAGATCTCTTTTAATCAAGAACCATGGTGACTCCTCCCTTTTAACAACTTGAGTTTCTTGTTCAATTCTCCTTTTATTAGCTTTAGTCATCAAATAGGTTTTGAATTCCTCTTCTATAAAATTTAACACATCTAAGATGATCCTTTCAATCCAGGCCTCAGTAACTTTTTTGATGGTTTGGAACTTGTTTATCTTGGCAATAGTATTCTTATTAATATTGTCACTAGGGGTAGTTGTTTGGATTGATGTAATAGAGGCAATTGGTATTGGTTGTTCATCTACTATTGATTTTATATATGCAGTCAAAATTTCAATTTGCTCTTCTAGTTGCTCCATGGTCTATTTTTTCCTCTATTCTTTGGACCAAACTCACAACTGATATTTGGAAATAGTGGATGTCTCCTTTATGATTCAAAAGGACCAAGATCAACCTTGGTAACGACAAGATCAATTGTACCTATTTCTTCATTTTTATCTATTGTTGGTTTAGCAATTTCTACATATTGTATGTATTGTCAACCATTAACCTAGAAGTAGTCTTTGCCTTCTCAATTGTTGGGCAACTTTGCAATAGTATCTATTAACAACATCAAAACTTGTTAAAGTCACTTTAGAGAGCTTCCTTTTCTTGGCCACCATTTGTTGCACCCGAGGTGTAGGCGGATGAGTTGTAGATGTTTGAGGATTTGTCATATCAACATTGGGGAAAGGAGGGACTTGTTGAGAATCTGTAATGGGATTCACAACTAAGGTCAAGATTGGAACTTGATTTTATGGAGAGCTAACTAATTGAGGAGTTAGAAAAGGGGCACTAGACTTCAATGGTTGTTGTTGTACAAGAGACAAAGGAGGTGTGTTGGATGTCAAATCTAGGACAATTGAAACATAAGATACATTACTTGTTTGTTGTGTGGGAGGAGATGTGGCCGAATCAATTAGAGTTTGAGATTTTTCAACTTTTGTTTTTTTTAGGGGCATTTTCACCACCACAAGTGTAAACAAGAAGCATCCCTTTGTTTGGGTCATCATCTCCACCACTTGCTAGATTACCCTTTGAATGAGTTGTGTAGATTGCTATCAAATGCGGTAATGGAGATGACTTTGCTTGTCTATTACCTTGTGAAGTACCTGCCTCCTTTGTATTCCAATTGGTTGTACATTCAAATATCCTTTTTCTAAGCCAAGCCTTTGATCTTTGAAGTACATAGCTAGACCTTTCATTGATATGAGTAATTTCTTTGTTGGCCTAGTTGATCAGTGGCAATGGTAACCATAGTTGAAAAACTCGCCAATTGCAAAAACTCGCCAAGCCCGGAAAATATGGTACGGAAAAAAACTCGGCAAAAACTCGGAAAAAACTCAACAAAAAACTCGGCAACTTAAAAAATTGTTTAAACTTCATTAAAAACGCATTTTTTTGGCAAAATTCAATGATAAGATGCATCCATTGAGTCAATAAAATGAGTACATAGAAGAAACAAGCTGAGTCTTGTTATATTTGATTGATTTGAAAGAAAATTATATACAAAATCGCATCCTCATGTGGAATGCTCAATACACTGATACTGATAGTCTGAAACAAAATGAAAATAGCAAATTGTTTTTTGTAAAACTGAAGGTAAATAGTGGAGAGTACCTAGAAAATCAAATGAATTCAATGGGAGTTTGAGGGCAATGCCCCCAATGGGGTCGAGGGGTAGCGCCCCTAGTGGGGTCAAGGGGCAGTGCCCCTTGTGGGGGTCTGGGGGTAGCACCCCCAGCGGGGTCAAGGGGCAGCCACACAAAGCCACAAAAACCTTCATGGAACACATTATTTTAGTGTTTTTTCTAAAGTAGAGCACGCAAATGAATGAAAAAAATAACTCAAAATGCCTTTTTAGCCGACTGCGTGGGCATTTTCTAGACCGCACGAGTTTTTTTCAAGAACTCTCCATACTTTTTGGAAAAACTCACCAAAAGTACGGCGAGTTTTTTTAGCGTACAATTGCCTGGAAAACTCGCTAGCCAAAAAAACTCGCGAGTTTTTGTTAACTCGCCAAGTTTTTGGCGAGTGTTGCAACTACGATGGTAACATTGCAATGGGATTTTCATATTCAGGATCGAGTCAGTTCCATCATTTGTGATCCCTTGTGTTACCCATTCTTTAGTAAATGCTTTCAATTGGTCTATTCATTCTCATCTAGTCTCTTTCTCTCACTTCAAAATTGCTTTCACAATCCTAGTAATTCTCCAAATGAGGACCATGAAGATATTGTGGCCCAAGCTTAAGATTGTCTCTAAGATTTTTTTTTCTTTCTATTGAATGGGAATCTCTTTACATAAAGGTGCAAGGTCACTTTAGCAAGTGATACTCAATTTCTTGAGCATTAGAAGAGGATTTGCATTGATAGTAGTTGAGGCTTATTGGAAATGGAATTGCAGCCACTTTTTTCTCTTTGCACTTTTTATTTACTTCACCAATCTATCTATAGAATTTTGCAAGTATTAGCTTGTCACTCACAAAATGTTGGAGTTTATAGATAATACATTCAAAACCTCCAATATGGATATATGCAAACTTGGGAAATTGAATAAAATAACTTTTGTATTTCATATTGAGATTTGCAACTTTAGTTGACATCCAAACTACAATATCACCATTCAATTCCCTAATTATAAGCATAGTAAATGCATCGATTACTCTTTCATAGTTTGTGTTGCTTTCTTCCAAATCCAATTGAGTGTAGTAATCATAAATATAGTTGAATTATGGATGCATTGATAGAAAAAATCAAAACAATCCCAAAGATTATGCTTCGACAAGTATTAGGGTCTTGAAAAATTGAAATGTGTACCTTGTAATTGAAGCTGAGTTGGTTTGAGCTTGGTAAGGGGTGTAGAGCAAACTTTGCTAAAAATGTTTTCTTGAGGCGTGCTTAGGTAGTAGAACTCTTTGTTAAAAATGACCAATGAGTGTGGAAAAATAGCTCATTGAAACATATTTATAGCAGTTGGGTTTCCACACAACTCATTAATTAGCAATACTTTAGGTAGTTGATGAGTTAGGTGCTCATAATGGTGTTCCAAGATGTTGATGTTTTTGGGTAGCTTCGAGAGGTATTACCCCGAAAGAATTCACACATAAGGCAGAAGACAAGTCGACCTAATTGTAAACAAATATTAATATTGCTGGGTTGGCTCAAGTAAAGAATGCCACCCATCTTACTCTTGGATTTGTATAAATAGGAGAGAGACTCTCCTCATTTTAACATACATTTAGTTCGCTCTCTTGTGATTAGGAAGGAAGTTCACTACCACAAAAGTCTTAAGGAAGAGCACTAATTATTTTATGACAGTGCTGGATTGTATCATTGTTCTCTGCCTATCTTGGCTTGATTCTCAAGTGCTATTTTGCACTGTTGTACTTGTCTATCATTAGTAAAGTTTTGCTGGGTTTTTTCTCCCTTGAGAAGAAGGGTTTTCCCAGGATAAAAAATACCATGTCCATTGTTCTGTGTTTATTTTTCTGCTTACTGTTCATATTTGATCTAAAAATTAAAATGGTATTAGAGCTAGGTTCAAGAAAACTGATCAGATTTGACTAAGCATAATTCGAGGTTGTGTGGAAGACATTTCTTTGTTAGGACTGTTACTCGGAAAAGAAGATGGTGACCGGTGTCAAGGTAGAAGACAGGCTAGATGGGGCTTCAAACTTCAACTCTTGGAAATTGAGGGTACTCATTACCCTAGAAGAGAATGATCTTCTAGAATTCATAGAAGTTGATATGCCTGATATGAAATCTGGGCGCACCTTTGGATGATAAGCAGTTCGATATTCTGGAGTTTTTTCATTGGCAACCCAAGCACAGTTGTGTAAGCATCAGATGCAATTCGATTTTCAAGGAAGAAGTTAGATTGTGCATCAAAACTGCTTGGAGAGAGGTCACATACCGCCAGGGAGTATTAGCGTTGCCTCTTAGCATCATAAAGACGTTTTGGAGAAGGGATTGATTGATCTCTGCTTGCTGGTTCAGTTCTTTCATAGACTTCGATTTAGGTTCTAAATTGCAGTTTGTAATTTTTGCATTCTTAGTTGCATTGCATACTATTAGTTGTAGGTCGCTGTGCTACAACAGACTGTAATCTGCATATCCTATGAATAATATATGAAGGGATGGCAATCTGAGTTTGATTTCTTTATGAAAGATAATAAGTGAAGCCAAAAGTTTGCTGGAGAAGAGCGGGAGTTAGCCTTGCCAGAGTTAGACACTCTGTTACGATCATGTTTGCTTGAAGCATCTCTTCCAGATGAAATTTCAAGTGTCTTGGCGTCTGATGGTAGAGTGGTACTTTGTGTTGATGGGGAATTTAAAGTTCAACTTACACTTGGGTATCACGGAAATTTATCTATATGGAGGATACTACATTTAGCGTTGCTTGTAGGAAAGAGGAGTGGACCTCTAAAGATTGCTGAAATACAATGGTTTAATATTGGTGATGATTTTGGAACACAAAATGACTGTAGTAGAAAACCCCTTTGCAACTATATACTCTATCCTACATGAGTTCTGTATTGCATTAGCTATGGATACTATGCTGAGATAGGTGAATACTTTACGACAAGGTAGATGGAAAGATGCAATATGCTTTGAGCATGTTTCTGATAACAACTTAGGGCAAGAAGGTAACACTGGTAATACACAAGTCCCTCTTGATGGAGACATTGATGCAAATGGGTTAAAAACTACAGGTTTGAAAGTCATGTATTGGTTGGATCTTGTTAAAGGTGTGGAAGGGGTAGATTTAGGCAATATACCTTTTCTCAAAATTGAGCCAGGGAAAGATCAACATATTAACTGCTCTCACAATACCTATGTTATAGATCCTTTAACTGGGAATGAGGCAGAGTTTGTGCTCGACCAAAGTTGTATAGATGTGGAGTGTTTGTTACTGAGAGCTATTTCCTGCAACATACATACACGTCTTCTGAAGCTCAGTATAGAGCATGATGGCATCTGCAGAGGATGCACACTTGGTAAGAATACCAAGAGTTCCTTCCCGAGCAGTGACAGTATATCCAAGGGATCTTAGATCTTATCCATTCAGATTTGTGTGGACCGATGTCAGTGGGGTCACCAAGTGGATTTTGGTACTATGTGACTTTCATCGATGATTATTCCCGGAAGACTTGGATTTACTTCTTGAAATCTAAGGAGTCTGAGGAAGTCCTTGACAGATTCAAAGAATTCAAGGCACAAGTTGAGAACATGTCCAGGAAGAGGATTAAGGTTTTGAGATTAGATAATGGAGGGGAGTACACTTTTGGAGGATTTCGTAATTTCTGTATTGAGGCAGGGATCAAGAGGGAGTTTTGTGGTCCATACAATCCTCAGCAAAATGGAGTTGCTGAAAAAAAGAATAGATCTATAGTAGAGGCAGCGAAGGCTATGATCCATGATCAAAGTTTGCAAAAATTTCCTATGGGTAGAGGCTTCCAAAACCGCAGTATATGTTCAGAACAAAAGTCCTCATCGGATATTGGGGACTTGAGTTAGACATTGAGTTCAGGGAGTAGGATGTTGTCAAGGAAAAATCCGAGGAGTAAATCAGGTGGCAGATAGGCCCTGAGGTGGGAGAGACCAAGAGGAGGCCGAGTCACAAGGGAAAATCCTTACCAATTGGATTGGACAAGGTCAGGCTGAATGGGAAGTCTGAACTAGGAGTTTTGGCGAAGTCAAGTCGGTGCAATGAGGCATTGATGAAGGTGTTGCAAAGGTTTCATCTATGAAGAGTTAGCACAAAGGAGGTTGGACGAAGCTTTTGGTGTAGTGTTAGAGTCAGAATTGGGCGTGAGGCGTGCCAAGAGGCAGTGTAATGGGTATGCAAAAGAAACGTAACAGAGTTTGGGGCTGCTCAGTGTGGGTGAAGTAATGCAGAAAGGGGTGTCTTTGGAAGACACCAAGGCAGACTCAGGTGGGTTTGCAGTAGAACCATCTTGGAGGTGGGAATGAAGAGGCAAAGTATTTAGGGATACACGAAACAGAGTAAGTGGATCAGCAGGTGTAAGTTGAGTTGCACTCGTGGTGGAAGTGTTTTGGATATGAATGGGCGCAGGGCAATCCCATGGAGTCCTATGACATGAGGAACTGGAGTGGCTTGATGAGAAGAAGTCGTGACATTGAAAAACAAAAGTGGAGTCTAGAGAAAGTATGCCAGAATGTTTGAACTCGAAGAGGAGTCACAGGTGGGTCTTCAAGTAGAGTTGGAGACTGGGTCAAGTGGAGGAAGCGAGGAGGTGGATTCATTGGCTAGAGATGTGAAGGTGTTAGCTAAGTGGGTTGCAGTGTTGCAAGGCCATGTGCCAAGTCTTTGGAAGGCCTTTCTAGCTGTAGAGAACGAGAATTGTACAAGGCAGTCAACCTAGATTTGACATTGGTAGCATCGCAAACCTATTCAAAATAGGTTGATCTGGGATGACGTTGAGGAGGACTAAGTCTTGGAGTGAAGGAAGGAGTAGTGCCAGAAGTGTGGGATGGAGATTGTTCCACTAGGGCAAGCATTGTAGGCAACCTTGGATGAGGAGGTCAGGAGGTTGATGCGGGTGTTTGGAGCTGAGTTTAGTTGGGAGTTAGTACTGTAGAAGGTGCGAAAAGGTGTTTGTGGTGGCACTTGGATGAGAAGTCTAAGTAACTTGAACCTGACCAAGTGGCATGGAAGGTTTTGCAGGAATGTATTGAAAGGATGGATCAACTCAGTGAAGGAAGCTGAGGTAGGGTTCTCGTAGTGGTGGAGAGAGTAGTTTTGAAGAATCTACTCAAATCAGGTTAAGTCAAGGCAGGGATCTTGCAAGGGGCTGTGAAGATTGGGACTTGCAGCTAAGAGGTAGAGCCAGTGTTTGGAACATTGGGGGCATCAAGTATGGCAGGGTCAGAAATGGTGCTGAGAAAAGCAATCCAGCTCCAGCATATTTGTACTGATGGTCAAATGGCTGATATCCTCAAGAAGCCTCTTTCCAGGGTGAAATTTGTGTACTTCCGAGACAAGCTTGGGGTGGTGGAGAATGTCACCCTCGCTGAGAGGGAGTCACAACATCATTAAGATATTCTCCCTATGACAGGGGAATGGACAGAACGACGGACTGATCTATCATAGCGTATATTCTCTAAGACGGAGAAATATGAGGTGAAAGCCCTTGTAGCGTATATTTCTCTGAGGCAGAGAAATATGAGCTGAAAGCCCTTGTAGCGTATATTTCTCTGAGACAGAGAAATATGAGGTGAAAGCCCTTGTAGCGTATATTTCTTTGAGACGGAAAAATATGAGGTGAAAGCCCTTGTAGCGTATATTTCTCTGAGACGGAGAAATATGAGGTGAAATCCCTTGTAGCGTATATTTCTCTGAGATGGAGAAATATGAGGTGAAAGCCCTTGTAGCGTATATTTCTTTGAGACGGGGAAATATGAGGTGAAAGCCCTTGTACAAAACATATCTCTGAGACTGAGTTGTGTTTCCCACAATTGGGTGCAGCCATTGTGGACATCATGTTGAGAGAGTCCATGACAAGACATGATACCCTTGAGTGGGACTCAAGGAAGACCTTCCTAATATGGAGAAGTCCTTGCTGAATACCTCCCTAGCTAAGAGGGAGTGTTGATGTTTTTGGGTAGCTTCGGGAGGTATTACCCCGAAAGAATTCACACATAAGACATAAGACAAGTTGGCCTAACTATAAACAGATATTAATATTGCTGGGTTGGCTCAAGTAAAGAATGTCACCCATCTTACCCCTGAATTTGTATAAATAGGAGAGAGACTCTCCTCAGTTTAACATACATTCAGTTCGCTCACTTGTGATCAGGAAGGAAGTTCGCTAACACAAAAGTCTTAAGGAAGAGCACTAATTATTTTATGACATTGCTGGATTGTATCATTGTTCTCTGCCTATCTTGGCTTGATTCTCAAGTGCTATTTTGCACTGTTGTACTTGTCTATCATTAGTAAAGTTTTGCTGGGTTTTTTCTCCCTTGAGTAGAAGGGTTTTCCCAAGATAAAAAATACTGTGTACGCTGTTCTGTGTTTATTTTTCTGCTTACTGTTCATATCTGATCTAAAAATTAACACAAGACATACATCTTTTTGGAATTTCAATCAATAATTTTGGTAAAATATAGCCCATATTTTGCAAAATATCCAAAGTACAAGTCAAAACATAAAAAATGACTTCAAATTGAAATAATAGGTTCTTGGTGCAAAATTAAAAAAACTAGATAGATGGATACAAAGCACATGGAACCATCTTTCCAATGGCTATTTGTTTTCGAAAATCCGATATTGTATGCCAAAGTTATGTCTCTTGTGGAATAAAATCTCCCCTTTATGCAAAAAAAAAGTTTTTAGTTACTATTGGGGTGGAGCCTTGGTAGCACTGTCAGTATGAGCGAGGTGGCGATGGAAAAGCAATGATTAGGTTGAGTAGAGTTTGGAATGGCGGAGGTGGCCCTGTGCGATGTATCCGTTAATCACTGATATGATTAGTGGTTTAAAACTTTAAAAAAATTGGCCAACTATAATGAATTTGATGTATGATGATGTCAACCTCAGAAAATCCTATTAAAAGCTTGTTGTACCAATGATGTCACCTTCTACACCTTAAACTGAATCAATTTTCTACCGTGCATATCGGTTTTGTAGGATAACATAGGCCGAATTTTTGCAAAACAGTGGTGGGTGACTACACGATGATTGTATGACTATATGTAACTGTGTTGATCTATATAGTTATACTTATTTTCAACTATGAATTTTTGCAATCCCCACTAAAAAAATTCATTTTTATTATGGAACCAAATCCTGTTGAATTTTATGTTGATTTATATATTTTTTAGGCCTTTTGACCTCAGTCTTGAGGTCTTTTTGGCAAAAAGAGGGCAAGAAATTGCAAATTTGGAGCTCTAATACCATGAAAGAGTTGTTGATGAACCCCATACGAGTCCAAGGATCGCTTGCAATCAAAACAACCTTTGACATGAGAGAAGCAATAAAAATGCTATGAAGCCTGTAATGTCCCCTTTTCGGTCCATTCCAACATTCTTGGAAAGTTCCAAGATTCTTGGAGAGTAACAATTTTAGTGGGAAGGAATTTTGATAGTGGCAGTGAGCTTAGGTAATCAAGATGAGTCGATTGGTAGTTTTTGTATGTAGTTTTGACACTCTGGGAGCTGTCCACACTTCTTGAAGAAGTTTGTTATTTTTGGAAAGAACCAGTTTTCAAAATGTTTGATATCCGAAGAGCTTAAGCATATTTTGGCATGGTCAGAGTTCATAATTTGCCTATTTGGTATTTTCAGCAACTTGATGGTTGTGCAGAAATTTAATTATAAAGTGACTCGTATATTAAAAATAATAGTCACTTTATAAAGAGATAAAATTTAGTTTTTCTAGAAAGTTTATTAAATGATTATAAAATATAACTTTTAGAAAGATCCCAAGGGGTTACAAAAGGAGGTTGAGAGAAGTCTTTTGTTCATTCTTGATATTCTAGATATTTCTTGGCATTTGGTATTTTCTTAAAACCCTAGTTGGGGAGTTAAGCAGTTTTTTACAGCCCTAGAATGAAAACCCTATGGTGAAGATTGATTCTGGGGAAGAGATTCTCCCTAGTCAATATACTGGTGGATTCAATCTGGATCCATTGTTGTGCTAAACAAAGGAGTGGAGATATTGAGCTAGATTGCTGTACATGCATAGTTTTGGAGAGCTTGCAGGTAACAAATTTATTGAAGTTTGCAAGCAAACATAAATTTGTTTGGTAAGTTATTTTAGAGATGGATATTTCAATTTTATGTCCCTATCATACCAGCATTGTATCTTTGAAATTTTATGCCCTTGGCTTTCTGGCTGCAACCCTGCAACCCTACAAAAAAAAGATGCCTGGAATCTATTAAATATTATAAAATACAAATAAAGGCAGTCACCATCTCTGGAAATAGTATTGGCAGCATATTGTGGGACATGTTGTGTGAAAGAATCATTTTTGGAGCCAAATTACCAGTCGTGCTCATTTAAATCAGCAGATATACTCATGGTAAAGACGTCCAAGGCTGAGGGGATGTGGTAACAGATGTTAGGTGATTCAGCCAGGTGTTTGGAAATCTAGAGAAAAAGCAGTGACTACCATTTGTTTGCTTCAGCAACACAGAGTTGATTTGTTTCAGGTGGGATAAGTGCCACTCCATAAGGGAAAATATCAATGCTGCATTTGCAATATTTATGGTACGATACTCTGAACATAGGAGGGTTTATTAACCTACAACAGCCATAAACAAAGTGTTAGATTAAAAAGGGTTAAAGGGAGAGCAGAGTGCTAAATGTGGTGCTGCCAGTTCACTTAGAAAATTTGAGGAGAAATCATGGTTTGTGAGGGACGTTAGAATTATTTTTGGTCATGATTAGTTTTGTGAGGGAAGTTGTCCCTTATTCACAAGATCATTGATATCTTACAAGAAGTTGCCACCCTTTGGAATAGTATAGTGCAGTTGGAATTTGGTCCCCACATAATCCAGGTTCAACACTGGCTCAGAATACAGGTGTACTCAGCTAGCATCAGCAGTTGTCATTATATTTATCAGCTGCCAATTCACTTTCAGATCAGAAATTGTGTTTCTTGTGGTATTGATTCAATTTTACTATGCTCAACCGTAAAAACAATTGTTTGTTACCAGTTTCAGAATTAGAATCATATAGCAGAATTAATACTGCTGTCATACAGTGGTTTTATGAATTTAATATCAACTGACGAGGTGTAATCTGTATCATCACTTTATCAATATTAGCAATTAGCAAACATTTCATTCATGAGTTGGTAATTTATCAAACCTCTAGTTGAAATACTAAAACTCAGCTGTATACCAACTGTTTGACAAAATGCTTGTGAGCAATAAAATAAAATAAAATTGCAAGTTGATTGAATATATTTGGTAGGGACACTTACAAAGCTAGAGAATTCATTAGATACATAAATGAAATTGATACAATATACAATCAGGAAACCCTTGTTATATGGACAAGGATGAAACTCTAGGACATTCTAAGATCAGGACAAGTGTCTTAATCCTATGTTACGAGTCAAAAAGTAAATGACCTAAGTAAGCTTAATTATATAAGTGTGAATATGACCTAATATGAAACTAGTTAGATAATAGACCATGTTCACACCAACAACAAAATCACAAGCAAGCTAGTGGAAAACTCTTTTCTTCAATGCTAGCTATTCAAGGGAGATCCATCCAGATACCAGATAAAAAAATTAGAGTCTTTACTTGTATCTTAAAATTTATAAATTATAATTATTAATAAAATAGTACTTGCTTACAAAATTTTGAATATCTTATTTGTAGGTTCTTGTTGGGAAGATTGGGGTAGAAATACTCCAAATCTTCAAAAATTAGCCCTTCGAATTTTGTCTCAACCTTGTAGCACTTTTGGTTTTCAATGCAACTGGAGTTTGTTTGACCCCATTTATATGAAGAAGCGCAATAGCACTTCAAAGACCTAGTTTTTGTGCAATAAAACTTTTGACATCACACAAATTAGGTGGACATATCGAAGGAGCTTATTGATTTGGATGAGATTGATCTCTATAGTGATTGGACTGCACATGATGAGGAGCCCTCCTTATTTATAGAGGATGAGATTATTGATTTTGAGAGGTGGCTATAGAGGATGTGGCTATAGTAGAAGTAGGAGATATTGGATTGTATGAAATTGATGTCATAGAGGAGTCATTGCCATCTAGTGGTAAGGTGGAGCCATAGGTGTAGCCTTCTAGCCGTCATAGAGGAGTCATCCACATACAATGCTAATATCTACCTTAGAGAATTTAGGTCTTGGCACTAATGCTTCTTTTGTTTAATGCCTTAGATACCAATTTGGGCATGAACTATTCTTCGACACATTGATAACTAGCAAGGTATCCCCTTTGACTATCAAATTTCACACTCCTTTGGAACAAGCTAATACTTTAACGTACACAGAGGCGTACAAAAGGTCTAGGCGTACAAGGTCTAGTTGCTTGTATCTAAAGCTGGGAGAAGAGAAGTAGTTCCTCTCAGCCTTAGTTTGATTCTTCTATGTATTTTTGGCTAACCCCATGTACATATATTTTTATATTCATTGTTTGCAAGAAACAATTTTAAACATATCAAAGCAATTTTTCTTTTATATTAGCATCCAAGTATGAACTTATGATTTTTTTACTTATTCTGTTCTCTGCAAGTGTATAGTTGATCTAACTAATTAGTTTTTGTATGTGTTTTGAAACTTTGAAGTTATTTTGATATGAGATGCAATATAATAAGCTTTTTCCTTAAAATTTGCTATATTTCAATGAATTTTTAAATGTGTAGAGTTTTGGCATCAAGTTGAAGTCTGTGTCAAAAAATGGCTCACCAAGTTTTCATTGAGTCTAAATCTCAACGCTATGACCTAATCATAGTTCAGAAACTCAAACTAAGCAAGCAAATTTTTTGATTCAGACTTAGTACTCAATAAAAACTCAATATAATAAAAATGGATAAATTCATACCAGATGCTTAAATAACATGCAAAATGGTGTTAAAAACAATAATAAATGACTTTAATTTTTTCATAGCTAGGAAAATTGTTGAAAAATCATTCAAATCCACAACTATGAAAAAATTGGAAAAAATAAATGGAAAAAAAAGTTTTTCTACTTGCTGTTGAGTTTTTGAAGAGTACTTGGTAAAACTTAAAACAGGCAAAACACAAAAAGTATTCACCAATTACACAGCAGCAATTTATTAAGCAAGCTGTTCACTAGTTTCTTTAACTGTGAACTATGTCATAGGGTTTGCTGAATTTAATCCATGAAGTTCAAATTTGGAAAACTGAAAAGAAAACCTAAAAAATCGTTACAGTTCACCCTAAAATTTGTACGAATAGGCTTAGGTTTTTTTATTAAAATATATTTTAAAAAATGTGAGTCTTTGCCATCTTCATAGTTCGTGGGTGTTTCCAATCTGTATTGTTTGTGATGAATTTGTTGGCCAACATGGTGACTGCTTGAGTTTGTAAATTCAGACTATGTTTCGGTGACTGCAGTAGTTCCTTCATATAAAGCAGCAGTTGAGATTTAATGGCACTCGCTACTCAACTATCCATTGAATGGATTCACCATCCAGTTGGCTCGTAAATAATCTGCTTCCCGTTCTGCTCTCGCTTATTTGGCTAAGGAAAAATGGCTGGCAGCAAATGCAAATAATGGGAAGGGCGAATCGATATGTTGGGTGGGAGAAATTGCATTTGTTGCAGCTCTAGATTCAAAAAGACCCATTCCTTTCCCTTCATCTACCCTAGCACCTGAATGCAGATATTTGCAATCTTCCATATGCTGTGTTACACAGGGACGCGTCCCCCCCCTCAAACCCTACGTCCCCGTCCCCTGTGGCATTTTGGGGACGGGGGGACGTCTTCCCTGATTCTCAAAAACTGGGAAACGTCAGGAAACACGTCCCCAAAAAAGGGGACGGCTAGAAAATAAAAGGGGACGCCTAGATGGCCAGGGGATGGCTAGGAGTCCCCCAATTGTATCGGGGACGCCTAGATGGCCAGGGGATGGCTAGGAGTCCCCCAACTGTATCAGGGACGCCTAGGCGTCCCCTTTTCATCAAAGTAAAAAGTGTTTTGATTTTTGGCAAATTAAATAAAAATTGCTTGATAAATATTAAATATTTCATTATATTTGATAAAACATTTAATTTTTAAACAAACTATTTAATTTTATTGTCAAATTAAATAAGAATTGCTTGATAAATATTAAATATTTCATTAAGTAAAAATTGTTTGATAAATATTAAATATTAAATATTTCAGTATATTTGATAAAACATTTAATTTTTAAACAAACTATTTAATTTTATTGTCAAATTAAATAAAAATTGTTTGATAATTGATAAATATTAAATGTTTCATCAAATATCAAATATTAAATATTAAATATTAAATTTTTTATATTTGATAAAAATGTTTTATCCCCATTCGAATGGCATTGACTAAATAATAAAATATTATTATATTTACTTTAGTTGTTCAACCTAAAATTGAAATGAAGACTTTTAACTTTTAAGTTTTATACAATTTTTTTTTTTTTACTTTGCAATGCACACATGGGTAGGGTAAACACGCAGAAACGACCAGGGGAAAATATCACTGTTATACTCTTTATCTATGCACATATTGTCATATTGATATTGTTGCACATATTTGATATTTCAAATTGCTCTCTTTCTCTCTCTCTATATAATATATTTTTAAAAATTCATTTATATATATATATATATATATATTGAAAAATTCCTATATCGCTGTGCCCCCGCCGTCCCCAAAAATCTGCCCTTGGACTGCCGTCCCCAAAACGTGTCCCTTGCCGTCCCCCGTCCCCATTCTCGAAACGCCGTGGAACATAGTCCATATATGGAGTTTTATTTGCTTTGTCATTGCTTTTATTTTTAAAATTTTAGGGTTTGTTTTTTTATAAATTATTAAATAACAAATTTAAAAATGTGATGATTGTTTTTAAGTTTTTATAATATTAAAATTCAATACATTAAAATTTAATATTTTAAAATATTTAATTTAAATTTTTAATTATAAAATTTAAACATATTTATAATATTTAAATTAAATTAAAATATTTTAACTTATATTAGTTGATTTTTATCACAAAATATTTTGTTGCAAATTTTTTCATTGTTGAACTTCGTTTAAATGACTTGTAATTTACAAATTGGTGAGTTACTCACATAGTTTTAAAACTATGATCTAGATGGCATTTTGGTTTTTAATGATATGCAAGAGGAACATATAGCTTGTAACAAGGGTTGAAAGTGTTGAAGGTAAATAATTTTTTTATAAATATGAAGAAGTATGAGTTTTGAATAATAATCACTAATCTATTTGGGATATTTAGTTGAAAAGAGAGAATTAAATGTTATTCCAATAAAAGTTAAAGATATTACAAATTGGCACACACTTAAGAGTGCCAAAGGAGGAAAGAATTCACTCATGAGGGAAACATATACTTAACAAATTCCACATCACTTTGTTGTTGGCAAGCCAATTCCATATATGATTCTCTTAGTGAGTTGGAATAGATTTTCCTTAACCTTAATCATTCTTGCCTTTGCTTGGGATCTGCTACCATAGTCTTTCTTTTAACGTCCTTCTTACCTCCTTCTTCTTGTGTTGGAGTCTCCTTTGGGATTTAGGGCTTGATAATCTTCATGATGAACATCTTACATACATCATTGGGAGACCAAGACATTCTGACACTTAAGGACTTGATTGTTTGATAGGATAGATAACATAGTTGACATTGATGTGACAAGAATGATTTGAAATACCACTGCCTTGACCTGAACCCTTCCTAATCGTTGCCACCATAGTCTTTCTTTTAACTTCCTTCTTTCCTTCTTTTGCTTGTGTTAGACTCTCCTTTGGGATGTAGGGCTTGATAATCTTGATGATGAACATCCTACATACATTTTTAGTGGACCAAGACATGCTAACATCTAAGGACTTGATTGTTTGACAGGAAAGATGACATAGTTGACATTGATGTGACAAGAATGATCTAACATTTCGTTAGACATATGATTGGCCTTGAAGTATTTTAAGGGTAGCAATTTTGGGGGACCATGGGACATACTTGGGTCATAGGAGAACTTCAAAATCTTTGGTTGGTAAAAAGGACTACCATCATTATCCATTAGGTGATAGAATCGAGCTAAACTTAAATTGCAGCAAAATTAAAGCACCTAATGCAAAACATATAAGCAAACACATTTATGACATCATGAATCACAACACAAAAAGGGGAAATACAATACAAAACACAAAGGGGAAATGCCTTACAACCTTACAGGATGACAAGATTTAGAAACTACCCACTGTAATACAAAGGTAGTTGTGTGTCATCCATCTTAGTAAGATAATATATATTATCTCCATAGATACGTTGAATTTGAAAGGACCAAGCTACAATGAATCAAACTTGCCACGAGTTCCTTTGGATTTTTGTCATTTGTCCCATAATAGAACCTAATCATTTACTGCAAAATTCCTCTATCATGCAATCTTATCAAATACTTTATTTACTAGTGTCTGATGTTCTATAATTCTCTCTGTTGCTTCTGCTCTATCTTCTTCAAGCTTGTGAAGGTAAAGGATGCATTGCTCAATAGAATCTTTAAATTGACTATCTTCTGTGGCAAAGGCCAATTGCAATGTCAAGATCACTAGATTCATGGGTAACACTGCCTCCATTCCATACATGATAGAAAAAGGTGATATGCCAGTTGCCCTCTTTGTGTAATCCTATCAACCCAAAGTACATCAAACAACTTCGTGTGCCATTTCTACTAAATTATCTTGAGCCAATTTGTTAGTGATAGTAACAATATTTCCATTGGAGGATTATGCTTGTCCATTTCCCTATGGATAACAATCTGACAAATAAGCTAAGAGGAACCATATTCATAGCAAAAAATTAGAATCTCTTAAAATGAAAAACTGGAAGCATTGTCAACAAACTGATTTCTTAGGCACTCAGAAATAGGACAAGATGTTCTCTTTGAGGAACCTACAAACTACCTCAGATATTGCTCTTTTAGTGGGATAGCTTCCACCCACTTGTCCTTTTCTAGAATTTCAATTTACAGGTTCCACAAAAGCAAGACCCGATTGTTGAAACAGGCCATCAATCAATACAAGTTTCAAAGGTATGGCAACCGATTTCAATCTCTTGAGGGACTTCTAACGTGAATGGAACTTCAAGACCTATTCGAAAGCATCCTTGAACAAAGTTGGCCAATAATAGTGAGCATGAAAGATCTTGAATGCTATAATATGTGATGAAAATGATTGCCATAGGCCTGGTTATGGAAACTTTCAAGTAGGTACATCTGTTATTTGTTTATATGTCTAAAAAATATACCATCCATACTTCTCTTATATATCTTTCCAGAGGATATACTTTTGTGCTTGCAATTTCAAAGTTCTTTGTTTCTCATCTAAATGCTTTGGACGATTACCATATGTAAGGAAATGAACATAATCTTGATAGGACGTGTCAATCAAGTCTAAATAAAACCATGGGCAACTCTGGCTTCTTTTCTGATACTATGGCATTTTGCTGAGTTAGAATAGTCTTTATTGCTGGATTTGGTACTATCACTTTGGAGTCAGAATGAAGTTGTAAAATAAAAAACTCTTAACGACATGCACCCCTACATAGACATGCTTCTCCAGTTGTGTATATCATAGCTCACGATCTTTCAATTCAAAGCATACAAAGGCAATGGGTGATTCTATCCCTTCATGATTCTTTTGGGTTGGAATAGCTGACATAGTTAATTTAGGAGCATAATAGTATATGATAAATTCCTGAAAAAATCTATGTGAACTAATACCAGTATCCAACTGATTTCTTGTTTTATATTATCGAATGCCTTCTTTCCTTCTATAATCCAATTGAAGGTAATTACCTTCTTCATCATGTTTGGAATATTCCATGTCAATTTTGTAAAATCAGGTAAGAATCTCCTCAAGAAGCCATTTTTCTGAAGCAAGAATCAACTCTGGTCCTACTGATGGGTAAGGAAAAGTTCTGAAATACTTCCACTCTTCTTGGATCAATCTTTGTTCCCTCTCATGATACGATGTGTCCCAATAATTTCCCCTCTGTTACAACAAATATAGACCTTTAGGATTCAGGGAAATTCTATGAAATCTACAATAGTCAAACACCATGATCAAATGATGGAGATGATTACTTCATTTCTTGGAGTAAACCATGAGATCATCGAAATAGATCACAATCACCTTATCCCTTAGAGCACCAAATGCTAAATTTATTGCTCTCTGAAAGGTTGACCTTGCATTTACCAATCCAAACAACATCCTCTTATAAGAAAATGTTCCCAATGGAGTTGTAAATGTCATCTTGGGCTAATCCTTTGTTAATGCCTCAATTTGGTTATGTGCTGAAAAACCATCAAGTAGTGACAACATCTCAGAGCTAGTGATTGTAGAATATGAACCATAATAGGGAAAGGATAATTATCCCTCAGTGAAGCTTGGTTGAGGTTTCTGAAAACCATAGATATCCTTATTTCACCATTCTTCTTTCTAGCTGGCACTATGTTGGAAACTTATGCAGAGTAATGTATTAGAAAAATAATCCATACATCCAACATTTTTTGAATCTAACTCTCTTTTGTATAGAAACTTTTCCTCACCTACATATGTTGAAACCATAGAAGCAATAATCTGCAAAAAATCCCGATTAATCCTGATTTTTAAAAAATCTGCAGGCTGGATGATTTTTTCCCCGATTTTTTGAAAAAATCATTGACCTCTTGGTCAACGATTTTTTCTCATTTCAAACTGCAAAATTGCCAAAAAAATGCGTTTAAAACTCGCAAAAAAATGCAAATAAAATCATGCTGATATTCGCGCGAAAAAAAACCATGAGACCATAGCTTGTTGCTTACTATTAGGCTTTGATAGATTTTTTCCAAGAATCCATAGCTTGTTCAAAAGCACTTGTTTTAGGCTTTTAGCCATAGCAGCAAGGCAGTGAACTGCTTGATAAAATGCTTTGGTAGACATGTATGAAAAATGTGGTAGCATAGACAAGACAGTGAACTGTTTGAAAAAATGCCTCAAAGAAATGTGGTCTCATGGTGATGGAATGCCATGACCAATGCCATGGCAAGCAATTTCTTTGAGGCCACATTTCTTTGAGGCAATTTTTCAACCAGTTCACTGCCTTGTCTATGCTATTGCTTACTATTATGCTTTGATAGATTTTTTCCATGCATCCATAGCTTGTTTGAAATCACCTGTTTTAGGCTTTTAGCCATAGCAGCAAGGCAGTGAACTGTTTGATAAAATGCTTTGGTAGACATGTATGAAAAATGTGGTAGCATAGACAAGCCAATGAACTTATGAAAAAATGCCTCAAAGAAATGTGGTCTCATGGTGATGGAATGCCATGACAAGCGAATTGCTATGGATTGTCATGGAATTCCATCACCATGAGACCACATTTCTTTGAGGCATTTTTTCAACCAGTTCACAGCCTTGTCTATGCTATTGCTTACCATTATGCTTTGATAGATTTTTTCCAAGCATCCATAGCTTGTTCGAAAGCACATGTTTTAGGCTTTTAGCCATAGCAACAAGATAGTGAACTGTTTGATTGTAATGTCCCCATTCTCAAAGTGACATCATGGTGGCTTGATTCTAGCCCATCCAACTTTCCTGTGGGTGTGGGTTGGATGGCATGAAAAGGGAATGATTTTGGCCATGAGAATCAAATTTTGGTAAGATGTGTTTAGAGAATTAAGAGGGAATTTTCCTTAATCCAAGCAAAGCATAATGTTGATCTTATTTTATTATTATCTCATGGTCCACTTGTAAGTCAAAGCACACAAGGAGGTCAAAGCAAGCAAGGAGGTCTACTTGCTAGTCAAAGCAAGCAAGGAGGTCTACTTCAAGTCAAAGCAAGCAAGGAGGTCTATTTGCAAGACCAAGCAAACAAAAAGGACAAAGCAAACAAGGAGGTGAGTTGACCTCATCAAATAAGATCTGCTTCTAGAAGATTCCCCTTCCTATGGCGGTTTAAAAGACTTAAGGGAGAAGCAACCAAAATATAATATTTTTAGGATCAAATCTGATCTCTCCCTTGGGCGGCTCAAGGAAGCTTTCAAATTGAAATATTTAAATATTCAAAAAGCAATCAGATCCTCTCCTAGGACGGTTTGGGAAACTTAGCCATGAAGTCATAAATATTTTAATAAGGGACAATCTAATCTTGCCCCAACGGCGACTTGAATACCTTAGTGATGAAGGCAACAGATGTTTTAATGGAATAAAATATGATCTTGGCTTAGGGCGGTTTAAGGTGCCTTAGACCTGAAGTTAAGTGAATATTTTAATAAAACAAATCTGATTCTCTTCTTGGGGTGGTTTTGGCTTGGAACCTTATTTAAGAGGGCTTGGGAGGTTGAGAGAGACATGTTTTTTGTGTTGCTATTCTGATTGAAGAGAGTTGTCTCTTGACTGAAAGTAATTTTCAGTCCATTCAAGGTGATGCTCCTTTGAATACCATGGTATGGTGATGACCCCATTCCACCATGTGAGATGAATTCAAGTAGAGTTCATCATAGAGCTCAAACAAATTGCTTTGGTGAAATTTTAGTTGTAGATTGTGACTTTGTTTTGTGACACTTTCATCTTTACTTGCTGGAAGGAGGTTTTTAAGAGGTTCGCTTGGCAAAGGAGGATAATTTTAGTGATTTCCAGCTTCAGGCATAACCAGATTTTTGTTACAGCAGTCCTCAAGTTGATTTCGTTATCATATCTGAGGAGTTTTTGGGCATCTACAATCTCCAGTGGGCTGCTATAGTTGCTTTTCAGTCATCTCTAGCTGGGCATGTCATCCTACTTCACTTAGCTTCATCTTCCATTCATACAACTAGGGTTTGGTCTTGTGCTTTAGCACAATTAGATGTAATTGAAGGTCTGAAACTCAAATTAGACCTCACTGACTGTACTTTCCAGCCCTCTCTGTTTGTAATCAGTTTTCAAATCAAATAAAGAAGACAAACTATCATTGTGGGAATGATCATCATCTTTGTTGATTGCCTAAAATCTATGTTCAAGTTTATTTCTTGCTGTTTATGCTTGGAACCTTTCAAACTACATGAAAAAATAAACCCTTGTTGTAAACAAAGTTAAGAGTTTAAGTGCAGCAAAGAGGAAAAATTCAGTTTGAACCTGTAAGGGTTCTTACATTGATAAAATGCTTTGGGAGACATGTATGAAAAATGTGGTATCATAGACAAGGCAATAAATTGTTTGAAAAAATGCCTCAAAGAAATGTGGTCTCATGGTGATGGAATGCCATGACAATCCATAACAATTTGCTTGTCATGGCATTCCATCACCACGAGACCACATTTCTTTGAGGCATTTTCTTCAAACAGTTCATTGCCTTGCCTATGCTATTGCTTACTATTATGCTTTGATAGATTTTTTCCAAGCATCCATAGCTTGTTCGAAAGCACATGTTTTAGGCTTTTAGCCATTGCAGCAAGGCAATGAACTGTTTGATAAAATGCTTTGGTAGACATGTATGAAAAATGTGGTAGCATAGACAAGGCAGTGAACTGTTTGCAAAAATGCCTCAAAGAAATGTGGTCTCATGGTGATGGAATGCCATGACAATCAAATAGCATGGCATTCCATCACCATGAGACCACATTTCTTTGAGGCATTTTTTCAAATAGTTCACTGCCTTGTCTATGGCTTGTCTATGGATTGTCATAGCTTTCCATCACCATGAGACCACATTTCTTTGAGGCATTTTTTCAAACAGTTCACTGCCATGTCTATGGCTTGTCATGGCATTCCATCACCATGAGACCACATTTCTTTGAGGCATTTTTTCCAACAGTTCATTGCCTTGTCTATGCTACCAAATTTTTCATACATATCTACGAAAGCATTTTATCAAACAATTCACTGCCTTGCTGCTAAGGCTAAAAGCATAAAACAGGTGCTTTCGAACAAGCTATGGATGTTTGGAAAATATCTATCAAAGAATAATAGTAAGCAATAGCATAGACAAGGCAGTGAACTGCTTGAAAAAATGCCTCAAAGAAATGTGGTCTCATGGTGATGGAATGCCGTGACAAGCAAAACTTTTAGCCATAGCAGCAAGCCAGTGAACTGTTTGATAAAATGCTTTGGTAGACGTATGAAAAATGTGGTAGCATAGACAAGGCAATGAACCGTTTGAAAAAATGCCTCAAAGAAATGTGGTCTCATGGAATGCCAATACAAGCATATGCAATTGGCAGCTGCTCCTATTTATTAGTTATGCAGTGTGAAGTAATTGCATAACTGCTTAGGTTGACTTTGTAAAAACTATATTGTAATTGAAATTTTGTTGTCTATCAGCATATAGTTATTCTGTTATTAGTTATGCAATGTGAAGTAATGCTTTGAGTTTGAAAGATGTGCAATGCAATGCAATCAGCGATATGAATATAAACTACACAAATCTATTTTTTACAAATCATTAGTTAAACTCTTTATTTTATTTGCTCTCTATATCTCTATGCTATGGAAATGCCTTTCAATTTAAAAAAAAAAATTGTTCTTTTCAAATCCAATTTTTTCCCGATTTTTTTTCCATACTTTTAAAATCTTGAAACAGATTCTCTCATAGGTTCTCAAATGATGGAATGCCACGACAATCCATAGAATCTTGGGCTGAATTCACCTTTTAAATGAAACATGATCGTCTAGAATTGTTTAGAGTTGTTGAACAAAGATCTCAATCTCCTACATTTGAATTTCCAAATCTTCCTTAGATGATGATTGTGGGCCTTGGGTGAAATAGTTTTCTTTAGGCTCATCATGACAATCTACTTCAAAGAATCTGTCAAACAATGGAAGACAACAGTTAAATTTTTCATCTTCGATTGTCTAGCTGCTATTTTCTGGCATAAGAGCTGGTACAATAACATGATCCTCTAATATTTGTTTTGTTGCATTCTTTTTGAACAACCCTTCGAATGAAGAGAAACGACCCGATTCATCATCTTCTTTGGCACAACTAGTTTCTTCTTGCTTAGTTGTAAGGTTTGAAACACAACTTTGTTCTTTAGATTTTGACTTGACCTTATCCTTCTCAAAAAACATGTGGCATACTTGGGTAACATTAGGTTCTTCTTCAATCAGCAACCCCTCTTTAGCTTCGAAGAATTTAAGCAAAGTAGATTTTTTTGGCTTATTGTGGATATTGTTGTTTTATTTGTATTTCCTAATTATGTGAACATATGAAATCATTCAATATATGATCATACAAACTATTCCTTGGCTTATTAGGTTTGTATTGGTTCTCATAGAATTGTCATCAGGTACATCTAATAGATGTTGAGGATCACCGGAAGACCTTTGATTTGCATTCGATGTTTCCAAAATCTATTTTAACCTTTTCATTTCAAGACAACTTCTTCCATCATGTTTATTAATCTCATGGAACATGCAATGTGTATGAGATGAAGAATGACCTTCTATAACTAACATTGGTGGATTAGGAAAATGAGACCTATTGCTGTTATAATTGATGAAAGAAAGATTCTTGTTTGGAGGAGATGGATATTGTTGAAGTCATGGAATGCGCAAGGGAAGTTGTTTCTTGATATTTGAGACTTCCTTTACCACTATTTGCAGTAAAAGGTTAGTTGATGTTTGTACTAATGGCATGATTGAATCTTGCCGAGTTCTTCTTGGTGATCATATGATCCTCTAACTCAATTGCTTTTACTTGAGCATCCTTCAATTCAATAGCATGACCTATTTTGAGAAGGAAAGCAATATCTAATGATAAAATATTTATGAGACAACTTAGAAGAATTGTAGAAGATGACTCTAGAGTGTCAAAAATCTTTGTAACTAGGTAGTTGAATCTTGAAACAAATTCTCTCATAGGTTCTCTATCGTCTTTATTGGCATTCGAGACTTGTGCAAACAAGATATGACCATCTTTTGTTGGTTTGGTATGTAAGAAACTTGTCACTCATTAACTCCAAATTGGTTATAGAATTTGTAGCAAGATGGTGAAACCAATTAGTTGTTACACCTTGTAATGTTTCCACAAACAAACGACTTGCAAGATCTTCATGTGCCACACTCAAAGTTCCATATGCGGTGTGGAAGGCTAAAATATGCTCATATGATGTTGTTTTCCATGAGCATAGAACTCTTCAATAAGAACTCTTCCATGACCACTAATATTCAGGTGTGAGTCATCTCTAAGGTACAACTTCCCACCATCATATTCTTCATACTTAGGGAGTTGCTCCTGATGGGAGGTTATATGGAAAGAAGCACTTAAGTCAATCAAATATGCACCTTTTGATGCATGTGTTGCTAAGGTCCCAACAAAGGATTATGCATGTGTTGCTAAGGTTGCAACAAAGGATTATCTTGAGAAGAATTCTTGGACACATCATCTAAATCATTTGTTTTTTCCTCGTCTCCTCTTTGTAGTCTCTATTCAAGTGCTTGGTTTGCCACAATTCCAAAATTTGGCCTTGGACTTTCTAGGAGATTTAGATTTCCTATGGGATTTGGATCTTGACTTTTCTTTTTTTCTTCCTTTCTCTTGCTGTTCTCTTTTTGTCTTCCACAAATTGGTAGGGCCTCCTTAGTTGTTTTGGAAGCTTTTCTCCACATCTCCTTTGAAAGTAATGATGCCACTACCTCATCCATTTTGAGCTTAGAGACAATGCTCTTGATGGCTATCACAAAGTTATCCCACGAGTTTGGAAAAAACCAAAGGAATATCATGTAACGATCCTCCAATTCATTTCAACAAAATGCAAATGGGTCACAATCATATTGAACATATTCATGTGCTTAGCTATAGAACCACCATCCTCCATCCTAAGAGTATACGACTTCTTTCTAAGGAAAAGTTTGTTTACCAAGAATCGAACTTGATAAATTTCTCCCAACTTCTTCTAAAGGGCTTGTGTGTTGGCTTCTTAATGTGCATTTAACAACACTGAATCTGCCAAATAGAGTCTAATAAGACCCTTTGCTTTTTTTTTTTCCAATATATTTGGGTTGTTAGAAATGAAGGTGAACAACCATAAAATGAAAATCTGATTTCAACTGTTAAACTGAATTAACTAGTAGCAAACCAAACGGAGATTATAAGAAAATAAATGAGCAACAAAAAGAAATATGAAATAGAAGAAATAAACATATAACATAGTGTTTACCTGGAGAAACAATTTAAGGAAAAAACTTCACCAAGAATAGAGGCCCAAGTATGTATTACCTTAAAAAATAGAGATTACATACAATCCTTCCTTTATTCTCTTCTATCTTTAATCCAACACCTACAAATATAGTTTTTCATTGTTGCTAATTCCATTACAATACTACTACATTAAGCATTGCTTATATAGCATTTTCATCCCCTAAATGGGGCATCCAAATTGGTTATCAAATTCCAATGCCCCTTGAAAAATCCAAGCATTCATGACAGGATAATGTAGGTTGCTACTAAATTACTCACCTATCAAAATTGGGTGCTTGGTTTGTTGTTAGTTTCTAGGTGGTTATTGTTTTTAACCACAAGATGCTTTAGCTTTAATAATAGCCACACAAGGTTACAAAACAACCTCATAACAATCTCATGGGAAGTTGGGCATGTGTTTGTAAACAGATTTGTCACAACAAATTTTCAATGTGACTCGCCCAATGGGCAATGAAAAATGTTCCAATAGTTGGATAAGTTGTTACTAAACTAGCAACTTTCCTCTACATTTGAGAGGGGCAGTTCCCTCATAGGATGGGATTTTAGGGTTTTGTGTACTTTTAACTTGAAAATACAAAAAAGGAAAAAGGAAAAGCTAAAGGAAAATGGATCATAGAAACCCCAAAATTAGACACATGAATACCAACTGAGATTTCACAACTTATTACAAATTTCAAAGGGGTTTCTCTATAATGTGTGTTTGGATATGCAACGATGATGAAAGAAGTATAACAAATCTCAACATCTGAAGAGATAGGTTGTTTCAACATATTCAATTGAGATACCAAGAGATGATTGTGTTTCATTTCACCAATGTCATGATTTATATATGTTTTAATGGATAGCTTATGATCTAGACAATGGCACAAAAGGATTACCAATTTAATATACGTGAAATCAATAATCATAACATAGAATGACACCCAAAACATACGATTCAAGTACTTTATCTATTATCCTTGCTAAATTATACAACTTCAAAAACCTTTTTGTACAATGTGTGAACACAAAAAGTCATCCAACAATCTCTTCACAAGTCCTATTATTAAAATTTTCCCTTGTGTAAGAGTTCCCCTATAAGAGTCCCCTTATATTCATAGGCTTCTTTGGATAACTACCTTGTAACTACTTGGGAACTAACTTTTTGAAATATAATATTTTACAAATAAGCTTTATTTTGGTTAGTCACTCATCTTTTCCAAAAAGAAAGCTTATTTTCTAATCTCTAATTAGAATAAGTGACATAAGTCAACTTTCAAAAAGATAATTTGAAACCTATAACTTCAGAAAAAGACCAAGTTATTGGTCTTGTTGAAGTATTTTTCCATCTTCATTTGCTCCATCTTTGATGATTTATGAAGACGTTCTTGGCACTGAGCATTGTTTAAATTTGTCCCTTTTGTCTCATAGCAAGAATTAGCACATATTTCACCCTTATTTCCAATCTCTATATTTTGAAGGTGCCTCATTCTTTTTGCCAAAAGGAGACTTTAGGTCTATGGAGAGGAACCATAGTTCCAACATTTGATTGAATTATTTCCACTCACCACAAACATTTGGAAACCATTCCTATTCTGCTCAACAAGTGTGCCAAGTGCTTGATCAGTTTTGAAACCTGGTTTAGCATTCCCCTTGATTATTGTATCTATGTCAATCTATCTATTGTTAGGTTGACTACTACCAATGACTCCAATATCCACAAATTTCATATCATTTGTATCTTCAAGAGTATAGACTAATTGCTTCTCCTTCAAATTTGCAACTTCTGTAAATAGACCAACTTAGTAGGTTAGAGGAAGATTAGATATGTTGGATGTTTGGGCCTAGGCTCACGTTTTGGTTGCCAACCTTGTTAATGCTTGCCCTCTTAATCAATTTGCTGTTGCTTCAATTTACTCACAATAATTGAAAGCTAAGAATATTGGGGTTTCATCATAGCCATCAATGATAGGCACTCTTGCTACCCATGCCTTGTCTATGAGCACAACTATAACCTTGACAAAGGCGTTGCAATAAATCCATTTGTTCATACATGCAATCTTTTTATTCTATTCGATGAGATATCTTTGAGGCACTTTGTCAAACACGTCGCGTAGTTTGTATGTGCTTCCATAGTTGCATACATTTCCTGCAATCATGGCATCCATGAGACCACATTTCTTTGAGGTTTTCTGTCAAACAATTCGCACGTTGTGTCTATGTCCTCACACTTTGCATGCAAGTTTTCCAGGGAAGTTACGACTACAATATCGAACAAGAATATTCTTTTGATTATGTTTTTGTTGGATATTTAGAGCTTGAGAGTTTTTGAAATCTTTTCAACAAAACCATTTTGCATAGACTTTTTTGCAACAATGGCATTCCATGAGACCATATCTTTTTGAGGCATTTTGTTAAATAGTTCGTGTACCTTGGCAATGCTACCACATTCATGGCAGCCCTACAACTAAGGAGGGCATGAAAATTTCGTTGAATAGATATATTAGGAGTCCATTTGAATGAATATCAAGAAGAGTCGAGGCTTAAGGGAGTTCGCGATACCATGGGAACCTCCATGAGTCCCTAGTTTCAATTAAAATATTGACAAAGTAATGTCAAACGTGAATGGATACGTAATGTCAGGACTTTGGGTAGTATTAGAAACTATTGGGAGTTTGGAGGGAATTAAGAATTGTCAGGGGTTCTAGGAATTATGGAAACCTCCAACAAGTTCCATTTGACTTCAAAATGCCCTACAAGTTTGCAAACATGACAAAGGAGAATAATACCATAAGTTTTGACTGCCATAATTCTTTCTTTTGAAAACTTGCCACATTGTCAATTATGTTGTCATAAAACTCCTCATTAAACCATTTTATACCAGGTTTAATAAAATTCCATATTTAATGGTTTCTACAAACTACATGTCGGAAAATTTTGTCATAAAACTCTCCATTAAACCAAAATTCCATATTTAATGGTTTCCACAAACTACCTGCTGGCAGCTCTTGTCATAAAACTCCCAATTAAACCATTTTATACCAGGTTTAATAAAATTCCATATTTAATGGTTTTCGCAAACTACCTATTGGGAACTTGAACTTTTAATATATCCCAATTGGAAAGGGATGCCACCTTGAAAGTTTGCCACATTATGCACAATGGAGGCATAATCATTCTTGTAAAATGATTTTATTCCAGATTTGACGCATTGTGAGATTTAATTGTCTCCATTAATCACTTGCATTGTGCAATTGCTTTCGAGATTTCAAATGAAATGATGGAGATCCTCCTTCAAACTGGCGAGTAACTTGACACTTGAACATAATTGGAGCATTTATGAATGAGCAGCTCAACATAGGATTTTTGATACAAAAAGTTTGAAAATTGGCAAGTTTAAAAATGGGGCCAACATTGCCCAAAACTACCATAGCCTCCAAGATGCTTACCTGGTAAACAATATGTTGGCGTTTCAATTAGCACCTCTGGAGTGCTTATTGGAAATGGTCAGCTATTGCAAGTTTGTAGTGTTTGCTTCTTCAAATTGGGAGGGGAAGATCCCTCTTGTTGCTGATTTTTGCGTAAATGAAAGGAATAAAGTAAACTACTATCCTATCTTTTTTACTCAGTGGTAGGACACAAGGGTGCATAAACACAATGTGCTGTAGCTAAGCTTTTCTTTGGTTTCAGCAGATCTTAACTACGACTAAACTAGCTTTTAATCTATCCTATCTCCTCAAGATTAACAAAGCATGAGGGCATAGGAGCGGGAATGGATGGTTTGATCACTTGGTCGAATTAGTCTCCTAGGATGCATCTGAAGGCTCTAAATTCCCAGATCCGTACTGAAATAAAATCCACACAAATAACCCTTATGGTAATTTATATCTCAAGATTCCCAAGGAGGTACCAAGACCTTTTTGAGGTGTAGGCTGAAAAATAAATCACGAGAAACAACAAAGGGACGATAATCTTGTTTCTTAAATTCCCAAGGAGGCACCAAGGCCTTTCCGAGGTGTAGATTGAAAACAAATTATTGGATACAACAAACAATGATAAAACTTTAAGACTTTACATCAAAGGCATGGTAACTCTCTTGATTTATTTTCTCAATATTCCACCAAAGATTACACATTGGGACATCAACTTGTGTCAAGAAACAATGACAGATGAGGCGATCAAACCAAGAACACATGAACAAAGATTGGACACACCTATTTGAGTAAAGAGAGCACAAGCTATACTTGGTGCTTAACTACAACAAATACGATCGAAGAACATATACTAAGCGAACAATATGAAGGAAAAATTGCTCAACATTTTGCTGCTGTGAAGTAAAGTTACAAAATAATGAGCCCAAGGCTCTTATTTATAGAACTCAAAGGAGTAGGCAACCCTAAAATCTCCTTGAGTTAACAATTAGTTCTTGCCAATCAGCAAGATTTATTTCATGTCTAAAAGTAGGTGAGCAAGCAGTTAACTGGAAGAAAACTACTTCAGTTAACTGAAACTAAACAGAGAGTCAACTGGAAAACTACTTCAGTTGATTGAAACTGAACTAAAGGTGAACTTTATTACAAAGTGTGCCTTCAAAATAGACATCCACATTTAGTGGAGATTTGAGATCCACAAATTATGGAAGTCAAATTAGACATCCTTAATTAGTGGGATCTGACATGCATGATCTGTGGGACCCGGAGTTAACTTGGAAAGGGGCATCAAGTTAACTCCAGTCACAATTGATGTCTTTCTGGAGGGTAGGACGTCCTTCTTGGGGTGCTTTACACCTCATCACCACTGGTCAACAGTGCCTCTATCCGGTCGTTGACCTCCTTAGCCTCTGGGCAATTAATGCTTTGCAAGATGACGATGTGGCGTTTTAACATTTCTTCACCTTTCACAAGCTACTACTGATAGTCTATGCACTTGGCAGCTGTGTCATCTAACTTGGTAGACATGGCTGCCACTTTGGCCAACTTGCAACTATCGGGGTCATCGAGGAATGTGCTACAGATGACATCCCATAATTGATTCTGCACTGTACCTAGCTCAATGTACTCAACTCCCTCGTGCTGATATTCTATGTGAGGGAAGGATATTACCAACGTTCTTGCAAAGTTGATGATACTTGCGACAATCTGTCAGTAGTCAATCAGTTCTACAAAATTGGCATCATAGGCTTTCACCTTGTATGCCAACTGTTCTTTCCAAGCAAAAAGATGTTGCTTGTTCTCTTCAGTGGAGACTGATTGATACGCCAATTGCAAGTCTGCAATTGTGATTTCATCGCCTGGCCTCTTCTCTGTTGTCTTTTGCTCCGACTGTTGAATCTCTGCACGGAGTCCATGTGCTCTATCCCTCAACTGGTATAGTTCTGCCAGTATACACCGTCCTCTGACAACAAATTCCTCCACTTTATCTCTCAAGTGTTTTCCATATGTAATCAACTGATGATGGTTTCGCTCTGCGAGGAGATCTAGCAATTCCTGTGGCAAAGCTGAGACGTTCGGGGTGCCGTGCATTAGGCTAGAAATGTACATCCTCAATTGCTGATTTCAGCCTTTAAGACTACTTTGTTTCTTCCATACTTAGCCATCCTCTCTTGGACGCTCACTGAGGCAATTTCAAGAAGGTCTGCCTCCACCTGACGTGTGGTCTTTTCGAGGTTGAGCTTGGACAATGTGAAGTCCTCAACCTCTACCTCATGTATGTTTCTGTCCTCAAGTGGGGCAACAGTCTCTATGATGAACTCATTATCTGCATTACTTCCCACATGTGCTTGCTTCTTCAATTTATTCGCTGGCATGTCTTGAGGAACATGATTGAACTCTGTGAAGTCAAGCTGGTAGGTTGGCCTTTCCCTCTTTCTTCCTAGGAAACCCTCAAGGCAGATAGAATCCCGACTAGCCTTGCTGGAAGGAGGAATGTTGGGCCCTTGAATGCCCGATGAATGAGACTGTGCTGTAGTGATGTCTCTCGGTGGAGAGTCCAAGTCAACGGGGACTTGTGACTGCTATGATGGTGGTGAAGTAGGTGGCTCTGTCTCTATCACAGGTATCGTATCTGCTGTTGTTGCTTCTTCTATGGGCTCTATATTTGCTGTGATTATCTCAATCACTAGCTCGGTTGCAGCGGTTCGCATGACTATCTCTGGTGTGTGTGTGGCTGTCTCCACATGTAACCGTTGTGTTCTTCCCCTCGTGTGTCCTGACATCCGCATCCGTTTGGGAGGATTGCTCCACTGCTTCTGTCTGGGTTTCTTCCTTGACGTGGAAGGTAGTGTAGATTGAAGCGGTGGTGGCTCTGTTCGGGGAAGTACTACCTTCCTTGTCCTCTTGCTGTCTAGGTAGAGTTGACTGTTTCTAACAACTCTACTCGTTCTCTCCTCTATAGATGTGTTTTCTTTCACATACCAATCCACTCTTCCGAGTGGCTATGAGTCCACTTGATCCACGAAGAACGAGGGGAGAATGACTTCCCCTTCATCATCAGATAGGCCCTCAATGTCTTCTGACATAAAGTCAGCAATTTGTGAGAGCCTAAGCCGGCTATAGTTCCTTCTTCATACCTCAAACTCATCGTCACAATTGACCCAGTAATCTTCCATAGAAGATTCGTGTGATGAGTGTTGCTCAAGATGCACTGCATAAAGGCCTCTTGGATCATATGACCTTCTCTCAATGAGATATTTGAGATTGCTTCTCACTGTTTCTTGGCTCATCAATTTGGCATCTGCCGTTGTTTTACATCTATAGAGTCCCATCTGGATGGGAAAGTTCGCAGCTGGCTTCTTCTTAAGGCGTAGGTGAGTGTGAACTTCGACTAACTGCCTTAGGAACTCCATGAACACCACCTTATTTGAAGGGTAGCGTGGCATCATGGCGGGGTGACCATTGTAACCATACATGCGTATGTAGGTGAAAGTGGGGAATTGGATAAACCAATCCGCCAGTCCACCATTGCCTCCTTGGCTGCTGGTGATAGACACGTGCATCTCATGGTCGAGGTCTCGTACAGTGTGCATAATGAAGAGGTCACTTATCCGTTTGAAGTGTCGTTCTGCTTGAGTATACTCAAGACGCGGAAAGTGTTCATGGACCTTTTGCACACCTAAGGTCCCCACAGTGTTTAGTGTCCTGAACTCGCCTTGGAAAGCAATCAGTTATACAAGGTAGGAACATATGTGGAACCTATGTGCCTCGAGAAACCTAGTAATCTGTTGGTGGAGTGTCACTGATCAGGGTGGCCTAGTCATAATGTTCTCTTTTGTTGATAATCTTGGCAATGATGTAGAATATCCATGACTGAAACTGATTGCCCTCTTCATGTCTAGTGATCCTGCTGAGTAGAGTGATCAACACTGTATACTCGTCTCAGAATTCTCCTCGTCCAACCATTTTGGGTAAGTTGGCCTTTTTCACCTTTAACCATTGTTCTACCATTTTTTGCAAACACCTGTCCTTTGATACTTCAAATGCCTTTTCGCATTCTTTCACCGATATGACCACATTGGTCGGGCATGGTGGAATAGCAAAACATTTTTCAATGTCCTTTGGTTTCAGGTTGCAGATCACCCTCCCATCCACTGATCGAATTTCTCTCGTGGTAGGATTGTAATGCTTAATGCAAGCAATTACAAGCTCCACACTCTGTAGTGTGATGGGGATGGACGCAGCTTGAAGCAACCTAGATTCTTCTATGTTTTGTAGCGTGATTTGATTCATGTCCTCCAAATCTTCTAAATCGACCATTGGGTTCTTTTGATGTAAGTCTGTGTCAGTTGTTTTCAGGAAATCATGGTACAAGGCCGTTTTGGTTTTGTATTGTACCTGGGAGTACTGCATCCTGAAAAACTTAAAGATCAATTGTGCACATGACCCTGTTCTGACAGTTTCCAAAAACCCCTAAAAATAGTGCCTGTTAAGAAGTATTTTTTCGGGAAAAATCTGGCACATGGGTTTTGTTTGTGCTTCAATGCTGAACAAACCCAGTTCCTTAGATTTTTGATTCTGAGACTTTTTCGGAAAAATCCCTAAAAATAGGGGTAGCAAGTTTGTTGTTTCCAGAAAATTTGAAGAGATGGGTTTTACTGGAAAATTATGTTGATCATACCTTGTTGGTCAGATCTGTGGTAGCCTGCTATTTTTTGTGACATGCAAGAAATTTAAGACATAAGATATGACATAGACAAGAAGTAGATTGGAAGTTATTAGCTGCCTCCTTGTAAAAATCTATCTCTGGATGCAACCTCTGAGAAGAAATCCCTTTGTGCCATTGATCTTCAAAAAATAACGAAGAACGGTCCAAAACCCTTGTTAGATCTTCAAAAGACGTCCTTGAGAGCAAATTGTTGTTTTGATCTTCAACTTGCAAAAGAAATAATGAAAAAGGGATGCCTAGAGTTGATATATAATGATTCAAGTTTGGGCGCCAACTCATGTTTTAAGCCTGATTTAGCCTGATTTGGAGTTCTAAAAGTTGGTTTCCACTAATTGTGGGATGATTTGGCCACTTTTGTCTCCAAAATATCTTAACTCCAGTCAACAAATTCACCTTTGACCTTTTAGGCGCCCTCCTTGAGTGTTGAACACTTTTTTCATCATTTTCCAGGCTGAAGTGACTTTGTTCGATCCTTGCTCTCGGTCGTTCAGTTGATCTTTAGCAGTTGCTGACAGATCTATTGTTGAGATGGAACCATCCTAAAGAGGTATGCGTGGGAGCCATCCAGTTAGAAACCTGAGTTTGAGGCTCCAAATTCAAGGGCGCCTTTCTTTAGTAGGGGCGCTTTTAGCCCTGACTTAGTCAACTTTTCATGACTGTTCTTTGTTTTCACCATTAGACCCTTCGTGCTTTTGATCTGACATCACTGTTGACTGATGAGTCAGATGACTTTGCTTGATTGTGTGTTGGGTAACCAGCTTAGTCCTGGAAAGGATGACTGGTTTCTCAGCTCTTGAAGGTCTGTTTAGGTCCTTCAAATCCAAGGGCACCCCTGGCTAGCAGGGGCACTTTTGACTTGTTGACTAATTATATTCATGCTATAAACTACCTCAGTTTGATCTCCGTTGTCAGATGATTAATTTGTCTGTTGCCTTCATTGATAGTTTTGTTGTCGAGATTGATCAAAGTGGAGAAGGTCATCCTGGAGGTCACCGAGCAAATAGACTGCATCTGCATGCCTCAAAGATTGGGCACCTTTCTTCCGTAGGGGTGCTTTTCCCTTGGTACTTGTTCATTTTTCTATGTTCTTCATTTAGTCTTTACCTTAGGCGATTTTTGCTTGATCTCAACCTTTGACTGTTTGACAGGTCCTGTGAACGTGCTGTCGGATTGATTGCGAAGCTGGGAAAGAGCTGAACAAATGCCTTGTATAAAGCAGTTGTTGATAACTTCGTCAGGTGTCTTAAAAAGAAGGGTGCCCCTGGCTAGCAGGGGCACTTTTGTCTTGAAGCTCACTGATTTATCTTTTATTTTGCATGCTCTTGCTTGCAGGATCTCTATACTTCGTTGACGTTTGCCAGTGATCTCTGAATAAGATATCTCTCTTGACGATGCGTTGAATAGCCAACAGGAACATGAAGAAGATGACTGCTTCGGATGGATTTGATGATTGCATTTGGCCTTTGAGATCAAAGGGCGCCTTTCTCCAATAGGGGCACTTTTTTGACCCTTGACTGTATTTTCTCCTTGGTAGCAAGGCGTGGTTTTCTGAAGTTAGCCAAATTTTGGCATTTTTCAGTTTTGAAAATCTCCTCCATCAAACAACATCTTTTTGATCCTTTTTTGCCATGGTTTCACCATTGAAGCTTTTGAAGCTTAGCTTTCAACACTTGGTACTGGCCAATCTGCCATTAATGGCTGCGGAGCTCCTAACTTTGTTCCTGAAAAATAAAAATAGACCCACCAAAGTAAAACATGTTTTTTGATGATTTTGACTTGACCAGTGTGATCGTGAAGTCAATTAATCCTATCAAAATCATTTTCAATCATTTTCGGAAAGTCCTATTTTCAGGGGTTTCCCTAAAAGTAGGGATTTGAAACCCTAATTTTCAATTTTTCAGAATTTTACACATATGTTCCTTGACAGAAACCCACTAAAACCTTATGTTTGGTTTGACCTAAAACAGACTTTTGACGACATTTTTACATGATTTAGCTCAATTTAAGTAGAATGCCAAAAATTTATTTTGTGTACAATATAGTAACTTATTGTTGGTAAAAAATTAGTTATTGACCCATGGTAAAAATTAATTACCATACCAGTAAAACCTTGACAATAAAAAATAATTATTGTTGATGAAGCCCTCATCCCTTGTGAGTGATTTACAAACAATATTAGGAGTAATTAAATACATAGGATTTACAAGGTTGATGTCACTTTAATCCTATGAGTCTTCTTGTTTCATTGCAGCAGGTTTGGATTTTGATGTTGCAGCCCATAGATCTCTATCTACAAGCACATGCTCCATCTTGAGCTCCCACAACTCCAAGTTAGTTACTGTGAATCTCTCCATCTCTACCCTTGATTTGCTTACTATTTTTCCTGCAACAAGATTTCCTTCTACACAAGCTCCCACTTAATCCAATATTAGTGCAAAAAACCATGTCCCTAGCACCTAGAATTTGAGGTGAGTAGGCTTTGATACCAAATGAAAGGAAGAAATGGGGTGGAAACACTTCATACACTAACCTTTAAAGGGAGGTATCTGCATAAACAAAAGATCTTATAGTTACAAAAAATAATACACAGAAAATTTTACCATGATAAGATCTTTTATGTGAGACAAACCCTTTCGGGAGAAAAACTCTACACTTCAAAATAAAACCAATTGTAATACTTACCAACTAATACTCTTAGACGATGCCTTTATAGGAGTATCACTAGCATTCAGATTTTGGATCAATTCTTGCAATATAACAATACCTACAAGTCAATTATACAACCCATACAATACTCCATCCTCAAGCATCAATAAATAGGAAAGACTGAAACCACAAACCACAAGCGGTTTACTAAAACCATGAGTCAAAACAATGACCGGAAAATGGCACCGCAATTGGACTAAATTTCAACGCCCAAGTTGCTCATGGTTTTCTTTGCTTAAAATAGAAGATGCTCTTACAACTATCATAACTTGTCATAATGTCTGTTATAGTTGACTCCTGAACTTGGATGCTCCACTTTGGCATTTCAAACCCATTCAAAGATTCTTTATGACTTGTCATAATGTTGGTCAAGGTGTCAACATAACTCCCCTATAATCATTCTTTTACGCATCATGGAATTTGTTATATGTAACTCCCATCATACAATATCATAAGATGTTTTTATGCATCTTAATGAGATTAGATGCTCCTGCAACCTTTTACACACCTCCCAAAACATCTGACACATGGCAAATAGTGCCAACAGAAAGCAGGTTGCCTCATTTCCCAGTATGAGGCCAAAATAATAAGTAAATACAAATAATTAATAAATCGAAACATTAGGATGCATGGTGAGACACTTTTTCAACATTCAAATCGTTTCAACAGAGTCCAAATAGAGGTTTCCCTATGTTGGAAGAACAAAATGATATGTTAGTCAAGCATTTTCAGTTGTTAGTGAAATAATTGTCTCAAAAGTGCCATAGTTCTGGCAGCACAGCCCCATTCCTTGGAAAGGGGCAATCTTATGGAAATGAGGATGATGATGATATGGCAGTTCATGCAGTTTAACAAGGTTCCTTGATTGGGGGTCTTCGATAACTTTTGCTGCAGTTTCTTCTTTAACGTCTTACTCTCAAAGTGGGGCTAGTTCAGCTGTATACTCAATTATAGTGACTGTTGCCTCCTATTGTTTGTTGGTAAGTGTTAGGAATTAGTGCTCACATGTGTGTTTAAGTGAACTTTATTAATGTGTTATAAAATAAAGTTATGTAAGTTAATATTAAGTTGTTGAGAAACAACTTAATATTATATTGTTGTGAGAGTGTAATATTATGTGAGTTGTGTTAACAACTCACGTAGAGATTTAGCAGTGAAAATAGGAGGGAGATAATCGAGGTGGTTGAATAACCCACCTAGATTTAGAGTAAGAAGTAAGTGAAGTTGTTATAGGAGTTAAGATTATTCATCCTATATATTTGTAATATGCTTTCAACGAATAAAATATAGAATAGCAATATAATTGTGTGTGCAAAATTTTCTATCTCTGCCCAAATTTTAATATGGTATCAGAGCACCGTTGAAAATGGGCTGTGCATTATTTTTGGTTGAAAAGGGACACTATCATGTTGTTTATAGTTCCGCTTGAGTGCCATTCTATTTGCTTGGAATGTTGTGCTGATGAGTTTTTTTTATCAGTCTAACACAGTCCCAATAAAACTGCAATATCTTTGACATTTCTAAACGAAATTTAAAACTTCAAAATGTTTTGGAAAGCTGGCGACGAGGAGCACAAAACCCAGAAATGGTTTGGAGGTATATTTTTGTACTGAATGAGCAGTTTGAAGTGGAATACAGTGATGTGATAATGCATCTTTGATCGCTGTTACAAATGCTTTCATTCTTTTTAAAGTTTTTTAATTGCTGTGAATATCTGCAGTGGAGGTGTATGACATTATTCTGTCCCTAGTCAAGTTAAATCCTCACATTTTTTATTGTTAGAAAAAAGGCATTATGTCATGACCCCGAAATTGTAACGCATTAAAATGCAAATAAATGAATAAAATAAATATTAACATTATAAAAAGGAAATATTAGCAATTTAATATTAATATAATTATAATTATGATTATCAAAATATAAATATAAATATTAACATCTTAAATATTATTATTGTAAATATTGAAGTATATATATATATTAAAACTAATCAATTCATAAACATAATAAACAGATAATATATTAATATAAAATATAAACCTAGATATTGGGGTCCTTAAAGCAGCAATTATTCCAAATTAAAAGGCAGAAGTTATAAAAGGCAGCAATTCAAAATTCAAAAGGAGTAGCGATTAAAGATAAAATGCCATATAAGACAAAATCCATAAAAGACAAATTTTATTTTGTCTTATTCATAGAAAAGTGCAGCGATCAGATTATGAAGGATAATTAAGAGGTGTGATCTGCTTGTAAAGGCAGCGATTATATAAAGGGACAGTGATTACAAAGGCAGCAATAGTTAATAAAGGGTTCTTTTAATAGACGCCTCTTTTTAGAGAGATGTATCGCTTCACCGTAACATACAGATTTGCAAGAGGATATAAGGAAGGAAAGACATCGAATGAGGGGAAGAAAAGGAGGGAATGATATGACTGCAATCAGAAATAAAATAAATAAGTCTGATATGGGAAGAGATAGAATTCATATCATATACTCAGATTTGGAGGAGGAAATAAGAAAGCCTGATAAGGACATTATCTGAACATAGCAGCATACATCATCAGATCAAATTGGGAATAAGAGGAGAAGCAGATCAACCAGTAAACACTCAGCGGCAATAGAAAAAGGATGGAAAGATGAGGGAATTGTGATCCTCACTAGGTAGGCCACCCCATATGAATGGCATGCGCCACATGGGGCCGCCTCATATGAATGGCATGTGCCACATGAGGCTAAGGAGGCGACCTCATATGAATGGCATGCGCCACATGAAGCCAAGGAGGCTACCTCATATGAATGGCATGTGCCACATGAGGCCAAGGAGGGTGATATATCCGTCCTTGGGTATAATTCCTATTAGGATAAAGTGATAATCGGATTAACAAATTTCCTATGGATTTTCTAATGTTCAATCATGATACTCTACTAGTTAAGTTATTATTGTAATTGATCTCTAACTTGTTTGCAAGGATTAAATCAAGCCAAGGTACCTTCTAAACTCCTCTATTTCTTGGGAAATTGATAATTTAGGTTAAAATTAGTATAGTTCCTATTAGGGGCATTACACATTAGGCATTTGTTGCTCAGATCCACTATTTAGAGTATCAGTGATAGATGTTTGTTTGAATTTGATGGATGTTTGTGGCTGAATATATAGCATTGAGACTAAATTCAGTAATAAAAGGACCACAGGACTTGTGATGCATCCTAGAAAAGTTTGGCTTGGGTAACTTTGAAATATTAAATGTTTTCAAAAGATTTTCAATCTTCAAAATAGCTGAAGCTATACATGTAGGAAGACTTTGTTAAGACAGATATTTTCTTGAAGGCAGCAGCAGCAGATTCTATCAATTTAAATTTTGCTGAACCATTACTTTGAATGATGGGAAGCATATTGATGTAGAGCATCTTCAGTGGAATGATTCCTGCAGACGGTTCTTGAACTTTGATCAAAGCCAAACACGATGCTGATGGGTTTGGCTGAATGGAATGCTATGGAAACAATGTATGGGATAGATCATCAACGTATCCAAGTTAATGCATTGACCATTTGGTGGACTAGATGAATTTTATCTTGGCAAAAAAAGAGAGGAGGATGGCATTTATGATTTAGAATATGAATTTGGTTTTGATGATCGAGATAAGAAAGACAACCATGGGAAATGATTAGCATTGAGTAAAGTCATTTCATTTTATTTCTACGTTTATAGTTCTAGTGTCTTAAAGTGTGTTATTAGCTCTTATTTTGTGTCAAAGTTTAAGAAGTGTATAATAATAATAATAAAAAAAACAAAATTTGCCTCAATTTGTAATTGGATCCACTATCACTTGTATGCGATGTCCATTTTGTGGAGGGGCAAATTCTAACACTGAGACTTCAAAGCCAAAATTGCTAAGTAGCAAGCCAATTGGAGGATGGAGGCACAGGAGGTTGGAGGACAATAGCGCCTCTCCTTAGCCACTAATGATGAGGTTGCTTTTGCCTTTTTGTATTAGTGGCATTTCATTTCATTTTTATTTTTGTGAGTTATTTCCTTATGTAACCGTCTGTTGTAAAATATTATATTGAACAAAAACACTAATGTAATGCAATTCATGGATCTTGAAATGGTTAGTGGTAATCCAGAAAACCATATGAGGTGAACAAATTTGTGTCCAGGTTTGTGGTAAACCTATGTGAAAACCATGAAAGGCTGAGGAGAGGTGCCTTTCATTTGAATCAAGATCATGAGCCACAAGAGTTGGGCTTATTGCAGTTGAAAATGCTAAAGTTTGGAAGGAGGAGAATATGGACATCATCAATATTGTAAACAATTGTATAGGAGAGCAGCTGGCTACATAGATCTGCTGATTGTCGGACTTCTTGGAAGTGTGGTCGGTCGGTGATGAGTTCACTAGAAGTGAAAGCGGGATAAGTTCTCATATGTAGGTGATCATGTACAACAAGATCCAGATAGTAGTATGCAGACCTAAAGTATGCATAGGCATACGATTCTATTTCCAACTTATGTGATGTTCTTTCTCCCCGTGTTCACACTAAGGGGGGGTGTTAGGAATTAGTATTCACATGGGTGTTTAATTTAACTTTATTAATGTGTTATAAAATAAAGTTATGTAAGTTAATATTAAGTTGTTGAGAAACAACTTAATAATATATTATTGTGAGTGTAATATTATGTGAGTTGTGTTAACAACTCACATAGAGATCTAGTAGTGAAAGTAGGAGGGAGATAATCAAGGTGGTTGAACAACCCACCTAGATTTAGAGTAAGAAGTTAGTGAAGTTGTTATAGGAGTTAAGATTATTCATCCTATATATTTGTAATATGCATTGAACGAATAAAATATAGAATAGCAATATAATTTTGTGTGCAAAATTTTCTATCTACCTCTGCCCAAATTTTAATAGTAAGTAGCAATTACCTAGTGAACTTGACTTGACTTGACTGCTGGCTATTTATGTTTACCCACAATGCCATCCCCAGCAACTGCCATCTCTCCAGCTATCCCCTTGAGAATCACAACTTGCTAATAGAGTTGACTGATATTGAATAGCACCCTCCTCCAAATAGTCCCATATGTGTGCCTCTTGAGGACTTCTAGAATTGGTCAGAATGAAATGGCTGAAGGCGATACTGGACAGTCCTCATGTCCCTTGTTTTTTACTCTTTTTGTAGATACAGTCCAAGTTGCTGGCAAGTGTGGGACATACTAAATTGGTCCCACTACATATTCTGATGCACAAATGTGGCTCAGGAGTTGAAAGGAAAATTGATATTGGAACTTCTGCAACTGCTACTATCAGAGCTAAGCCTTCTGTTACAACTGTGTTTTCTACTTCTGCCTTGGTTCATGATGCTTCCCACTTTGGTCCCAGTCCTGTAATTTTTGATTTTCAAGCTGCTGTTTTCACTCTAGAAACTGTTGTTCAGAAGCATGATGATGAGAAGAAGATTGATGCTAGTTATACTTAGTTTTAAAAATCTATTTAGAGTTGTCTGATTAGGAGTCTAGTATGAGCAGGTATTGAAAAGTTTAGACGAAATTCTGGATTTGAAGTCATTTAACACTTTATTTAAATATATGCATATCAGATTGTTTTAGAGACAAACTTATGTTAAGATGACATAAATTAATCCTGCCTTGCACCTTTGTGAGCAATCAAAGGTAATTTATTAGATTATGTATACGATGCACACGTATTTTAAAATGAATTGATTTATTTGGTTCATTGTGGATAGTTGGGCATTGCATGTTTTAAATTATAATACCTTCTCATAATTTGGCTTAGTGTAGAAAATTGCAAAGTTTTCCATATGTGCTTATGGTACACTGTTGTTTGAAGTGGCTAAGGAATGCTAAGCCTTCACCCTTTTCTGTATTTAGACTTTATAGGACAGAGAAATGGGACCATAGTTGAACCATAGAATGTGGATTGGTTTCTGTAGAGTTCTTGGATACAAGTGTGCACAAAAACATGCTGAGGTTCAAAGCGCTTCAACTGTAGCATTATGAAACATTTGCTATTAATGTTAGTTGGCCACAGTTATTAAATAATAAAAGATTTTCTTCTGAGGCTGATAATTTTGTACCCTATGGGGTATCTTTGACATCTGCTAGAGAAGCTTCTTAAAATGTTTTATATTTTCTTATTGTTTCCAGAATGGAGAGTCATTTTTCCTTAAGACTTCATTTATTGCCCATCTCCCTTTTCCCCTCTCCTTCTGACCCTGCTCTCATTTGTTTTACTACTTTTGTACTCAGTCATAATATAATTAATCTAATTAAAATCTTTGTACTCAAGGAAGTATCTTTTTTATGCCTTGTGCTCAAGAAAGTTTTCATGCAGGTGCCTATATATGTGAATAAAGCGATTGTTGCAAGGGATGCAATCAAGCTTATATACAAAACCCCACATAGTTCAGGGAAGTGGAGAGAAAGTAGCACAAATTCTATTTATGATCTTTCTCTGGACAGGTAATACCAAAGTCGCTTCAAGGGAATTCACTCTGGGGCATTTTTTCAATTGAGGGATGTTATGAACCAAGATTAGTTTTAAAAAGTTGGCCATATCTTGGCTTATTTGGAGGACCATGATGTGTATGTACATGGCAATTCTTATAAATAGGGAATAGGAGTTGAAATGGATCATATTTTTTATAAGGTTTTGGGTTAATATAGTAATTTGTATGATTTGTAATATCTGGAAATTATAGATGTAAATGCTGTTCTATATGAATAACTTCAAATTGACAGAAATTAGAATGTGTAAATTACTTGAATGAGTGTCCTATAGTTGCTGGAAATGGAACAAAATTGCAGTTGTATGAAACAAAGACAAAACAACAACAACAAGAAACATCAACTACAATCAAGATTGATGCAAAGATTTTAACCTGAAAGCCCTAATGTGAGGAAAACCAACTAGAAATGACAATGTGTCAGCTTCGTCTCATTTCCTTGGCCAAAAGTAGTTACAATTTGCAAACAGCTTTTACTAGAGCATGTACAATATTCTTCATCCTATCACACTCACTTCTCTCTGCATCATACTAGCTCTTGTCCTTACAACCAACTGTACTTGCTAACATTTCCTCACAGAGCTTATGCCACTTACAAATAGGAACATTAGGAGCAGCCTTTCGTACTAAAGGACTCCCAAATGTCTTGGAACATGAAAAGTCATTTGTTATGTCTTTGTTCTAACTGTATATTTGAAACAGGAAAAAGCACAACTGCCAGAGAGGAATTGCTGTGTCACTAACAAGACTCCCATGCCACAAACAAAATTGCCATGACACATTTGAAAGCATGACAGATGGATAACAACCACCTTTTAGTATCTAGTGCCCTTGACAAAACTATTCTTTGTTTTGTTTGAAAACTTGAAATCATTGGGTTGATTGATGAAGCAAACTGTTATTTGGATCCTTATAGATCATACCTCCCGTGCTTCTCACAAAAGCTCAATGCTTGAGGAGATGTCAAAAGAATTGTCTCACTTCTTCCTTGATGTACCCATCTAGCTAGCCTTGGTGTCATTTCCTTGGTGGTGATCAGATAAGACTCTTTTATTCCCCGTCTTGTTTCTCAGACTTTATTTTGCAACAGCACATCCTCCAACTCTTTGACTCTCCAATAATTCTTCAATAGATGGTAGTTCTTGTCCTATATCTACTTCCTCCAAAATGGATGCAAGTTCTTACAATTGAGTATTGAGTACACCTTCATGCATGAAGGTAGCTGAAGCCTAAAAGAATTTTGTCCAACCTGCTCCAAAATGGTAAATGACCTATATATGAGAAGTTTGAGCTTCTTAGCTTCTCCTTATGTTGAGTCTTGTGCACCACCTTCCTCATCCAAACGGTTGCTCCTAACTTCTGTAGAATTAGAAGATGTTTCTATCCCAGTTCTTGCCTTTTCTGCATTACCCTCAGAAATTGCTAGAAGAACTTGTTTTGCCTGAAATGTGACATCTGCAGGGCATGATGTGCAAGTAGTGGTGTTATTTCCCGTTTCTTTTTCCAAATGCCATTTGAAGTGATAAATGCCACCATTGATCTCATTCAAACACCAATTGCATTTAACCTTCATTGTACCCAATACTGATGTGCAATGTGTCCACACAAAGTCTTTTTGATGGAGCATTATGATCAAATCTACAAAAGCATCTTAATTCAGTTTAGTTTGACGTCAAAGGCCACAAGAAAGTTTTAAGGCATGAATAATTAATTGGGAAAAACTTGCAAATTCATTTTAATTCCCTTGCACATGGCATTTTGTTGTTGTGAGGCAACTAGGTTTAGTTTAATTTTAACTAAATCAAAGCACATGGAGAATCATATTGGGCACATTAACATACTCTAGGAACGACCCCTTACATCTGTAGATGCCTCAGTGGATATGTTATTAAAAAAGAAACAATAAAAAATCAATGAAAATGCTCGAAGACCTAAAATGTCAATAAACCCCACTCAAGCATGCAAATAGTAATCACATCAGAAGGATGGGGGTTGGGTGGCCTGGAGGAACAAGTACATTTTCAGTAATGTTTATAACAATTTTCTTCACTTCATAATAAATGTGTGTGCATGTACACCACATTCTTAAAGACTAAGGCAAATGTTGTATTTAGTTTAATTACCCCAATTTGCTGAACATTGGTTTCAGTTGTCATATTTAGTTTAATTACCCCATTTTCAGACCCTATGGGTCTCTAAGACCTATCTATTGCTTCCCTGCTCATTTTGTCAACTTCACTTTGAATACAAGCCATATTTTACAAAGTTAAAGTAGAATTGAGATCACAAAAGCATTAAGTATTATTTTTGTGTTTGTAATTTCTTTGTTTTTGTTGATATAAACTTGGAATATATAATGGAGCACAGAGTTTATTCGTTCATTTGTGATGATGCCTTTTCTTACATATCTCAAAACTGAGAGACTTCATTTTTAGTTACCCATTTTTGTTGTTTGATGAGAGCATTGTGATGGTCTGTCTGACTATAATTTGTTCTTGAGAAGAGTTTCTATGAGTTTCTATAATATACAGTAGGATCTGTTCATCACATATATTGAAGTTATTAATATAGTTTTTACTTTCAAAGTGATTTGTTACCATTCTTGTATGATTACTTGATCTGTTGCTTTTTATTATGGCAGATGCGCTAAAATTGGTTGTGGTGACATGTCTGTTGGCGACATGGTTTTTAACGTTTTCACACTACTATTGATGACATAGAATCAGCTTGTATTGTTCTTCTAGAGTTTCTTATTTTGAATGAACTTTGTTTGTGCAACTGCAGATCATGAGGGAAAGTAGTTGACCTTACATTTTATTAATCTTTAGGTGTTATCTTGTTTCAAGAGTCCTCATTTGTGGCGACTTTGCAGTTGATTTGATTTGGCTAAGTCAGATTTCAACCTATTATTTCAAGATGGTATTCTATAGATATTCTACTTTTAACCCAATGCTACTGCAAAATTGTATGGCATAGAATTTCCTGAGAGAATTTGTCTTTTACTTTGTTCAAAGACATCACGATATATACTGTAGGTCTTTAAACATGAGACTGTATCTAGACATGAGAATGTATCTACAATTACATTCCATGTTTAGAGACCTGCAGTATATATCATGATGTATTTGAACAAAATAAAAGACAAATTCTCTCAACAAGGAATGATTTGAAGGCAATGCTAAAATATTTATAGACATGCTAAAATTTATAACAACTTTTTTTATACAATCTCCTTGAACAAATATTTATACATGCTAAAATTTATATCAAAAGAATAACAAAAAAATATAGTGGTCGAAAGCTTGACATCATGCTTAATAGGAACGAATCCCTCAAATAAGGCAAATCACATCATAAGGAGTGGACAGATCACCTACTTGTATCTTGACGAATTCCCACAAATCCTTGTAAGTTTTGAATGGCATGCTTCTAAATCGCATATTTGGAAAACGTTGTGCAATGTCAACTAAATAGGTTTTTGGCACGTTTTTTAGGGTTTTCTTTCATGGGAAAAATAACACCGATTTTTGCGGGTTTTAGATGCAATTTCCATTGCAATTTTTTGCCATTTAAAATGCCAAAAAATCGTTGACCATTGCGGCCAACGATTTTTTCAATTTTTGCGATTTTTCGGGGATAAAAGCACATCATCTCCCAGTTTTTCAAAATTGCAATTTATTTCAGATTTTTGCTTCTTTGGTTGCCACTATAGGTCCAAATTCAGGCTAGCAGTTTTGGTGTCTACTAGAAATCAAGCATTCTATTTTTAGAAAAGTTGCTTTTTCCTTTCTTATTCCTTCTTGGATTAAGGAGAGTGACTTAAAAATCAAAACTTTATATGTTTAGAAATCAACGTATGGAACAAAATTCACAATTTTGTTTCCTTGCATTCAAATTGATAGAATATCATTAGATTCACTACTATGAAATCAATTTGCTTCAAATATCTACCATCTTTACATACTAGGCTCTTGGTGCTTGTTTCAAACCATAGAAAGCTTTAATCAAGTCATCTCAAACCCTTCTTTGAACATTCTCTTCACCCCATTAAGCTTTTTGTCATGATATTTTTGTTAGCAAAAGAAAATCAATATATGGAACAAAATTCACAATTTTGTTTCCTTGCTTTCAAATGTATAAAATATCATTAGATTCACTTCTAATAAATCCAATTTGCTTCAAATAACTACCAATCTTTGCATACAAAGCACTTGGTGCTTGTTTCAAACTATAAAAGCTTTAACCAAGTGACTTACCTTGCTTTCTAAACCTTTGACTTCAATCCTTGTGGTTGTGACATGTAGACAACCTTTAATAAATCATCATCAAGAAAATCACTTTTAGTGCCCATTTGATATATCTTACAATTTTATTATGTCCCACTTGGTTGCGGGGGTAGTATCTTCCCTAATAAATGCCTTCTTTTTAAGCATAACCCCTAGCTACCAATTTTGCTTAGTATTTGTCTAGTGATCTATTTGCCTTATATTTCACCCTACACATCCTTTTGCTTCCAATTATTTTGCTCTAGTTAGAAAACTACAATATTCCAAGTCTTGTTTTTCATGATGGAGTCATACTCATTCCTCATAGCATCTTTCCAAAACATAATTTACTTGCATCCAAGTAATCCTTGGACCTAATATGATTCCTTCATTAGGTCAAAATGAAGCAATGTACTATTTTGCACACTTGGGTATATGAGGCAACTCACCAACTTATTGCACTTGTGAAAAATTTCTGATCTCTTCCACTATATGAGATTGAGATGAAGCATGCTCATCACTTGAACTCGTAAGATTTCCATCATTAGAACTATAATAAATTGAAACACTCACCATATTGGAATCACCATTTCAACTTGATGATTTCGTAGATCTATCATTTTATTTTTTTCTCCAATCCAAAGTAAACTTTTTTTAATTGAGATGGGCATACATTCTTTCCTTGTTTTCTAATTATTTTCTTAACCTACATCACTCTTTTCTTGTATTACATGGGGATGTCCCTTGGCCATCCCCCAACAAACAAAATCAGGAAATGGCTTGAAAATGCATTCCCATTTTAGGGGATGATGGGAAACGGTTAGCGGGTGCCTAATTGTTATCGAGCAAGTCGGGGACGTATCAAACATCTCCCATGCGTCTTGAGGATGGCCAAACGTACCCTATAGAAATTAAAAACTGTTTAATGTATTTAAAAAAAGACACCTAGAAAAAGTTTGATGTGTTTAAAAGGGACATGGGGGTCCACAAACCCTCACATGCCCCTTATTCACCCTAGCGCACAAAACAAACACATTCAATATGTTATTGAACTTTTGGTGGAGGTTGTGATAAGGTATTGGTTGTTGTTGAAGAATTGTGGCTACCCTTCCCCGCTTGAAGCAATTGAAAAATTTGTCAATATATCAACTTCAAGGCATGAAGGTATTGAGATTCAACATATATTTAAAGATATTTTTTTTTCAATACAAAGATGACAACTAGTTCAACAACAACCCTTTGGCATCAAGGTATGCCATTTTGACATTTTTAATTTAATTTAATTTTTTATACATAAGTGATAAAATTATAAAGTTATAGTAGCTATCTTGTTAAGGAGGGTTTGTAATTAGTTTTAAAATGTTTTGATTTCAATTTGTTATTATTCAAAAACACCACAAAATGAGCACTAGTAGTAGTGATGACAATATGAATTAGAATGAGATGGCCAATGAAAAAGTTGAATTAAATAGAATGGATCATTCTTTTGAAAATCTACACACAAGTTCTATTGAAACTCGACAAGACCATTTTGCATGCCCTTCATCATCTCTTTAGAAATTTGCAAAAGATCCTTTCAACCCCCAAAAGTGCTTGCTAGAATTTTCCATCAATTTGAGCATTAATAAGGGTAAAAATATAGGGGCAATAGGAATTGATTGGCATATTTGCAAAATTGATTATCATGAGAGCTATAGTAGGGTTGCACACCATTTTTGGGTGAGAGTGGACATGGGGTTAGAGTCTGCAAAAATATAAAATTGGAACAACAGATTGAAATGTTAAAATTGGTTGCAGAGAGAGGAAAAAAATGCTAGTACTACTAAGAAACGTTCATCTAGAACATTGCAATCTATTGATGACTATTCCAAAGTATTAGTTGGAGAGAGTTGTGATAGAGGGAAGAGGAATGCCACTTATACTATAGGTGAGAAAAATATTGTGGCAGGGTTAATGAATTTGCAAAAACATGAGCAAGCCGATGATTAAGTGGCCAAGTTTCTTATGCCGATACCATCCCATTTCATTTGGCAAGGTCTCCTTATTTCAATGATATATTGGGAGATGCAATGGTAGTTAGGGCTTTTTATGTTCCCCCCTTGAAAATATAAATTAGATACCTCCCTCCTAGACTAATAATATTTAAAGGTGAACATATTGATGTAGGAGATGAGACAAACATGGATGACTAGCTGTTTTATAGTCATGGATGGGTGGACTAATGTTCAACATCAGTCGCTCATTAATATTATTGTTACATGTATTATTGGTTCATATTTTCTTAGAGCTATTGATTGCTATAGGAAATCTAGGTATGATTAGTAGTTTTCCCTTTTGGAAGGAGGCCATAGAGGGAGGTTTAGTCTTTAATGTTGTGCAAGTTTTGACAGATTCAGGTCATGTTTGTAAGTTAGCTAGTTTGATGGTTGAGGTCACTTGAGAGCATGTATAAATATATTTTTTGGACTCCATGCTGTCTACATTCTATGAGTAATGCTTTGATAGACATTGGCAAAATAGATTGGGTGAAGATAGTAATGGCCGAAGCTAGAGACATACAAATGTTTGTATTAACCGTCACACCTCACTTGCATTGTTTTGATTTTATTTAAAGAAATAATTCCTTAAACCAGTTGAAATTAGATATGCTAGCTATTTTATTTTGTTGGAGAGGATGTTGGAGGTGCAAGATACTCTACATTCCATGGTGGTTTGTGGAGAGTGGAAAAAGTGGTTTCAATCAATGACAAAAGAAGGGAAGGTGAGAGAAAGGGTGCTTAATAACACTTGGTGGTCCAATATCATGTAAGAAAAATTTACTTAATAATTAATATCTTTCTACTTTGTCTTAATAATTTTTAAATGTTGCTAGTAAATATATTTGCTCTATTGTATCATTTGTTGTGAGGGTAATCAAGTATGTAGATACAAACTCTCCTAGCCTTGGAGAGATTTATGATTGTATGCTTGATCAAATGAGGCTAGAAGTTTGTGACATGGATCTTGGATTACAATTCTAGGAGGAGCATATCAGGCCTATTGTCACAAAGAGGTGGAACACAATGAACGCCTCTCTCTTCATATAGTTGCCTATGCTCTTAATCCCAAGCGGTATGCATCTATACCTACTCGAATTCTTCCTTTTGAAGATAATGGAGGGATTTATGAAGGCCATTTGTAAGATTTATAGCAGTGAAGAGGCAACCATATTTTGAAAGTAGTGGCTTTAGTTTTTTGATTTTAGGGTCCTACATTCAACAAACTAGAGGCTAGGACAAATATGGCTACTATTGCACAAAAAAACCCCATTGGATGGTGGAGATTTCATGGGAAGGACACATTAGAGTTGAAACAACTTGCTATTTGTCCACTCTCATAGTTTGTTAGTTCCTTTGTTGTAGAGAGGAATTGGTCCACCTATGGCTTCATCCACTTGATCAAGAGGAGCATGCTTACCTCTAAATATGTAGAAAAACTAGTTGCAGTTCATTGTGCCTTGATACTTTAGGATTGGTAAACCATTGAGTATCAATAGACTCCAACTATACATTGGGATGTTGATATTGAAGATATTAGGTAGATTGATGAGGAGGAGATGCAATTGGGATTGGTGAGGATTCAATTGGATGAATTGCAACTTTAGCTAGAGAGTGACGCATATAGCTCTTTTAATGTTAATAGTCTAGATGAGGCATAGTCATAATTTACAGTTTGAGACTGAGTTTAAACATTAATTTCAATTTTTAAACTTTAAAATTTGAACAATGAAATATTGTTAATATATAATATACTGCTGTTATACTGCTGTCATGATCAAATTTTATTGCTGTTATACTGTTCTCATGATTAAATTTACAATTTTACTCCTATTAATATTTATTGCTGTTATACTGTTGTCATGATTAAAGTTTTAAACTGCTGTTATGATCAAATTTTATTGCTGTTATACTGTTGTCATGATTAAATTTACAATTTTACTGCTATTAATATTTATTGCTGTCCATTAGCTTGTAGAAATTTGAGTATATCAGGGAAACTCGGGGACACGTCCCTTGTCCGAACTAACCCGTCCTTGTCCCCGGGACGTCCCGAGGACAAGGGGATGGTTGGGGGATGGTCCCCTGCCGTTTCCTTGTTTTGAAAATCAGCAGGAAACGTACCGGAAACAGGGGGACGAGAGGGAGGAAAAAGGGGGATGGTGGACCGTCCTGAGGATGGCTAGGGGACACCTAGACGTCCCCCGACCGTCCCGGGGATGGCCAGCCCCCCCTGCGTTTCCACTTGTTTTAAAAGTAAAAAAAAGCACATTTAAATTTAAAATAAAGCCCTCAATTCATGGCTTATGTGGGCCCCCACCTTCTATGCTGCCCTTATATCAAACACCATGATTGGAAGTTGCAAAAGTTGTCGAATAAAGATTGAAGGCCTGTTGAGAATGATATAAAGACTAGGGTATATGAGGTTTTCTTTTTTGTATGAATAAGAGGTGCAATTGATACTAGCTTTCAAGGAAACTTTGCAATGACACAAAGACAACATGGTGTTCGATGAGCAACATTAGCACTGAAGACCTTATGCACAACTAGTCATCATAGTGATGAGAGACTATAGACAAAGGCATGCCTTTATTCACTCATAGTTTGGGTTTGCTAAGCAAAGAATATGATTGAGATTTTGTCACTCATGAATGATTGAGGGTTGTGAATGAGACTGTTAAAGTCTGTACAAAAGGTAAATACTGTGCAATAAAGGACAAATCAAGGGCAAAGCTTACCAAGATGAGAACAGTCAAACCTTAGAAAAGATAGTCATAGAAGGTTACATAATGGGTATGTTGAAAACACAAGTAAAAGACCCTTATTGAACCCTCCAAAAATTCAATATGATGTTTATCTAAGCAATGGAGAGGTCAAAAATTATCTGAAACCATTAGAATCCTAAAGCAATTCCCATGGTTTACATACTCCAATTACTCTCCCAGTAGCCGAGTAATTTCCGCTTTTACTCGTGGGCATTATGTAGATGGATTTTCTCCTGTCAAATTATCGAGTAATCGCTAGTAGCTCACAAAAAACCCACAAACTTGGCATGTTTGTGTGTGTATAAATATGTTTGTATGTGTATATGCATGCAAACTTGGCAACCCGTGTATGTTTATAGATATGTATGTGTGCACAGTGCAGTCCTGAGTATACACATACATAAATATCCACACACATTTGCCGAGTATTTGTCGAGTATTTGCCGAGTTTTTCCTGAGTCAAAATTTTTGGGCTTGCCGAGTACTCTCCGATTCCAAGTATGTAAACTATGGCAATTCCAAAGGCATACATGGCGGGCTCTTTAAAGAAGGTGGTTAGATAATTTAGAAAGTATCCAAACTCATCAAGAGGACAGACCGTGGACTAAAAGTGGATTGTTTTAAAATACAAATCTAGAAGTTTGAAAAGCCCTATACTGGTTGTGAAGATGACAGGGGAGAGATCAAAAGGGCAATCTTAGGACAGTCCAGTGATGAAAAGGTTTGCAAAGTGACCTCACAACAAGATGACTGTGGTTTTGAACAATGCACAGAGTTTTCAAAGGATTGTCATTAAAGTATTTGACAGTGGGCTAAATATGACTATGGTTTTTCTATTAAAATGGGCAGTCACTTTAGATAAGTGAACAGTCAACCATGAAAGGGAAGTCACTTTGGACAAAAGGGACATAGTCTAATGAAGGACAGTTTTGAAGATGAAGGCAAACACAATGATAAAGTACAATGACAGAATATTAGAGAGGAACTTTTGATAGTCATGAATGAGCAAGGGTGTGTTTGATGACAATATTTTGAGATAGAAGATAGAGTTATTCTTGAGAAAATTATTAGATTGGAATATCTTCTTTATCAGAGGTACGAGTTTATGATTGATAAAGCTTAAAAATATGGCAAACAATTGACAGTAAGGAGAAAAGTATGACAATACTAGAAGGTTTCCTCCAAAGCTTTTGAGGTATTATAACTTAAGGTTCTATAATGTATATTATGCATGCTTTATCCATGTTTTCATATGAATATTTAAATTTTCCCTATATTTTATATAACTGTTCCCCTGCTGTCCCCAAATTTGGCCTCAAAATCCGGAAACTTGGGGACTCATCCTACCAACTGACTTCCATCAATTTATAGCCTTTCTTCTCATTATAATAGCCAAATACATTTCACACTAGTAGCATCCAGTTTCTTCCTCCATCCAGTGTTGTAGTCGGAGCTCTATTCCTCAAATAGATTATTGTGTGTATTGTTGTGTGTGTATTGTATCTCTCCATCCAGTGTTGTAGTCGGAGCTCTATTCCTCAAATAGATTGTTGTGTGTATTGTATTGCCCCAAAATAGTTATCTATATTTATATTTTTTAACCTACATCTAGCCATATCTTCAAGTGTTTTGTTCATTCTTTCTGCTACTTAATTTTTGCCATGATGTGTAACTGATGGTAAAATGCCTCCTTATGCCATGTTCCTTATAGGAATCGTTAAACTCATTAGAAATGTTTTCACCACTGTTATCTAATCTCAAAGTCAATGCTTCCATGTTAGATTGTTATTCAACTAGATCTTTAAAATTAACAAACCTAGATAACACCTCTGATTTTGTAATAACCACCCTAGATTTCTTTTTTGAAAATTGTTACAAACTGGAAATGAGATGTAATTAGTTTCCTTTATACTTTTGATCACCTAGTTCCTGATAAGGGCAAGGTGAGAGCGTACCGTGTTTAGGATTACAACTTCACTGAAATATAGCAGCTAAAAGTAAACATCCACTTATTCAGTGGGAATGTTTAAACAATGCTGGAAATGTAAAATCAAGCTTCTTCCACTTTTTGGTGGTGACTGAGTACAAACAAAATTAGATCAACTACTCCACTTATTCAGCGGTGCGAGTGAATAGATCATAAGCAACTCATCCACTTATTTAGTGGTGAGTGATTACAAATAAAACACTTTTCCAGTGGGGTAAGTATTAGCAATAAACAAAATCCACTCTCTCACGGTACTACCATCCAATGTTACAATGTTAATGCTTAGTAAGGTAAATATTTGGTGGTATAACCTTTTGAAGGTTGATAGGATTAGTCCATAAGCATCATTAACATTGAATAATTGTTGCAATAATTTGTTGATAAAGATTACAATGTTGATACAATTGTTGATATGAGAAAATAATGTTGAAAACACCCAAAGGTACTCCAAATCATAGTTTGTAGAATTGACGAGTATTCACCGAGCCCATGAGTACTTGTGGGTTTACTTGCAAGCCAGTAGGACCAGAAAACTTGCTGATGAAACGCCTAAAACTTGCCGATTTTTTTTGGAAAAACTTGCCGATTTTTCACATGGAAATCGCTGGCAAAAAACGTGGGATAAAAAATGCGCCAGGAACACGGTTTTGACGCGTTTCCCCTAGACCCCCATTAGGGGTGCTGCCCCTCGACCCCGTTGGGGGCGTTGCCCCCAAACCCTTGCACCCAGCTGGGGGCGTTTTCCCCAAAGCCCCACCAAACTCATTTGATTCATTTTGTAGCTATATTTTGCATAAAGTTTATATTTTTTCAAAAAATTATGTTTTTTTTTCAAGAACAAGTGTTTTTTAAGGTGCCGAGTTTTGCCGAGTACTCTTCGAGTCCGAGTTTGTGAACTATGATCCAAATCATGAAATAACCACCCAGCTTGGAAATAACAATAATATACCTCAATGATTGATAGATAGCTCGCTGGTACTGGTCTGCAATGCACTGGAAAATAACACTGCAACAAATTTGGACAGCAACCAATGATCTAGTAAACTCACCAAATTACCTCCAACTCTTCAGCAAGATCAAAAACTGATGTATCTTCACCTAAACAACTCTCAAACCACACCAAATCACCTTGCAAGAGAGATATTGAAAATCTGGAAATGAATTTCAGACTGATATAGGTCTGAATCAGCATGTACAACAGGTACAAACCCACTTGAAACCCTCATAACTCATGGCAGATCCAAAAGACCATCAGAGTGAAGCTGTATATACATTCCTAAACCTTGGTTGTCAACATTTGAAATGATAAAGGGCTGGAAAGTGAGGGGTTTAGCCTAGGAACCCCACACCACCTCGCAAGCAATTGTAGGACCAATAATGAAGGAATGATATGGTCAACACTTAGAAAATTCTACAAGTCTTCAGCAAACTCTAACAAAAGATCATCAATCACACCAAAAATTTTGCAACTAAAAGACATCGAATACCTCCATGATTAAAACCAAAACTGAAAGATTTGTTGAAGCACAATGGTGATCTCTGAAATGAAATCAGTCTAGCTAGGGATTATCTTTCAAATCCAAAACTAGAAATCTTGAGAGGGTTTTCGTCCTCAAAAGATTGAAAGAACTCAGGGTTTATTTCAGTAGCATAACAATATCATTCACAAAGCTTCCTTCAAAATGAGCCCCAACACCTCCTTAAATAGCTTTTTGGAGGGAATTATACAATTTAAAAATATAATAAATCACATTATTTCCCTCACAAAGACCTTTTCGAAATAATAATAATATTTCATGTACAAAGGACCCCTTATCTAGGCATCCAACTTGTAAAACACTTAATCACCTTTCCATTGAGCTATTACACAAAGTTGCCCTTTTATTATTTCTCAACAATAGACAACCTTAGTGAAATATTAGTTAATAACTAAATAACTCACCCAAGTTGCAGAAAACATTGAAACTGCTTCGGAACCGAACTATGATCATACCAATGTGACTTTGAAGACATGGGATGGCGATTGTAGCCAATTGGGTGACTTACTAAAAATAGACGATCTCTCCAAGAAGTTTGGAAAAGCCACCAAAAGTCTGAATTCACTTCTAAAAGTGTCATATTGATCCATATTGCCTATTGAGCTCATTTTCAAGAACCAGAGTTACTGCTAACCAACCTAGAGAACTCCAAGAAATTTGGAGTTCTCAACTCACTAAGAAGCTTACAAGGAAACTCAGAAATTGAGCTAAATGCTCACAAATCAATTTTTCTCGAAATGTGGACATTACATATTTATTCTTCAAGAAATACACCCATGTCATATTTGATAGTAGTCTTTAGAATAGTCATTGAAAAGTACAATATATTTCTTCCTTTTATGTGTGTAAGCACCTATTATCACAAAAATCACTATTATTCATTTGCAAAATTCAGTTTTCCTTTCCACTTGATTGTTGTGGGGACATTTAATGATTATGCTTATTTGTTAAACAGGCTTCACAAAAAATATACTCTTTTCCAAAGATTGGTATACCATGTACTATACCTTTCCTTTGCAAAGCAGTCAAACTATGCAAATTCAAATTCCCATGCTTGAGATGCCACACCTTTTGAAGATCCAAAATCATTGTGCAATTGCTATATGCTCCTCTCTTTTTGTAGTGAATTTCTAATCAAATCAACATCGTTAGATTCTGTATACTCAAGCACTGTTTACTCCACTAACAGTATTTCAATGTACTGCAAAAGTAAACTAGATTGCAGAATATCATTGAACATAGAAATCATTCACAAAACAGATGCATATGAAAGTATTCAGATCTTTATTCATGTATTTGCAGCATTACATCATCATATCAAATTCCAATCCCCAAATACACCCCACACAACAATATAAATAGTTAACCGACGTCGGTTGAGAACACCAATCGTCAGCAACTGTCGAGTACTAACTAATCCCGAGGACTAAATCCTCGAAAAAACATTATTTATTTATTTCATTTGCTAATTAACTATCTAGCTGATTACATCATCCCCCCCTCAGAAAAAGTTGTCTTCCAGACGACGAATACAAAACTGGGAGAATAATACATAGAATTTCAGTGGGAGGAGGGTTGAGAGGACGTCCCTGGCGGCTGGGGGACCGATGAAGTGGCTGATGGAGTGGTCAGCTGCCGTAGTCGGTACACCTCCTCCATACACTGCTGTAGGTGACGAGTGGCCTTCAATGCTTTCTCGCGAGTGGTCTTCACCAGGTGCATTGCCTTCTTCGAGTTTTTATTGACCTTCTCCAATTCTTTGTCCTTTTTTGCCAACTGTTGGGCCATCTCCTCTTCGAGTGCTTTCATCCTCCTCTCCATATCCCGTATGCCTGCATCCCGAGTGATCACTTTCAGCTTCTCTTCCTCCAACAGGCGAGTGAGCTCTTGCAATTGCTTCTCGAAGGACTCTGCCTTGGCCTAGATGTTGCGGGAGAGGGCAATGGCTTGTTCTGCTTTCTCAGTCATTTTGTTTAGATGCATCTCATACTCTCGGCATGCCAAAAATAATGTCCTATACGCCGTCTCCATTTCAAATAATTATGCCACCAACTTATCGTCTTTCCTGTGCAAAGTTGGCCTCTTCAGAAACCAAGCGGCCATCATCTCTGGTGTCTTCCCCGCCAGCCAATCACCTGTGAATGTATTGTCAAACTCTTTACCGCTCCCCGAGTTCATAAACTGGATGATCCGCCGTGCCTCCCGCTCAGCTATGGGTGAGTAGTTTCGGTGAAGTGTCTTTGCAATAGCTGACACTTCCTTTATGACTAATGCAATAGGCTCTAGGCTGTGGATATACCTCTCAATCGTACCTATTGGGTCCTCTCGATTTGGCTTGGGGATTATCACAGCAATCCCCTCCGATGCATCATTGTCACTGGATTCACTGGATTCCCCGTCACTTGTGTATCACTTGCTGTGCCATCTCTCCCCCCTCCACTGCTAGCTGCTCGGCGACTGGTTGTGTATTCTCTGTTGCCCCCACCAGCAGAGTGCTCCCAATTGGTGTAGCCTCTCTCCCTACCTCCACCTCCATCAGACCAGGCGAGCGTATGGGGGAGATGTCTTCCTCTCGAATAGGGGTCCCCATTTGCCTCAACCACCCATCTACACCATCTACCTGAAGTGTCCCTCCTGGGGATGTCAACGCATCAGTCTCACCCATTATGGTATTTGGTGCTATGTCCTCTGCCACCCCTCGTGGTGTCACCTCTCCTTCAGTCAGCTCATTTTGTTGCTCCATTGGTACAACACTTGCTTCGGAAAGCTCCTGTTGTGCGATTGTTTCAACTGCGCCACCTTCAACGACCTCCTCCCCTACCTCCTGTTCGACTGGTGCTATCACTTGGGGACTAACATCTATTGAGTAGACTCCGACTGGTGAGGTACTATCGACAGATGAGGAAAGTGCTAATTGCTCAAAGTCTTCACTACTGGCTTGTTTCCTCTTCCTCCTAACCATTTTCGGCTCTTTTGCTGTGCCTACAGCATCGAGAGTCATCCATCTGAAAACTGTCGGCTAGGAACGGTCATAATCCTTTGTCGGTTGTAATTTTCCCAGTTTGCCCTCCAGTACCTAATTGTAGACGACATCCAGGAATAGAGCTATTAGATGCTGGGTCATATAGAATGCCTTGTGTTTGCATTCCAAAAATTCTCTAATCCTTTTTGATAGATATAATGCCTAGTTGTAAACCTTTCCCACACTCGGCCCGAACATGTAGTCAACCATCCAGGTTGCTATATCTGAGGCTCGGCTGGCGCTTGTCAACTTGCATTTGATAAGATCCATAATGCATTTCCAATCAACATTCCCCAGCATGTGTTTTCGCAATCCTCGAGCCCCTACACTCCAAATCATTTCCTTCTCTTTGGCTGTGATATTAGACCTACAAATTCTTTTGATAATCATTTCTTTTTGTTGCGCAGTCATTTTCGTAGTCGGTTTGGCAACCACCTGCCCAGACACAGGTATGCCAAAAACTCTCTTGAAGTCTGACGGATAGAAAGCCACAGTGACTGGAAATCCTTCATATTCAATCGTGCTCCTATGGCTGTGTTGATTATAATTTGCAACAATATCTTTTAAAATTCTTCAAAATCCCTGGCATTGAAAAAAGGACATTGTGCTACCTTATCAACTTGTGCTGCCGCCAGTGCTCGCTTGATGGGATAGTCGGCTGCGGTCTCTTGCCACCATGTCTTGCACTCTGTACCTGTGAGACTCTCCCATGTCAACAAATCTATAGTCATGTTGTTAGCTTTTCCCTTATTTGACTTGCCTCCAGCCACCTTGGGTTTGAGTATTAATTTCTTTGCTTTTGTACTTGTGTTGGCATCCATTTTTCTACACCTGTAAGGATGACACTGCCCAAGAATAACTTTCTTGAATATTTTAAAGCCCCTAACGACTTTTGGTACGTCAGTTATTGTTTCTCATACTAGGCGTGATTTGATGTTGGATGGTACGATAGACTTTGGCTGGCTCTGATGTGATATATCTTGCTCGATAGATAGTACGGCGGCTGTGAGATCAATGAATGGTACGACCTCTTTCTGCTTGCTACATATGGCTTCTCTCTCCTGCTTAGTCTGTACGCCCCTCTCTTGGTTTAATCTGATAACTGGTACGGCTTCCTTTGACTCACTCTTCTGACGTCTCCCCCTGTTCAAGTCGACACTTAGTACAGCTTCTCCTTTTCCACACCGTACGACGTTCCCTTGCTTTGTGCGTACGACCTCCTTTATGCGTACGAACTTTTGCTTTGTGCGTACGGCCTTGTCAATAAGGGGTTTGATTTCTGGCGTGGCCCTTCCTTGTCGACTTAGCACTTGCAACCTTAATTTTCTTCTCACGTGACAGCGTACTGTGTGCTTCTGTTGATACCATACGATCTCCTCCTCTTGCACTCGTACAACTTGTCTCCTGGCGTATGGACTTCTTCTGGCCCGTACGAGGTTCCCTTCCAATTTCCTTACACTATTTTCTTTTGGGTGCCGTACGACCTCTTCTCCTCCAGTGATCTGTACGTGGCTTTGCTTGGTGTGCTGTACGTGATTTCCTTCTTCTGAGTTCTTGTCCGTACGTCGTACGGAGGTGCCTCTTGTGATGGGCATACGGGCTTCTTCCCTTTGCTTTGTCCTTCCTTTCTTCGTGTGACTGACTTGGCTTTTGAAGTCTTGTCGAATCTCTCTCCTTTCCCCTCTGCCTTCCTGAGCTTGACCGTATGGTGTACTATATGCTTGATGAGAATATTGCCTCTTGATTTTTTGTATAACTCGCCTTTGTCTCCCTTCGAATTTCTTTTATTTGTCCCCTTCTTCAATCTTTTAATTCTCTCTTTTTTTCTCTTTTCAATTTTTCTCTTCCCAAATTTTATCTCTTTTATTATTTCTCCCTCTTCATTTTTTGCTTTTTCACATTTTTTCTTCCATTTTTCTTTATTTTTTGATTTTTCATACCTTCTCTCTCAGTTTTTAATTTTTTTCGACTTTTTCCATCTTCTCTCTCTTCTTTTTCATCTTTTCTTTTCATTCCTCGTACTTTGCCACCTTCCCAAATCTTTAACTCGGACGCATAATGCCATTTACACGTATGTGGGGGCCGCTTATAACACTCTTCACAACATGTCCCTATATACTGCACATCAAACCATTTATCAAGCAAAGGAGCGGGACCAATACCTTTAAAACTGCCATCGACGTACCTCCTTCCGTAGTGCTGGTACCACGTAACATTCTCACCTTCTACCGTTGGTGGCCCGACTGGGTTGGGTATTACTTTCCAAAGTCCATTCTTCGTTGCTATCTTTCTTATCCTTGACACTTTCCTTCTCTCTCTTCTCATTTGCTTAAGTACATCTTCTGTGTGTCCGTCCATGTACGAAACGAACATGTCCTCCGTCATTATCACCGTCTTTAAACAAGGAGCTGTCTTCTTGAAGTAGGCTTCCCATTGTTCATTGTCCCTTTTGTCCTCTTCTTCATCAGTATTCTCGGGTTGGCACATACTTCGTTCGTTGGCTGCTTGTTCCTCCTTTTCCTTCTGTGCCTCTTTGTCCAATTCTTTGGCCAGGTATCCTTGTTTAATGCCTTCGTATGGGGCGACGTAACCCCAATGTCCACCCGTTTGTCGCCAGAGTGCAGGTGTCCCAAACACTGCATTAGTTAGGTGCTTGTGCACCCGAGGCACTACAATCCCTTCTACTCTCTTCTGCACCAACCTTTCTTCAATAATCTGGTCTACGCCTGACTCCATCCAAACTCCTGCTGCGTACCCGTGGCCTCACAAGCCCCAGTCTTGCTCTCTATGAGTCTCCTGCATGGGCCAATCTTCTTTGGTAGCGTAGCTGAGCATATTGATGGCTATGGTGTCCTCTTTTCTTTCTTGATACAGCTTCATTTTTGATCCGTTGATTGCTTCGGGTAGTAGTGACCCATCCAAATTTTCAAGCTTTATAGAGCCATTGTCACATACCTCTCGAATCTTGAACGATCCTAACCAACGAACTTTGAACTTCCCCAGCTTGATTTCGTTACGACTGTTATACTTTAAAACTAACTACCTTGGCTGGAAATTCATTCGCCGTAGATGCTTATCGTGCTAGTATTTTCGTCTTCGTTGCATATTCTCCGTTGCCCATTGTGCCATTATCCCGCGTTCGTCCAGTTTGTTAAGTTGGTATATTCGTTCCTTCAGACTTTTCGTATCGCCCAACCGGTTCCCCACAGCTATTCTTAGGCTGGGTACCATGTATTCCATCGGGACCACCGCTTCCTGACCATACATCAATTGAAAGGGCGTGTGCCCTGTTGTCACCTTATACGTAGTACGGTACGCTCACAGGACGACGGGTAGTCACTCCTCCCGATCAGCTTCCTCGACGCCACATGACTTATGAATAATTGATACTAACACCTTATTTGTAGACTCTACTTGGCCGTTCACTCATGGGTAGTACGAACTTGATAAGTTGTGAAAGATTCAGAACTCCGTCGTCATCAGTCGGATGACGTGGTTGACAAAGTGTCCCCCACGATCACTCGTAATCTGGATCGGAATCCCATACCTCGTCACTATTTGCTTGTAAATGAATCGTGCCATACTCTGAATTGTGTTATTCGGCAATGCTCTAGCCTCGACCCACTTTGTCAGGTATTCTGTAGCAACCACAATGTATCGGCACCGGTGTAATTGACTCACCTTCAATGGCCCAATAAAATCCAACCCCCAACGTTTGAACAACTCCCGAGGTTGGGATGGATATAATGGCATAAAGTCCCGCTTCAATGGTTTTCCTATCCTCTGGCAAGTGTCACAGCCTAACACCCACTCTTGAGCATCTGTGTGCATTGTCAGCCACCATTGGCTTGCCAAGAGAATTTTTCTGGCTGTAGCATCCGGGCCCATGTGACCACTAGCCAGACCCTCATGTGCTTCTTTTAGTACACCAGGTATCTCCTCTTCTATGACACATCTTCGGAGGATCTGGTTGGACCCCATCTTATACAACAAGCCATTAATCAACTGAAATGTCTTACTCTTCAGTACGAGCTTCCTTCTCTCGGCTGGCGGCATCTCCTTCGGGAATGTAGATGTAGACAAGTATTCGCCAATCTTTTCATACCATGAGGGGAGTACTGCAATCGGAAACAGGTGTGCGTCCGGAAAGTCTTCGTTAACTCCCCCTTCCGTAGGTTCGCCCAACCGGATTCTTGACAACTGATCAGTGATCATGTGACTCTTCCTCGGCCATACGATGATAGTGAATGTGAACTCTTGGAGCAATAGTAGCCACCTGCTCACTCTCCCTTGAATTATCGGCTTATTCACCAAATACATTAAGGCTTGGTGATCCACATAACAGGTGAATGGCGTGGCTAGCAAATAATGCCTAAATTTCTGTACGGAGTAAACCATTCCCAACGCTTCACGTTCGGTGGTGCTATAGTTTCTCTCTGCTCTGGAAAGTAGTTGACTCGCAATGAATACTGGGTGGTCCAATCCGTGTGCTCCCACTTGTGCCAGTGTCACTCCGATGGCGAAATTGGAGGCATCCACATGTACGTGGAATTCCCTATTCTAGTTCGGATATGCCAGTATGGGTGAACTAATCAACCGGTCCTTCAATTCATTGAATGCCTTCTCTTGTTCTTCCGCCCATATGAAGGGTTGTCCCTTCCTCGTTAGTAGGTCGAGAGGGTACGACCCTTGTGCAATTTTTTTGATAAACCTCCGGTAGTATCCTACATACCCGAGGAATGACTTCACACCGGTGACGTTCTCTGGAGCCTCCATCTGTACAATCACTCTCACCTTGTCGGGGTCAGTTTTCAATCCAGCCTTGCACACAATATGTCCCAATAACTTTCCCTGCGGCACCATGAATCTGCATTTCCTAGGATTCAATGCGAGGCGGGCTGCTCTACACCTCTCCATGCACTCGCTGAGGGCCTTCAAATGCTTTTCTTTGTCGCTGTAAATCGACCAATCATCGAGGAAGGCTTTGAAGTTGCTTATAGACATTCTGTCAAAAATGTGCAGTATTATCCTCTGGAACGTGGTTGGCGTGTTACACAACCCGAACGACATCTGGTTGTACGCGTAGACCCCATCCTCAACCACAAAGGTAGTCTTCAACTTATCTTCTTCGGCAATACTGATTTGGTTGTAGCTCGAAAACCCGTCCAAGAATGAGTACATTTCATGTCTGACAACCTCTTCAAGGATTGTGTCAGTGAAGGGGATAGGAAACGGGTCTTTTATGGTCACTGCATTCAAACTCCGGAAGTCGACACATATCCTGATCTGCTCCATTTCTTTCTTCAAGGAGTTGACAATCGGTAACACCCACTCGTTGACCTCCACTTTGAAAATGATGCCCGCTTCCAACATCTTCTCAATTTCCTCTTGCACCTTCGCAGCATAATTTTTATTCATCTTGTAGGGTTTCTTCCGTATGGGCTGGGCTCCAGGTACGAGAGGGATCCTATGTACGCACAGCTCTGGTGGTATGCCTTTGAGATCTTTGTAGGTCCAAGCGAAGGCATCTTTATACTCCATGAAGATTTTAAATGCTGTCACCTTTAGTACGGGGTCCCAATCATCACCGACGAGAATCTCCTTGGGCTTTTCTGGCTCATCAAGGTTTACCTTCTTTAGCGTTGGTTCCTCGTACTTGATGAGTTTATCTCGTTCAAACTTGTGTGTTGGCGTCTCGTCCAATTCTGCCACACCTTCCTTATACTCACTGTACTCTAGAGGAAATGTGTCACTGGTCGAGCCCTTATCTTCTTCCTCTCCCCCTTCTCTGATTTGTAGCATGTTGCAATCAGGGTGGAAGACTTCATAATCTTCCATATGCCAGTGAAATAAACCGTTCAGCGAATTGGTCTCGTCCTCCGAGCAACTTCCAATCTTCAACACACCTTCCTCGTTCGGCTCCATTATCTTTCTTTCTTCATCAACATCCAATTCTCCACCTGATTCAAATCCCGAAGACGCCAGTTCTTCACTGACCGCCTAGTTCTTTAGATCAATAGTATACTTCTTCCCATGGCTCTTGATCGAGAGTGTATTCCTCTTCCAGTTGTGGTTTTCCTTGGCAGCAATCAGCCATCCTTGTCCCAATAGTGCATTGTACGCCTTTTTCTCCAGTGGGATGATGACGAAATTTAATAAAAATTGTTGTGTGCCGACCAAAACCTTTTGTGCCATTAGTGCACCAAGAGGTTTGATGCCATCCTGGTCTGCTCCTACCAGGTGGAATGTCGGGGGCTAGAGGGTTGGCTTACCCAAACACTTCCATGTCTCCTCTGGCAGTACGTTCACTCCCGAGCCTCCGTCGACGATGGTGTTGGAGAGATTCGTCCCCAGGATTTCCATTTGTACGACGATCGGCTTCCTCCCGACACTTATTGCAAGTAGCATTGGATCCGTGGCTTCTCCTGCCGGTTCTGTCGTGCTTTCTGTCGGACCCTTTTGAATATTGTCTCCAATGACGTTTGTGAGTGCTACCCTCAGTTGAGGCATCATTTGCAGAAGGTTTGTTACCTTGATTGGTACTGTTGTGTGAGTCACCTATCGTACTATGTTCTTCTCGGACTCTGTTTGCAACGACGTACTAGCTGCTTTAGAAGTTCTCCGTTCATTCACCATTGCCTCTTCCACTTCCGCCTTGGCTTCTCGAAGTCTCTCTTTCTCTGTATGAGGGTCTGGATAATTGGCCTTCTTCGACTGCGCCCTTGTAATTGCTAGAACTTCTTCGTCCGCTATCTCCAACATGTTGATGCCTTTCTGCTTCGGGCAGTCTGTGTCCTCGTGATCACCCGGTCCACACCATTTGCATAGCTTTCCCCCAATTCCTTGACCGCTCTGGCAGTCCCTCGCAAAGTGACCCATTCATTACATTTTCGGCATTGGATCATGGGTCTTCCTTTGTTGTTGTACTGAATTTTGCTTCTTGGCGTACTATTCCTCCGATTGTTACGGTAGCCACCAGGGAATGCGTTGTTGCTCTGGGGTTTCAGCGGTGTGGTCGAAGGGGTTGATTGTTCTCCTAGTGTGAAGAACACTTGCGAACTCCGTGTTTTTAAGTTGTATGGGCACTCCTTGACGGAGTGTCCCATAACTTGGCAGATGTCATAGAACAGTTTTTTCGGGCAGTTCACCTTTGTATGACCTTCCATCTTGCATTCGGTACACCATAGTTCGTTTGCCTCTTTGGACCCTTCTTTGTTGGCTTTTAGTTCTTTCATCATCCACATCATGTCACTATAGAGAGCTTATACGGTTGTTGATTCATCTTCACTCTCCCCCACACTTTCTTCGTCATCTTTCTTCTTCCCTCTGGAGGATGTCTTATTCTCACTTTTGATGTCCATCGCATGGTTATATGCTTCAGTGTACGAGGATGGAGGTACCACTTTCATTTTCCTTCGGAGCGAGGGAAGCAGTCCCTCAATAAACCACCTCTTCTTCAGGCCATCCGCAGGCTGACTCAAGTTTTCCCAGCAAATCTTTTAATTTCCGATTGTAGGTCTGCACACTCTCGTGCTTCCCTTGCTTGGTATTGTATATCTTTGCAACAATCTCGCTATCATCCCGCAACAGTTTGAACTCGTCTTGAAATGCTTGCTTCAATAATCTCAGTGTAGTTTTGTGTACTTGGTCCAATTCCAAGTACCAATTGATGGCACTATCTTTGAGTGCCGCCGGAAATGCTTTCAGCCATTGATCCGGATCATCTTGTCCATTTGCTATCTAGATGGTTTCACATGTTTTACAATGCCATATTGGATCTTCTGTCCCATTCCCCATAAACTTCGACAGCTTTTGCCGCTCGGCGAAAGTCACCATCTTTCCTCGCTGTCCTCCTTGTGTATTGGACCCGATTAGATTGGTTTCCCCGCTACGTTCCGGTGCGTCACTTGCACTCTTGGCCACGTACGAGTCACTCCCACGTCTTTCGTTAGCGTCCTCGACACTTTGAGTCCCTTGAGGTTCCCTTTGGTACTCTCTCCGCCTTGGGGTACTGGGCTTAGATCTTCCACTCGTCAGTCGTTCGTCGTCATCCGATAAGGACAACTCCCGAAAATGTCTGATGCTACTATCAAGTTCTTCACTTAATTCATCTTTGTTTTCACAAATATTATACCTTCCTACGTACAGAGTGCCAAAGGGTCCTTCGTCCCTCCCTTCAACCAAACTTTGATGTGCTCTTCCAATGGATGTGTCTATTCTCGCCAGATTCTCATGTGTTCTTTTAATACTCTGGTTTATTTCAATTAGATCCTCATCAAATTCCTTACCAACTTGCTTTAGTCTTCTTTGTTGGTTTTCTTGTTCTTGCAGCCTGAGTGATCGCCAAACCTTCTCCTCTTGAGTCTCGTGCCCGCTTGGTACTCGGTTCTTGTCTTTGTTTGGCCGTACGGGCATTAAAAGTTGTTCAGGTGATCATTGTTGGTTACCGGACGTACGTCTCTGGCTAGTGTCTCTTTCTTCATACTGCTGCAATATTTGTTGCCTTAGGTGTTCCCGATCCTCTTCCTCTTGAAGGTCTTGTAGGATGATAAAATGACGGGCCAACAATCTGGGCATACGATTTAGGAGGTGATCCACCTCGTCGTTCACTTCCAGTCTATCCTAGATAACGTCCTTAGGGATTTCCCGCCTACGGGATTCCCTTCGTACGTGGTCTCTTAGGGATATCTTCCACAGATTTATCAAATCTTCAGTCAACTGGTCTTCCCTTTCTTCATTAGCATCCGTAGGCTCTTCCACCGGACGACCCATTACGCTGCCATGACGAGTGATTCCCTAGTCCGCTCAGGCAACGACGCCAAATGTTTACTCCACTAACAGTATTTCAATGTACTGCAGAAGTAAACTAGATAGCAGAATATCATTGAACATAGAAATCATTCACATAACAGAGGCATATGAAAGTATTCAGATCTTTATTCATGTATTTGCAGCATTACATCATCATATCAACACCAGTCCCCGAATACACTCCACACAACAATATAAATAGTTAACCGGCGTCGGTTGAGAACACCAACTGTCGGCAACTATCGAGTACTAACTAATCCCGAGGACTCATCTCTTGAGTACTAGCTAATCATGAGGACTAAATCCTCGACAAAACATTATTTATTTATTTCATTTGCTAATTAACTATCTAGCTGATTACAAGCACAACTCAACAATCCAATTTCTTATGATTACCAAAGATGGTAAATGCTTTTTGAAAGTGAGAAAATACAGCATTGTGAATACGTTATACGAGTTTCAATATTATTAGGAAGTGTTAGCTTCACATTTCGAATGCCAACTTCTCCATGAAGAGTGTTGTTCTGGCAGGGTTCAAATTAGCCTTTCAATACTTCCAAGTGAAATCTTGTTTGAAAGTCATGTGAATGTCTTGTTGCTCCTGTAGCCATGATGATTGACACACCTGTCAAGTTTTCAAATTTGGTTGTAGAATTTCATCTTCATTCTACTTCTTCTATTGCAGTGTAGGTAGATTCATATCACAAGTTTTTATCATCATCATAATACTCTCCAGATTGTGCATAGCTAGCTGAATCTTGTTTCTTTGGAATCTTCTCAATAGGTTTGCGACATTTGGCAGTGTAATGCCCTAACTTTCCACATCTGTAGGAAGTGATTGCTCTCATTCTTCTGCGTTGACCTCTTCTTCTTCCTCTGGAATGATTATCTTTATCATGCTTTGCACAATGATGACCACATGTGCATCCGCCACATGCAAGAGTGATGGCAACCTCTACCTCTTCTATCATTATTGTATGTGCCTCTACCTCTTACCTTTGTTTGAACTTGCTGCAAGAACATCTTCTGATTTAGAATTTCCTCTAAGCTGTTGGCATGCTGAATTAACAACTCACAAAGTGTGTTATATTTCCCTGCCCTCAGTTAATTTATTGTTTGTAATGTTTCAGTGAAATTTCTATAAGAATGAGGAAGACCATTCAATGTGACTGTTACACAGTTCTTTTGTCTTCTACATCAAAACCTGCTGTGCCAGTGTGTGTACAGATATTTTTCATTTTAGACAAATTCACTTGCGTCCCCCGTTTCTGATAATTTGATAATACAAATTTATCATTTGATCAATCTGCTTATTGTGGCTGCTTGTTATACAAATCATTAAGTGTGTGTCACATGCCTCCCAACTGTGTTTTGATGAGTCCATGTGAACATATGTCTTTAATGTGCAAGAACTTTGAATAACTACCAGTGCTTTTTGAACTTTTAAATCAAGTGTAGTATGCTCGGTAGCATTAGTAGGAATAGTGGGTCCATTTGTATCCTCTACTAACTCTACATGTCATTGAATAAAAGTTCTTTTTACCACCATTTTCCATTCTGTGTAATTTGTGCCATTTTTGAAATCTTTAACATTGTTAGGAGAATAAATCAAAGACACTCTTCTCAAAATATTGAAAGATCATACTTATTCCTCCCACCTTATAACTCCCCCAAAAAACTTTATTTTTATTTATTTTTTCTTTCTACAAAATTATGATTTTTTGTTTTAATCCTGAAGCAAAGAAATGGCAGTAGCAGTTCATATTCATTCATTTCCTAATTCCTATACTTATCGTTTTAGCAGAAAATGGAAAAAACAAGCAAACAAAATGAAGGGTGGGGTAACAAGACAGAGATTAACATCAGCAAGCACCAAGCTCTCAATCACTCACATAATCCATGCAACTCTTCACCCAAGTCTTTCATCCATGTAGCCACCACCTTTCATCTAAGTTACCGGTTCGGTTTTGGGTTCGGGTTCGGGTTCGGGTTCGAGAACCCGGTTCGTGGGTTTGGTAAAAATTTTTTTTGGGGTTGGGTTCGTTTTGGGTTCGGTAATACAAAAACATATAAAAATCAGAAATATATACATATTTGCAGCAGTAATTAAGTTCAGAATACACCACCATATTAATAGTCAAATAACATAGCAAAAATACACCACCACTTTATACTCAAATGTCATGATATAGATTCATTTGGCAAATTTTATCGCTTCCTCTTCAAACATAGGATTTGAGGAGAAGTATGTATCCAAATTTTGGATCTAAAAACGTGTTGTGCATTTGTTTGAGCTGTCAAAAGCAGGTATGCACAACTTGCCTAACCTTCATTGTAAGTCCTAGCTGTGGGTTCCTCTCTCTTTCTTAGGTCTGTTTCTTAGCCTCAATTGGCAAAAAATTGTAAGAGACATTGTTTCATGAGATTATTCCTAAGAGATCTATACTCATTTAGGTAGTCCAAATAGCTCTATCCTACATTCTTCTGTCCCTATGACCATCTAGGTCTTCTACTCTATCCAAAATTTAGGCATCAGGGGTCTAGTTACTGATCCTATTATTGTTTTGGTATTATTATTATTGCTGTTGTTTGCAGAGTTAATTGCATCACTGTTCATATTTTCAACATTTGTGTCAATAGCTTGGTCAACTGCTGCTGTCCCTGTATAAGTGCATTTAGTTGCTGCTCTATATTAATGTCCTCATGTGAATTTCTTTTATCTTTGTTTGCCATAATTTCTTCTACTTCCAAATCTGCAAATGGAAATCCTTCTGTATTTTCCAAACATTGAAATTGTGGCCTTTTGAGTTCTATCTGATAGCACTTGTTTATTCTATCACTTGGATGCATATGGAGTGTATTTCTGCATCAATCTGTTAGAGACCTGACAGGCTGGTAGGAAAACTAGCTTAGATACCAGTAAAATATCCCTAACTGATTTTTTTGTATTTTTGACAAATGTTTGACAAAATGCTTATGAAGTAAATAAATGCAAGAAATTGATTTACTTTGGTCTAACCACAATTCATGCAGCTATAAAAAAAAATATTAATGGTATTCAATTGAAATTTATCTCAACACAGCTACACACGAAGACAATACATATCTATTTCATGTGTTAGAGGCAAATATTAGGGTTAGAGGGAATAAAATAGTCTTAAAAGTCAACAAAAAGTCAAAAAATTAATTAAAAATTGCAAAAACACGTTGAAAAAGTCTGCCTGGGCGCAAATTCTACCTAGGTTCGAACCGGGTTCGAAAAAAACGGACCTTGGCCGAACCCATAGTCAGGGTTTCGAACCCTGGTCAAACCCACAGTCGATTTTTTGAACCCACAACGAATTTGATTGAACCGGACCCGAATTTCGAACCCGGACTGAACCCGTATAGTACCCGGGCTTCCCAGGGGCGAACCCGGTAACTTAGCATCCATGCTGCTCTCATACTACATTTACAGAATAGAGGTCTCTCCGATTACTGTTTGTGCTGAGACAATTTCATTAATCTCAGCAAAGAGGATTACACTGTTTGTGATGGGCATCCATAGGTTGTTTACTCATACTTAGAGAATTTGCTCAACAAATAGGAATTACTAAGAAAAGTGGAAGAGCTTGAATTTTCTCATTCCATACACTCCCATACTCTAAAGAAAAAAATGTAGCAGATGACCTTTCAACTTCCATCCTCAAGTGCACTCAAAAACAAACAAAATTGTTTTATATACAAAACTAAATATTCTAAAATATATACATATTAATATATTATACTTTGGATGAATATTCCTAAAACATAACAGATTCTAAGTACACAACACCTATTATGTGGTAAAATCAAAGTACGCATACTTTGTCCCCTTACAAGAAACAACAAGACAAGGAGATTTGAAGAAGACCTAATTCAGAGGGCCATGTGGAAGCAAAAAAATGTATAATTGTAAAAGATCCAAGCTCAACATTTTCTGGAACTCACAAATGTATGCTTCTATTTCACACTTCACTTGCCAATGGGAGATTGTTAGTTTTTTTTCTCTTTGGAACACATTTTGCATTTGCATATTGTCAATAAATACATCTTTCCAATAGGGAACGACAAAGTTATGGTTCTAGTGGTCTAAGGAAAGGCTCTCCTTCTGCCCCTTATATCCTTTTGTTTCTAGTTTAGCTTCAAAAAATGAGGGTTTAACCAAGAATAGATTGTATTTCAACTAGTCCGAGAGTGGGATGTTGTGAGGCTCCAAAGCACCCTGAAACACTTTAACTTCAAGCTGCCTTGAGCTGGCTGGTCTTTGGTTGTTGTTGGTGGGTGGTTTGCCTGTGTCCATTGGTTTTGATCCACCTTGCAAGATGCTGTTAGGTTGCTTTTAGTTTACAGTCTTGTTGCCGTGTGGTTTATTTTTACTAGGCTTCATTGTTGTGTATGTTCTGATTTGTGTAAAAGGGTTGAGGCCCTTTCAAAAATCCCTATTTACCCTCAATCAAAAAGCAAAGTTATGGTTCTAGAACATTTTAAGAGTTGAGCTATATTAGACACATCTCACCCATCCTAATTGGGGATATTAGCACAATCGAAGCCCAGGAGGAAAGAAAGGCAAAATAAGATTCAGCAAAAGAATAGCAGACAGCCTTACAGATCTTATCTCTGCTATAGGTATGCTAAATATGGACTTAGAGGAAAACTATTCTGACTGATTGGTCTTCTTGTACTCTAATTTCCATTTCAAGTGTACTATGACGAGTTTGTAGTCATCCTTGTGTATATTGATCCCACCAATTAATTTATCTGCTAAGCTTTTATCTTGTTGATGGGATTTAATGTCTAAAGTCTTGAAACAGTTCCTTTTGGTGTTTCAGTCTTTCAGACTGCAGTTAAGTATTAATTGCTGTTAGATGTCGTCTGATGTTTTTGCAGTGCTCCTGAAGGGCCAGATCCAATAACTGACGAGATTATTTTAGTAATGAACATGCTAATTGCTGCTGGGGAGGAACGCTACAAAGACGCAGGTATTTTAAAGTTTTAAATTATAGTTTAGACATGCATTCTTGCTGTTATTTTAGCTTGCTTATGGTGCTGATATATGGTTTCCAAAGCTTTGTGGAGAGACAAACTGAACAAGCTTCGCATGTCAAAGTGGGAGCTCTAATCAAGGTATTGGACATTGAATTTAATTTGATATTCCTTTGTTTTTATTTTGTGAAGAATTTGGAATGATAAAAAGCTAGACTACTTTTAGTGCCTTTGCTAATACCTTTAATTTTGCTTAGTTTGTTAATGCTAAACATTTTCTATGGTTTCTTGAGTTGGTTGGAATATGCATCTGAGCGACATAAATCTTAATTCTGATTTTTACATTTCAAAAACAGCCATAACAGATGGTTAGAACTTAGAACAAAGGAGTTGTAAATGTTCCAGTAGAAATGCATCAAATAACTGTAGTTACTGTACAATATCCGTTCAAAAATTTATCAATAAGAGAAAACCACAACCCAAACTTGACGTAGGCTCAATTAGATTCCTTATGTAATGTCCCCGATTCCCGAATAGTCACCACTAGATTAATTTAATTAATTAAATAATAAATGGTCCTAAAAATATTATTGTAGATGTTTATATTTAATTCATTAATTAATATTATAAAGTGACTTTTATAAATAAATATGTTCAAATATTAAATAAAGTGACTGTGTGAGGGCAAAATATTTAATTAGTAGTGAAGTGTAAAAGGCAAGTTGAGAAGGCAATTTATTATCTTGGAAAATTATTATTGGGAGATTTTGGAGAACTTGGCTTATAGGTTCAGGAATACTTGAGGAGGAAAACCCTTGGGTTTCATGGTGGATTGGACAAAGGCCCAATTCATTTATAGGTGAATTCATCTCAAAATTCGCACAGAGCTTCATTGATTAGTTGGAAGAATTTCGAAATTTCGAAATTTGTGAAGTCTTTCAAAAAAGGACAAATTTCAGACTTGTGGTTTACAAGTTTGCCAATATGGATACCAGGGCTGGAAGGTATCAGAGATAATAGCAGATAGATATGTATTTATTCAATTACTTAAACCTATATGATTCTTATTTCTAGTCTCAAGGAATCGATACCCATTATGAAGGTCAAGAAGCTTACATAGCAACCCAAGTCATTTGATTGTTAGCTGGTGTATATTTCCAAAGAAACAAGCCGCTGCTTTGCTACTCCAGCCACCAAAATTTTGAGAGGCTCAACTTGCATCCTTAAGTGCTGCCCTACCCTATAGCCGCAGCGGTTAAATTTAATTTGGAAGTATTCAAATTCAATGCAGCTACCAAGGGGTCAGTGCTTCTTTTCCATAGTCAATGCCACGTCAGAAATAAGGATACGGGTGTAGAAGGAGACAATGTTGGCATTACAATTCACACCTTTGGAGTGCGTATTGGCAACAAACAGCTATGCACAGTATTAATTGCTCTTCAAATTAGGAGGGGAAGCTCCCTCTTTTGCTGTTATGCGTAAAAAGTAAAGTTATCTAAGTTCCTATCTTTTTTACTCAGCTGGTAGGGGCACAAGGTTATAAAACATAATGCATTGTAGCTAAGGTTTTCTCTGGTTTCTGCAGATCTTAACTACAACTAGGCTAAAGCTATACCTATCCTATCTCCCCTAGAAAAACAGAGCAAGAGGAGTTAGGAGCAATTTGGAAATGGTTTGATGATAAACTATATCTAAGGATTTCCAAGGAGGCGCAATGCTTTGTCTGAGGCATAGGCTGAAATAAAGTTTATTGGAAACAACAATAAACGGTAAGCTAGATCACAAAATTCCCAAGGAGGCTCATTGCTCTGTCCGAGGTGTAGACTGAAATTAAGATTACTAGAAACAACATTAAACGATAATCCTAATCTCTAAATTCCCTCAGAGGCTCATTGCTCTGTCTGAGGTGTAGATTGGAACACATATTATTAAAACAAGTGTTGACAAACTTTGAAACTTTGGATCAAAGGCTCATTGCTCTTTTGATTTATTTCTTCAAACTTGATCAACGATTACAAAAGATTTGGGACAACAAATGTATGAAATCATACAAAATGCGATCAACCAAACAACTCTTAAACAAAGAGTGAACCAATAGTGACTTGCAAGCTTGTTGGCTTAACGACACAACAATTTTGTAGTAATAAAAGTTAAACAATAATGAGCCAGGTTGCTCTTATTTATAGAAGCTCAAAGTAGTAGGGAACCCTAAAATCTCCTTGAGTTAACATTTAGTTCTTGCCAATTAGCAAGATTTATTCCTATGTCTAAATGTAGGTAACCTAACGGTTAACTGGAAAGATTACTTTAGTTAACCGATTCTAAACTAAACTAGAACTCCATATGTACATAGGTGTCTCCAAAATAGACATGCATGATTGGTGGGACAATGAGTTAACTTGGAAAGAGGCATCGAGTTAATTGCTATGTCTAATGTCTATTTGGAAAAGGTGGGACATCCTTACTGGCAGTTTACACCTCATCAATTTGAGTAATCATCTCCTCCAACCAGTTGTTAACTACCTCATCATCTGGAGATCGTCACATGCCTCAACTGTCAGTTTACTGCTTGCCAGCTACTTGAGTAATCCTGGAAATATCTGCACACTTCAACTAGCAGTTCACTGATTGGTAACTTTGGCGGCTTTGTAACTGGAGTGAAGATCTCTGTTTCTTTTGTAGCTTGATGCTTCTGATGCTTTTCTTGATTCTTCTCAATGGAAGAGTTTTGCATGATGAAACCACAAAGTTTGATTGCAAACACTCTAGTTGTGAGAAATGCACATGAACTTGCTGCACACGTGGAATTCCAACAGTATTCAACCCTCTAAAGTGGCCTTGAAAGGCAATTAGCTATACGAGGTATGAAACCTTATGGAGTCTGTGGACTTTGAGTGTCTATGCCTATTAAATTGTCCAAAACAACCCCCGGATGTGCTTGATGTAAATTGGTGTTAGCCGTTTTCAGGAAATCATGAATCAAGACCAATTTGGTCTTGTATTTAGTTTGAGTGAATTGCATATTGAAAAACTCAACTGTTGACTGTAAACACGGATATGTTCAGACAACTTTTTCCGGTGAGGCTAAAAATAGCTTTTTGAGGGGCAATTTTTATGAAATTTTTTGAGACGTGGGTTTTGTAGAGAATATCTTTTTGAACAAACCCGCACCCACAATGTTAGAATTTTGAAAAAGTGACTTTTTCTTTGACAGGCAACAACCTCTTAGGGTAGAAGCTGTAGGGGTTGCAGAAGCTTCTTTTTTTCCTGAAAAATTCTGACACATGGGTTTTGTTGGCGTCTAAGAGCTAAAACCCGACTTCTTCGTTATTTGAAATGATGATTTTTTTCAGAAACCCTAAAAATAGAGGGTAGCGGGGCAATTTTCTCAAAAAATTCTGGCAGATGGGTTTTGTTGCCAATGCTATGTTGAACATACCCAGGGGACCAAATCTGTGAAAAAATGTCGTTTACTTGGACATGCGAGAAAATATAAGACAAGGATAGAAGAAATGTGAGGGGGAGAAGATAGAAGTTATTAACTGCCTCTTTTAATCCTCAAGAAAAATGCCTCTGTATACACCCAATTTGATGAATCCTGGCAAAAACGTAGTGGAAAAATGGGGCATGGAAAAGTATTCCTTTGTGCAACCTGAACCTGGAACTGTGAAGAACACTGAAAATGGCCTTCGTTAGATCCTTCAAAAGGTGTTGGAGAGAAAATAGCTGATTTTAGCTTCAACCTGCAATAAATAATGGAGAAATGACGCCTATGCATGAATAAATATCCATTTTGGAGGTGGGAGTGTCAATTATGGCGCCAACCCTAATTGAAGAGTTAATGTGCGTGATTGCCTTGTTAACTGCAAGTTCTTCACTGATTTTGGGACGCCATATGCAAGAGGAAGCATGTAAAAATCATACCTAAGAGTCAATTGGGCCCACTTTGACTTTAGGCGTCTAAGCTTTAGGGAGTTAGAATTTTTTTAAAGATTTTCAACTTTTGCTGTGACGAACTGCCTCTGTTTGGCCCTGAATTCCAGTCGTCCGGTCGATCCTGAAGCATGGCTGATAGATTCTTTGCGAAGCTGAATCAAGTCTGAAAAGATGTTCTTGGGAGTTGAAAACCTTGAAAACTGAATCTGGTGGCTTGAAATCTTGAGTGCCTTTTGCCAAAAGGGTGCTTTTTTCACCAGACAACCATTTTTTGGATGCTTTTCAACTTCTTCAATTTGACCCTCCGTGCTTCAGTTTGCAGCTACTGGTAATTGACGATTCTTGCGGACTGGATGTTGAATCCATCATGAAGCTGGAAGAATTCTAGAAAGGATGACTATATGTGCGGGTTTTGAAAATAGATTTATGAGGCTCAAATTCCTAGGCGCCCCTGGCCTACAGGGGCGCTTTTGTGCCTCTGAGATATATTTTGCACTTTGTAACCTTTGACGAAATGCTCCAGTTTGACCCTCATTACCGGGAGTTTGACTGCTCCGATATTTGTACTGACGATTTCATCGCAAAGATTGATCAACTTTGAAGAGGTCTTCCTAGGAGTCCCGAAGTCTGAAAGCTGCATCTGAGGCCCCAAAAAGTTGGGCACCTTTTCCAAGAAGGGTGCATTTTCTTCAACAGCCAAATTTTTACGTTTTTCAACTTGTTTTGACCTTTAACGGTTTCTGCTTGATCTTCGCTTGCGAACATTTGACAGGTCCCGAGAGCTGGCTGCTGGATTCATCGCGTAGCTGGAAGGATTCTGAGCAAATCTCTTGGAGAAGACAACTGCTAAAAACCTCATCTGATTGACCAAAGGCTAGGCGCCCCTGGCCTGCAGGGGTACATTTGACCTCTTGACTTACATTTTATCCTTTGTTTTACGTGCTTGTTTGATCAACAACTACCGTCGTTTGATATGTCTCGTGGACTGGTGAACAAATTCGTTGCAAAGTTGGGATGAAGCCAGGAAGATCATCTGGAGATAGCAAATCCAAGAATTGACATCTGATAGGCTTTATTCTTGGGCGCCCTTGGCTACAGGGGTGCAATTTTTGTGATTGATTGCCATTTTGATGACTGTTGACCTTCAGCATCTTCCGCCTCTGCCTTCGTTTGCCGGTGTTTGACAAATCTGTTGGATTTGCTTAATGATTTGTCAGAAAGCTAGCAAAATCCTGAAGAAGATGACTAGTTTTGCAAGTGTTAACTACTGCATTTAGCCTCTCAAATTCAAGGGCGCCCCTGGCCAGCAGGGGCGCTTTTGGCTCCAGACTTGATCATTTTTTGATGATTTTCACCTATTCGTACTTTGCGATCATCATGTTGCTTGACTGAGTTGACTACGTTGAAGCATTGCTGCTGCTGACACGAGTACATTCATTGTTGTGATTGCGTTCACCATTTTACGTGCACGAACACTGCAAAGTTTGACTTGGGTGTTGATTGCAAATGCATCTCCCTTGTAGTAAGGTGTAGTGTTTTTAGATTTAGAATATTTTTTACATTTTTCACCTTTAGAAAATCCCCTCCGTCGCGAAGCATCTTTTCAAGCATCTTTTGCCATAGAATCTTAGTTGAAGCATTTGAGACTTAGACTTTGACACTTGGTATCTGCCCATCTGCTATTGTTGATCTCAGAGGCCCTAACTTTTCTCCTAAAAAAGTGAAGTAGACCCACCAGAGCAAAACTGACTTTTTCCTGATTCTGACTTGACCAGTGTGATCGTGAAATGAAATAAGCCAATCAAAATTATTTTAAGTTTCCTCATTCTGACTTGACCAGTGTGATTGTGAAATGAAATAAGCCAATCAAAATTATTTTAAGTCATTTTTGGAAAGATCCTATTTTTAGGGTTTTTCCTAAAAATAGGGGCTTAAAGCCCTAATTTTCAAAATTTTCAAAATTTGCTAGTATCCTCTGGACAGTAAACCCACAAAAAGCCCATGCTTCGTTTGACCTAAAACTGACTTTTGACAACAATTTAACAATATTTAGACCATTTTAATCAAAATGCCTTATTGAAGCAAAAATTTAATTTTGGGTACAACAGACAAGGAGCTGCCACCAAGTTTCCATGAAATTAATTTATAAATAATTTCTGTTGCCGCACACTTGCCTCAGCCGCCCTTTCCAGCAGCTACTATCACTCATAAACTTCATCGAATAGGAGCTGAAATAATTCCAGGTTAGCAGATATTAATAAAATAATATTTTGAGCAATTATGAACTGTGCGAAGTTAGAAAGTCTGAAAAATGTATATGCCTGATTTTACTGAAATTCTATCATATGTATTATCATATGTATTGGAACAATCCTGGAACAATGTTGAAAAATATATAAATTAAATGCTAGCTTCCTCCATGAGAATATAATATATATTGAAGAAGCAATTGGCATTAATCATTTGGAAACACATCTAAATTGACTACTGCAAATAGTTTGACAAAATGCTTGCATTGTCAAACTTGAGGAAATTGTAAATTTTTTATTCATCTGGGAAGGGGAATCTTACACCTTAACATTCCTTTTAATACTCATAGCACAACCATATGAATAACAGAGTATTTTACTTGATGTTACTTGATATAAGAAGGATGGGCTAGCTTTTTGTGAGTTAGACTACTTCTTCTCAACTTATGTGCATGAGATTTTTTGAACAAGTATATCATTATTTATTTTAAGATACATGTGCATGATCAGTAAGGCATTGCTGGGATTCAACTGAGCAGAAAATATGAGAGCTACATATTATCAAGTGAGGTGTGCATACCCCATTAGCTAGTACTTACACTGGAAACAAATTCAACAAAACAGAAAATCAAAGAATAAATATTATTTATTATGTTTCATGGAGAAGTATGGGTGAGAAACTAGTCATTCCGCTTCATCTGATGCTTCTATTTTTCTTCAGTGTAGGGTTGAGTATCTGCAACTTCTTTTTAAATTTGTGCATGGGCAGTTTTGATCTGCCACTGTTCCATGAAACTTCACATGAGCTTTATTTTGTTGACTAGAACGATAGGATGGCTAATGCTTAATTTACAGTCACAATAATCCAGTATCTTTGATCAACAAGTGTAATTTTGGAGTTGCAAGCATTAATCAACCCTTGAATTATAGTTAATATAGTTCGAGCTTCCTTATACTGTCAGCTGGACTAGCTTGAGTCTGGAAATTTTTTCTCAAATGGAATGTTAGAATTCAACCAGATTATGATACAAGATGAGAATCAATTGCTAAAATGCTGCCTATACAATCTTCAAAAAGGACAATTTATGTTCTTGGTTACCTGCAACCTAAATATCATCAAACAGATTAATACTTGTAGCATATAATATGTTTCCATACAATTACGATAACAAGAAATAGTTAATGTATTTAAAGGCACTGTGAAGTGTCATGCCCATAAATAATAATAAATAGTCAATATATTTCAAGGCATTGTAAAATGTTGTGCCCATATTGTGGAGGCTTGGACTTGGCAAGCCAATTTTGGTTTGGATCAGGATTTGGTGAATTTTTTTGGGCAAATTAAAAAATCATTGAAAATAACAAAATTTAGGGAAAAGCTTATTTTATTGGATTCCATATCAAATCAACTTCAAATGTACACAAAAACAGATCAACTACATCCACCATACACATGTATACATGAAGTAAAAAAATGCAACATTGAAAGTTAAAACTTGAATCTTGGAACGTTGGTATCAAAGAAAAGTTGCTCTGAAATTCTTTAGATAATTTTTGTGTACATTAAAAATGGTTTTGGAAATCCATGTAGATGATATCAATTAAAAAAACATAAAAGGTTAAAACTAAGATTAAGAGGAGCCACGTCTCTCAACTTTTAGATACATGATGTTGGACCTTGTGACACTTTGTGTATGTCAAGGAAGCAGCTGCAGCCATTCTATCTGTAGAAGAGGTAGTGACAAGATCATCCTAGATAACTTCTTTGTCTTTACCTATATGAGCTTTACCCCTTCTTGTCACTAAAAGTTATAGCTTACGGTTAGCTTAATCAACCCATGCATGGTCTTTTCTTGCTATCCTTAGTGATGGAGTCATATTCGGGATCATACCCCTGCAAGTCAGGTCTAATTTTTCATTTGCTCTTATAATCTTCATGTGATGGAGGCGTAGGTTGTAGTGCACAAATACAAGTCCATTCAATCTCTATATTAGCAATTGATTGTTCTTTTTAGAGTATATGTGCTCAAATATACTCCACTTGTACTCCCAATCCAAAGTGCTGTGTGGTTGGTTTGACATGTAGATAGCAATGTTTTGGCACCTTACCTCCAAAATTCTCCCACCATGTATTTGTAACAAAAATGTTAAAATGATTAAGATTTACAAAAAACTTAAAATTTGCTATTTAGTAACAAAGAGGGAAAATATTTAAATCAATCTTCGAAAGAATGCAAATTTAACTTGGCATAGAAGTTTTGCTTGTCAACTTGCAAATGTCTCTTTTAAAGAGATCTAATATTTTGTTTGTAGATTTCAATTTAGGACATGATTTTTTCCCTGAACTACAAACTTTGCTCCATAGCCTTTGTGACTGTGTAGAGGCATTCCATAACCTCCTTGTCAGCCTTGAAGCTCTCAAGAAATTGGAAGGTGGGTTGAGAAACTGTGTAGAAGCAAAAAGTGGCCTATGAAGCTGTTTTGTCTAGTGCTGCCAATGGTATCCCAAATGGGTCTACACTTGTCCTCCACATTTCCATAGAAAAGTCTATTGCAATATTTTCCCAATTGACTGTAAGTAGGAGAGAAACTAATGGTTCAATGACATCAAAATTAAGTAATTAAAACAAACTCTACACTTGATCAAGAGAAAAAATCTAAAAAACACTAAAAAGAGGAAAAAAAATCTTAAAAAGACCTACATCCAAAACCTCTTTGTAGGATTCCAAAATTGTGTCTCATCAAATGCCAAGTTTGCAAAATTGACCCCAACATGCATTTTTTGGAAGACTCGTTCCATTGCTCGCTAATATGCTTTAAAGAATTTTTATTTTTTTTATCAAAGATTGCAAGTTGATGAATGAGGACCTTGATTTGAGTGATGAAAGTGGAGGAAATGTGGGGGAAAAAGATGAGGCCAGCTAATCCCCCAAGACAAGAAGTGTAGTTGAGAGTGCATTGCAATTTAATTGCCTTACCAAGATTGGCACCATATACTTGGTGCCAGTTTAACAAGAAAACCCCTTTGCATTAGATTGCAGTATTGCTTGATGTTAAGAGGGCAACTAATGCAGGTAGGTGTTAGAATGGAAACGCAATGTTCTTTCAGATGACTAAAAGGCAACATTATGATGGTTAATGCATGCTTCTAATGTATCCCTTGTGACAAGCTCTTGCTTGAGGAGGGGGACGTCATTGTACCATATGCTACTTCCTCCAGGGTTTCTACACAACGAGCTAGACCACTTGTTGTTCTGACATTTGGAGTGGGATGGAATCAAGGAGGAAATAATAGAGGGCTACAGGTTAAATAACATCAAACTTGATTATAGATAGGTTCAATGTATAGCCTAGAGATCAACTAAATGAGGCCATTGGAGAGTTACTGTGTTCCATGGGGATGCATCCCCATCCCCAGTGCCATTTCAGGTATGGTGGGACGGTAGGGGATGTCCCCTGGCTGTCACCAAAAATCTTCAAATCTTCAAAATGTTTCCAAAACTTGTTGCAGAAATAGGAAGTGCAGTGGGGACATATGGCCATCCCCAAAATGGCCGGGGACATCTCGATGTTCCTTGACTGTCCCAGGGACAGTCAGATGTCCCTGACAGAAAGACAAATTTTTGTACTTTTTAAAGGTTCATAACATTAAAAGATTGTAATCATGACATCACTATAACAGCAACAATAAATGTATCATGCCAACAGTATAACAGCATTAGAATAGCGATAAACTTAATCATGACCACAGTGACAGCAGCAACAGTAGTATAACAGCAATAAATATTTCATGATTCAGATTCATAGCTAATGATATAAATTATATAACAGTTAACACTAACAACAATAAGTTGGATTTCTGATTTCTTTATTCAAAAGAGTCACAAACTTCAAAATTTTGGATATGGTATTGCAGTCAGTTATTATTGTCAGATGCAAAAGAGATTAAAAGTGCACTGGCCATGGTCTGGTATAGTGGTATTGTGAGAAGTGCAGACAAACAATTCTTTTTTTTGGAATGTGGTTAGCATGCAGGGTTCTGCAGACATCATCCAGCATCATTTTAACAGTGTCATGTTTTATATTGCTGCTGTTACACTGATGTCCATTAACTTGTAGAAATTTGAGTCTCTTTCTCTCTCTCTCTCTATATATATATATATATATGTAATTTAAAAAAAAAAAAATTTCATACACACACACGCTCACATATATATTCCCGTCCCCCCAACATCCCTGAAATGTGCCCCATGCTGTCTTACCGTCCCAGTCCTGGAAATGCTATGGAATGTAGAAAAAATATTTTTTGCCAATGATATTACTTTCCATGTTGCTTGATTTTCTTATTGCAAAGAGGTTATGGTAAAGGTAGTCAACACTGTTGTTACTTATGTGACTCTTGGTGAGACCAAACTAAAAACCACAATCTTGAAAATAAGATATTCTAAGGTTGACCTATTGATGGTGGAGATGAAGGCCACATGATTGCAGAATAATTATGGATGAGGGGATGGCAACCAGACACTGTCCATTCATTAGTATTATAGTTGCATGCAAGGAAAGACCTTACTTAAGGTAATTGATTACTCTGGATTCTAGTTTTAGATCCTAAGAGATGCCATTGAGGAGGTTGGTTCCCAAAATGTAGTGCATTTGGTTATTAATGCAGCATGTGTATGGGGCAGTGGGCATATTAGTTCAGTCCACCTACAAGCATATCTACTAGATCCCTTCTGTTGTGCATGCCATGAACAATGCACTAGATGACATTTGGAAAATTGAGTGGGTCAAAAAGGTTGTGGTGGAGCAAAGGAATCATAGACGTATTTGCAACCACCATACCTCATTGGCATTGTTTGAGGCCTTTTTGAGTAGAAATTCTTCAAATCAGTTGAGCTTTATTTGCTTTATACTTCATTCAATTGGTGAGGATGCTTGAGTCACAAGAGCCCTTGTAACTTATGACACATGATTGAATTAGTTGGGGGCTAATCCAAGATAGATAGCATGGGAAGAGGGTGAAGGATATTTTTTTGTCATATTTAAGATATATCACATCTTTTGTGCCCACTATTTTCATTTTCATTAGATTTGGGGATTTTGATAATCCTAGCATTGGAGAGATCTATGAATGCATCGGTAGCATGCTTGGCTAAATGAATGCCACCATTTGTGAAAGAGACTGCACCCTTTAGTTCTACCATGAGCTTGCTCAACCTATCATTTAATGGAGGAGGGACAAGTTGAACACTACTCTACACATAGTTGTTTATACATGGAATCCAAAGTGGTCCATGGAGAAAATTGGCTGAATTCTTCCCCTTGACGACAATGAGGTGTAGAATGGCCTTAGGAGACTCTCAAGAGAATGTATAGTTGAGAGGGAAGCTCATTGATAAAAGTTGAGTGGATTAAATTTGCTGAAATTGCTACAAGAGTTCAACAGAGATTGACAAGCATACTTTTGCATACGTGCCATTTAGTCTATGGCAATTATATGAGCCTCCATGGTTATTTCACATGCTTCCCATTCACCTCTTTAGATAGGCTTCTAGTTTCTTTGTTGCTGAGAGGAATTGGTCCACATATAGCTTTATCTATTTTTTAAGATAAACAAACTTACCTCTAGGAGTGTGGAAAGCTTCTTGTTGTACATAGTGCTTGGCATCTCATTAATTTGCTGCAGTAGGTTGATGTGGACCAGGTTGTGTAGTTGGGATTGGTTTGGGCTCATGTTTCAGGATTCAGTCCAGTCCAACAGTTCTAGGGATGAGGATTGATTTAAGAGATATCCATTAGGTACTATGTCCAAATTTTGAGCATGCTGCTCAAACCAGCTATTCATATCTTCTTCTGGCATTGCCATTTTGTCATTGTGATGTTTGTCACATGTAATTGTGATTCTCAACTCATTTGTACTTTATAAATAAAAGTTAAAAATAATATTATATCATTATGTTTGCCAAATTAATTTTTGGATCAACACAAATCATTGCAAATTCAGCAAATTGTATGTACTTCAAAAATATTAAGCTTTGTTTCACTTACAATTACCTTAAACTATTTTTAATATTATTTTAATAGCTGTCACCCCACTGTTCCCAAAATCCATGAAATTTTTTGCTGTCCACGAAATCCTGTCCCCACATACCTCATCCCTGAAACTTGGAGAAACACTTATTTTCTACTTCGTTTACAATTTCAAGTCTCTGTTACTCAAGCTACAACCACCGATAGAAATAAAAAAAGACTTGGATAAATGTCTCTCAATAAATAATATTGAAATACATGTCTTCTATAGAAGACAGATCTTGTGGAATATGCAATTTTAAAATTGTTGTATGCATTTTCTGATCACATTAGGTGCTTAATGAATGCAAAATGATATTCCCTATTGACCTGCAGGAAGATGGTATCAATCTCAGGAGAGACTATCTGTTGAAATATTGGAATTTAATGTGTGTTGCTTGCAAACAGAACAGAACAATTGGAGCTCGTCATTTTTTTCCTTAAGCTTCAGGCCACGCTATATAATTTATCAACGGAAATATGTACATATGTAAAAATAATGGCATTGCCTTTGACTGGATTAAAGGCCTACTGTATAGCTAAACTGTACCTAATTATGTATGGAGGAACAACAGTTTCTTGTAATCTGTTTCCAAGAGCATGGTGCTGTACCTCTGTGGAAGTGCTGCTTGCTTATGCGAAGTGCTGTTCCATAGTCATTTCGTTTAAATGCTCGAAGCTAGCTTATCATTTTCGTCATGGTCTTGGAGAGCAAGTTAATGTATATGAAATGAAATTTCTGACAGTACTTTTTGTTGGCAGACGGAAAGTAAAGGAAATAGCCTTTTAGAAGACAATCTCATTTGAAATTTGTGTGGACTTTTCAAAGCAATGTATACATGGTTTAATTCTTGAATCTGATCTCTTAAGCACACAGACTTTGGAGTATTTAAATGCAAACTAATGAAAGTTGAAATTTGGATGATGCATTACTATAATGTTCTATCTACTTGCAAAATTATAGCAATGATACCATTGGTGTGGAAATTCTCTGCCAGTGTAAATGGTAAGAAAACGAGTAGTATATGGACCTCAAAATAATGCAAGATAATAGATTAGTATATCAAGGACAAAAAGAAAGAAAATTTGGAAAGGAAATACAGCTTTCAAATTATTACACGAGTAAATTTCTAAGGAAAGTTTGAAGTTTGTTTTTGCAATAATTTCTTATTTGTGGTGAGATAAACAACCATATGCAACACTAGAGCACTGGTACCGCTATCTTGCTGGAGGAAATTTTTGGGAGATGTATCATTCGATCTATGTATGAATTTTTTAGTTAGCATTTCACACGTACAGTTGGTAGAGGGCTCCATATAAATTTATAATTTCAGTGAGGAAGATTTCATTTCAACTTTTAATGATATGCTGGAACAGAGCCATGAATTTGTAAAGCTAAATCTAGAAGGAAGGATAATATTGTATTAAACACTGCTTATCTAAGATAAGTTGGTGATGCTCCTAGCTTTAGGGAATTATTATCAGGATTGAAATACACTAGCAGCTCATAGATGATTTGATTGTGTTTATGAGGCTTGGATTTTTTCAATGATATTTAGCTTATTTTCCCCTTCTCCTTTATGTACGAGTAAGGCAGGGTAAGATAACCTGTATAATTGCTGTATTCGTGTATTTATCACTTTTATTGGGGGAAGATCAGCTTTTTGTCCTCAAAATTGTGATGAGCCCAGCTGGCTCCAACTAGACCCCTGTAGTATTTTGTTTATCTTCTTGTGTTTTTAAGTTTTTTAAAGAAAGTTTCTAGACAGAAGAGAAGGGGTGTACAACATATAAATGCTTATAAAACTCAGATCTGAGTTAAAATTGACAAAATGAAAGCGCAGAGGGTATTAAATAACCGTAACAAAGAGATTGCATATGTTAGACATACCCGGAATGCTCCAGATTATTTTATTAAGAAAATATTCCGGTTTGCCAACCAAGAATGATGAAAACTGACAAATCCAAGCGTAGAAGACAATAGAATGATTTCTCCAGCCTGGAAACTGAGGCAAAAGAGCTATAGAAGCTAGGCGCCAATGATGAAGCAGAGAAACTCCCAAAAAGGAAGGCGTTTGCATCAAGAAACTCACACGCCCTTGCTAGATGAGCCACACACTTCAAGAAGAAAGTACGACTTCAACATAAAAGGGTACGGCCATGAAAAGGAACCTGTCTTCCAGAGGAAAGAAGATGCCAATCTCTCAAACCCTCTATCAATTATTGAAACCTCTGGAAAAAACTAATCAAAGAACTTTGTTGAAATACTATAGAACTTTTGAATGAAGCTCCCGTTGATGCAATCATTCAATTGATCTTTCATAGTCTCACAATCACGAATTTGTGAAGAATTGTCACTCTCCAAAGATAATAATCTCTTGAAAACCCTTGTCTCAAAAAATCAAGCTCAACAAAAGCCAAAGAGAAATGTCAAATAATCAATAATAGGGTTTGAATTTCCTTTGCTTTGCCTTATAAGGCCAAAAGGCACGCATCCCAAGAAGTGACGCCACTTTTCATTTAAAATACATTTAAAATGTATTTTACACTTTTTCAATAGTCATCATTTAATAAGTGGGTGCACTTTTCAATAAAGTGTTTTAATTTTCACTTAAATAAATTTAAGTGATTCACTTTATTATAAAATCAAGTTGACTTTATAATAATCCATCAAATAAATTAAATACACTTTAATTCATTGAAAAATTAATATCTCTCTCATAACTCAACATATTGATGTGTTGTCAGAAGCTGTCAATCATTGAACTGCCAAGGCCTGTTGTGAGTCAATCAATGAACTTGAAGGATGGAAATGACAACCCACCAAATAAGGCTACTGACCCTCTAACCAAACCCTGTTAGCCTACAAGGGTCCAAGAGATAGGCTAACTCACTGCTCCTGAGAATTGACTAGAGAGGGGACATCATAGTTCGCCCTCCCCGAATTTTCTTGTCTACAAGCAAACTCAAAGCTGGATGTTGTAGAATACTGTCACCCTCCCAAGTAGCATCCTTTGCCGGTAGATCTTTCCACTTCACCAGATATTCCTTGATAACCTGCCTCTGAAGATGACGCTCTCAGGAATCCAGAATGGCCTCAGGCATCAAAATTAGCTTCCCCTCATCATCCAGGGGTGGTATGTCTGTAGGACTCACCTATTGTCCCAATGCCTTCTTGAGGCGTGACACATGGAACACATTGTGAACCTTACTGTCCACCGGTAGATCTAACTCATAAGCCACTTCACCGACATGTTTGACAATCTTGAATGGTCCATAGTATCGTGGCTTGAGTTTCTCGACGCCCTTCTTTTGAATGGTGGACTGCCTATAAGGCTATAGCATTAGATACACCAAATCATCAATCTCAAATGATCGCTCCACTCTCCGCTGATCAGCGTATTGTTTTTGTTGATTTTGAGCCTTCTGAATGTTCTCTGAGTGCTCTCATAATGTCCTGGTTCTCCTGTAATAGATCCCCAACACTAGGTACTTTTCTATCACTCAACAACAAATCTAGAAAACTCGGAGCATCATAACCATACAACGCTCGGTAAGGTGTCATCTGAATGCTCATGTGATGAGTAGTATTGTAGCAATACTCACAAAGGTATAACCACTTCACCCATGCCTTCTGCTGCCCTGAATTGTAATTTGTCAAGTATCCTTCCACCCATTTGTTGACTATCTCAGTCTGCCCATCTGTCTGTGGGTGATAGCTAGTGCTCAGAGTGAGTTTAGTCCCGCAAAGTTTGAATAACTCTTGCCAGAAGTTACTCATAAACCTGCTATCTCTGTCACTGACTATGCTCCGAGGCAAACCGTGCAACCTGAATACCTCTCGAAAAAACAAGTCTGCCACCTGTGTAGCTGTGTAAGCAGTAGTGATTGGGAAGAAATGAGCATACTTCGTCAATTGATCTACTACCACAAAAATGTTGTCTTTCCCTTGAGCTTTCGGCAAGCCTGTAATGAAATCCATAGACAAGCATTCCCACTTCCTCTCAGGAATAGGAAGCGGCTGAAGTAATCTTGCAGGGTATGTATGTTCTTGTTTGTTCTGCTGACAAACAAGGCATTCCCTGACATACTGAAGAACAAATGACTTGAAACCTTTCCAAGAAAATCTCTCCCATACCTGCCTGTAGGTCTTAAAGTACCCAGGATGACCTGCCATAGGTAATCGTGAAAGGATCTCAACACCCTGTCCCTCATCTCAGAACCTAGGACTAGAAGTATCCTCCCTTTGTAAATGATAAGATCACTCACAAGAGAGTACCTGCTGTCTTGTACTGTCCCATCCACTATGCTAGAAGCCCATAGATTCTTAGCATACTCTACAACTATCATGTGTTTCCAGTCCTTTGCAATCTCTGTCATGGAGCTCAAGTGTGGGCAGCGAGATAATGCGTCAACAACTATATTCTGTGTACCTTTGACATAGGAGATGTCAAAATCATAGGACTGAAGTTTGTTAACCCATTTCTGTTGTCTTTCATTTAGATCTCGCTATCCTAGGAAATGTTTCAGTTTGGTGTGATTAGTTTTAACACAAAATTTACTACCAACCAATATTGCTTGAACTTGGCCATTGCATGCATGATGGCCAACATTTCCTTATCGTAAATGCTGAAGCTCCTCTTAGGACCTTCAGCTTCCTACTCTCGAAAGCTATAGGATGTCGATCCTGCATGATGACTACACCAATACCCTCACCACTGGCATCACAGTGTAGCTCAAACGGCTTGGTGAAGTTTGACAATGCTAAAACTGGACATGTAGTCATGAGAAGTTTAAACTTCTCAAAGCATGCCTGTGCTAGAGGTGTCCACACAAAGGCTCCTTTCTTGGTCAAATATGTTAGTGGCGCAACATGTCGCAAGAATCCACTAACGAACCGACGGTAGAAGGTGCATAATCCTACAAACCCCCTGAGCTATTTCAACGTCTCAAGTGTAGGCCAATCAATGATAGCACAAACTTTTTCTAGATCCATTTTGACTCCCTCTTTGCTGATGATGTGACCTAGGTACAAAAGTTCTGCCATTCCCAATGCACACTTGGACTCCTTGGCGTACAAGGACTCCCTGTCAAGTATGCTCCATACTGCATCCAAGTGGACCATGTGTTCCTCCCAAGACTTGCTGTAAACCAGTATGTCGTCAAAGAACACCAAAACAAATTTTCTCAAGTGCGGATGGAAAACCCTGTTCATGGTGGATTGAAAAGTGGCTGGAGTGTTGGTTAGACCGAATGGCATAACCAAGAAGTCATAATGTCCACAGTGACATCTGAAGGCGGTTTTCTCAATATCCTCCTCTCAGACTCTAATCTGATAGTACCCTGTCCTCAAATCAATCTTCGAGAAATAACAAGCTCCATGTAGCTCATCTATTAACTCGTAAATCTGTGGTATGGGATAGCTGTTCTTGATAGTCTTCTTGTTTAGCATCCTGTAGTCGATACACATTCTGAGTGTACCATCCTTTTTCTTCACCAAAACAACTGATGAAGCAAAGGGATACTTACTTGACCTGATGTGCTCCATGGCTAAAAGTTCTTTGATAGTTTTTTCAATTTCATCTTTTAATCTCTTGGGGTGCCAGTAAGGAGTGATCATGATAGGTTTTGTGCCCTCCAATTCTATAATATGCTCAATACCTCTATCAGGAGGTCTACCTGGTGGTATAACACTGAAAACCTTTGCATGCTTGATTCAGAGTGCTTGGACATCTGGATGATAAGGAGATTCTTGCTGCTCCTTTTGTGAAGGCATTACCTTGCATTCTGCTGCCTAATCCACCATGTTGTGCCAAATCAATCTTTCCATTCTTCTGAGTGAAATTTCTTTTACATTGCTGTCCTTGATGGCTTTGAGAACATGATTTGTGCATCAACTTTAAATTTCATCTCCATATCTCGTAAATTAAGTGTGAACTCTCCTATCACATGAAGCCACTTCATGCCAAGAACCACATCTGTACCTCCCATGTTCACAACATAGAAATCTGCTTTAAACTCAAAATTGTTGAGTTTCATCAGCAGATCCGAAATCATCCTCTCGTAATTGAGAGTGTACCCATTTGCAACCTTCACTTTAATGCCTTCAAACTGCTTAGTTTGAATGCCTCTTTTCTCCACCAACCATGAATCAATAAAATTATGGGTTACACCTGTATCCAAAAGAGATATGACTCTTTGACTAGATAGTATCCCACGAAGTCTAAAAGAACCTTCTCTCTGCATTCTGGACATATGAGCTTCCTGTAGCTCAATTTCAACCTCCTTTTCTGCCTTATTTTCTGATTTTTCATCATCTGTATCATAAATTGTAGCTTGCTGGTCTGAAAAATCAGTCATCTCTTCTCCCTCAAAGAACCACTCCATGTGCCTATTTTGTCCTTTAGGCTTAAGGGGACAATCATGGTTGAAGTCATATGGGCCCTTGCAATAAAAGCAGATCTTCTTCCTACGTAAATCGTTAAATGTTTCACGATCTAAAGGTGTTGCAAATTTTTTGTTTTGATCAAAATTTTCAAACTTCTTTGGATCAGATTTATTATCATTGTAAGAAGTGGATGGTTTTGAGCCAAACTATTTCCGTGGTGTGGTAAGCTCCAAACTGCGAGCTTTCCTCATGGCCTCCTGTAAGGTAGGTGGATCGAATGCCTTGATCCAACCTTTCATGGGCTCAAATAGACCCTCCATGAATAGTATAATCAGTCTTCTCTCTGATATGCCCGTCATCATAACTGAAAGTCTATGAAACTCTCCAATGTATGACTCCAAACTACCCAACTGTTTTAACTATGCAAGATCTCTGAAGCATAGTTTGGGATCATGTTTATCAAACCTCTCTACCAATTTATCTGTAAACTCTTGGTAAGAAGTAATCCTATCATGGTGAAGTGTTACCATGCCATGGTGCCACCAATCATGGGCCACACCATCCAGGTGGAGAGCTCCAAATCTAATAGCATCCTCCTTTGTCATAGGACGCAATGTAAGGAAGGTGTCCAATTTACTCACCCAGGCACGTGCTGTAACTACCACTGCCATCAAAATTAGTTAATATAAGTTTGTTGGTAGCCTGCCTTAGATCATTATTCCATTGTTTAGGCCTCCTGTCAAACATGTCAAACCTTTTTCTGGTATGTTCTCTCTTCTGGCTCATGAATCGATCAAAGTTAAGGTGATCCTTAACTGTCAGAGGAAATGCATCCCATTCATCATGCATAGTCGTGATGTTATTTGCAAATTTCATGTCACCACCCTCTTCGGCCTCTTCCTCCTCATTGGTATCATTCCTAGTGAATGTAGGGCATGTGGATCTTTCATAGGTGCGTGTTGGAGCAATATTCTTGCGAGCTTCTCCATGAATACTTCCCTCTTGGTCTTGATCCTGATTCTGCCTTCTTTGAACTATCAAGTTCTGAACATTGGTACTAAGCTGCTGGAGGATGTTCGCCACCTATTCCTGGCCAGCCACCATCCCTCTTAGTACATCTCTGGCCTCTCTTTCTTTGTCATCAAGACGATTCCTGGAAGAACCTTCCCGATCCCTGTCAGCCATATTATCAAAGCTTAAATCTTCTTCCTGTTCGTCAAACATAAATGCTGGAAATGGTTGTAAAGTACTTCTCTGAAATCCAGGACCCCTGCGTGAGTAGTACCTGTCAAATCTGTTCTGATGTGACCGCATAGAAGCTGCTAACCCTACAGGTTGGCAGGATCAAAGCTCTGATACCACTGTGATGAGCCTAGCTGGCTCCAACTAAACCCTTGTAGTATTTTGTTTATCTTCTTGTGTTTTTAAGTTTTTTAAAGAAAGTTTCTAAAAAAAAGAGAAGGGGTGTACAACATATAAATGCTTATAGAACTCATATCTGAGCTAAAATTGACAAAATGAAAGTGCAAAATGTATTAAATAACTGTAACAAAGAGATTGCATATGTTAGACATACCCGAAATGCTCCAAATTATTTTATTAAGAAAATATTCCAGTTTGCCAGCCAAGAATGATGAAAACTAACAAATCTAAGCGTAGAAGACAATAGAATGATTTCTCTAGCCTGGAAACTAAGGCAAAATAGCTATAGAAGCTAGGCACCAATGATGAAGTAGAGAAACTCCCAAAAAGGAAGGCGTTTGCATCAAGAAACTCACACGCCCTTGCTAGATGAGCCACACACTTCAAGAAGAAAGTACGGCTTCAACATAAAAGGGTACGGTCATGAAAATGAACCTGTCTTCCAGAGGAAAGAAGACGCCAATCTCTCAAACCCTCTGTCAATTATTGAAACCTCTAGAAAAAACTAACCAAAGAACTCTGTTGAAATACTGTAGAACTTCTGAATGAAGCTCCTATTGATGCAATCATTCAACTGATCTTTCACAGTCTCGCAATCACGAATCTGTGAAGAATTGTCGCTTTCCAAAGATAATAATCTCCTAAAAACCCTTGTCTCAAAAAACCAAGCTCAACAAAAGCCAAAGAGAAATGTCAAATAATCAATAATAGGGTTTGAATTTCCTTTGCTTTGCATTCTCCCTTCATTGGCCTTGAGAGCCTTTGGGTGGAGGTGGTAACACTTCATTTTCCTTTTGTGGTTTGATAGAGTAGCGTAGCATCTTTTGTAGTGTTCAATGCTTTCCTTTCTATTTCCTTTATTGCACTTTCTACTTCGTGGCTTTTCTGACTGTCTGTGGAGGTGGAAACACCAAAGCGGGGGTTTGACTGAGGAAAACCCCTATACAACCCAACATCTTTTCCCTCTTGCTTATGTGTAGGTGAATGTGTGTGTGGAGCTTGCTGGCAAACTAGCGCTTTAGTGAGTTGATATTCGTCACCCTTGTCTTCATCTACTTATTTTATCATTTACATACTTATTTTTCATACTTCATAATTATTTTCATTTCGTTAAAACTAGTTAGCTAGGTTGTTAAGCAGGTTTATGGCATTTTACACTGCATTTTATGTCTTTTGGCCATACAGACGCCAACACGCCAGAGAGACGGTAGTGCACCGTGGTGCCATCCTAGACCTGCACTGCTGTCTTCGGACAAAGAGCTATTTGAGGTGCAGTATGAACTCCAAAAACCAACTCGTCTAGCCCCATTTAGACTCTTGGATCTGTAGAGTGACAAAAGCACTTGAGAGTGCTTTTCATTCTCGATTCTTACCCTAAACATCCATTAACTTGAGGTAAGTTAGGGCAGCCTTCCGCTCTCAGCTCTCTGTAACCTAGAGCCTTGGTGTGGTTGGTCTCCCCCTCTTACATTTTTGGTGAACTTGACATGAACCATTTTGGTTCCATTTAGCAATGCTGAAGGGTCCTTTCCTCGTATTTTAGGAGCGTTGTAGGTGTGAGTGTTGTGAAGTGTTTCGCCTTACAACCCAACCTATGACCCTTAGTAGGCGTAGTTGGAAGGTTCCGTAGGCATTGTGGGACAAAACCTTAGTTGGGTCATTGTCCAATTGTGAACTTTTGAGGGCTTTGTGAGAGTGTTGTTTCGTGTGTGCGATGGCTTCCTTTCTGCATTTTCCTGTCCCCTCTGCGCTGCCTACGAGTAGTTCTCCTGGTATAAATTTTACCTCACAGGATTTTCCGATGGGTTATAATAGAGAGCCATCTCCTCTTTACATCCCTGCATGAATCAATGGAAACACTGTAACAGTTGTTCTTGTTGACCCGACGTGTCAGGTGAATATCATAATTGAGGAGATTATGTTGATCAATTTCTTGCATAAAGACGAGTATGACACACTTGAAAGTACCATTTGTACACATAACAAAATTTTCGTACCTCCCCTTGGTAGCATTAACTTGTCGGTCCTTGTTGGACCTAAGTCAGTAAACTTGCTTTTTGACATAATCCCAGGGTCCGAACTCTTCTGAGTGAAACTGGGTATCCCCTGGTTGGTTGTTATGAATGCAGTTCCCTTGTTCGTGCATAAGTGTTTGAAATTTATCCATGAGGGTTCAATGCATGTAATCCATGACACTAGCTATAAACCGCCGATTGTGTATGGTAGCTATTCTTTGGATCACTTTTGGCTTGCACCCGTTGGTCCTCTTCTGCCTAGGATAAACCTCTTGTATCAGACCTATGAGAACTACAAGAAAGGGAACTTAATGCTTAAGGTGAGGTACCCTCCATCTCCTTATGCTGTTTTGCATAAGTCTTGTTTGAAAGCTGATAATGATGCCACCATGGCTCGAGGAAGGGAAGAAGAGAAGTGTTCTCGAGGTTCCTCTTCATCCTCTTCCATTGTCCAGCCTATCGCTTCTTGCCCTGCAGTGGCATCATCAGATTCTGCTCAACATTTGTGGGAGAACCTATGCTGCCCGCTTGGTGGAAGCCCAAGCGTCCTACATTCGAACTTCCCGTTCTACCCATGGTGCCTAGGCCCGTTCGATATGGTAGAGGGAAGGGTCTTTGTAGGGAATCCTCTATGTCTCAACCTCCACACCCTCCTACTACTCCTGCTCCTAAATCAGTGAATGGGAAGAGGCCCGCCACTGAGGTGCTAGAGTTGACTTTCCCCACTGTTATTTCAACTTCTTCTCAGCCTCTTCCTCCTGCTCCAGTCCAAGAGTCTTTCCCTCCGCCAGAGATGGTCATGATGGATACTCCTCTGGCTGAGCATGAGCCTTATGTTCCATCTTAGCTTCTCATCTCTAGCTCCCAGAGTCGTAGAAACTGCCTTGCGAGCGAGCGCAAGCGTTTGCGGAAGGCTCTAGTGGTTGAGCAGGCTGCTTTGCAAAGGAAGGAAGGGGAGCTGACTGTTGGTGTGAATAAGTCTTGTACCTAGTTTATTCTTTTACTAGGGACTTAGGGGACTTAATTCACATGTTAAGTTTACTTAGGATATTAGTTGTCATATTTAGATAAGTATTAGTTGTCTTATCTAGAATTTCCACTTTCCTAGGTAGTTATGAGTTAGTTGTCTCGTGTGATAGGATTAAGACACTTGTCATGATCTTGTCTTATCCTATCTCTCATCCTTGCCTTTATAAGCAAGACATCTCTAGTATTTTATTGCATAGCATTGTATTGTATTGCATTGATCATATTGTATCATACTACAATCCTTGTTTGGTGGAATAACATCTTCCATTGTTGCTTCTCTCTATCTCTTGTGGAGGTTCTTTGATATTGTAGATTGAAGATCTTGGGTTGATAACTCCAACATGGTATCATAGCTTTGAATCTGGCAAGCCCCTTCCATTTCTTTATTAGAGAGTTTCTATCAATTTCTATTGTGATTTTTTGAGTTTCTTGTATCCTATATTGCATGTTTGCATTTTGGTGAGATCTGGTGATTGCAGCACTTTTGGCTATAGTGGTAGTATTTTAGGCTATCCCATTATGTCCAGGAGGCTCGAAAAAGTCAGATTTGGCTTTTGTTTCACTCAATTTCGTCACCATTTGCAACTTTGGCAAAGAAGGGTTTCAAGCTCAAATCTGGTGAACAACTTTTTACAGGAGTAATTTTGGTAAAAAATAAGTCTTCCATTGCGTTCGAGTGGCCATTTCCGATTTTTTTGATATATAATTTGCCCATATTCGGCAAAAGTTGTTTTCGGGGCAAAATTTTTTTTAGCTGAGGAGCCATACGGCCCCCCCAGCGTGCACAGGTATGGCGAAAATATTTTTATTAAAAAAAATATTCTGAATTTTTTTGTACCAGGCGGTATTTTATTTTTTAAAAAAAATTTCAAAAAAAATATATAAATTTTAAGCGCATAGCGCTTTGTATTAAGCGCTTATAGCGCTGTACGTTCTGCGGGGCCCGCGGCTTGGGAGCCGCCCGCAGAACATTTAAAGTCTGCATAGCCGCTTGGTTTGTAAATCGCGCCACTGCTACCCGCTGCAGGCGCCACTGCCAGCCTTCACCGTCACCACCAGCGGGCGGGTCTTCTAACGTCGGTGCCAACCGCCACGGGAGAAGGTAACCGCCACCGGTAGCTGCCGAACCCAGGGTAACCGCCGGTGCCAGCCGCGACCGCCACGGTGAACACTAACCGCCCAAATTTTTTGAAGCAGCTAGCGCGTGGTCACGTGGGTGACCGACCGCCAGCCCCCGAGGGCCAAATATTTGCTCCTGTTTAGTCTTAAAAGTGCCTAAAATAGGCCTTTTTTTCAATTTTGCATAACTTTTCGCCACGAAGTCAGTTTTTCGAAAACGAGATATCGTCGGAAAGCTGGTTCGACGAACTTCATAGTGGTGTAGGTGATTTTTCCATATTTTGACATTTTTTTACCAGTTTTTTCAGCTTGAAGGTACAAGTGCATTTATTGTTTGTTCTTGATGTAACTTTTGCCAACGAAGTCGAAATTTGGCAAATTTTTTTTTGAAATTGATCAGAAAATCGCAAGGAATTTGTTTGTAACCTTTGTTTTCAGTTTTTGCAAGCTATTTTTTCTGAAAATTGTAAAAATCACCGTGTGTTATAAACGGTTGATTTGAGCTTGTCACTTGTAAAAATTGCAAAATTTGTTCATTGTAATTTGTTGGGGGGTTTGCAAATTGAGTTTTAATACATTCTGGGGGGGGTGAAAGACACAATTTAAGTGCCACATTGTCTTCTTTCTTTTGTGTGTTCATGGCGGATCTAAGACAAATTGAACCACTCACTCCACACAATTATCATACATGGAAGCTAAAAATGACTCAATTGTTACAATCTAAGGGTCTATGGCCAATGTTAGATGCAGAACAACCTGAATTTACAAGGGATTATGAAAAGTTTGTCCATAGATGTAAAATGGATGAAGCAAAAGGGCTCATTGGCTTACATGTATCTGATAATTTGTTGTTTCATATTTCGGAGTGCAAAACACCTAAGAATGTTTGGGATAAACTTGAAGAATTGTATGGTAAAACAAATCATTTTAGAACCTTGCAACTTCAAGCAGAACTACAATCCCTCTCTCCAGATGCATTTCCTTCAATTCAGGATTTCCTTGCACAATTCAAGATGATTTTGTCACAGTTGAAAGGATGTGGACATGATGTATCTAGTGATGAATGTATCTTCTTGATTCTGTCTAAGTTAAAGGGCCCTTATCAAGTGTTTTCTTCTACTTTCTATTCAACTATGGATGCAATTGGGAAAGATTACAAAATGCCTACATTTGAGTTGTTTTGTGAGTGTCTTACTAGGGAGGAGGCCAAGTTAATTCAGTTGGATGCCTTACCAAATTCTAAGAATCATGCTCTAATGGCTCAATCATCCAAGGGTAAAGGAAATAACAAGAAGAAGCCCAAAAGAATCATCTTCTGGTAGTGAGAATCCCTCCAAACCAAAGCCGAAGAACAATCAGAAGTCCACTTCATCTCCTTCTTCTTCTACCTCTGGAGATTCTTCTTCCAAGTCCAAGAAAAAGAAAGGAGATCCTTGTTCATTTTGTGGCAAAACTGAGCATGATGCATCTCATTGCTTTAAGAGATTAGAGGCCTTGCAGGAAGCTATGAAGAAGCACAATATTTTAGTGGCTAAGCCTTCTTCCATGGGCAAAGGGTAAGCTCTTTCATCACGAGCTATGCATTCACCTTCAGATAGTTGGATTCTTGATTCAGGTGCTTCACATCACATGACCAATTCACGTGACCTTCTTGATTCCATAGTTCATACTTCTACTTCTCAGATTGCAGTTGGGAACTCTTCACAGATTCTAGTTTTGGGGACAGGCTCCGTTTAGATGCTAGATGGGTGCATTGAGGATGTTCTACTTGTTCCTGATATTTCAGCGAATCTACTTTCCATATATCAAATTTGTCATTCTGGAGATGGGAAGTCAGTTGAGTTTACTCCACAGAATGTGACTATTAGACAGTTGCAGGATACTGAGAAGGTTGTTGCTATAGGGATAGTTGATCATGAGAATCATTTGTATCGATTTGATGGATTTGAGTCTTCATCGGGTTCATGTTTTGTTGCTCATGCTGATTCAATGAGCAAGCTTTGGCATGAGAGATTTGGGCACTTGAACTATAGATATCTTCAGCAAATGCAAGCACATAACTTAGTGGTTGGTCTTCCAAAGATCACTTGCACAGATGGTGTTTGTCAAGGATGTGTTCTTGGCAAGCAACATCAAGATTCTTTTCCTAAGGGTCAAGCTACACGTGCAACCACACCCCTTGAGTTAGTCCATAGTGATCTCATGTCATTCCCAACTCCTTTTTCAGGGGCTAAGTATGTGCTAACATTCATTGATGATTTTTCCCACTGGACATGGGTCTATTTTTTGAAGCTCAAGAGTGAAGTCCTCACCAACTTTAAGACCTTCAAAACATTTGTGGAGAAGCAGTCAGGTTTTTCTCTTCAACAGATACGCACAGATAATGGGGGTGGAGTATGTCAATCAGGCATTTCAGGATTTTTGCAGTGAGCATGGTATTCTTCATCAGCACACAGTTCTTTACACTCCTCAGCAGAATGGTGTGGCAGAGAGAAAGAACAAGACTCTTAGGGAAATGGCCAATTGTATGATTCAGTCTAGGTCCATGGCTCCCACCTTTTGGGCCGAAGCTATCAATTGTGCCAACTATATTCAGAATCGTATGCCCCACAAGGTAGTACGGAATATGACCCCTGAGGAGGCTTGGTCTCATCGCAAGCCTAATGTATCCTTCTTCAGAGTATTCGGTAGTGAGGCTTGGGCATTCATTCCGAATGGTCGGCGTAAATCCATGGAGAAGAGTCAGCGGTACATATTTTTTGGCTATTGTGATGATGTGAAGGCATATAGATTGTTTGATCCTAACACACGAGAGGTACATTTTCGACGTGATGTTCAGTTTTCTGAGACCTTCACCCAGTCAGATCCTCCTTCGACTTCTTCTTCATCACAACCTACTCAATCTTCTTCAATTGATGATACTTTGCTACTTGAAGAAGATTTTGTTGACGGTCTTGATGAACCTCCTCCTCATTCACCCACTAGGCCACGATGGGCTCGAGTTACTCTTGAGGAGGCTGGTCCTCTTGTTGGTGATCCCACAGACACTCGCCGCACTCGTTCTCAGACTTCTGGAATTAGTCTTTTGAGTCATGTAGTTTCAGATGATCCTCAGAAGTTTTCAGATGCTTCGGGTATTCCAGAGTGGGATAGTGCTATGGATGATGAATATTCTTCCGTGATGAAGAATCATACTTGGGATCTTGTGCCTCTTCCTAAGGGAAGAAAGTTGGTTCGATACAAGTGGGTGTATCGTACCAAGTATACAGCAGATGGTTCCATTGACAAGTACAAGGCTCGTCTTGTTGCAAAGGGGTTTTCTTAGGTTGAAGGAATTGACTATTCTGAGACCTTTGCTCCTGTTGCCAAGATGGATTCTATTTGCCTTGTCCTTGCTATAGCTGCATCTCAGGGATGGTCAGTATTTCAGATGGATGTGAAGAGTGCTTTCTTGCATGGGGATCTTCATGAGGAGATCTATATGGAGAAACCACCAGGTTTTGTGCAGGACTCTTCACTTGTTTGCAGGATTCGACGTTCATTGTATGGTCTCAAACAAGCCCCTCGGGCTTGGTATGAGAAGATGGATAGTTTGTTGCTTGCTTCCGGCTACACTCGTTGCCATTCCGATCCCACAGTTTATACACAGAGACATGGAGAAGATCTACTTATACTTGTGCTCTATGTGGATGATTTGATTCTCATAGGAAGTTCTACTTCCATGATTCAGAGTACACAACGAGCATTGATGGAGCGATTTGATATGATCGACCTTGGTCTTTTGCATTACTTCCTTGGTCTTCAGGTTCATCAGACTTCTGAGGGGATCTTCATTTTCCAGCAGAAGTATGCTCTTGGTTTCTTTAGAGATTTGGCATGGCTGATTGCAAGCCTGCCCCTACTCCATTCTAAGGTGTTGTCTGTCTTCCAGTTGCACTACTCCTACAGTTGATCCTACCTTGTATCGGCAGTTGGTTGGCAGTCTTTTGTACTTGACACATAGTCATCCTGATATTTCCTTTGCGGTTGGACTTGTCTCTCGCTTCTCACAGGAGCCTCATGAGAGTCATTGGAAGGCCGCCAAGCGTATCTTGAGATACATTCAGGGCACTACTCATTTTGGCATTCACTACACTTCAGGTGCATCTCAGATTGTGGGCTTCACTGACTCAGATTGGGCTGGTGATGTCAATGATCTGAAGTCTACTTCTGGCTTTGTCTTTTGCCTTGGTTCTGGTCCGATTGCATGGTCATGCAAGAAGCAGACTGCTATTGCATTATCATCAACAGAGGCTGAGTATCGAGGTGCCGTGTTGGCTAGTCAAGAGGTTTTGTGGCTTCGTCTGTTGATGACTAAGTTTGATTCCCTTCCACTCAGCCCACTACTTCTTGTGACAATCAGAGTGCCATTCATATTTCACGCAACCCAGTGGAGCATCAGCGGATTAAGCATATTGAGATCCACATGCACTTCATCAGGCAGCTCATCCAGGATGGTGTTCTCAAATTGAGTATTTGCCTACAGATCAACAAGGTGCATATCTTCACTAAACCTTTGGCATCGCCTCATTATCTTTAGTTGCGATTGATGCTTGGGGTGAAGGAAGTTGTCCTTTGGGGGTCTTGAGGAGTCCTCCTTCCTTCATTAGTTTTCTTTACAACTTTTTCTCTCTTTTGGAGAGGAGTTTTCTCCCACAGGGTTTTTCTCCTTTTCTCGCTTGTGAGAGTTTTTTTGTTTTGTACATGGGTACCTCATCAGGCCTAGTTGTCGGGACCCATCTTTTCATTATGCATTGGTTTGTACCTCCCTAAGTTGCACTTAAGGGGGGGTGTTGGTGTGAATAAGTCTTGTACCTAGTTTATTCTTTTACTAGGGACTTAGGGGACTTAATTCACATGTTAAGTTTACTTAGGATATTAGTTGTCATATTTAGATAAGTATTAGTTGTCTTATCTAGAATTTCCACTTTCCTAGGTAGTTATGAGTTAGTTGTCTCATGTGATAGGATTAAGACACTTGTCATGATCTTGTCTTATCCTATCTCTCATCCTTGCCTTTATAAGCAAGACATCTCTAGTATTTTATTGCATAGCATTGTATTGTATTGCATTGATCATATTGTATCATACTGCAATCCTTGTTTGGTGGAATAACATCTTCCATTGTTGCTTCTCTGTATCTCTTGTGGAGGTTCTTTGGTATTGCAGATTGAAGATCTTGGGTTGATAACTCCAACACTGACCACCCCTATTTTATGGCCTCTCATTGTCTACTCCTTTCCCATCCCCTCTGCCTTGGTTCAATCAAATTCAGTTATGCTTTCGGCTCCTGTTGCGAGCGTGAACACCCCTGACCCTAAAAAGGTACAGGTGTTTATTGCTCCTTCCCTTGAGCCACCTCTCTTGATGTCCCTTCTAGACATCCTGCTATTCTTGAAGCTCATGGACATGCCAAACACTTTGGTGGCATCCGATGCGGTTTTCTCCTTCTCCTTGGCACCTTCTGCCTCATTTGTGGGGGTCTCGCACCCTTCGATGAGGAAGGTGGAGGTTGGCCCTTCTTGCAATTGGGGTTGAAAGAGGAGTCCACCCTCTTCAAAAGGTGGTTCTACGTTAGCATGCACCATCCTTGTGATGGAAGAAGCTCTAGCGTCCCCTAAGTTTGCCACTGCTTTTGAGTCACTTGGTGAGCCTGGTAGTGAATCTCAGGTGCCGCCTCCCTCGTCCGTTGAGGTAACACATGGCACTCCTATGAAGTGCATGTTTAACTCTTTGGACGAGGTCCTAGTCCTGTCAGCGATCTTCGCAAAATCGCTGACCTTTGCTCCACAAGAACCAAGTGGAGGAGACGTCGAAGAGTCTTCTTCCTTGGCCCTTGTTGTGGGAGGGTCGGAAGGTTCCCCCCTTAATATTCCACCATTGTAGGATCGTCCACCTTCCCCGTATAATGGTCTAAATTGGAAGTAGATGACCTCTTGGTCGATGAGTGTTAAGGGGGCACCTCTTCTTTACCTTTAGATTAGGTGTGTGTTTGTTGTGATGTGTTCCCTCATGCTTGTGTTGTGTTCCTGGATGACCCTTGTCACCCTCGTAGGTGCTTGGATACAGGAGTGATTATGTGTTGTAACATTTCCTCTATTTGTGGCATCATTCTTCCTCTGTTATGTGTATTGATTTTTAAAAAATTGGGGACGATGCAAAGTGTTGGGGGCATTTAGGCCTCCCTTCCATGTTGACCTAATTTTTTATTTTTACTTTGTCTTCTCGTACATTCTTTATATGGTCTGATATAGTAGGGGGTTGATGACAGTTCATCTATATACTATTACTATACTTATATATATTTATGAGCAATTTTGACCCCAAAATATTAGATCACCCCTGTGCCCTTTGTTTGTGATGTTATTGTCTCTTTTTGCAATTTTTTTTATCTTTCTCTCTTCTTTGCTTGGGTTGTAATGTTGTGGTGTTCATGTGTTGTCCCTCGTGTGTGCGAGGAAATCACCATGGTGACATCTCGCTATGTCCTGCGAGCCACAACATCACTTTCATAATATTTTGATTTTCAGAAAACGCATTCGCAGCCAACGAATCTTTTCTCAAAAATATTTGCAAACCTTTTTCAAAAATCACATTCTCAACTAAGACCCCAAGCGGAATGTGTTTCCTTCTTCATGGGTTCACAAAGAAAGAACTTGAAAACTTTCCTTTGAGGTGGGAGCAACTTTTCATGTGGGAGAATCCTCGACCTTCCCCTCGCGAGGGGGCATTTTCTTCCTTTTGAATTCTTTGATGAAGTGAACATATTTCGAAAGGATTTCTTGATGATTGAATCGATTTGCAGAAAAAAATATTTCACTTTCAAATAGTTTGTCCCTTGAGTGGACCCCTTTTCTTTTGAAGGGTTCCCAAGGGACCCCTTTGAAATATTTTCAACTTTTTTTGACTATCCACATGACTCTTTACTTGTTTGTTTGCGTGGCTGATTTTTTATTTCTAACATGTTCTATCTTCGGATTAACATGTTGCTTTGTAGGTGTGCTCGTGAAGCTTCTTTCCAATTTGACTCTGTGGAGTCCCCTTACATTGGGCTTCCTTCATGAGAGAGTGCTTGGGGGAACACCTTCTTTGCAGGTCTGAGGGCCTGTGAAGCGCTTGCATCCTATTGGATTTTTCCATCGTTTGTCTTTGGGCCTTCAGTGTACTTTGTGCAACATCATAATTTCACGGAGTTACAAAGTCCTTTTGTTCGAACCTCCTCAGGAGAGAGTACTTGTGGATTCCTTTTCCTGTCTCGCGCTTTCGAGTTTGCTAGATCGTGGTCTGCTTCCTTGATGATTCAGGTATACATTTCTAACTCTTCGATCTACTGTACCGAACACTCATTGATACTCGTGCTTGCTAAAGTGGGGGAAAAATGTATAGGAGCAAATTTGTACCCCTTGTGTAAATTCCCATTTTGCATCCCCTCACCTTAGAAAATAAAAGCCGAAGGCGAAATTCCACATCATCCGCCTACCTTCCATCCACTTGGCGTGTGTTGTGTGTGTCGGTGGGGGAATTTTTGTTAGGGACACAAGCACGGTGTGCGAACATTTGCACAACACGTTGCTGTCTTTGACATATTCCCGCCTCTGGAGTTCACAAGGATGTTACACTCCTTATTGGGGACGAATTGGAATGCCTCTATGTGACCAACTGACTCGAAAATGGCTTCTTTCCCTCTCATTTTGATCTTTAAAGGAATTCATTTCACAATCACTTCATCTCTTAGCAATTCTTCACCTTCCAACAATCTATCACGTTCTCTCAAGCAATTTTCACAACTCCATTGAGCATTGCAGCAAGCTTGTTACTTCATCAATTCCATTTTTGTTCGTGTGGTGCTACCATAGAAGCTGCGAGTTTGGAGTTTTGCGAGACCTCCCTTTATCACCACTGTGGCCGTGTTGACTTTTCCAAACTCGTTGCTTGCATTCTCCCTTCATTGGCCTTGAGAGCCTTTGGGTGGAGGTGGTAACACTTTATTTTCCTTTTGTGGTTTGATAGAGTAGCGTAGCATCTTTTGTAGTGTTCAGTGCTTTCCTTTCTATTTCCTTTATCACACTTTCTATTTCGTGGATTTTCTGGTTGTCCATGGAGGTGGAAACACCAAAGTGAGGGTTTGACTGAGGAAAACCCCTATACAGCCCAACATTTTTTCCCTCTTGCTTGTGTGTGGGTGAACATGTGCGTGGAGCTTGCTGGTGAACTGGTGCTTTATTGAGTTGATATTCGTCACCCTTGTCATCTACTTATTTTATCATTTACATACTTATTTTTCGTAATTCATAATTCTATTCATTTCATTAAAACTAGTTAGCTAGGTTGTTAAGTAGGTTTCTGGCATTTTACATTGCATTTTACGTCTTCTGGCCATACGAACTCTAGTGCGCTAGAGAGACACCGGCACGCCATGTTGTCATCCTAGACCCGCGCTACCGTCCTTAGACAAAGAGTTGTCTGAGGTGCAGTCTGAACTCCCAAAACCGGATCGTCTAGCCCCATTTAGACTCTTAGATATTTAGAGTGACAGAAGCACTTGAGAGTGCTCTTCATTCTCGATTCTTACCCTAAACATCCATTAACTTGAGGTAAGTTAGGGCAGCCTTCCGCTCTTGGTTCTCCGTGACCTGGATCCTTGGTGTGGTTAGTCCCCCTTTCTTACAGAACTATTATTAGATCATTTTGTCTCATCACATGTGATGTTGACACCTGTCATGATCTAATCTCTTTCTCATTTAGGGTTTTCTCTTATAAGCACTCTCCTTCATTGTATTATTGAGTTTATTGAAATCTTTTCAATCTCTTGTAAGTTTTTCTTTTTGAGGAAATAACAAATCGTTTGCAACTCATGTGTGGAAGTTGTTCTCATTTTCTGTTTGATTATGCTTCTCTTGTGTTTTCATAATTCTATCATGGTATCAAAGTGTTGATTCAATAAACCCCTTCTCAAATTTGAGGGTTTTCTTCAACTAGAGCTACAAGGGCATCAAATCTAGAATCTTCATATTCTTTTTGTAGGTTTTGGGTGTGAATTTTTTTTGTGCATGTTGGATAAAAATGGAGCTCACCATTGTGTTTATGAGGCCAAACAAGTGAATTTTGACTATAATTTTTCTTATATTCACCGTTGGAAGCTTATGGGGATTTTTTTGGTACAAGGGTCGTATGGCCCCTATATGTCTTGTTTGTATGTAGATTCAAAAAAATAGTGCAAGTCCTTTATATAGCATTGCCACTATATATAATGACCAACACTATATATAATGGTCGAACTACGATGCTTGTTGTAGCAATCATTGATTATTGGTGACGACGGCTAGGCCACTAGCTGTTAGTAGCTTCAGCATTTCCAATCACCCTCTTGCTTGCCACTCCAATGGCAATGGGTTGGCATGGTATTTTTTTAGAACCCCCACTGACCTTTAGTTTCATATGGGAAACCATTGCCTAGCCCCTGGGGGGCTAAAAATATGTGCATTTTGTGGAAACTTAAGCAAATTTGAAAAAATGCAATAACTTTTCGTTCAAATATAGAAATTGGGAAAAATGATATCATTAGAAAGCTGGTTCTAAGCACTATCCAATGGTGTTGGTATTTTTCTCTAGTTTTGTTGTTGATGCATTTTATAACCCCTCAAAATTAGATATGTTGTTTTCACTCCCGAGCTCACAACTTTTGACCAGTTTCTTCATTTTTTCATGATTCTTGTAGTGTTGGAAAGGTCTTTTAGAGCTCTTCATAACTATTCATGTATTTTTTCCATATTTGTCTCCAAGTACATATTATTCAATTTTTTGTGTTTTCATATTCTAGTGAATTACTTGGAATTTTTAGCTTGTGGAAACTTTATGTTTGCATGGGATGACTTTTTTTGGTTGTTCTACATGTATTTCTAGCATTTAGTCCTATTTTGACATTATAGACATCTTGTGTAAGCACTTTCTCTTTTGTAGACAAACTGAGATAAAGTGCCACAATTGTACATGATTTTTTGGGATTTTGCACATCCTATTGTGCCTTTTATACTCACACTATAATATAAAATATTATTAGGGTTTGTGTAATGCCTTTTTTTTCCCATCATAACTTTGTCAAGTGAGTGTACTTTTCATGAAAACATCAAATCCTAGTGATTCTTGCCTCATGCGTGTTTGTCTTGATCTGCACACCCTTTTTTAGTTGTAGGTATTTTCATCTGCACATTCAAAAGTTCTTTTTCTACTTCACGTACTTCTTGGTGTCACATAGTTTTAATGGACCTACTAGGGATCTTCCTTGTTTGCATTATTGGGGGGGGGTTACTATTCTTGGTGCTAATGCTTCCTTGGTTTCATTTTTAGAGTGATCTTTGTATCTAGCTTTTGTTTCTATATACTAGGCAAATGTAGCAATTGTTTACCCATGCATTTTGGTGAGATAAAGTACTTACCATATGGGCACTCTTGTATTTCTATTTTTGGAGGTGACTTTCCATTTTTACTTGATCATTGTTCTTTAGACTATTGGTACTTGTATTTTCGACTTGCACTTGCATGGTTGAGTAGTGTCGTTGGGGTCACTTGTGCATATTCATGTGCCATTTGTATCTTCAACTGCCACATGTTTTCTTTTTTTTTCCATATGATTCAAGGTCTTTGAGGGCACTCATGTAGATTCTTGTCTTCTTGATCTTGATCATCATTTGTTTTAGAGGAGA